>OV884005.1:8373541-9062118 GCA_930367185.1 Myathropa florea | reverse complement strand
CCACTTCGCTAAAAGTGGAGTTATTTCCCACCTCGCATGGGAATCAAGTCCACTTCGCTAAAAGTGGAGTTATTTCCCACCTCGCGATGAGCAGTAAGTCCACCTCGCAGAAAGTGGAGTTATTTCCCACCTCGCATGGGAATCAAGTCCACTTCGCTAAAAGTGGAGTTATTGCCCACCTCGCATGGGAATCAAGTCCACTTCGCTAAAAGTGGAGTTATTTCCCACCTCGCATGGGAATCAAGTCCACTTCGCTAAAAGTGGAGTTATTTCCCACCTCGCATGGGAATCAAGTCCACTTCGCTAAAAGTGGAGTTATTGCCCACCTCGCATGGGAATCAAGTCCACTTCGCTAAAAGTGGGAGTTATTTCCCACCTCGCATGCGAATAAAGTCCACTTCGCTAAAAGTGGAGTTATTTCCCACCTCGCATGGGAATCAAGTCCACTTCGCTAAAAGTGGAGTTATTGCCCACCTCGCATGGGAATCAAGTCCACTTCGCTAAAAGTGGAGTTTATTGCCCACCTCGCATGGGAATCAAGTCCACTTCGCTAAAAGTGGAGTTATTTCCCACCTCGCATGGGAATAAGTCCACTTCGCTAAAAGTGGAGTTATTGCCCACCTCGCATGGGAATCAAGTCCACTTCGCTAAAAGTGGAGTTATTTCCCACCTCGCATGGGAATCAAGTCCACTTCGCTAAAAGTGGAGTTATTTCCCACCTCGCATGGGAATCAAGTCCACTTCGCTAAAAGTGGAGTTATTTCCCACCTCGCATGGGGAATCAAGTCCACTTCGCTAAAAGTGGAGTTATTTCCCACCTCGCATGGGAATCAAGTCCACTTCGCTAAAAGTGGAGTTATTTCCCACCTCGCATGGGAATCAAGTCCACTTCGCTAAAAGTGGAGTTATTTCCACCTCGCATGGGAATCAAGTCCACTTCGCTAAAAGTGGAGTTATTTCCCACCTCGCATGGGAATCAAGTCCACTTCGCTAAAAGTGGAGTTATTTCCCACCTCGCATGGGAATCAAGTCCACTTCGCTAAAAGTGGAGTTATTTCCCACCTCGCATGGGAATCAAGTCCACTTCGCTAAAAGTGGAGTTATTTCCCACCTCGCATGGGCATCAAGGCCACCTCGCAGAAAGTGGACTTATTGCCCACCTCGCATGAGCAGTAAGTCCACCTCGCAGAAAGTGGAGTTATTTCCCACCTCGCATGAGAATCAAGTCCACTTCGCTAAAAGTGGAGTTATTTCCCACCTCGCATGGGAATCAAGTCCACTTCGCTAAAAGTGGAGTTATTTCCCACCTCGCATGGGAATCAAGTCCACTTCGCTAAAAGTGGAGTTATTTCCCACCTCGCATGGGAATCAAGTCCACTTCGCTAAAAGTGGAGTTATTTCCCACCTCGCATGGGAATCAAGTCCACTTCGCTAAAAGTGAGTTATTTCCCACCTCGCATGGAATCAAGTCCACTTCGCTAAAAGTGGAGTTATTTCCCACCTCGCATGGGAATCAAGTCCACTTCGCTAAAAGTGGAGTTATTTCCCACCTCGCATGGGAATCAAGTCCACTTCGCTAAAAGTGGAGTTATTTCCCACCTCGCATGGGAATCAAGTCCACTTCGCTAAAAGTGGAGTTATTTCCCACCTCGCATGGGATTCAAGTCCACTTCGCTAAAAGTGGAGTTATTTCCCACCTCGCATGGGAATCAAGTCCACTTCGCTAAAAGTGGAGTTATTTCCCACCTCGCATGGGAATCAAGTCCACTTCGCTAAAAGTGGAGTTATTTCCCACCTCGCATGGGAATCAAGTCCACTTCGCTAAAAGTGGAGTTATTTCCCACCTCGCATGGGAATCAAGTCCACTTCGCTAAAAGTGGAGTTATTTCCCACCTCGCATGGGAATCAAGTCCACTTCGCTAAAAGTGGAGTTATTTCCCACCTCGCATGGGAATCAAGTCCACTTCGCTAAAAGTGGAGTTATTTCCCACCTCGCATGGGAATCAAGTCCACTTCGCTAAAAGTGGAGTTATTTCCCACCTCGCATGGGAATCAAGTCCACTTCGCTAAAAGTGGAGTTATTGCCCACCTCGCATGGGAATCAAGTCCACTTCGCTAAAAGTGGAGTTATTGCCCACCTCGCCTGGGAATCAAGTCCACTTCGCTAAAAGTGGAGTTATTTCCCACCTCGCATTGGAATCAAGTCCACTTCGCTAAAAGTGGAGTTATTTCCCACCTCGCATGGAATCAAGTCCACTTCGCTAAAAGTGGAGTTATTTCCCACCTCGCATGGGAATCAAGTCCACTTCGCTAAAAGTGGAGTTATTTCCCACCTCGCATGGGAATCAAGTCCACTTCGCTAAAAGTGGAGTTATTTCCCACCTCGCATGGGAATCAAGTCCACTTCGCTAAAAGTGGAGTTATTGCCCACCTCGCATGGGAATCAAGTCCACTTCGCTAAAAGTGGAGTTATTTCCCACCTCGCATGGGAATCAAGTCCACTTCGCTAAAAGTGGGAGTTATTTCCCACCTCGCATGGGAATCAAGTCCACTTCGCTAAAAGTGGAGTTATTGCCCACCTCGCATGAGCAGTAAGTCCACCTCGCAGAAAGTGGAGTTATTTCCCACCTCGCATGGGAATCAAGTCCACTTCGCTAAAAGTGGAGTTATTTCCCACCTCGCATGGGAATCAAGTCCACTTCGCTAAAAGTGGAGTTATTTCCCACCTCGCATGGGAATCAAGTCCACTTCGCTAAAAGTGGAGTTATTTCCCACCTCGCATGGGAATCAAGTCCACTTCGCTAAAAGTGGAGTTATTTCCCACCTCGCATGGGAATCAAGTCCACTTCGCTAAAAGTGGAGTTATTTCCCACCTCGCATGGGAATCAAGTCCACTTCGCTAAAAGTGGAGTTATTTCCCACCTCGCATGGGAATCAAGTCCACTTCGCTAAAAGTGGAGTTATTTCCCACCTCGCATGGGAATCAAGTCCACTTCGCTAAAAGTGGAGTTATTTCCCACCTCGCATGGGAATCAAGTCCACTTCGCTAAAAGTGGAGTTATTTCCCACCTCGCATGGGAATCAAGTCCACTTCGCTAAAAGTGGAGTTATTTCCCACCTCGCATGGGAATCAAGTCCACTTCGCTAAAAGTGGAGTTATTGCCCACCTCGCATGGGAATCAAGTCCACTTCGCTAAAAGTGGAGTTATTTCCCACCTCGCATGGGAATCAAGTCCACTTCGCTAAAAGTGGAGTTATTTCCCACCTCGCATGGGAATCAAGTCCACTTCGCTAAAAGTGGAGTTATTGCCCACCTCGCATGGGAATCAAGTCCACTTCGCTAAAAGTGGAGTTATTTCCCACCTCGCATGGGAATCAAGTGGAGTTATTTCCCACCTCGCATGGGAATCAAGTCCACTTCGCTAAAAGTGGAGTTATTTCCCACCTCGCATGAGCAGTAAGTCCACCTCGCAGAAAGTGGAGTTATTGCCCACCTCGCATGGGAATCAAGTCCACTTCGCTAAAAGTGGAGTTATTTCCCACCTCGCATGGGAATCAAGTCCACTTCGCTAAAAGTGGAGTTATTTCCCACCTCGCATGGGAATCAAGTCCACTTCGCTAAAAGTGGAGTTATTTCCCACCTCGCATGCGAATAAAGTCCACTTCGCTAAAAGTGGAGTTATTTCCCACCTCGCATGGAATCAAGTCCACTTCGCTAAAAGTGGAGTTATTTCCCACCTCGCATGGGAATCAAGTCCACTTCGCTAAAAGTGGAGTTATTTCCCACCTCGCATGGGAATCAAGTCCACTTCGCTAAAAGTGGAGTTATTTCCCACCTCGCATGGGAATCAAGTCCACTTCGCTAAAAGTGGAGTTATTTCCCACCTCGCATGCGAATAAAGTCCACTTCGCTAAAAGTGGAGTTATTTCCCACCTCGCATGGGAATCAAGTCCACTTCGCTAAAAGTGGAGTTATTTCCCACCTCGCATGGGAATCAAGTCCACTTCGCTAAAAGTGGAGTTATTGCCCACCTCGCATGGGAATCAAGTCCACTTCGCTAAAAGTGGAGTTATTTCCCACCTCGCATGGGAATCAAGTCCACTTCGCTAAAAGTGGAGTTATTTCCCACCTCGCATGGGAATCAAGTCCACTTCGCTAAAAGTGGAGTTATTTCCCACCTCGCATGGGAATCAAGTCCACTTCGCTAAAAGTGGAGTTATTGCCCACCTCGCATGGGAATCAAGTCCACTTCGCAGAAAGTGTACTTATTGCCCACCTCGCATGGGAATCAAGTCCACTTCGCAGAAAGTGGAGTTATTTCCCACCTCGCATGGGAATCAAGTCCACTTCGCTAAAAGTGGAGTTATTGCCCACCTCGCATGGGAATCAAGTCCACCTCGCAGAAAGTGTACTTATTGCCCACCTCGCATGAGCAGTAAGTCCACCTCGCAGAAAGTGGAGTTATTGCCCACCTCGCATGGGAATCAAGTCCACCTCGCAGAAAGTGTACTTATTGCCCACCTCGCATGAGCAGTAAGTCCACCTCGCAGAAAGTGGAGTTATTTCCCACCTCGCATGGGAATCAAGTCCACTTCGCTAAAAGTGGAGTTATTTCCCACCTCGCATGGGAATCAAGTCCACTTCGCTAAAAGTGGAGTTATTTCCCACCTCGCATGGGAATCAAGTCCACTTCGCTAAAAGTGGAGTTATTTCCCACCTCGCATGGGAATCAAGTCCACTTCGCTAAAAGTGGAGTTATTTCCCACCTCGCATGGGAATCAAGTCCACTTCGCTAAAAGTGGAGTTATTGCCCACCTCGCATGGGAATCAAGTCC
The DNA here is from genome assembly GCA_930367185.1 of Myathropa florea. Taxonomy (NCBI): domain Eukaryota; kingdom Metazoa; phylum Arthropoda; class Insecta; order Diptera; family Syrphidae; genus Myathropa; species Myathropa florea. Next base: position 9,057,282 of record OV884005.1, on the reverse strand, counting down.
ACCTCGCAGAAAGTGTACTTATTGCCCACCTCGCATGAGCAGTAAGTCCACCTCGCAGAAAGTGGAGTTATTTCCCACCTCGCATGGGAATCAAGTCCACTTCGCTAAAAGTGGAGTTATTTCCCACCTCGCATGGGAATCAAGTCCACTTCGCTAAAAGTGGAGTTATTGCCCACCTCGCATGGGAATCAAGTCCACTTCGCTAAAAGTGCAGTTATTTCCCACCTCGCATGCGAATAAAGTCCACTTCGCTAAAAGTGGAGTTATTTCCCACCTCGCATGGGAATCAAGTCCACTTCGCTAAATGTGGAGTTATTTCCCACCTCGCATGGGAATCAAGTCCACTTCGCTAAAAGTGGAGTTATTGCCCACCTCGCATGGGAATCAAGTCCACTTCGCTAAAAGTGGAGTTATTTCCCACCTCGCATGGGAATCAAGTCCACTTCGCTAAAAGTGGAGTTATTTCCCACCTCGCATGGGAATCAAGTCCACTTCGCTAAAAGTGGAGTTATTGCCCACCTCGCATGGGAATCAAGTCCACTTCGCTAAAAGTGGAGTTATTTCCCACCTCGCATGCGAATAAAGTCCACTTCGCTAAAAGTGGAGTTATTTCCCACCTCGCATGGGAATCAAGTCCACTTCGCTAAAAGTGGAGTTATTGCCCACCTCGCATGGGAATCAAGTCCACTTCGCTAAAAGTGGAGTTATTGCCCACCTCGCATGGGAATCAAGTCCACTTCGCTAAAAGTGGAGTTATTTCCCACCTCGCATGGGAATCAAGTCCACTTCGCTAAAAGTGGAGTTATTGCCCACCTCGCATGGGAATCAAGTCCACTTCGCTAAAAGTGGAGTTATTTCCCACCTCGCATGCGAATCAAGTCCACTTCGCTAAAAGTGGAGTTATTTCCCACCTCGCATGGGAATCAAGTCCACTTCGCTAAAAGTGGAGTTATTGCCCACCTCGCATGGGAATCAAGTCCACTTCGCTAAAAGTGGAGTTATTTCCCACCTCGCATGGGAATCAAGTCCACTTCGCTAAAAGTGGAGTTATTTCCCACCTCGCATGGGAATCAAGTCCACTTCGCTAAAAGTGGAGTTATTGCCCACCTCGCATGGGAATCAAGTCCACTTCGCTAAAAGTGGAGTTATTGCCCACCTCGCATGGGAATCAAGTCCACTTCGCTAAAAGTGGAGTTATTTCCCACCTCGCATGGGAATCAAGTCCACCTCGCAGAAAGTGGAGTTATTTCCCACCTCGCATGGGAAACAAGTCCACTTCGCTAAAAGTGGAGTTATTTCCCACCTCGCATGCGAATAAAGTCCACTTCGCTAAAAGTGGAGTTATTTCCCACCTCGCATGGGAATCAAGTCCACTTCGCTAAAAGTGGAGTTATTTCCCACCTCGCATGGGAATCAAGTCCACTTCGCTAAAAGTGGAGTTATTTCCCACCTCGCATGGGAATCAAGTCCACTTCGCTAAAAGTGGAGTTATTTCCCACCTCGCATGGGAATCAAGTCCACTTCGCTAAAAGTGGAGTTATTGCCCACCTCGCATGGGAATCAAGTCCACTTCGCTAAAAGTGGAGTTATTGCCCACCTCGCATGGGAATCAAGTCCACTTCGCTAAAAGTGGAGTTATTGCCCACCTCGCATGGGAATCAAGTCCACTTCGCTAAAAGTGGAGTTATTTCCCACCTCGCATGGGAATCAAGTCCACTTCGCTAAAAGTGGAGTTATTTCCCACCTCGCATGGGAATCAAGTCCACTTCGCTAAAAGTGGAGTTATTGCCCACCTCGCATGGGAATCAAGTCCACTTCGCTAAAAGTGGAGTTATTTCCCACCTCGCATGGGAATCAAGTCCACTTCGCTAAAAGTGGAGTTATTTCCCACCTCGCATGGGAATCAAGTCCACTTCGCTAAAAGTGGAGTTATTTCCCACCTCGCATGGGAATAAAGTCCACTTCGCTAAAAGTGGAGTTATTTCCCACCTCGCATGCGAATAAAGTCCAGTTCGCTAAAAGTGGAGTTATTTCCCACCTCGCATGGGAATCAAGTCCACTTCGCTAAAAGTGGAGTTATTTCCCACCTCGCATGAGCAGTAAGTCCACCTCGCAGAAAGTGGAGTTATTGCCCACCTCGCATGGGAATCAAGTCCACTTCGCTAAAAGTGGAGTTATTGCCCACCTCGCATGGGAATCAAGTCCACTTCGCTAAAAGTTTAGTTATTTCCCACCTCGCATGGGAATCAAGTCCACCTCGCAGAAAGTGGAGTTATTTCCCACCTCGCATGGGAAACAAGTCCACTTCGCTAAAAGTGGAGTTATTTCCCACCTCGCATGGGAATCAAGTCCACTTCGCTAAAAGTGGAGTTATTGCCCACCTCGCATGGGAATCAAGTCCACTTCGCTAAAAGTGGAGTTATTTCCCACCTCGCATGCGAATAAAGTCCACTTCGCTAAAAGTGGAGTTATTTCCCACCTCGCATGGGAATCAAGTCCACTTCGCTAAAAGTGGAGTTATTGCCCACCTCGCATGGGAATCAAGTCCACTTCGCTAAAAGTGGAGTTATTTCCCACCTCGCATGGGAATCAAGTCCACTTCGCTAAAAGTGGAGTTATTTCCCACCTCGCATGGGAATCAAGTCCACTTCGCTAAAAGTGGAGTTATTGCCCACCTCGCATGGGAATCAAGTCCACTTCGCTAAAAGTGGAGTTATTGCCCACCTCGCATGGGAATCAAGTCCACTTCGCTAAAAGTGGAGTTATTTCCCACCTCGCATGGGAATCAAGTCCACTTCGCTAAAAGTGGAGTTATTTCCCACCTCGCATGGGAATCAAGTCCACTTCGCTAAAAGTGGAGTTATTTCCCACCTCGCATGGGAATCAAGTCCACTTCGCTAAAAGTGGAGTTATTGCCCACCTCGCATGGGAATCAAGTCCACTTCGCTAAAAGTGGAGTTATTTCCCACCTCGCATGCGAATAAAGTCCACTTCGCTAAAAGTGGAGTTATTTCCCACCTCGCATGGGAATCAAGTCCACTTCGCTAAAAGTGGAGTTATTTCCCACCTCGCATGGGAATCAAGTCCACTTCGCTAAAAGTGGAGTTATTTCCCACCTCGCATGGGAATCAAGTCCACTTCGCTAAAAGTGGAGTTATTTCCCACCTCGCATGGGAATCAAGTCCACTTCGCTAAAAGTGGAGTTATTGCCCACCTCGCATGGGAATCAAGTCCACTTCGCTAAAAGTGGAGTTATTTCCCACCTCGCATGCGAATAAAGTCCACTTCGCTAAAAGTGGAGTTATTTCCCACCTCGCATGGGAATCAAGTCCACTTCGCTAAAAGTGGAGTTATTGCGCACCTCGCATGGGAATCAAGTCCACCTCGCAGAAAGTGGAGTTATTTCCCACCTCGCATGGGAATCAAGTCCACTTCGCTAAAAGTGGAGTTATTTCCCACCTCGCATGCGAATAAAGTCCACTTCGCTAAAAGTGGAGTTATTTCCCACCTCGCATGGGAATCAAGTCCACTTCGCTAAAAGTGGAGTTATTGCGCACCTCGCATGGGAATCAAGTCCACCTCGCAGAAAGTGGAGTTATTTCCCACCTCGCATGGGAATCAAGTCCACTTCGCTAAAAGTGGAGTTATTTCCCACCTCGCATGGGAATCAAGTCCACTTCGCTAAAAGTGGAGTTATTGCCCACCTCGCATGGGAATCAAGTCCACTTCGCTAAAAGTGGAGTTATTGCCCACCTCGCATGGGAATCAAGTCCACTTCGCTAAAAGTGGAGTTATTTCCCACCTCGCATGCGAATAAAGTCCACTTCGCTAAAAGTGGAGTTATTTCCCACCTCGCATGGGAATCAAGTCCACTTCGCTAAAAGTGGAGTTATTGCGCACCTCGCATGGGAATCAAGTCCACCTCGCAGAAAGTGGAGTTATTTCCCACCTCGCATGGGAATCAAGTCCACTTCGCTAAAAGTGGAGTTATTTCCCACCTCGCATGGGAATCAAGTCCACTTCGCTAAAAGTGGAGTTATTGCCCACCTCGCATGGGAATCAAGTCCACTTCGCTAAAAGTGGAGTTATTTCCCACCTCGCATGGGAATCAAGTCCACTTCGCTAAAAGTGGAGTTATTTCCCACCTCGCATGGGAATCAAGTCCACTTCGCTAAAAGTGGAGTTATTTCCCACCTCGCATGAGCAGTAAGTCCACCTCGCAGAAAGTGGAGTTATTGCCCACCTCGCATGGGAATCAAGTCCACTTCGCTAAAAGTGGAGTTATTGCCCACCTCACATGGGAATCAAGTCCACTTCGCTAAAAGTGGAGTTATTTCCCACCTCGCATGGGAATCAAGTCCACCTCGCAGAAAGTGGAGTTATTTCCCACCTCGCATGGGAAACAAGTCCACTTCGCTAAAAGTGGAGTTATTTCCCACCTCGCATGCGAATAAAGTCCACTTCGCTAAAAGTGGAGTTATTTCCCACCTCGCATGGGAATCAAGTCCACTTCGCTAAAAGTGGAGTTATTTCCCACCTCGCATGGGAATCAAGTCCACTTCGCTAAAAGTGGAGTTATTTCCCACCTCGCATGGGAATCAAGTCCACTTCGCTAAAAGTGGAGTTATTGCCCACCTCGCATGGGAATCAAGTCCACTTCGCTAAAAGTGGAGTTATTTCCCACCTCGCATGGGAATCAAGTCCACTTCGCTAAAAGTGGAGTTATTTCCCACCTCGCATGGGAATCAAGTCCACTTCGCTAAAAGTGGAGTTATTTCCCACCTCGCATGGGAATAAAGTCCACTTCGCTAAAAGTGGAGTTATTTCCCACCTCGCATGCGAATAAAGTCCAGTTCGCTAAAAGTGGAGTTATTTCCCACCTCGCATGGGAATCAAGTCCACTTCGCTAAAAGTGGAGTTATTTCCCACCTCGCATGAGCAGTAAGTCCACCTCGCAGAAAGTGGAGTTATTGCCCACCTCGCATGGGAATCAAGTCCACTTCGCTAAAAGTGGAGTTATTGCCCACCTCGCATGGGAATCAAGTCCACTTCGCTAAAAGTTTAGTTATTTCCCACCTCGCATGGGAATCAAGTCCACCTCGCAGAAAGTGGAGTTATTTCCCACCTCGCATGGGAAACAAGTCCACTTCGCTAAAAGTGGAGTTATTTCCCACCTCGCATGGGAATCAAGTCCACTTCGCTAAAAGTGGAGTTATTGCCCACCTCGCATGGGAATCAAGTCCACTTCGCTAAAAGTGGAGTTATTTCCCACCTCGCATGCGAATAAAGTCCACTTCGCTAAAAGTGGAGTTATTTCCCACCTCGCATGGGAATCAAGTCCACTTCGCTAAAAGTGGAGTTATTGCCCACCTCGCATGGGAATCAAGTCCACTTCGCTAAAAGTGGAGTTATTTCCCACCTCGCATGGGAATCAAGTCCACTTCGCTAAAAGTGGAGTTATTTCCCACCTCGCATGCGAATAAAGTCCACTTCGCTAAAAGTGGAGTTATTTCCCACCTCGCATGGGAATCAAGTCCACTTCGCTAAAAGTGGAGTTATTGCGCACCTCGCATGGGAATCAAGTCCACCTCGCAGAAAGTGGAGTTATTTCCCACCTCGCATGGGAATCAAGTCCACTTCGCTAAAAGTGGAGTTATTTCCCACCTCGCATGCGAATCAAGTCCACTTCGCTAAAAGTGGAGTTATTTCCCACCTCGCATGGGAATCAAGTCCACTTCGCTAAAAGTGGAGTTATTTCCCACCTCGCATGGGAATCAAGTCCACTTCGCTAAAAGTGGAGTTATTTCCCACCTCGCATGGGAATCAAGTCCACTTCGCTAAAAGTGGAGTTATTGCCCACCTCGCATGGGAATCAAGTCCACTTCGCTAAAAGTGGAGTTATTTCCCACCTCGCATGCGAATAAAGTCCACTTCGCTAAAAGTGGAGTTATTTCCCACCTCGCATGGGAATCAAGTCCACTTCGCTAAAAGTGGAGTTATTGCGCACCTCGCATGGGAATCAAGTCCACCTCGCAGAAAGTGGAGTTATTTCCCACCTCGCATGGGAATCAAGTCCACTTCGCTAAAAGTGGAGTTATTTCCCACCTCGCATGCGAATAAAGTCCACTTCGCTAAAAGTGGAGTTATTTCCCACCTCGCATGGGAATCAAGTCCACTTCGCTAAAAGTGGAGTTATTTCGCACCTCGCATGGGAATCAAGTCCACCTCGCAGAAAGTGGAGTTATTTCCCACCTCGCATGGGAATCAAGTCCACTTCGCTAAAAGTGGAGTTATTTCCCACCTCGCATGGGAATCAAGTCCACTTCGCTAAAAGTGGAGTTATTTCCCACCTCGCATGGGAATCAAGTCCACTTCGCTAAAAGTGGAGTTATTTCCCACCTCGCATGGGAATCAAGTCCACTTCGCTAAAAGTGGAGTTATTTCCCACCTCGCATGGGAATCAAGTCCACTTCGCTAAAAGTGGAGTTATTTCCCACCTCGCATGAGCAGTAAGTCCACCTCGCAGAAAGTGGAGTTATTGCCCACCTCGCATGGGAATCAAGTCCACTTCGCTAAAAGTGGAGTTATTGCCCACCTCACATGGGAAACAAGTCCACTTCGCTAAAAGTGGAGTTATTTCCCACCTCGCATGCGAATAAAGTCCACTTCGCTAAAAGTGGAGTTATTTCCCACCTCGCATGGGAATCAAGTCCACTTCGCTAAAAGTGGAGTTATTTCCCACCTCGCATGGGAATCAAGTCCACTTCGCTAAAAGTGGAGTTATTGCCCACCTCGCATGGGAATCAAGTCCACTTCGCTAAAAGTGGAGTTATTTCCCACCTCGCATGCGAATAAAGTCCACTTCGCTAAAAGTGGAGTTATTTCCCACCTCGCATGCGAATAAAGTCCACTTCGCTAAAAGTGGAGTTATTTCCCACCTCGCATGGGAATCAAGTCCACTTCGCTAAAAGTGGAGTTATTGCGCACCTCGCATGGGAATCAAGTCCACCTCGCAGAAAGTGGAGTTATTTCCCACCTCGCATGGGAATCAAGTCCACTTCGCTAAAAGTGGAGTTATTTCCCACCTCGCATGGGAATCAAGTCCACTTCGCTAAAAGTGGAGTTATTTCCCACCTCGCATGCGAATAAAGTCCACTTCGCTAAAAGTGGAGTTATTTCCCACCTCGCATGCGAATAAAGTCCACTTCGCTAAAAGTGGAGTTATTTCCCACCTCGCATGCGAATAAAGTCCACTTCGCTAAAAGTGGAGTTATTTCCCACCTCGCATGGGAATCAAGTCCACTTCGCTAAAAGTGGAGTTATTGCGCACCTCGCATGGGAATCAAGTCCACCTCGCAGAAAGTGGAGTTATTTCCCACCTCGCATGGGAATCAAGTCCACTTCGCTAAAAGTGGAGTTATTTCCCACCTCGCATGCGAATAAAGTCCACTTCGCTAAAAGTGGAGTTATTTCCCACCTCGCATGGGAATCAAGTCCACTTCGCTAAAAGTGGAGTTATTGCGCACCTCGCATGGGAATCAAGTCCACCTCGCAGAAAGTGGAGTTATTTCCCACCTCGCATGGGAATCAAGTCCACTTCGCTAAAAGTGGAGTTATTTCCCACCTCGCATGGGAAACAAGTCCACTTCGCTAAAAGTGGAGTTATTTCCCACCTCGCATGGGAATCAAGTCCACTTCGCTAAAAGTGGAGTTATTTCCCACCTCGCATGGGAATCAAGTCCACTTCGCTAAAAGTGGAGTTATTTCCCACCTCGCATGGGAATCAAGTCCACTTCGCTAAAAGTGGAGTTATTTCCCACCTCGCATGGGAATCAAGTCCACTTCGCTAAAAGTGGAGTTATTGCCCACCTCACATGGGAAACAAGTCCACTTCGCTAAAAGTGGAGTTATTTCCCACCTCGCATGCGAATAAAGTCCACTTCGCTAAAAGTGGAGTTATTTCCCACCTCGCATGGGAATCAAGTCCACTTCGCTAAAAGTGGAGTTATTTCCCACCTCGCATGGGAATCAAGTCCACTTCGCTAAAAGTGGAGTTATTGCCCACCTCGCATGGGAATCAAGTCCACTTCGCTAAAAGTGGAGTTATTTCCCACCTCGCATGCGAATAAAGTCCACTTCGCTAAAAGTGGAGTTATTTCCCACCTCGCATGCGAATAAAGTCCACTTCGCTAAAAGTGGAGTTATTTCCCACCTCGCATGGGAATCAAGTCCACTTCGCTAAAAGTGGAGTTATTGCGCACCTCGCATGGGAATCAAGTCCACCTCGCAGAAAGTGGAGTTATTTCCCACCTCGCATGGGAATCAAGTCCACTTCGCTAAAAGTGGAGTTATTTCCCACCTCGCATGGGAATCAAGTCCACTTCGCTAAAAGTGGAGTTATTTCCCACGTCGCATGGGAATCAAGTCCACTTCGCTAAAAGTGGAGTTATTTCCCACGTCGCATGGGAATCAAGTCCACTTCGCTAAAAGTGGAGTTATTTCCCACCTCGCATGGGAATCAAGTCCACTTCGCTAAAAGTGGAGTTATTTCCCACCTCGCATGGGAATCAAGTCCACTTCGCTAAAAGTGGAGTTATTTCCCACCTCGCATGGGAATCAAGTCCACTTCGCTAAAAGTGGAGTTATTTCCCACGTCGCATGGGAATCAAGTCCACTTCGCTAAAAGTGGAGTTATTTCCCACCTCGCATGCGAATAAAGTCCACTTCGCTAAAAGTGGAGTTATTTCCCACCTCGCATGGGAATCAAGTCCACTTCGCTAAAAGTGGAGTTATTTCCCACCTCGCATGCGAATAAAGTCCACTTCGCTAAAAGTGGAGTTATTTCCCACCTCGCATGGGAATCAAGTCCACTTCGCTAAAAGTGGAGTTATTTCCCACCTCGCATGGGAATCAAGTCCACTTCGCTAAAAGTGGAGTTATTTCCCACCTCGCATGGGAATCAAGTCCACTTCGCTAAAAGTGGAGTTATTGCCCACCTCGCATGGGAATCAAGTCCACTTCGCTAAAAGTGGAGTTATTTCCCACCTCGCATGGGAATCAAGTCCACTTCGCTAAAAGTGGAGTTATTGCGCACCTCGCATGGGAATCAAGTCCACCTCGCTAAAAGTGGAGTTATTTCCCACCTCGCATGGGAATCAAGTCCACTTCGCTAAAAGTGGAGTTATTTCCCACCTCGCATGCGAATAAAGTCCACTTCGCTAAAAGTGGAGTTATTTCCCACCTCGCATGGGAATCAAGTCCACTTCGCTAAAAGTGGAGTTATTTCCCACCTCGCATGGGAATCAAGTCCACTTCGCTAAAAGTGGAGTTATTTCCCACCTCGCATGCGAATAAAGTCCACTTCGCTAAAAGTGGAGTTATTTCCCACCTCGCATGGGAATCAAGTCCACTTCGCTAAAAGTGGAGTTATTTCCCACCTCGCATGCGAATAAAGTCCACTTCGCTAAAAGTGGAGTTATTTCCCACCTCGCATGGGAATCAAGTCCACTTCGCTAAAAGTGGAGTTATTTCCCACCTCGCATGCGAATAAAGTCCACTTCGCTAAAAGTGGAGTTATTTCCCACCTCGCATGGGAATCAAGTCCACTTCGCTAAAAGTGGAGTTATTTCCCACCTCGCATGCGAATAAAGTCCACTTCGCTAAAAGTGGAGTTATTTCCCACCTCGCATGCGAATAAAGTCCACTTCGCTAAAAGTGGAGTTATTTCCCACCTCGCATGGGAATCAAGTCCACTTCGCTAAAAGTGGAGTTATTTCCCACCTCGCATGCGAATAAAGTCCACTTCGCTAAAAGTGGAGTTATTTCCCACCTCGCATGGGAATCAAGTCCACTTCGCTAAAAGTGGAGTTATTTCCCACCTCGCATGCGAATAAAGTCCACTTCGCTAAAAGTGGAGTTATTTCCCACCTCGCATGGGAATCAAGTCCACTTCGCTAAAAGTGGAGTTATTTCCCACCTCGCATGCGAATAAAGTCCACTTCGCTAAAAGTGGAGTTATTTCCCACCTCGCATGCGAATAAAGTCCACTTCGCTAAAAGTGGAGTTATTTCCCACCTCGCATGCGAATAAAGTCCACTTCGCTAAAAGTGGAGTTATTTCCCACCTCGCATGGGAATCAAGTCCACTTCGCTAAAAGTGGAGTTATTTCCCACCTCGCATGCGAATAAAGTCCACTTCGCTAAAAGTGGAGTTATTTCCCACCTCGCATGGGAATCAAGTCCACTTCGCTAAAAGTGGAGTTATTTCCCACCTCGCATGAGCAGTAAGTCCACCTCGCAGAAAGTGGAGTTATTGCCCACCTCGCATGGGAATCAAGTCCACTTCGCTAAAAGTGGAGTTATTTCCCACCTCGCATGGGAATCAAGTCCACTTCGCTAAAAGTGGAGTTATTTCCCACCTCGCATGCGAATAAAGTCCACTTCGCTAAAAGTGGAGTTATTTCCCACCTCGCATGGGAATCAAGTCCACTTCGCTAAAAGTGGAGTTATTTCCCACCTCGCATGGGAATCAAGTCCACTTCGCTAAAAGTGGAGTTATTTCCCACCTCGCATGGGAATCAAGTCCACTTCGCTAAAAGTGGAGTTATTTCCCACCTCGCATGCGAATAAAGTCCACTTCGCTAAAAGTGGAGTTATTTCCCACCTCGCATGGGAATCAAGTCCACTTCGCTAAAAGTGGAGTTATTTCCCACCTCGCATGCGAATAAAGTCCACTTCGCTAAAAGTGGAGTTATTTCCCACCTCGCATGCGAATAAAGTCCACTTCGCTAAAAGTGGAGTTATTTCCCACCTCGCATGCGAATAAAGTCCACTTCGCTAAAAGTGGAGTTATTTCCCACCTCGCATGGGAATCAAGTCCACTTCGCTAAAAGTGGAGTTATTTCCCACCTCGCATGCGAATAAAGTCCACTTCGCTAAAAGTGGAGTTATTTCCCACCTCGCATGGGAATCAAGTCCACTTCGCTAAAAGTGGAGTTATTTCCCACCTCGCATGGGAATCAAGTCCACTTCGCTAAAAGTGGAGTTATTTCCCACCTCGCATGGGAATCAAGTCCACTTCGCTAAAAGTGGAGTTATTTCCCACCTCGCATGCGAATAAAGTCCACTTCGCTAAAAGTGGAGTTATTGCCCACCTCGCATGCGAATAAAGTCCACTTCGCTAAAAGTGGAGTTATTTCCCACCTCGCATGGGAATCACGTCCACTTCGCTAAAAGTGGAGTTATTTCCCACCTCGCATGCGAATAAAGTCCACTTCGCTAAAAGTGGAGTTATTGCCCACCTCGCATGGGAATCAAGTCCACTTCGCTAAAAGTGGAGTTATTTCCCACCTCGCATGGGAATCAAGTCCACCTCGCAGAAAGTGGAGTTATTTCCCACCTCGCATGGGAATCAAGTCCACTTCGCTAAAAGTGGAGTTATTTCCCACCTCGCATGCGAATAAAGTCCACTTCGCTAAAAGTGGAGTTATTTCCCACCTCGCATGGGAATCAAGTCCACTTCGCTAAAAGTGGAGTTATTTCCCACCTCGCATGGGAATCAAGTCCACTTCGCTAAAAGTGGAGTTATTTCCCACCTCGCATGGGAATCAAGTCCACTTCGCTAAAAGTGGAGTTATTTCCCACCTCGCATGGGAATCAAGTCCACTTCGCTAAAAGTGGAGTTATTGCCCACCTCGCATGGGAATCAAGTCCACTTCGCTAAAAGTGGAGTTATTTCCCACCTCGCATGGGAATCAAGTCCACTTCGCTAAAAGTGGAGTTATTGCCCACCTCGCATGGGAATCAAGTCCACTTCGCTAAGAGTGGAGTTATTTCCCACCTCGCATGGGAATCAAGTCCACTTCGCTAAAAGTGGAGTTATTTCCCACGTCGCATGGGAATCAAGTCCACTTCGCTAAAAGTGGAGTTATTTCCCACCTCGCATGGGAATCAAGTCCACTTCGCTAAAAGTGGAGTTATTTCCCACCTCGCATGAGCAGTAAGTCCACCTCGCAGAAAGTGTACTTATTGCCCACCTCGTATGGACTAGATTCCCATGAAAGGTGGGAAATAACTCCACTTTTTGCTGATGGACTTGATTCCCATGCAAGGTGGGCACTAAGGCCACTTTTCTTGAGGTGGACTTAATTCCCATGAGACAAAAAGTCAAACAGAGTTTACGACTGAGTTTCTCTAAGAATGCGATGCAATCTATGATGGAAATTAAATTAAGCCTCTCCTTGAAACTGAGCTCTCGAGATTTAGATGATTGCACTGCGAAGCAATTTCCTCAATCCCTCTCATATATCATTTCCCGTCTCCTCATTAAGTAGTTTCCAACGAACGATAAAATTACACTTAAGCTCTAATCAAACTCCTAGAAGTTTCCTCCCTCGAAATAATGTACAAAATTAATGCAGAGGACCGCAACTGGTTTCCGCTTCAACCTCCGATTCCTCGCGACTCCCCACGAACAGCGGCACCATTTGACTCCTTCCAAGCACAGCAGAGGAACCCACAGAGTCGCATCCTCAAAGTCACATCCCTCCAGCACTATGTCTTGGTTAAAAGTATTTCCAACACCACCATACATTTTAAGCGACTCCTGAGTGCTGGCACCCCATCGATTGAATTCCCTGAAAAAAGCAACTAGTAAGTCAAACAAATCCGCCAGCAACGCCGCCAAATTGATTAGGCAAATACAACCCCAGCAACCCCAGCAACACTAGCAGCGCCAGCGGCAATTAGTTAAAAGTTCTCGTATCTATTTTGAGAGCTGCCCGGGGGTTGGTGAGTCGATAAATTGCCATCAAGCCCAGCGTGGTGGTGGCATGGCCTCAAGAAAAGAACAAACACAGCCACGGAGAGAGAGGACCAGTCTGTGTGCCGAAGCGCTGTTGCTGCTGCAGTGACTCGCAAACAGACTGGGGACGGGGATGACGGCTGAATTAAACGTCAGGGTGTGTATTGTGACTGGTATACGATTTGCAACAATTCATCGGAGGTGCATTACCTCCCGGAAGATACTCAAGCGCAGTCACACCCCCCTCCCAGCACGGGATCGATGAGGGGAGGGCCTGTTGTTTATTCTGTAGCGGTGACTACAGTCGAGGCGAGATGTTTATGAGCCCAGAGGAGTTCTGTGGCTGGTGTGTGGTCTCTATGGTCAGACGGACGACGATGGACGGTGGGTAAAGTTCTGCTTCACCGGAGTCGGTGGTGTTCATAATTTGCAATAAGTTTTGGAAGAGTTATGGCCGAAGAATCCCATTGCGGTGAGAGTCTTTGTAAATTTTGCTGAAGGGGCTTCATCGAAGCAAAGGTACGGAGACTGACCAAAACGGGGTAAAATTTGATGATGAAGCAGTTTTTGAGAGAAATGTGGGCACTGCATGACAGAGCAGACAGTTTGGAGACAAGGACTTATGCGAGACAAGGACAGAGACAAAGGGCTTGACACTTTGGAGACAGGGACTCAAGCGAGACAAGGACAGAGACAAAGGGCTTGACACTTTGGAGACAGGGACTCATGCGAGACAAGGACAGAGACAAAGGGCTTGACACTTTGGAGACAGGGACTCATGCGAGACAAGGACAGAGACAAAAGGCTTGACATTTTGGAGACAGGGACTCATGCGAGACAAAGGGCTTGACACTTTGGAGACAGGGACTCATGCGAGACAAGGACAGAGACAAAAGGCTTGACATTTTGGAGACAGGGACTCATGCGAGACAAGGACAGAGACAAAGGGCTTGACACTTTGGAGACAGGGACTCATGCGAGACAAGGACAGAGACAAAAGGCTTGACATTTTGGAGACATGGACTCATTCGACACAAAGGTCTTGACACTTTTGACAGAAGGGAGATAATTTTTGACGGATCTTGTGAACAATGGGCCCGTTGCATGACAGAACAGACACTTTCGACCACCAGACATTTGAGAGACAAGGACAGAAACGGAGGATTTGACAGTTTTGACAGAAGGGGGACAATTTTTGACAGATCTTGTGGAGACAAATGGACCAAAGTGGACCAAAGTGGTTCTATAATAAGAATTTGAAGAACTTTCTAGAAGCGAGATGGACGTTTGATTGACTACAACACAGCGACGTCCACAAGTCCCTCGGGAGTGCGTCCTGAGGCCAGAAATATGCACAAAACTTACCGCCTGAACCTCTGCACCAGCTGCTTGTTGTTGGCCACTGTTTCGCGGGATATTTGATTCATTCAATTCCCGTCCTTTCGCAAGCGTCAACGCAGTCCCCTTGTCCTCCCAGTTTAGTATCAACACCTTCCTTCGAAAACTCCCCAGATGTTGGCCTCCAATACTTGGACCCCAATGAAGCAATCACATCCGAAGTTTTCATCTCAAATCCCTCAGATTATGGCCGCCTACACGTTTCCTCAATTATCCCTAATCGCCTTAAGAAACTTTCCAACTTTGCATTCTCAACGACGCAGAACCGAATCGCAGCCGTTCCCTGTCCCATGTCACTGACCAGTCACCCTAGCGAAACAAATCAAAACCAATTAAACTTTTCCACTTTTCGCGATCCCCTCGGACTGCCCGTGTTCTCATTATTCCATGCCGCGCTCGACCGTGCCCCAAATGGCAGCTTTGGCCGTCTAATTCCATTTCGGCGATGGCCATTTGCCTGCGAACAGGCGGGCGAATCAACAGAAATCATTCCATCATCGGGACAAAGCGTGGAAACAAAGGAGACACGATGGGGAGGGAATGTCCTTAAGCTGGTGTCCTTTTAGAGAATGTCTGAGGAGACTTAGCACCGTTGCGCCGTGGAAAATCCGATTTAAAGTTGTTTATGCGTCGATGCAGAGCGTTGCGAAAACTTCGTCGTGCACTGTGAGAGATGATGGCGAAAGAGGGAGAGGAAGAGAAGGAGGGGGAGCTATTATCCTCGAATATCCTGTCAAAGGTTAAGCAAACAAACTGCGAGAGAAATGCATCCTTGAGCGATTTCACTGCAACCGGAGGACGGTTGGCCAATGGCCAGAACACAACTCCTGCTGGTCG
This sequence comes from Myathropa florea, assembly GCA_930367185.1. NCBI lineage: Eukaryota > Metazoa > Arthropoda > Insecta > Diptera > Syrphidae > Myathropa > Myathropa florea. The sequence continues at coordinate 9,042,246 of OV884005.1, read as the reverse complement.
TAAACAATTTCCTGCTGAAGACATTCATTACAAAGTTAGACGGACAAACGGAGGAGACTCGAGGCGTTTCACGAACGTTGCCAAAGCGGCGGTGATTTGTCTGCCCCGGCCGCGAGAGGTCCACCGGGAATGGCATTAATGAGAGAACTTCTCGGAGAAGAGACAGTTTGATGTATGCACTCGGAGTCTGTGAATGAATGGAGACGAAATGATGTGCTGAAATGCAGGAGATTCTTTATGGGATTCCGTCTGAGGAGAATAGATTGTACTCTGTCATCGGTTTGGTTTCGAGAGCCCTTGGGAGTCTGTGGGTCAGCAGAGAAGTCATCACACGGTCGACAAGGACCTCTTGAAGTAGGCGAGTGCGTTTGTATTCCCCCGCAGGAGTCTGAAGGAGACAACTGTGTTCAAGAACTTGCTTAAGAATTCAGCACATAAAGCGAGCGAAGAACCGTGAACGAAAACTTTGTCGGAGTTGTGGATGAATGATGGACACGGTGGACACAAATCACTGACGTGTAGTTAATGTCATCCAGATGTATTCAAGAGTGTCTCTCAAATAAAGTCCTCAGACGTTCCCCAGACGTTCAAAATCAATTTAAATTTGCAATTTTCCATTCTGATGCAGGACACGACTCGGCAAAGGCAGATGAACCCATGAACTCGGGGAAGGAGAGCAAGAGATGTCCGCAGCATGGCAAGGAGACTGGTGACAAATCATTTTAGAGGAATGTTTGGAGTTCAGTGTACTCTGCAGAAGAAACTCTGCAGCAGGCATTGTGCAGCAGACACTGAGCAGCAGGCACTGAGCAGCAGACATCTCTGCAGCAGACACTCTGCAGCAGACACTCTGCAGCTGACACTCTGAAGCAGGTACTGTGCAGCAGACACTGAGCATAATATACTCTGCAGCAGACGCTCTGCACATGACACTCTGAAGCAAACATTCTGCAGCAGACATATCTGCAGTAAACACAATGCAGCAAATACTCTGCAGCAGATATCCCTGCAGTAAACACACTGCAGCAGACACTGCAGTAGACACTCTACAGCTGACACTGAGCATAAGACGCTGTGCAGCAAACATTCTGCAGCAGACATCTCTGCAGTAAACACACTGGAGCAAACATTCTGCAGCAAACATTCTGCAGCAGACATCTCTGCAGTAAACACAGCAGTCACTCACTTTGCAGCAGACACTCTGCAGCAGACACTGAGCATAAGACACTCTGCAGACATTCTGCAGCAGACATCTCTGCAGTAAACACAGCAGTCACTCACTCTGCAGCAGACACTGAGCATAAGACATTCTGCAGCAGACATTCTGGAGCAAACATTCTGCAGCAAACACCTCTGCAGTAAACACACTGCAGCAGACACTTTGCAGTAGATACACTGCAGTAGACACTTTGCGGCTGACACTGAGCATAAGAAGCTGTGCAGTAAATATTATGCAGCAGACATCTCTTCAGCAGACACTCTGCAGCAGACATCTCCGCAGCAGACACTCTGCAGGAATCATCTTTGCAGCAGACACTCTGCAGTGGCCATCTTTGCAGCAGACACTTTGCAGTAGACAGGCAAACATCCACTGGAAGGGCATGCAGGGCGAGCTGTGAGAAGTAGAAAATTTGACTGCAGTCCAAGTGACGACCCTAAACAATTTTGAGCATAATTGCTGCTCCCAGACTAGACCCGGACTCCTACTCGGACTACTTCCCGGACTTAAACTCGGTCTCCTACTCGGCCTCGTGACCATCGAAACCACTTGACGGCCTTAAATGACTGTTAAGGAACGTGCTGCCAAAAAATTAAGACTAGACTGCTGTTCATGATGTCAATCTGAACAGCAGGGAATTTTTATAAGAAACCTAGTGTCCTCCACAAAGTGCAACACTCACAGTCTCGTTCAGAGTCATCGGACGGAGTTACTGTATTATTCAGACTAATCATAATTCAGTCCTCCTGCTGAGTCTCAAATAAAACGAACAATTTAATCCATTTAAGGACCAAGAGAGGAACCATGCGGCATCTCATTGAATTAACCACTCAGCGTCTCCTTTGGTCCGATTATTCTTCCTCCACCCGACCCTGAGTCATCCCCACTCCACAGGACGGCGAAAAAGCCGCTTGCCTTAATCCTTGCTCGATTACATGGATCCCCCTGGGATTCAATTAATTTTTTATCATCTAAGCAGAACTTCAGCTTAGCCTCCCTCCATCGACCTCCGTGCCGTGGGCCAACATCATCTGCTGCTATTCCCATCCACCCGGAGAACACATGTCCTTGCATATTGCTTGGGCGGTTTGGGACATTCCTCAGCTGAACGAAAACTTCTCCCTCAGCCCATGCACCAGGACTTTCGAGAGAAAACAAAAAAGAAACCGGGCACAAACATAAAATGGAAAAAATGCTTAAAAGAGGAAATTTATTGTCGCATAAAATATTAATTTCCCCGCCAGGTGCACAGTAGGTTAACGACAACCCACTTTCGAGTTGATCCCTCTCACCCCCAGCTGTTTGTGTGGCCAAGTGGCAGAGGATGTGTTCATCTCATGGGCTTGGTGGCTGCGTTCGTAAAGTCCTGCATCTCAGGCAGCCCCAGGGTTCGATTGTTTCAGCGGCAACGACTTTCAACCCCACTCTGCTCCACACTCCCTGAGGATGATTGGAGGGGAAACTTTCAAGAATTCGCGGCATATTGACACTTCCAGAGAACCACAACAAAAACGAGGAACTCAAACGTCCTTCTTTATGGCCCGAGTAGTTCGGTCTCCAATTGCATGGACCCCAACCGATCGCAGGAAAACTACACCCCCTTTTCGACTGCATCCGTTGCAGCACTTCCGACCGAGACCAGCCGAGGGGCAATTTTCATGAAAATTCGTGGCTTTACACCTGAATGAATGGCTTGATGTTTCGCGAGGGGGGTCGAGGTGCGGCGAAGGGAAGGCGGTCAGGTTGGATGAAACTTCGAACTTCGTGTTGAGGGTAATTTGCTGCGCACACAGGAGCAAGTGTTTTTCGAGCGAGGTTATGGTAATTTTTTCGGCGGAAGGAGATGGAGTCGAACAGACACGCAATTGGAAATTAGTTCAGTGGAGATTTGCCCAGAGTTTGTGAAGTCATATCCTGTCAAGGGGGTGGGGCGGAGGAGAGGGGGCGAATCGATTGGGTAATGAGTGGGAATCAGAAATGGCCAGGAGATGGAAAGGTGCATGGGGTTCAGGTTTTTGTTTGGAATTAGCAGTAATTGACGTTGGGAAAGGACTGCTGACGTGATTTGTGTCGACGATATGCCCGAGGACGCGAGGAATCGATGGAAATGAACAAAAAACGACGTCGGGTTGAACAAGAAATGAGAGCAAGGCTCTGGCGCTGGCCAGCCTTTCGCTAGAGGTCTCCAATTTTCAGTGGACAGCTGACTACGGTGCCTCTCAAGCTGCGTCTTTTGCTTTTACAGTCCTTGGGGAGAAACATAATTTAGTCCTTCTGTTGATTTTCAAATAAAACAAACAAATTAATCAATTCAGGGACCAAGAGTGGAACCATGCGGCATCTCATTGAATTAACCACTCAGCGTCTTCTTCGGTCCGATTATTCCTCCACCCGAGTCTGTCATCCCGACTCCACTTGCCTTAATCCTTACTCGATTACATGGATCCCCCTAGAGTCGCATGTATCTAGTCCGGAGTGTCTGTCGATCAGAATCTTTTTGTGGCTAGGCAACGCAGTACGTGTAGGCAACACAGAGTTTATAAACAATGCAGACTACGAACAAGAGCACTTTATACCCGGATTGCCTAATATCCGTGTACCCGAATACCCTTGTACCCGAATACTCGATTACCCATGTACCCGAATACCCGGATACCAGTGCACCCGAATATCCGTGTACCCGAATACCCTTCTTCTTCTTCTTAGGGCGCTACAGTCCGAGGTGGACCTGGGCCTCACTCAACATGCCTCTCCAGCCAGCACGATCTTTCGCCAGCTGTCTCCAGTTTCGCACACCAAGCCGGCCGAGGTCCCCGTCGACTTGTGTGCGCCACCTTGTTGGTGGACGTCCTCTGTTGCGTTGTCCCACACGCTCACAGTCGAAGATTCTTCTGGCCGGAGCTAAGTTGTCTATACGCTCTACACGGCCTAGCCATCTTAGACGCCTGGCTAGACGCATGTCACTGTACAGCCCAAATTGCCCATGTCTCTGCGCCATAAAGCAGGACTGGGATAATCAAGATCTTGTATAGAGTCAGCTTGGCCTTCCGAGAGAGTGCTCTGCTACTCAATTGCCTTTTGAGCCCAAAAAAATAGCGATTGGCAAGAGATATTCCGCGTTTGATCTCGGTACTGATGTTGTTTGTACTGTTTACTGCGGAGCCAAGGTAGACGAAGTCCTTAACTACCTCAAAGTTATAGCTGCCTATGGTGACGTTTTGGACAAGTCGTCGAAGTTGTGCGTCCTTTCGCAATGACAGCATATTCTTGGTACCCGAATAATCATGCACCCGAATACCCAGACACCAGTGTACCCGAATATCCGTAAGCCGGATTATCCATCAACCCGAAAAAAACGGATAGCCGAATACCCGGGTAAAATTAAAAGCCCTTCGTCGGACCAAAGGGATCAAGCAACTAGGAGACAACTCGAAGACGGCCTCAACAAATTTGTTCTTTTGAAGCACTCAGGGGAGAAGGTTTACGCTTTGAGAGGTGTACAGTGGCATGAGCCTAGTCCGGTGTTCTCGGATCAATCGGTAATGGGGTCTAGGCAATGCAGAGCATGTAGTCATGTAAACTATGGGGAGCATGAGTGAAAAGTCGAAGACTCCTGAATACCCGGATACCCGGATACATGAACACTTGAATACCCAAATACTCGTGTACCCGGATACCCGGATATCCGGAATGGTCCATCCACGGATGGTGGTGGGAGTTCTCACCGGACATTGACCGATACTCACCCATGCCAGAAGGTAGGTAGACCCCATAGCGACTATTGTACAAGTTGCAGAGACGAGGAGGAAATAGGGTCCGTCCGTCACCTGCTATGCCATTGTCTAGTCCTACGAGGAAGGAGACTCCTAACACTAGGCAGTGTCCTCTTCGACGAGCTGAAGTATCTGAATAAAATAGAGCTGAAGCATCTCCGGAGATGGGTGGTTCTAATCAGCTGTGAAAGTGTAGGTGTCACGGGGTAAACCTCCCCACACCCAGGCAACAATGGACCCAGCTCTTGGTCTAAATGAGACGCGACAGTCACAAGGGCACCCTGTCACCTATCTAGTAGATGCCAGTGTGGACACGGTAGATGTGGGGATCCAACGTAGCCAGCCTTCGTGTGATTTGCTCCACTCTCAACATCGTTAAGTGTGATGACTTAGTCCGCATCTGTTTTTGAGAACGTCTGTGGGAAGTCCTGTTAAGTCGTAGAATTGTGATCTTCCTCTTGCCTTAAAATTGTTGAGACGGTCAGAAGGGACTTTCTTTTTTTCGGAGGATTTTTGAAACTCTACTGGAGCACTCAGATTCAAAACTGGTCCACTGTACTGACAGGTAGCAATCTACTCCAGTGCCGTTAATTTGATCCCAACGTCAAATGGTGAGTGGACCGATTCGATTTCACTGGAATTCGAACCTGGGACCCCTCTAACTTGGGGCAGGCACTTAACCAACTGTGCCATCCACTCGTCTTGAGAGCGGGGCTTAAGCAGAGGAAGAGAGCTACGTGGACGTTAAGACTGTAATTGAGGAAAAAGGCTGAGTCTAAAATGAGACTGAGACCGGGGAGGAGGATATGGACGAGTCCTAAGCCAGGATTGGGACTTAGCCTATGCCTTAAGCCGATGAAACGAAATAGAATGACTTAGGCTGAGTTCGAGAATGAGACTAGATTGCGACTGAGGATGTGGAGAAGTCTTAAGCAAAGACTGAGACTTGGTCTATAGTTAAAACCCACGACGTGGAGGTTGAGACTGAAGCCGAGATCAAGGCTGAGACTGAGAGTGAGACTATGGACTAAGTCTGAGGATGCTGATGAGATACCCGGATACTCGTGTACTTGGATACCCCGATATCCGGAAAAGACTTCGAACTCGAGGTCTTGACATCTGGACGTCCGAATACCCAAATACTCGTATACCCGGACACCAGTATACTAAAATACCTGTGTACCCGGATATCCGCCCAAAAGCCATATTCCGAACCAAAGCATCTAGGAGACAACAACAAATTGCGAAACTGGAGCTGAATATGTGTTCAGTTGCCCTCGGAACTTCAGCACTCACTCAGGGAGAGACAGAATGCTTTTAAAACGTCCTGAAGGAGACTTAGTAGCGAATGCGTGGCAGGAACATATGCCAAAGGGCAACGCCTTACCAAACCCTTGTCCAAATATTTGGCATCAACTTAAATTGAAGACGTAACGTGTCTGGCTTTAAGGCAATCAAAGGAAGTGAAGAAAAGACGATGAACCCTGAAAAACCCTTAAAACTCTTCGAAGAAGACCTCAAAACCTCAATTCTAACAACCTCAAAAAATGCCCTCCGACAGAGCGTCTGTTTGTGCATCGAGTCAAAAGTCCATTGACATACGCCACCAAGTTGATTATCCCTGCTTTCGCCATCCCAGTCGTGAATTAAAAGCCACGTCCCCCCTTCCACGCTGGATACAAGCAACTTGAAAGGCCGCCGCAGTCGACCCTTGTGTGTAGGCTCCGTGAAGCGTGAATCTCCCCGCCACATGACTTCCTCTGAAAACAAAATCCACTTCAAAGCAAACCATCTGAAGTCCTCAAACTACATTCAACACCATCCCGGTTGCGTTCGTCTATTCATCTCCGTCTTTCACCTGACAACACCAGCGCCCCACCTCAGCCGAATGCCAACACACAGAACTTTGAAAATGTAAATTAAGTTCATTTGCCACACAAAGCGAAGCCACAAGGTCCTTTCATCGAAAGAATGGACGAGGGAGGCACAGGAATCGTGCAGGAAATTTGAATCCCAAAATCAAGATTGATTCGAATGGTCATCGGAGGCCGGGGCATCGAATGTGATATGGGTCAGGGACAAGGACGAATCCCTCCTCTCCCAGGCTAAACGATAATTGCATGCTAATTTGCCACCATCACGACCGGCAAGCGGCAAGGACAACAATGCCCGGACTAATTGGAATACTTTCTTATCCTTATCTCCGTAATGAGATTCATTTAAAAATTTCTGCAAGCAAATTATTGCATTATCCCTGCACCAGGACTGCTGACTGGTGGTGGTGGTGGTTTGGTGCTTTTCGAATCGCCAAAGTTACTCCGCCATTGTGGGGGGGTGTGCGCACTTCCTCTGCAGAAAATTACAGTCTTTGTGAACGTAAACAACGGCAGTGACTGTGTGACTTTGGGGCGAATTACCATCAGCAGCGGAACTGTTGCAAGGACAATCGTTGACAGGAACTCCACTCTGACGGTGGATTCGTGCTCGTTCCGTCAATCACTGGGCTAATCTCCGCGAGGAAAGGATAACGAAATGAAACCGAAATTTGATTGTGCCCAATTTCTGGGTTCGCTGTGCGTGCTTGCGATGTGTGCTGAAGGTCAAAGGTGCCTTTGGCTTCGCATGCCAAGTTGACGTGTTTTGACGATGAACTTTGGAAATTGATCGTTGGTTGAGACTGAGGGAGGGACTTGCAGGGAGCTTTGGCTCCTTTGAGAGTTCCTGCACGCGAGGGGATGTCTTTAACGCGTCTGCATTCACTGATGACCGGAGAATCCATCACTGGGGTGTGAGTGTCATCCATCAATCATCGGGGGAGAGTGCACAATAACGGGGCGGAAAGATGGTTAATAAATTGTAAATTCGTTTCTGATTGACTTAACTGAGGGCTGGACTGAGTGCGAAAAGGAGTCTGGAAGGATAACAGCAAGGGACTCTGTTCTGTTGCCATCAACGAGTGATGGATGGAATTGATTCCACTCGGGATGTCTGCCCAAGGGAGATAATTATTCACTTGTCCAAGCGTTTAGCAGAAGTTAATGTTTATTGACGGCCTGTCAGGCTTAAGGACGTGCTGGGACATGTGAAGGACATATGAGCGGAGAGAGGACGATGAATTTTAAGTGGGCCTGAATAAGGGGGAGATCCTTTGGGTTCAGACGTTTAAATGAGAAGAAAGGGAAAAGAGAGAGTTTTGAAAAAGGGTGTCGTTAGCAAAGAGCTTAGACGGCAAATTAATTCCTCGAGAACTCCATCCTTTTCTTTTTTGTTTGGCGCTAAAGTTCAGGGTGGACCTGGGCCTCTTGAGCTGCAGGACCATAAATTCCGGAGGTTAAGTCTATGGAAAGACCAGCCTGAGGTCAGTCAAACAGACTAACCAATGACCAGCCCAAAAAATACTGAAAAAATCGTCCTTTTCTAAGACTTGCTTGTAAGAGAGGGCTGAAGCCTTGTCAGGCTTGTTTTTCTTGAAAGAATGAGAGGACGTTTAAGGAACGGATCAGGCAGAGCAACCTGCATGGCTCCTGTGACCTGTCTACGAATTGAAAGGCCAGAGCAGTAAGTTCCTTCTGACCGTCTCAACAATTGTAAGGCAAGAGGAATGGAAAAATGGCATCTGCCAGGATCACAATTCTACGTCCTCTATTATTACTACATCATTATGGACTTAACAGGACTTCCCACAGACGTTCTCAAAAACAGACGCGGACTGAGTCATCACTCTGGATGGTGCAGTTGGTTAAGTGCCTGTCCCAAGTTAGAGGGGTCCCAGGTTCGAATCCCAGAATCTGGTCCAGTCACCATTTGCCCTTGGGATCATATTAACGGCACTGGGGTAGGTTGCTACTTGGCAGTACAATGGACCAGTTTTGAGTCTGAGTGCTCCAGCAGCGCTTCAAAAATCCTACGAAAAAAAAGTCATCACTCTTAACGATGTTGAGAGTGGAGCAAATCACACGAAGGCTGGCTACGTTGGATCCCCACATCGACCGTGTCCACACTGGCATCTACTAGATAGGTGACAGGGCGCCCTTGCAACTGTCGCGTCTCATTTAGACCAAAAGTTGGGTCCATTGTGCCCTGGGTGTGGGGAGGTTTACCCCGTGACACCTACACTTTCACAGCTGATTAGAACCACCCATCTCCGGAGATGCTTCAGCTCTATTTTATTCAGATACTTCAGCTCGTCGAAGAGGACACTGCCTAGTGTTAGGAGTCTCCTTCCTCGTAGGACTAGACAATGGCATAGCAGGTGACGGACGGACCCTATTTCCTCCTCGTCTCTGCAACTTGTACAATAGTCGCTATGGGGTCTACCTACCTTCTGGCATGGGTGAGTATCGGTCAATGTCCGGTGAGAACTCCCACCACCATCCGTGGATGGACCATTCCGGATATCCGGGTATCCGGGTACACGAGTATTTGGGTATTCAAGTGTTCAAGTATCCGGGTATCCGGGTATGCGAGTATTTGGGTATCCGGGTATCCAGGTATCCGGATCTTAAGAGCTCGAGTTCAAAGTCTGCTAACTTCTCCGGTTTTCCAGGTACCCATGTACACGAGTATCCGGGTATCCGGGTATTCAGGAGTCTTCGACTTTTCACTCATGCTCCCCATAGTTTACATGACTACATACTCTGCATTGCCTAGACCCCATTACCGATTGATCCTAAGACACCGGACTAGGCTCATGTCACTGTACACCTCTCAAGAAAAACACGCGACTGACACGCGTTTCAGTCGAAGTTTAACCATGTTTTTATTAAATTTCTGTTCTGTCTTGAGTTCCAAGGACATCCTCTCGAATAAATTCCATTCAGAGACCACTTTTAGTGCAAAAAACCCTCTTCAAATTCTCCACCACACCAGCATCAGACCACAAAACATCTTGTTTCCGCATAATTTTGAAGGACACACAAAAGTTTTTGACGCCGAGTACACATACATCATCTCTATCCCCAGTCCTTGAGTTTTTTTCTCTCTCGATAGAAGCACAGTTTGTTTTCAAATCACATCGTGACCCACCAACACGTCCTTATCCACCATCAATATTCAATTAGTCTCCCCCTCCCAGTGTCCTTGGTCCTCCATTCAAGCAAAGAAATCGTCCTTAATCCCCGATCATCTGTCAATGGGGAACAGCACGACGTCACCATCTAATCCCGCAAACAATTGCAAACTTTCATCTCGAATGAAATGCCTGCCACTGACACGCCAACTGAATGGAGTGTCACACAATGAGCCCATTATTCCAATACGTCACTCGCTGTCATGTTGCGTCCATGAGCAGTGTTCAAAGACGGATGTGACATATCGCTCATTTTGCCATACAATCGAACACCGAGCGTCGTCCTGTAGGCGGTGCTGTGTCACATTTGCTCGCCAGGATGTCACAGTCACCGTGAGAAATGACAGAAGATTTATTTTGGCATTGCATGTCAGCATTGACAGCAACCAGCACGCCTTCCCGTCTTGATGTGGGCTTATCCCTTTTCGGCGATTATCTGCACGGAAGCGAAGTGTAATCAGATGGAAACACAGCTTTTCCACGTGGCCACTTTGTGAATTAGGAACCAGCAGGGTTCTCGAACTGCGAAGCGTGTTTACCTTGATTCGGTTCGAATGATAAATGACGCCAAGGAGTCGTTTGCCTCAAAGGAGCCAAAGACAAACAGACAGAGAGTCAATGGGAGTCGACTTCAAGGCAATGACTCGCAGAGATCTCTTGAATCTTCAAAGTGCTTCAATTGGGTCACCTTCCGGGAGTTCATTTGCAGTCGATTTCTGAGGAAACTCGCGATGTCAGGTGGCTGAGGGGATGGATATTGATTTGTAATCGAATGGGAGTTCCTTGTAAGACTTCCACTGAAGGTTATTCCAGGGCAAATCCATCATAACCATAACGTGACCATTTCGCATATCCTCCGCATAAAATCAAGCCACAAGCTGTGCTCATTATCCACGTTCTGGGATGTGATAGGTCATTTCGGCGGTCATAACTGGATAATACGTTTTGCTATTATGAGCTATATCCCCGAAGGAAACGTCTTTATGGAAGAGAAAGGCGTTCGCCATCGACGAGTGCCTGACTGCCGCTGGGCACCTTGTGCGGCATTTCATTCAGGACGTGTGGGTGACTCGCTAACCTGACCCCCAGGCCACTTGATTTGAGTTGTTTTGTATACAATGGGAGTCTTGACTCAGCCCACGTGCCGTTGATGGATTTTTAAGGATTCAACGTTCATTGGGATTTAGGGGTTTTGTTATTTTTCTAACTGCTTTGAGGTGTTTCGCCTTGAGGAGGAGTTGCTGTGAGATGCTGGGAGGTGTTGGGAGTTGCCAAGGGGCATTATGAAGTGCTAGGAGGCTGCCAGTAGGTGCTAGGTAGTATTAAGAAGTGTCAAAATGTGCCGCGAGGTGCTAGGCTATTAAGGAGAAGTGCAAGGATATTGCTAGATATTGCTAGGTTGTACTAAAAAGTGCTAAAATGTGCTAGGATGTACGGAGAAGCGCTAGGAGCTTGGTAGGAGGTTGCTAAAAGGTTCCAGGTTGTACTAAGAAGTGTCAAAATGTGCTAGGAGGTGCTAGGCTGTTAAGGAGAAGTGCAAGGATGTTGCTAGGATGAGCTAGGTTGTACTAAAAAGTGTCAAAATGTGCTAAGGTGTAGGAAGAAGTGCTAGGAGCTTGATAGAAGGTTGCTAGGAGGTAATAGGTTGTACCAAAGAGTGTCAACATGTGCCAAGAGGTCGTAGAGATACTAGGTTGTACTAAAAATTTCTAAAGTGTGCTACGGTGTAACGACAAGTGACAGGAGATTGCTAGGACGTGTTAGGTTGTACTAAAAAGCATTAAAATGTTATTGGAGGTGCTAGAATGCACGTAGGAGCTTGATAGGAGTTTGCTAGAAGGTGCTAAATTGTACTAAAAAGTGTCAAAAGGTGCTAGGATGTACGGAGAAGCGCTAAGAGCTTGGTAGGAGGTTGCTAGGAGTTGCTAATTTGTACTAAAGAGTGTCAAAATGTTGCAGGAGGTCCTAGAGTTTACGGAGAAGTGCTAAGAGCTTGATAGGGGGTACTACAAGAGATACTAGGTTGTACTAAAAGTGCTAAAATGATTTATGGTGTACAGACAAGTGCCAGGAGATTGCTAGGTTGTACTAAACGCATTAATATGTGATTGGAGGTGCTAAAAGTACGGAGGAGCTTGATAGGAGGTTGCTAGAAACTGCTAGATTGTACTAAAAAGTGTCAAACGGCGTTAGGATGTACGGAGAAGCGCTGGGAGGTTGATAAGAGGTGCTTGGTTGTATTAAGAAGTGTCCAAATGTTCTAGGAGGCTCTAGAGTTTACGGAAAACTGCTAAGAGCCTGATAGGAGGTACTGCAATAGGTACTTAGTTGTACTAAACATTTCTAAAATGTCCTAGGCTGTACGGACAAGTGCCAAGAGCCATCCTTTTTAAAATTCAACCACAATTTTGGGTGAAAAACTTTCCTTAATCCAATCTACCCTCACCACAAAAATTAATTTACGGATAAAAAATTTCACCCATCCGGTCCATAATGAAATTGAATTCATTATCCCCCTCCACCCGAACCCATTAAGTGGCATAATTTCCAAAAACACACACGCAACACATTCTCGGTCTTTAAAGCCAATTAGGGTCATGCAAACCTGCAACCAGCACATTTTTGCATAACTTCCCAGTTGGAGAACGTGGCCCAATATGCGTTGCATAACTTTAACCAATCCACACAGAGTGAGAGTGGTCAGGTTTTCGGGTGGCCCTTATCCCGTTTCGATAAAATCTGCTTCATTTAATCCCTTAATCCAATTAGCCAGCAAAACGAGGCACCGATTCTCTGTAAAATGCGGCAACAACTTTTCCCCAGAATTCAGAGAAGAATCGCCCTTCTCCCAACGCGATTGTCAATCCTTTTCATGCTTCGATTGTCGTCACGAGGCCTTCGTTGCATTGTTTTTGGTAAACGATACAGCACTTGTCCCTTATCGGGGGTGAAACGTCCCTGGATTCGTTTTGGACGCAGCGAAGGTAGCTCTTCAAAGACCGACGATGTGGCAGTGGCTGGGGATTGAGTTGGATGGGAGTGTCAACGCGTTGCGACGTGCATTTGAAGAAATCCATTTGCACCTTCTTTTCTTCTTTGCTTTGTCTGCCTGCGATCCGGACTCCTGTTCATTCTCATTTGCAGTGTTACCTTTCACAAGCTTCTTCCCGGCGGCGTTGGCCCGAGGTGTCTGATGCTCGTTTCAATTGGGAGAGGCGGCCTCTCGTGTGACATAAATCCCACACGGCATCCTTTTAATCCTTGTCGTCCGTTCTCCGTTGTCTCTAAATGCCACTTAATTCATTGGATGTGCCAAAAATATCCTCTCACACCGCCCCGAGGGATGCCTTCCGAAAGGACATTGAATTAGTCATGTATGCAAAGTACATCGCCTGTCACTCCTCCTCTGTCTCCGTTGCGCTACAGACTCTGCAGCATCTCTCACATGACTCGTATGAATGATTAATGACGAGAGACTTCCCCTTGCAAATGGGATATTGAAGTCCTTGCTGATGGCGTCATTGCTGTTTGAAGAGGCAAATGAATCGGAATTGGTGTGTGCAAACGAAGCAGATTTTCTTGGTTTTCTGAACAGTTTTTCCGATGAAAAGTTTAAATTTCAAGCAAATATGAGGATATTCGATGAAATGGTGATGGGAGATGTCATTCAGTCTCGCCTCAGCGCCTACATGTGTTCAGTTTCAATGCTCAACCATGCCTGCGATTGCAACGGAACGGAAGAGGTTTGTTCCATGAACTGGTAGGGATTCTTTTTGGAGGAGGGTACTACGAAGTGCTAGGAGGCATTAGGGTGCTGCTTTTGAGCACATTTTAGACGAAGAGGAAGCGCTAGGAGCTGCTTTGACGTGCTAGGGGATTCTTGGAGATACTAAGGGATACCCTATCGACAAGAACTTATAGTCTTATTGGTGGGAGGCTGCTAGGAGGTGCAAAGTTATACTAAAAAGTGTCAAAATATGCTAGGAGATGCTAGGGTGTGCGGAGAAATTAGCTTGACTTCCTAGGGTGATCTATGAGGCATTAAAGTCATGGGAACTTAGGACACGCTGATGACGTGTGGCCCGTTCATTGATTTTCCAAGCATTTTGTGGCGTAGCTCATGGTGGCTCAATGCCTGCATCCTGGGCAAAAAGCCTTCCGTCCATTTTCTTGACAAACCCACTGAAGAAATTCACAGTCTTCAGGGAATGACATTCAAAAATTTAACTCGACGAATTGTATAGACGGAGATGTCCTTTTTGGCATCCTGCAGCACTCAACGCTTTAAAATCTCCTTATTTCCTTAGAATATCATGCGCCCGATTCAAACGTTACAGCGAGACCAGCAGCAGCCTGGCGCATGGCCCCTGATGTCCTTTTTTTGTATCCTGTTTCGTCCTTTTGGGATGCCACAAGGTTGCTTTAGTGGACCTTTTCTCTGTGGATAAGGATCGGTATGATCTTTTGTGAACATTTAAGGCGTAGAGTCTTGAATTCCCTCTCGGGTATCACAATGGGTCCACATGGACCTAAGTGAGACAGGATCTTACCCTGCCTACCCACCTTCCTAACCTACCTAACTCTTTTCTCAGTTATAAGCCATCAAAAAAATTGTGACTCCGTTCAGAGACCTTCACAACCACCAGACAGAAGCTCTTTTTCCGTCCAGATGACAAAAACTGTCTTGAGAAAGCCTTGAGATTTATTGCATTCGCAATATGCTTCGAATGAACTCATATAATCCACATGACAGACAAGGGGCTCAACAGCTTTCAAAACATAAAATCCCTTCTTCTCATGAGCTGCCATCAATCGCAAACCTTAAAACACACACTTTGACTCCTCAGCATCAGTCCCACACCCTTGAACGGGATTTACAATCGCAACAGGATATTTTTCCTCGCATTCTCTCGCGCTCACCTGTCAACACACATTCAATTGAAAATCCCTCACTTGCCAACGCTCGAATTCATGTCTGACAGGTTGCAAAAATCCTTTCCACAAATCTCGCTTATCCTTGAATCTGGATTATGGATAAGGACTCACAGACGCACGCACTTTGAATGGGAACGTAATTCGTGAAAACGCGCTCGCTAATCCACGGAATGACGATGATTATTTGACGGTGCGTTGCAGAGCTCTCTCTCTCTCTCTCAGAGAAGAAGGATAACGATTACCCACCCAGCACAGACACACCACTTCGCGGGAAAATAAAAAATGCTGATATCCTTGATATTCAGACGGGAAGTGCCGATCTGAGGCCGATGCGATATCCTTGTAATTATCCCCGCACGAGCGTGAGGATATTTAATTTTCTTTTATCAACTTTCGTAATTATTTTTGAAGTATCGGCAGCAGCGCCAGTGCCGGCGAGGAATTCAATTTGCGATGGGAGTGGGGAGAGGGAGAGGCCATGGGCGTACAACTGGGGCCGTAATTGGGAACCTAATTACATTTTTTCACGCGCGATCTAAATATTTTCTTTTTTTTGTGAAATTTGCCTCTTCGAATCCTGAGTCATGTCGGCGAAGGAGTGGGTCGCCGAACTGAAGAAGGGGGCCCTACTGCACTCAGGGAGATTGAAGGCGATGATTTAAGACCTGGTTGGCACTTGGAATCCGCTATTAGCCAGTCAGTTGCCTCCAACGAAAAACGGGCCGACAGACACGCAACACCGTTTAATGGGCAGACAGTGCCATTGAAACGTCCAAATGTCATGCACTTGACTTGCTCGGCATGCAGGCCGTGTCGACCCTCGTTGGCGTCAAATTTTTATCGCCGCAGGCATCTTCAGGAGCAACGGCACTAAAGCTCAAATGCCCTTGACGACCCTCATGTCATCGCACTGATTTATCACCACGTTGCCACGAGATCCGTCTCACAGAAAGGACACACACTAGTCTAATGAACCCTCAAACCATAGCCCCCCCCATTCATTCAGCTAATGATGTTGTTTACAACGAGTGAAATGAGAAAAGTTCTTCAGCACTCTCAAGTGCGCCTCCCCCGGTGACATCCTGTAACACAATTAGGCACGAGCAAATCAACAAGGACGATCTCTGTGCACACGTGGTCCGTGTGAATGGGCCAACAAACTTTCTGCCATCGATGTTCACTTGATGAGTGGCAATTGTTTGTGTGTGTGTGTGTGTGTGCGTTCGTTTTTTCCCTTGGCTTGCCATTGACATCCTTTATTTCGTGCTGGAGAGGATGTCCTCTTTTTGGGTGAATATTAATTTTTTTATAACAACGCTCAGGCGACACAGAGTGGAACGTATGTCAGCTGAATGTGAAGTGAACTTATTACACAATTTGTCGGACAGACGTTTTTGGAGTCAGGATGTCCCTTGTGAGCAATTTGCATTCGATGAGATACAATTTTATTTTATCGATGACACAGAGCGTGGCTGACAGTTATGAAAAGTCGGTGGAGCGTAAGTAATGCAGCGCTGAAAGGCGGTCAGTTGATAAATTGATAAGAGATTCGAACTTCAACTGGAATAAGTTGATTGACGCTGACTCAGTGGTTAAGCGAGTCATGAAAATGAAATGAGATTTTTTACGAATTGGCATCAGAAATGCTTTAAAAAGGAGTTAATTCTGAAAAATACGCCATATCTCGAAAACGGTGCGTACGGCATCGATTTCTTTTTGGTTCAGCTTTAGACTTGGATACAAGTTTCCAAAACGGAACCTTTGACTCAAGTGAAAGGCCAGAAACTCAATTTTGAAAAATGCTCCGTATCTCGAAAACGGTGCATCTGTTTAAACTTAAGGTCTCGATGCGGACATTAAATACTTGAATCCTGAGCAAAGATTTGTGGTCCTAGGTCTAAAGACTGGGGCTCTGTAGCCACGAATTGACATCAAAAAGGTTAAAAATTAATTTTGAAAAATGTCGCATATCTCGAAAACGGTGCATCTTTTGTCGATTTCCAATTTGCTAACTTTCGCTCTCGATCCGAGCGTTCAATATAAACATTTTGAGCCCTCATTTGTGGCCCCAGATCATAGGGCTTGGAAGTTATAGCCATGAATGGCATTTTGAAAAATACGTCATATCTCGAAAACGGTCCTACTTGCATTGATTTACTTTTACTTAAGCTTGAGACATCGATGCAGGCATTTAATATGAGAGTTTCGACCTAGCATTTGTAGCCTGAAGGCGTGCACGCTATAGCCATGAGCTGAAACCAGAAATGTCGAAAACGCAAGTAACCTTAAAAAATACACCATATCTCGAAAACGGCGCATCTGGCGTTGATTTCTTGTTTTTAAACATTCACGTCTCGATGTAGACGTTCAATTCGACCATTTCAAGTCTTCATTTGTGGCCCTAGATCAAAGGGCTTGCAAGCTACAGCCACGAATTGGAATTTCGAAAAATACGCCATATCTCGAAAACGGTGCATCTCTCGTCGATTTCCTATTTGCTAACTTTCGGGTCCCGATCCGGTCGTACAATACGAACATTTTAAGTCCTCATTTGTGGCCCTAGATCTATGGGCTTATACGCAATAGCCATGAATTTAAATTTTGAAAAATGCGTCATATCTCGAAAACTTTTGATTAAGTTGTAGACTTCGTTGCAGGCATTAAATGCGAGAGTTTTGAGCTTAAATTTGTGGCCCTAAGACTAAGGACTTGCACGCTATTGCCATTAGCTGCCACCAGAAATGTCTAAAAAGCTGTTAATTTTCGAAAATGTGCCATATCTCGTAAACGGTGTGCCTTACGTCGATTTCCTATTTGCTACCTTCCACGCCTCGAAGCAGGCGTACAATACCAACATTTTGGGCCATCATTCGTAGCCAAAGATCTAAGAGCTTGCAAGCCATAGCCATGAATTGGCATTTTGGAAAATGAACCATATCTCGAAAACGGTTCATCTGTCATGGATTTCTTTTTGGTTAAGCTTAGGTCTCGCTGCAGGCATTGAATAAGAGAGTCTTAAGCCAAAAGTTGGGGCCCCTCGGTCTAAAGATTGACGCGATGTAGCCATGAATGTGGATTTTGAAAAATGTGTCATATATCGAAAACAGTGAAACAGGTGTCAATTTCACTTTTCTTAAAACTTTAGGCTTTGATGTGGGAGCTCAAATGAAACCATTAAGCCATATCAGTGCTTCTAATTCTAACGGCTGTCACGGTGTCGACCTACACAACATATCCCTTCTTTACCGCAGTCCTTTTCAATTTCAAAGAAACTTCTAGGAGATCATCTTCCAATACTGAGCACGTGCCACGTCAATTGCTCTTCAATTCCAGGGAGAAATTTGATTGAAAAATGTTTTCCGAGAACGAGAATTTTTGGTGTACACTTGATTGTTTCCAGTTTTCAGGGGTTTGGTAAAAGCATTTTCCATGAAATTCTTAATTTTCCAAACCGCTGCCGTGCACTGAGTGGATGGGGGGAATTTATTCATTTACTTTTCTTGAAAAATTTGGTATCTGTTAACAATCTCTGGAATGGGGCAGCAAAGAGTGGCAAAGGAGTGGAATTTTTGTAGACTTCCTTGTCGGTAGAGGTAGAAAATTGACAGTAACGAAAATTTCAATAGTAACCAAAGGAAAGTCAAGAAGTTCAACTGAAAACTGAACTTTAAGCAGCTGTAGGATTTTGTTCTTAACTTTACCAAGATTTCCCTCAAAAGTCCATCCTTGTCGACTCTCTCTTTGTTTGTCTTTAGCAACGTTTTCCCAAAAAAGTCCATCAACCAGCCACACAAACGTTGGCCTCATCAAACCGCCACTAGATTGCAATGGAATCCTTTTGAATGTTTCCGCGAACAAAACTTTCCTCCTCTTGATGAGACGATTGTTCTCAAATCATTCCCTGAAACTTCATTCAATTCTCTGTCTCAAAACTATCGCATAACTCCGTCAAAGGATTCGACCAAACTAATGAAACCTCTCTCATCTCTCTCTCTCTCTCTCTAGGAATTCAGCCGAGTGCCGGTCAACTTGAGAATCCACCGCCACAACCACCGCAGACACCACCAACATCAGCGAGTGCAACTTAATTGGCAACTGGAGAGGAATTCAACGGAAATGGATAACTTCGTTGGGTTGCACCAACAGTGAAAGCAGAAGAGGATGGAAAAAAGTTCAAATCAAAATAGCAGGCAGAGCACAAAGGATAAGTGAAGCACCAGCACGTTTCAGTCAAAACAACGAACATCCGACAAAGATGACCAACACCCCCGGCTCCAGAGTCGAAGCGCACTTGTAGTGACAACACAATCACCCACACGAGAACACGTCTTCCACTGGCAACCATGCACAGCCCAATCCAGGCACCAAACACCTCTGTGACAACGAATCCCAACACAGGGCTGCAGCCGGCTCTACAAATGGCCCTCAACGCGACCATGGCGATCAGCAGGACGACAGCGTCGCCTATAGATGCGGGCTTGGCACTGACGACACGATCCCTGAGAAACTCCAGCGCCATGGCCAATCTTACCTCGATTCTATTCAAAGCCACTACGACGACAACGACGATGACACCCGAACGAACCTTCACCGATGACAGACTGTTCGCGCAGCTGGATGCCGGCAATGCGTCGCTCCTGCCGAACCAGACCACAACCAGCCTCGGCACCACTGTGGGCATGCCGGATCTGGACCAGCCCACCGGCGAGTACGTCTTCGACCGGACCGACGTTCGCGTGATATTCATAACGCTGTATACGTTGGTATTTTGTTGCTGTTTTTTTGGTGAGTACTCGATTTTTAGTTCTACAGATACTTGTCCTTTCCGAGACGCACCGTTTTTGAGATATGGCCCATTTTTCAAAAATGACAATTGATGGCTGTAGCGTGGAAACCCTTAGATCCCTAGATCCCTTAGATCTCCTTAGATTCCTAGAAACCCTTAGACCACGAATGTTGGCTCAAAATGTTCGTGCTGAACAGTCACGACGAGGCGTAGAAGTAAGCAAATAGGAAATCGATTTCCAATTTGCCGTTTTCGAGATACGGCGCTTTATTTGAAAATACCAATTCATACCTATAGAGCGCAAGCACTTAGATCGAGAGCCATAAATAATGGCTGAAAACTCTTGGATTGGTGGCCTGTATCAAGGCGTAAAAGTTAGCAAATAAGAATTATATTCCACACCGTTTTCGAGATATATCACATTTTTTAAAATATTCAAATTCATCGTTACAGAATTCTAGGGCTGGAATTCTAGGGCTATAAATCTAGGGCTAGAATTCTAAGGCTAGAGTTTTAGGGCTATAAATCTAGGGCTAAAATTCTAGGGCTATAAATCTAGGGTTATAATTCTAGGGCTAGAATGCTAGGGTTATAAATCTAGGGCTAGAATTCTAGGGCTATAAATCTAGGGCTAGAATTCTAGGTCTAGAGTTTTAGGGCTATAAATCTAGGGCTAGAATTCTAGGTCTAGAGTTTTAGGGCTATAATTCTAGGGCTATAAATCTAGGGCTATAAATCTAGGGCTATAAATCTAGGGCTATAAATCTAGGGCTAGAATTCTAGGGCTATAAATCTAGGGCTAGAATTCTTGGACTATAAATCTAGGGCTATAAATCTAGGGCTAGAATTCTAGGTCTAGAGTTTTAGGGCTATAAATCTAGGGCTATAAATCTAGGGCTAGAGTTCTAGGACTATAAATCTAGGGCTAGAATTCTAGGTCTAGAGTTTTAGGGCTATAAATCTAGGGCTATAAATCTAGGGCTATAAATCTAGGGCTAGAATTCTAGGACTATAAATCTAGGGCTATAAATCTAGGGCTAGAATTCTAGGTCTAGAGTTTTAGGGCTATAATTCTAGGGCTTTAAATCTAGGGCTAGAAATCTAGGGCTAGAATTCTAGGACTATAAATCTAGGGCTAGAATTCTAGGGCTATAAATATAGGGCTAGAATTCAAGGGCTAGAATTTTAGGGCTAGAACTTCAAGAAAACAAAAAAAGGACACGATACCGAAAAAGAGGACTGTCTTCTAAAAAAGAGGACGCATTGTCACCGTAGATATAGTGCATTTTTCAAAATGGCAGTCCATGGCTATAACATACAAGCCCTTACATCTAGGGGCACAAATGAGGGCTCAAAACGTTTGTACTGAACGCCCGCATCAAGGCAAATGGGAAATCGATGCCAGACGCACCGTCTTCGAGATAGGGCACATATTCATGACATTCATGACCATAGCGCACAAACCTTTAGATGTAGAGCCACAAATGAGGGCAGAGAATGTTCGTATTGAATGCACGCTTTGAGGTGTGGAAACTAGAAAGTAGAAAATCGACGATAGATGTACCGTTTTTGAGATCTGAAACATTTTCCAAAATCAACTGCGTTTTTGACCTTTCTGGCGTGCAAGCCCTCAGACATAACGCCACAAATGTTGGCTCAAAACTCAAAACAAATTAAAGAACAGAAAGATCCATCGCCAAACTGCCAATTTCGCATAAAAATTCTTGCTCGTGGGGTTTAATTTAACGACTGCTCCCCCAGTCATTTGAAGCCAATCCATACCCGAGTGGGATTCTTGCAAAAAAAAAATCGATTCAGTTCAGTTCCTCTGAAGTCAGTAATCCCCTTCGCAGGATAATGTATGTGAATCCTTTCACAAATCCCCAATCAATCGAAATCAAGGCTCAAGGGGAGTCTAATAATAGAACCGCTTGCTGTTTCGGATTTCACCTCGAGCTCTTTTCTGCATCGGAAGCAAAAGCGTCTCACCCGGTGACTGGGAGGAGTTTCATTTTTCTGACTTATTACCTCTAACGAATCTGTTGAATGGCGTCGAAGAGACTGTAGGGCACAGTTGGGCATGGGATTTTGAGGAATTCACGGTTCCTTGGATACAGTTTTAACTACGTCTCAAATATCCTCGCAATCCAACGTGAGTCCACTCGAGGTATTTACAAATCAAATCAAAATTCCAGCCGTCCATTCAAAGTGCCTACCTTTCCCCCAACCATCAAGGGGTCTATGAATTATTTAGCAAAAGTCATTCGTGTCCTTTTGTCAAACACGCACAATGACGTGCCAAAGTCTGCACCACAGACCTCGTCCAAGCAGTGCCCCAAAATCGCACTTGAGGACGTTGTTCGTCTGATTGAAAGCAAACAGGATACACGACAACAAAACCACGCTTGGCACGTCGCTCTCAGTGGAAATTCGTAAATGGAACAGTTTCAAGAAACGTCCTGTGCCAGGATGTCGAAGAATGAAGTCACAAGTTGTTCGAAAATTGACAAAAGTCACCTTCTTGAGAATCGGGAGTCGGAAAGGTCCCTCCTGCGCCACGTACGCACATTTTGGCGTATGGTTTGTGTTGCTTCGTGTGTCACGTAAATTACGTTCATCGGAGCGAACTAATGACGGAGGCGTAAAGCCAATTAAGTGCTGGACATGATTATGGCAAGACAAACACTCAATCAAGGGTCTTGGTATCGGGTTATGCTTGGATTGTGTGTTGATTAAGACGGCCTTGGGGGTCAGTGGGAAGAGTAGAGGCCTAATTGACCGTGAACTCTTGAAGTGAGGGCTACGGAGTGAAGAGTCAAGAGATGAGAAGGCAGCTCAGCTTCAACCTGTTGACCAGCATAGCGAACAGCAGAGTAACTAGCAGAGTGTCCAGAGGAGTGACGAGTAGAGCGATCAGCAGAGCGACCAGTAGAATGACCAACAGAGCGACCAGCAGAGTGACCAGCAGAGTGACCAGCAGAGCGACTAGCAGAGTGATCAGCAAAACGACCGCCAGAGCGACCAGCAGAGCGTCCAGTAGAGCGTCCAGCAGAGCGTCCAGCAGAGCGTCCAGCAGAGCGTCCAGCAGAGCGTCCAGCAGAGCGTCCAGCAGAGCGTCCAGCAGAGCGTCCAGCAGAGCGTCCAGCAGAGCGTCCAGCAGAGCGTCCAGCAGAGCGTCCAGCAGAGCGTCCAGCAGAGCGTCCAGCAGATCGTCCAGCAGAGCGTCCAGCAGAGCGTCCAGCAGAGCGTCCAGCAGAGCGTCCAGCAGAGCGTCCAGCAGAGCGTCCAGCAGAGCGTCCAGCAGAGCGTCCAGCAGAGCGTCCAGCAGAGCGTCCAGCAGAGCGTCCAGCAGAGCGTCCAGCAGAGCGACCAGCAAGCAGCAGGAGCGTTGTCCATCAGTACGAGCACCACTTTTTCCCCCCCAAAGACTCTACCCCTTGACCACCTCATCTCTTATTAAACGACTAATGCCTCGTCGACAAACCGGATCAGCCAGTTGCCAGTTGCCATCACATCCCGCAGGCATCGCCGGACTGAGGACCCAGGAACCAAATTCAATATTCATTACAAAATCCTTCCCGGCTCTCATGGGATAATCGACTCTGCCAGCACTTCACAAGGAAAAAAGGAGTAAGAGAAAGGGGAGACAGCCAGCAAGGACGACAATGGTCTTCAATTCATCCGCAACCATGTGTGTGCAGTCCTGGAAATAATTAAAGACTAAATTGATTCGCCCAAGGACTTCATCATGCTTAACAACATCCTTAGGCATCGCACGAGTGTACTTGTGGAAAAACCACACACCATCTCGGAACTAATGATGTGTGAGAACGGAGTGATTGCTCCTGTGCTTTTTCATCGTGGATTGCATTCGCACTTGGAGATATCCACTTTGGAAGGCAAACATTTGATGGGAGGATACCATGACAATCGAAGGATTCTCCATTCACGCGCGCCATAAGCTGTGGGATATCTCTCATTCAGTGGCCGAGATAGCATGTCCCATCGAATCCTGATAGCGATTAGGGTCGTGTCAGGGGTAGGGGGATAGAGTGAATGGTGGACGGGGAACCGGAAATCCGTGATAAGCGACAGGCGGTGTGAGAGTGTGAGAACCTAAACATGTCCCTGGGAGGGAGTTAGGTGGTGAAACAACCAAAGGAGCAACAAAATGTGTACATCCTTGTGGAGGATAAGCCATCTTTTGTTTCTTGTCTTTTGTGGAAATGGGGAAGGGGCCTAGAGAAAACTGTTTAGTAGCGATGATAGTCAAGGATGTCGAGTATCCTTTTTTTGCGTTTCCTTGATAGAAGCTTATGATGCTTCTTCAGAAGGGTATGGAGTGGCTGCTTCCCTGTGGGATTAGGGGCAGGCGACTTTGAATGTGTGAATAGGGGACTGTGCTCTTTTGACGCGGCTTATGTCGAGACGACTGTTGATGTTGAGTGCGTGGCAAAAGATGTGTCTTGGGAGAGGGGCTAAACATTGTCTATGGAGCCACTTGGGAGAGCTGTGGGTTGAAGAAAAATCTGCAGACGGCAAGAACGAAGAGAAAGCCTCAGAGCCGACTGGAATCAAAGGAACTCTTGCAAATGTGAGGACTAGACATGACTGAACCTCAGAGGACTCTGTTTGACAAAGTCTATGAGCAGATCTCAAAGACATCTCCTCGCCGAAGTCTTCCTCTTGTTCCTCCACATGAACTCTTGACATAATTGAAATCCTAGTCAAAGATACTGATTCAAGAGCTTCACCAGTTGCCTCAAAAGTGACAGATTTGAGTTCGAAAAATTGTGTTCCATTCCAAATTGTTCCCAAGGTGAAACTGTCCTATCAAAATTGAGATGAAAAAATAGTGTTCCTTTGAAGAATGTTCCCAGGGTGGAATTGTCCTTCAAAAATTTAATTCAAACAATGGTGTTCCTTTCCACATCATTCCCAGGGTAGAATTATTCTTCAAACATTGAGTTGGAAAAATTGTATTCCATTCCAAGTCGTCTCCAAAGTGGAATTGTCCTTCAAAAGTTGAGTTCGAAAAATTGTGTTCCTTTCCAAATCGTTCCCAAGGTGAAATTGCCCTTCAAACATTAAGTAGAAAAAATACTGTTCCTTTGAAGAACAGACCCAAGGTGAAATTGTCCTTCAAAGATTAAGTTCGAAATAAGGCATTCCATTCCAAATCGTTTCCAACTTGGAATTGTCCTTCGAAAATTGAGTTAAAAAAATGGTGTTCCTTTTGAAATCGTTTCTAAGATGGAGTTTTCCTTCAAGAATTGAGTTCGAAAAA
Source organism: Myathropa florea (assembly GCA_930367185.1). Lineage (NCBI taxonomy): Eukaryota > Metazoa > Arthropoda > Insecta > Diptera > Syrphidae > Myathropa > Myathropa florea. Next base: position 9,017,178 of record OV884005.1, on the reverse strand, counting down.
TTGTGTTATTTTTCAAATCGTTCCTAAGGTAGAATTGTCCTTCAAAAATTGTGTCCCCTTCCAAATCGTTTCTCAAGGTGGAATTGCCAATCAAAAATTGAGTTGGAAAATTGTGTTCCATTCCAAATGGTTCCCAATCGGAATTATCCTTCAAAAGCTGAGTTAGAAAAATAGTGTTCCTTTCCAAAAAAAAATTCCATCTGTCCTTCAAAAATTGAGTTAGAAAAATGGTGTTCCTTTCCAAATCGATCCCTAAGGAAGAATTGTCCTTAAGAAAATGAAGTTCGAAAAATGACGTTCCATTTCAAATAGTTCCCAAGGTGGAATTCTAATTCAAAAATTGTGTTTGAAAATGGCGATCTTTCCAAATGGTCCTGGAAGTGTCCTTCAAAAATTAAATTCGAAAATGACGTTCCATTCCAAACAGTTCTCAAGATGGAATTGTCTTTTGGAATGGAGTAGAATGTCTCAAAAAGTCCTCCCTCTCCCACAACATGTCCCAGTCCCCTTTTCTGCCACACCATTGCCCCTCATCTCATCACCAATTAGTTACCAATCATAATTGCCTTGCACCATGTCTCCCTTCATTCCCCTCACTCCCTGCAGAATCGACACCCTGTATCTAATTATCCAGACACCGCATGTCAGTGAAATGGGATTGAAATCGTCTCTAATTGTAATCCCTCAACTAATCTGTTGCAAACGCCAACGGCCTGTGAGCTCCCGCACAAAGGCTTGCGAGATCCGTCACACAAACCGCGAAGCAGGCATAATCACCGTCGTGGAATGAGCGATGCCTCTTTGAGTGAATTTCTCAATTAGGGGTAAGCGACGACTGGCGGTTTAGCGGAGCCTCAAACCATGAGATCAAAGGCTTTGTCATAATTTAATTGAAAATCTGTTGCTCCTCGAGGAAGTCTTCAGTCAGGAGCGACATGTGCCACCACGTGGGAAATCAAGGGGGTGAACGGATTAATTGGAACACAGTTGTGAGGCTTTTTTTTATATTTTGTCCCCAAGGATCCCAGGCGATGACATTGTATTTGGAAATTAATCAGCGTGGCGTGTGGGTATTTGTTGGGGAACCAAGTTGCTTTGAGGCTTCCTCAGTCAGACATGTGCTTTCTTATGAATTGAGGTGAGTGGCTGTGGAAGTTGTGGCTTTTTGGGAGGTTCTTGGTGCTAAGGGAAGGAAAACGACTACATTTTCTGTTCTGACTTCTTCTGTTGGCCAAGCACCTACTTGATCAGGCAAACAGCAATAAAACCTCCCAACAGCGCCCACGATCCTCCAAATGCCACTTTGTCACTGTTAATGTTCATTGTTGTCTGCATCAATGAAAAAAAAAAATTGTTAAAAGTCACGGAGATGACCATCCACCTTGTGGTACTCCACTTGACTTAAAGAAGGCATCCTGAAATCATGGAGAAAAATACAAGTTCATCAACAGAATTAGAACTTAACCCTTTCCCACCTCTAAACCGATGTCAAAGGACGAGAGCAAAGAAAGAGGAAGAAGAGAAAAGGAAGAAGAAAAGCGAAAGAAAGGAAGATGAAGATGAAAATGTTATCAATTTAAATCACCCTCAGGCAAGGAAATTAATTACTCCTAAGAGGCTTTCTGTTGCCCCAAAAAATCTCACATCAACCTGATTCACAGGTGATAAGTCTGCCAGCATCCAGCACCGAGAGGATCCTTTCTGGTTCACCCGAACATCTAATGAATCGCCTTTTGGAGTGAAAATCATTCACCGGAATGAATTGCTTACATTTGTCGTCCAGGAAAAATTAACTACAGAGAAGCCAGAACCGAAGGTGTAACAGGATATCCCTTGAAAATTAATTACTTCATCCGCTAAAGGTTTAAATTTGAATTGGGTTCCTCTTGGCGACAGACTAAAAGAAGGAGAAGGACACGACGTCGACGAATTCAAAATTATTCAAATTGAAGCACGAAAGTGGTGGTAATTGAGTGGAGAGTGGGGGCAGCGAGAGCGAGACTAGTCACAGCTGACTAAGCAAATCGAGGGTTCTCGGGTTTTTTCGCGGTTTGCGGTATCAATTGATTTAAGTGAAAATTGATGATTAGTATTCCCGAAGGACATCCATGGCTAATGGAGCGTTTTGCGGGGGATTGAAGAATGGTTGCGGTGTGACAGGAGATAAAGAAATTTGTATTCAAAGCACAAGTGGTGGCTGTTTAAATGCTAATGAGGCGTGGCGGACCTGTTGTGGTGATGTTCAGCTTCAGCCGATTGAACAAATTCGAAGAATTAATGGATTCCACGAGGAAATCGGTGGAGGTGATTGTAGCCCAAGGCCATCAATGAAATCTTTCTTAAGTCAGTCCTTGTCGTAGCTTAAGTGCTCTGTCCCGTGACTTGTTAAACGTTTAAGGAATACAATGGAAATAAGAGCGGCGTTCCTTTTTCTTTTTGCTGTTTCTCTGGTGGCCTGATATGTGAGTGGGAATTTGTAATTGGCCCGTTGTCTTATGTCCTGGAGTTCCAAGGAGACAAATGTATGAAACCCCAGACACGCCAGGCACGTAGTCAAAGTCTGATCGACTCGATGGCTGCTAGAAGACTAGCAACAAAAAGTCAAAGAAAGGCACACAAAAAGGTGCTTTTCAGGATCGTTAATAATTATTCTTTCTTTTTAAGTCATTTATCATGAGGTCACCATAATTCCAGAAAAGTACATCCACATCCACATCTACACCCACACCCACACCCACACCCACACCCACGAATGCGAATCGTGCATGCTGATAGCACGGGCTATTAGTATCTTTCGAAGATTGCCACACCCTTGGACGTAACCAAAAAAAAACCCACACCCACACCCACACCCACACCCACACCCACACCCACACCCACACCCACACCCACACCCACACCCACACCCACACCCACACCCACACCCACACCCACACCCACACCCACACCCACACCCACACCCACACCCACACCCACGCCCACACCCACACCCACACCCACACCCACACCCACACCCACACCCGCACCCACACCCGCACCCACACCCACACCCACACCCACACCCACACCCACACCCGCATCCGCATCCGCACCCGCACCCGCACCCACACCCATGTGGAGTTTGAGCCTGAGCCTGAGCGAGGTGCGAAGATTAGTCTCATTCCAAGGCTTAGCCTGAAGCTACGCTTGAACCGATGAATGTGACAGAGGCTAAGCTTATGGATGAGTCTCAGGCATACGATAGGGATTAAGCCGAAACAGAGGCTTGGATCTAGACAACGCGATTGAGGTGGCGCCTATAAAGTCCTTCTCCACTTCTCCACTGCAACTGGAGATAGACAGCAAGAGCCCGTGCTTGCTGAAGAAACTGATTGATTGTAGCTCCATCCCGGATTACAGCACCGTCCAGGATTGTAAGCCACATGAAAAAGAAACAACAGGCTTAGGCTGAAAGCGAGACAAAGGAAAGACAGCGATTGGGTCCAAAGATGAATCTGAGGAGGAGAACCAGACAAAGGCAGACGACAAGGATCAGAGACTTAAGCTAGACGGAAATGAAACTGAGACCGGGGCTTTTTTTTTCCGGAAGATTTTTTGAACTCAAAACTGGTCCATTGTACTGACAGGTAGCAATCTACTCCAGTGCCGTTAATTTGATCCCAACGTCAAATGGTGAGTGGACCGATTCGATTTCACTGGAATTCGAACCTGGGACCCCTCTAACTTGGGGCAGGCACTTAACCAACTGTGCCATCCACTCGTCTTGAGAGCGGGGCTTAAGCAGAGGAAGAGAGCTACGTGGACGTTAAGACTGTAACTGAGGAAAAAGGCTGAGTCTAAAATAAGACTGGGACTGGGGAGGAGGATATGGACGAGTTCTAAGCTAGGATTGGGACTTAGCCTATGACTAAAGCCGATGAAACGAAATGGTCTTGGAGGCGCAGACTGAACCTGCAACTTAGGCTGAGTCCGAAAATGAGACTAGATTGCGACTGTGGAAGTAGAGAAGTCTTAAGCGAAGACTAAGATTTGGTCTATAGTCAAAGCCCACGACGTGGAAGCCGAGATTAAGGCTGAGACTGAGGGTGAGACTATGACTAAGTCTGAGGATGTGGATGAGACTTGAATTGAGGCTGAGGGTGGGAGAGTCTTAAGCTTAGAGTGAGACTTGATCTATAGCTTAAGCCGACGACGTGGGGGATGAGACTGGATCTAAGACCGAGGCTTAGAATAAGGGATTTAGGCTGATTCCACCTCATCAGCCTCATCAGGAGTCTTAAGCGAAAAGAGGGACTTGGGCTATGGTTACAGCCGATGACGTGGACTTTGAGATTGAAGCTGAGATCGAGGCTGACACTGAGGATGAGACTAGGACTTGGCTGAGGTTATAGATGAGATTACTGCTTAGGCTGAGAATTTAAAGAAGTCTTAAGCTTAGATTGACTGATCCTTGGCTTAAGCCGAAGTGTAGTATTTGAGACTAAACGTGAAACTGAAGGTGAGACAGAAGCTGGGTTTGAAAATGAGACTAGGACTTAGACTTAAGCTAAAATGCGACTCGTTGTATGAGGCTGAGCCTGAAGGCGGGATCGAGGCTGAGCTTGAAGCCTAGATCGAGGCTGAGCCTGAAGCCGGGATCGAGGCTGAGACTGAAGCCGGGATCGAGGCTGAGACTGAAGCCGTGATCGAGGCTGAGCCTGAAGCCGCGATCGAGGCTGAGCCTGAAGCCGCGATCGAGTCTCAGACTGAAGCCGGGATCGAGGCTGAGACTGAACCCAGGATCGAGGCTGAGACTGAGAATGCGACTAGGACTTAGGCTAAGGATGTCTATGAGACTAAAACTGATGCTGATAATGTGGAGGAGTCTTAAGCTTAAAGTGAGATTTTGGCCTATGGCTCAAGCCGACGACCTGGAGGCTGAGAGTGAAGTTAAGTCTGAAAATGAGACTAAAATTTGGCTAAGGGTATGGATGAGACTTCAGCTTGGGCTGAGGATGTGAACAAGTCTAAGAGCGTAACTTGATCTTTGACTAAAGCCAACGACGTGGTGGCTGAGAGTTAAGCCGAGATCAAGGCGTATGTTGGGACTTACGCCGAGATCAAAACGGAGGCTGAGAACGAGGCTCTGACTGAGGATATGAACGAATCTTCAGGCTAGAGTTGTGCATGTCCTAAAGCCGATTTTGATCCGGGAAATGAAGCTCAAAGTACGCTCTGATTCTAAGAAAGAAGTAATTCATTCTGCCCAATGAATGCCACAACTCCGATTCTCCATAAAAACAATTAAACTCACGTCCCTGAACAGCAGAAAAGTAGTCTATGTCAACGTCTGAGTCAACGTCTATTTCAGAAAGCGCTCAGTGGGATGACAGAAAGTGTTTAGTCCTCAATTAAATATCCAAACTTGGAACACAGCCTTGAATGTCTAAGAATGGAAATAAACACGAATTTAACTAAAAGCCTTCACTCCGCAGCCCACAACGTCAAGACAGACCGAGTATATGTCCGGGTCAAGGTGCACAAACGCCTTTGAAAGTAGTTACTCTCCAATTAAGTGGTATTTAGGTCGTTTCCATCAATAATTCCGACGGACATTGCGTGTCTGAGGATGAAAGGCGAGGACAGAGGTCTCTTTTTGACGAGGGTTCTAAAAGGTCTTGCGTTTTAAATGGAAATGCCTGCTAACCACTTGTAGATGCCGCTCGTGTCAATCTGGTCCCTCCTTCTTGACCCCTTGACAAAAATACCCGGCCGATGGCGTCATAAATATTCGACATCAATCAAGCAGGAGGGTGGATTTGAAATCGATCGCTCCCCCGAGGACATTCGTCAGCTTCTATCTGACGTGACAGCAATATCCGACAAGCAGTCATAATTAACAAGCCACCCGCGTGAGTGACACGTTGTCCACGTCGATTTGGTGGGGTTTTTTTTTTCCAGTTGTCACTTCTGTCCCACCCCAACCAGAGGGGAGGCTAATTAAAATGTCAAACGACAAGCATGTCCCCGAGTGGGGTTGCCACAATCTCCACAGCAAATAAGTGAGAATCAGCGTCAAGTTGTGACACAAAACGAAACGAGAAAGTACATGAAATCCAAGCGAGGGGTTGTCATGGTTCAGGTGGACATGTGAGTGGTATGAAAGGGACCCCGACATCCTTGAACAGTCGATAAATTGAATGGCGCTGTGGGTGGGTGGGGTTGGTGGTGTGTTGTTGGCGAAGGTGCTCTCCAATTTAATGGGAATTTTTTATGAGAGATTCACTGTCTGTGCTGTGCGGGATAAGCCAAGGATGCAAGGATGCTACAGTGAAGGATCCCATTTGGAAGATTGCTCATCGCGATAATTTGTCACAGTATCAGCACGAGATAAGTCGGTATGTGACCATGAAAGTTGTGGCAATCTAATTAGTTCGAGACTCGAAGTTAGGAGCGCCGCCGACTCTGATGTCAGAGAGACTTCGTTTTTCAAGTGAATTAGTCATGGGTCTGGGATACAACGAAAGGGGTGGGATTGAAGGAGGCATGAGAAGCACAAGTGTGGACTTAAGTGTCAAATGACGAAAGGAGGAGATTTCTGAGAAATTGACAACAGAAGCACTTCGGACAATGACCGTCCTTGAGGAGGAGACAAAATCCGTGCGTATGCTTTCGATTTGACTTCCCACCATGTCCTGCAATTGAGAGCGACACACTGAGGGGTCAACAACACGTGGAGGGTTACCTGTGAGACTCTCAAGGTGGCAAGAGGCGAAAACAGACACAAAATGATGACTGTTTGGAATTTCTGTCTGTCTCCAGGACGACGATACATTGATTTCGGATTCTTGACGTACTTTTGTCTGAGAGATTTTTTGGTAATTAACGGTCATAACGGTCTTCGACTCTGAGCCTGTGGGACAACGCAACAGAGGACGTCCACGTACAAGGTGGCACACACAAGTCGAGGGGACCTCTGCCGGCTTGGTATGCGCAACTGGAGACAGCTGGCGAAAGATCGTGCTGGCTGGAGAGGCGTGTTGAGTAGGGCCCAGGTCCACCTCGGACTGTAGCGCACTAAGAAGAAGATGAGAACGGTCATGGGACATTTTTTTTGCAGCAGTCTCAGGTTGAGGTGCGCGAAAGCTGAAATGACTGCTGCCTCTCCGCCTGAGGTGGACTAAGGTCCGTTCAAGCTGAAATGACTACTGCCTCTCCGCCTGAGGTGGACTAAGGTCCGTGCAAGCTGAAATGACTGCTGCCTCTCTGTCTGTGGTTTGAGGTGCGCGAAAGCCGAAATGACTGCTGCCTCTCCACCTGAGGTGGACTAAGGTCCGTGCAAGCTGAAATGACTGCTGCCTCTCTGTCTGTGGTTTGAGGTGCGCGAAAGCCGAAATGACTGCTGCCTCTCCGCCTGAGGTGGACTAAGGTCCTTGCAAGCAGAAATGACTGCTATCTGTCCGTCTGTGACCTCGAAACGCTAAATGGCTTAACATATGTAACTCAACTAATCGCCTGACAAAAGACAATTACCCTTTCAAAAAATCCGACATGCACAAGTCAACTCCTCGGAACCCTGAACGTAGTTGCATCACTCTCCCTCAACCACATCGGGTGTCTCAAGCCTCCCCAAGTCTGTCCCACTAAGCCCCCCTCACCCCAAGCAAGTCACAATAACTCCCTACACCAACAGCCAATTTTAAATGTCTTTCTCTCTTCCATTCTCTTTGCAGGCAATCTCCTTGTCATCCTCGTGGTGACCCTTTCCCGGCGGCTCCGATCGATAACGAACTTCTTCCTGGCGAACCTCGCGCTGGCGGACTTCTGCGTTGGACTCTTCTGTGTCATGCAGAATCTATCAATCTATCTAATTGATAGGTGAGTACCGCTTGCGAACCCATCGTATATCCTTTACCCAGTGTCCTGTAAGCGAATCGGTTGAACGTGACAACAGGTGAACGCATGCAAAAGGACATACAGCTCTTAACTTAACCGTTTAATGAAGGATAATTACAACTGATTTAGTCCTGCCATGCCATGATTAATGGCTCCGTGTTTGCACAATCCTCGAGCTGAGCAGAGCAAACAGATGAGGATGACGACGAATCGAGGATGCCTCATGTTTGCGGAGACCGGCGGCGGCGGCGGTTGCTGGAGTGTAGCCGTCGTGTGGGTGTCTCTGTGGGAGAGATTTTGATCGAAAATGGATTTTCGAAAAATTGGAATTTCACTGAAAATTGGTTTTTTACAATTTATGTCTGGAATGGAATTGTGGCGGTGCTTGAGAAATGATGGCAAGAGGAATGCTGGGACATATTTGAAATAATTCGTAAGAGAGAAACTTTGTGTGGAGAGTTGACTCTCTGACCATTGGTCGGGTTAATTGAAGTTTAAGTTACGTCTCTGATAAGGGAGATGAAGAGGGGGAGGGGGGAGGGGAAGATGTGGCCAGCACGTGGATGTCCTAAGTGATTGTTTTGGATGAACTGAACCTTGAAATGGGAATTTAAACGGACTTTAGACCGCCTAAGGAATTCTAGGAATTCTGACGATGGACGTCGCATAAGAAGACTTACCAACACCGCATCACCACTGATTTAATGTCCTCACGCCACAGTTGACTACCACTTGCCTCACAGAACACGGATGAGAAGACATTTTTCAGACATTTCCAAGGAAACTTTGAAGCGTCTACTCCCCCCTTCAAAATCATTCAAGTGTTCACAAAGAATTTCCGATTAAATCAAGAATCCATTCGCCCCAACCGCCCAGTCGACCAAGTCACCCACGAAGGCCCATTGACAGCCACCCCAACACGACCGCCGCCATTCGTTTCAAATTTACAGCCTGTTGACACATTTACGACCACCATAGTTCATCACCCAACCCAGTCACCCAGTCACCCCTCGTGTCCCTGTATCTCCTCGCGAATTGAAACTTTTATCGAGTTATTTTTAAAACACAAATATCTTCCGTTCTTTTTTTTTCTTTCATTTTCAGCTGGGTATTTGGCGAATTCCTCTGTCGAATGTATCAATTTGTTCATTCGCTCAGTTATACGGCGTCAATATTTATTTTGGTTGTAATTTGTATGGAACGTTACTTTGCGATTGTTCATCCGATAACATGTAAACAGATCCTCACCGCCGCCAGACTAAGGGTGAGTATTGAACTTTTCAATTTAAACAAACATTTCTCGTTCGCGTTTTGAGTGCCTCTGCCTCGTGACACATTAATTGATGCTCGAAAAATTAAATGCAGGACACCACAGCGAGGATTTATGGTCTCTTTGTTCCCATCCTTGGGTCATGGACTCGTATTTTGGCCAAGTCCGCATTGCGGATGGTCAGTTGTTGACATGGATGCATGTTTAAGAGGACATTTAGAAGGGAGTTGTGAACATTTGTTGAGAGATGAGGGGGTACTCGACACCCTGCACAAGTTCTAAAGCATTGTCCATCTTTGATTCACTTCCTTCATCTATTTTCCCCCCAGGAGAATCCTACAAACACCCTGATTCCACATCAAATCCCCACAAAATCCTCAATTCAGTTCCCCTTAAAAAAGGAGACCACTTTTTGATTCTCATGCAATCAATTGAGGTGAACCAATTAATCAACTATTCTCCTGAACATTCGAAAATTCGCACGATTTATTGCCACAATCATTCAACTGGCAGACGCAATGGAGAGTCTTCAAGTAACTTTAAATTGACATTCCAAGGCTCTCTCTCACCCAAGACCCACCAAAATGCGACCCTCGAAGATTCCTTGGAGCGTAACCAAAGTCATTATTCATGCTTACCGCACGAATTCCGGTGAATAAATGTATTCAAACCGTGGGTAACATTGTTTCAAATGTGTCTGATCCCAGACGATCCCGGGGAGGGCAATGGAATTCCCTTCAATCAAGGGGTTGGGCCCCGGCGATGGTCCTAATGGAATCCCTGTTTCAAGAACGAAATTCAGCATATTTTCATCCAAAAAGCACCTATTTCAAGGCTAAGGACGTCGACCTTGGCATAGTTGCTTCTTTGGGATGAAATATGTTGACACTCATCACTGCACTTCATCCTTGTGATCGTTCTCCCAAGTCAGTGGTGAAAGTGTAATAAAACGAAAAACTGCCGGTCATCCATCAAGAGGAACCTCCTCTCCGTAAATGTCACAACAAAAAAAAAACGAATAAAAATTCCATCGAGAGCATGCTAAAATTGTAATTCCTTCGAATGCATGCAGAGAACAGACGGGAAAATGTACAAATGGGACACCAGTCCTCGCTGCTGCAAAGGATTACCGCTGTTTCCGCGGGAAGTACTTCATTATTCATCGCGGTCGACCGCGAGAAGCAAAAGAACACAACACAAGCTATGGTTTGATGCAAAAACAAACCCGATCTCTTGTCTGCAAAAAAAAAAAAGGACCCAGCTCTCGAGTGGGCAGTGGTGGCTAAGAGGTTGTTCAGTTGGGGTGTCCTTTTTTGTCTAGAACTCTTTCGCTATGGACTTCATTAAAATTATGTAAATGAATGAAATCTAGGATGACTTTTGAGAAGGTGAAAATTATGGACTAAGTGTTGCCAACGCAGTGACGAGAGTGACAATGAGCGATGGTCTAGTGGAGAGTCGAGTTTCTTGAGGATTTCAGTTTTGATTTCGATAAACTTTCAGTTCGTTGAATTTCAATGAATTTCAATAGGAGGATGTTATCGATATCTCGATTACAGTTCATGAATTCAATGAACTTTCAACTTTCATGTCAATTCGATAAATTTCAATAAATTTCAATAGGATTTTTTGTCATCGATAATTTTTAAAATTATCGATATTTCGATAACAGTTATGATTTCGATGACCTTTAAACTTTTGATGTCAACTCGATAAATTTCATTGAACTTCAATCGGACTTATTGTCAATCGAGACGTTTAGAAACTATCGATACTTCGATAACAGTCATAATTTCGATAACTCACGTAACATCTATAAATCTCGGAACACAATATCGAGTCTCGGGACGAATCGAATCGAAAAAATCGAAGGTTCTCGGAATTCTTTCAAACGCGCCTCAATTGAAATACAGGTCAGAAGCACACCAGAAAGCAAGCCCATTTGTCTCGGAGACGCCTGGTTTGGAAACTGTGGCTTGTCAAAGTTGGGGGTCGAAAGGCGTGGCTTACGCCCGTCTACCCACTTACCTACCTACCTACCTATTGAATCGTTTGAATTTTAATTTTCATGAAATCAATTTCAAAGAATTGAGTTCTTTCGATTTCATTGAAATTACATTCGATAATTTTCGATAACATGGGATCATTTTGTTTAACAATTCGATGAATTTGTTTATATTTCAATGAAGCACGGTGCATTTAATCTACATTCGATTCAATTCAATAGATGCGTATTTTTGTTATCGATATCTTTCGATAACCCCCAATATATTTCGATACATTTTGATAGCATTTAATTGATTATGCTGAGCTTCGATACATTTTGATAGCAATGAATAGGTTTTGCTAAAGTTCAAAATATTTCGATAACATTGATATCGACTTTCACAGTTACACAGCAGGTTTCGATAACATTGATGACTTTCTGAAAACATTGAATACCATTCAATGTTATCCTCTTTAGCTCGATAGAAATTCGTGAGTTTCGAAAAGAAGGAAGCATTTCAATAGCATTCGATAACATTCAATAACATTCGAACTGTTTCGATAAATTTCGATAACATTCGTTACGATGCATTGTTTTTTTTTATATAATGTACGCTTAAAAGCGTCCAACTACATCACAGGGTTTTGGGTCGCAATAAACTTCGATAACATTTTTTGTTAGAAACTCGTTTAGACAAGTTTGGAGATACCCTTTTAAAATTCCACCAGGGGAAGCTGCAACTCGCTATATACCCCAACAGACACCCCTTGTGACAGAGCCCTCCCTAAAGTGACACGACTTCAATTTACACTCATCAAGAAGGCATTTGCTTTGCCCTCTGGCAACACTTGAACCCCATCTCTGACTACTTGCTCTGCGATTTCATTCCCTCTCCATTCACACCGCACTTCGTTTCACTGAATTTAATTACGACAATACATGTAATCACTTGCCAGCCGCTCCTTGCAGGGCTGCACACAAAGGTGGCACGTCGCAGTGATATATCGCACGTCGTTTCCATATCTCACTTGGACCCGAGCCCCACTGAGTCCACCCCCATCGCGCGTAATGTATTCTAGTGTGTATTTCAAGTTTTTTGCGCACCATCGCGCACGAAACTGTTTATCTCAAACGACAAAAAACCCACTCGCCGGCTGTCTTCATTTAAAGCAAACAGCACACGTCCAGTTCATGGCGTTTTGATGTAACGCGGAGTTATTCAAGTTTTTTGTTTGAATTTCGCCCTCGCCTCGTCGAGCGGGATTAATTGTGGCCCTCGCACTTGGAGTGGATTATGTGGGGCACGTGGACAAGGGAGGAAATTGGAAGTGTGCTTAGATAGTGGGGGGAACTAGGGCCTGTCATTTCGTCGCTTGACGGCTGAATCACTGATGAATGCTTTGACACAAATATGAGTCAGATCAGGACGGGGAACATCTTTCTGAGGGCAACATGGACCTCTTCCCATTGAGAGAGACGCCCTGAGGGATTGAGCGAGGATGGGCAGGGAGCTGTCATGTCCTTAAATGCGGTCTACCTCCACGAGTCAAGTCAAGACCAACTCAAAAAAGGGTTCATTTCCTGCTTTTCCACTCATTTTAGTCGACGGCACAGTAGGTTTCTGACTTAAGAGGCACATATGACATATTTCCCTCACCTCAGGGTCCCCCATTTGGTCCCCAGCCCCTTGGCCAAACATAATCAATTGCATCCCAAAAGCGAAAACCCGCTAAATCCACACAATTCCTCTTGACTTCATCGCCTGACGCACCACAATTGACTAAGACACTGCTGCTGCCGCTGCTGCTGGTGATGATGGTGACGGCGTGCATAATTAACTCAACAATTGTTCCCTTATTCTCTACTACCCCCCAAACGACGAACCAAATGAGATTGTCTACGTGCGAGTAGATGAATAATTTGCATGCAATTGGCGAACTTGAGGATGGTAATCGCCTTGGAACCTATGCGATGTGCATAAGCATGAGCACATCGTCGAGGCGGCCTTCACAGCCAAGAGGCCTACGGATGCGTGTAATTTCTGAGAATTGCTTGACATGTGCCAGATGGTGGGGGTTTTTCGGGTAATAAAATTCAAATTTCGTGGTAAGCAGATCCGAATCGTTTGAAACGATGGTGGAGGCGTGTGATGAGATTTAATTGGGGATGAAAGTGCACGCTGGAGGGGATGGATGGGAACCGTGTAGGATGTACGAACGTGAAAAATTGTAAATAAATCACTTCAGATGGTTTGAGGCGATTTCACTTCATGAAAGATGCGTAAAGTCTGAGTGGGAGGGAAAGTGCGAACGTAGGAAGATCTGAAGTGATTTGTGTAGGAGACAACTAGGTGCAAACAAATAAGTTGTCAACGGAGACAACAAGGGTGTCAAGAGAGATGATTCATAGCAAGCTACTGTATGTTCATGATTTGGAGCTGAAAATTTGTGCAAAATTTGGACACTTTGTTTAGAAAAAGTTCAAGACTCCTGGTCTTTTGAGGACATGTCACCTTCAAGCAGGGGTTACCAACTAAACCGAAATAATTCTAATTTCTGATCAAAAATGTCTGGTCAGATCTGTCTGATTTCAAAATTGAACAAGAAAAGTGGGCAAAATTTGGTTAAAGTGGACAAATTCTGTTCAGCTCCAGTTGCTTAGGGATCAAGGCAAAAATTCTAGGAATCTTAACAGAAATTTTAAAGTAAAGCCAAATAACTAAAATTTCTGATCAAAAATTTTCCAAAATGTTTGTCGAATTTATGGACCAAATCATATTCAAATTCTGGTCAGCTTCAGTTGCTCAGGGATCAAAGCCAAACGTTCGCTAAAATTTCTAACAAATTTTGACAGACATTTTTAACTTAAATTGGTTCCCAACATTTCTGACATTTTCTGAAGACAAATTTTGACTGCTTCTTACAATTCCTCCAGGAGATCAAACATCAAATCTAGCACCTTCTTGAACACAAAACTTTGTTCAGAAATCGCTAAGATAACTGGAGGTCTGTGAAGGATCTGCTCAAGGCACTCGTCGTTGCCTTGATGTTCAAAACCTTCCTCGTTCGGCACTGATGAGCAGAAAGTGGAAGATAATGATGTTTACGGGTCCGCCAAAATTTGTCTTATCTCTTGGAAGCTTCGTTCACCTTTGGACATCAGTAAATGTAGCTTTGACTGAGTTGAGCTGCTGAACGGCAACGTTTATCAAAGAATGAAGCTTGAAACTCTCAAGACATTTGAACTATTTCCACGTTTAGCCAACCGGCCTGAATTCTCTAGTTCCTTGGGCACCTGCCTGATGTAAAAAGACTGCTGGAGGGTAAGCATGTGCCCCAAGGAGTCGCATTACCTGTCTTCTTCTTCTTCTTCTTCTTTTTTTTCGTTTTCCTCAACTTCTGCTTCTTCTTCTTTTTCATCTTCTCCTTCCTCTTCTTCTTCAGCTTCTGCTTCTTCTTCTTTTCCTTCTTCTCCTTCTCCTTCTTTTCTATCTTCTCCTTCTTGTGGCGCTTCAGTTCGGCGTGGACCTTGGCCTAACCCATCAAGCGTCGCTAACTGTCTCCAATGTCTTGCCAGCTAGGACTTCCAAAAGTCGGGCACCGACTTGGTTGACGTCCTTCTTCACTTCTGTGAGTCACCCCAATAGTGGACGCCCCCTGTTGCGTTGTCCCACAGGTTTAGAGTCGAAGACGTTGTCTAATAACCGAAAGAAGTCGAAAAGTTGTCTAGTAACCAAAGAACCAATCGTCCGTCTCACAACAAAATTCATACCAGACAACCACCACCCCACTCCCACCTCGTCCTGCAACCACAAACCCCATCCACAGCAAGGTGGACTATGGGACCATATGATTTATTCACTCATTTGCGGTGAGCCTAACCACAGACAACCTAGATAACCGTTAATCGCTTAAAATACGAAAATTTATGATTTTTTCTGATTCAATTTTAATTAACGATAAATTATTCGTTAAATACCAGGGATGGCAGGAGGATTGTGATCATATTTTTTTTCACTTTTCTGAGGTTCATTGTTGGAAGCCACCTTTCAGCCAACCGCCAGACTGACTCACATTAATGCCATCCACTTTTAATTAAGCGCGTTTAACGGCGAAAAAAAATCCGACTAACCTGAAGGCAGGGGCAGATGTGACAATTGTTGTGCCAGTTAACACGTGCGGTCACAATTAATGTGATTAAGGTCGCCTACAATGAGGCTTAAAAGAGGGTTAGCCACCGGTTGGGCGGGATTTATGAATGAAATAAAGGAATAAAATTTAATTAGTTTAATGAGCCAATAAATTAGTGCAGAAATATTGCGAGGTTATGACTGTGAGAAGGTGAGGTGAGGACTTTTATGAGAGAGGCAAACAATTTGTTTGAAGGACCCTTCTTTTGAGTGGAGTGAGTGGAGCCAGTTGAGGGTTTTAATAAGAGAGTCGACAACCATGTCTGACTTTGACTTGGACGGAACTTAGTCACACGTCCGTCGTCAGATGCGACAAAGTCAAAGTCAGACATGGTCAACTCACTTCAGGAGTGTCAACTGGCTCCACTCACTCCAGGAGTGTCCACTGGATCCACTCACTCCAGGAGTGTGAACTGGCTCCACTCACTCCAGGAACGTCAACTGGCTCCACTCACTTCCGGAGCGTCAACTGGCTCCACTCACTCCAGGAGAGTGAGTATTTGTTCCTCAAACAAATTGTTCGCCTCCCTCATTAAAGCCCTCAACTGGCTCCACTTGCTTCAGGAGAAAGCAGGGTTCTTTCGAAAAAAGCCGTGAAATGTCCCGACCTGTTATGTGAATGTCAGTCTTCGCCAGAGGAACTTCGTTTAAGACGAGTCCATTGACTGAAAGGAGGCCTAAGTGTGGCCTTTATTTATCCCAGAGCAACGTAGGCTTACGAAGACCAGAATTGAGGCCTAAGTGTGGCCTAAGCGTGGCCTAAGTATGGCCTAAGTGTAGCCTAAGCGTGGGCTAAGTGTAGCCTAAGCGTGGCCTAAGTGTGTCCTAAGCGTAACCTAAGTGTAGCCAAAGCGTGGCCTAAGTGTAGCCTAGGCGTGGTCTGAGAGTGGCCTAAGCGTGACCTAAACGTGGTCTAAGTGCGGCCTAAGCGTGGCCTAAGTGTGGCCTAAGCGTGGCCTTAGTGTGGCCTAAGCGTGGCCCAAGTGTGGCCAAAGCGTGGCCTAAGCGTGGCCTAAGCGTGGCCAAAATGTGGCGTAAGTGTGGCCTAAGTGTAGTCTAAGCGCGGCCTAAGCGTGGCCTAAGTGTGTCCTAAGCGTGGCCTTAGTGTGGCCTAAGCGTGGCCTAAGTGTGGCCTAAGCGTGGCCTTAATGTGGCCTAAGCGCGGCCTTAGCGTGGCCTAAGCGTGGCCTAAGTGTGGCCTAAGCGTGGCCTTAGTGTGGCCTAAGCGTGGCCTAAGTGTGGCCTAAGCGTGGCCTTAATGTGGCCTAAGTGTGGCCCAAGCGTGGCCTAAGCGTGGCCTAAGTGTGGTCTAAGTGTAGCCTAAGCGTGGCCTAAGTGTGCCCTTAATCCGTCCCAGAGCAACCTAGGCCTACGAAGACCAGAATTGATTGAAAAAAAAATGACAAAAAATCCCCTGAGATGTCTGACCGAGGTTGACTGTCTTCTCAACCAGGGCGCTGACCGTTCACTAGAAGCACTTCAATGCTATGAACTCCTAAAAATTCTCAGAGAGGAGTTGAGGGCGATAAACTTGCCGACCTTTGCAAGCAGAACACCTGAGAAATGACATACAAATTTTTGTCATCGACCTCTGCTCACGAAGGAGAGTGACGGAGTCATACTGACTGACGGAGTCATCCATCAATCGCACCAGAGTCTGGAACACATCAAACTTCCCTTGACAGCTCCTGAATTGAAATTGCCCTTGGGAGACCATAGAGGCCCGCTTCTGTGTCACGGGACACCCACTCGATCCTCGACATCAAAGGAAGTGTTCTCCAGTACACGACCGACGTCCTGTTAACTTTCTCGCACTTATTAGGCCAACGACCCATGGAGGGTCTGACACCGGGCGCCATTCACTTGACAAGACCAAAAAACAGAGCCCTCAGACATCCCACCGACATGTGTGACATTCCAATTGAATGGCAATCACGCAAGACCTCCAAACACCCACACACACAACGTCTTTAAAATTTCATTCAACTAAGTGTCCTTTTCTCTTCTCTTGCAGATGGTCATCCTGACGGTTTGGATAACGTCGGCGGTCTATTCGACGCCGAAGTTTGTGTTCAGCAAAACAATTCGAAATGTGCACACGAGTGACGGCGCCGAGGAGGACATCTGTGTACTGGACAGGAAAATGTTCAACTCCAAGCTCCTGGATATGATTAATTTTGGTTTATTGTATGTGACGCCATTGCTGGTGATGACGGTAAGTACGAGTACACGCGACTGAATGTCTGCTCGACTGCGGGGCGACGGCGACGGTGGAGAGGGACTATTCATGACGCCGACGGGAGTTGATTGCATGGCAGAGAGTCCTTTGGAAATCGATTTGGAGTCCTTTTTGGAAAGTGCCTGCCGCTCGATTTGTGTTCTCTTTTTCTTGTGCCTCTCGTCGAACAAATCGATTCACTTGCACGAAGGTTGGGCAATAAATCTTGAGGCATTTGTAGGAGCAAATTTATTGGAGAGAGACTATAAGTCAAGTTTAATGATCGAGCTAAGCGAAGATTCGAATTGATTAGAGCGTGATTTACGCCGAACAGGGACAGGGCTTGCCATGAATCGTGTCCACTGGGGCGGAGATTAGTTGGGAACGGCGACAAGGGCTTGTCAGGCGTGAAAGGGAGCCGATTAGGTGGTCAGATGGGCTCACCAGAGGACCTTCTGGCTGCTCTACGAGAGTGACCATGAACATGTCTAGTCTGTGACCCGTCTGAACTCACTTTGAAATTCATAAGCGAGAGGTTTGGGAACATCTCGAATAGAAGGCCTTATCGATTGATTCGTAAGACACACTCGCCACGAAATCCAATCAAACCATCCATCAGACCACTCAGGCGACAAGAAACGCCCTCCTTTGTCCAGGACAACAGCAGAAACCCATCTGCTCGCACTCCCATCAAAAGACGCAATAAATTCTTCCTCCTCAAGGAGCACGACCCCAAAGCACGTCGCACAACCCGCCGGGGAAAATCAAAATTAAAGTCCTTCTCGATTCATTTGCCGTTATGGATACTTAACGCGTCTGTGGACTTAATTTAAATGCCTGCGATGATGAGACGATGCTGTCCCCACGTCCGACGGAGGGTGTGAAGTCGACAACGTCGCTTTTTATGAAGCCTCCGTCGCGTGCCTGGGGATGGACGTAAACTAAATTTAGACACTGACGTCCTTAAGTCACATTTTTTGAACATTTTATTGCCAAATAAAACGGCATCCCACGCTTGATGCGGAATTTGTTTACCGAGAGAAGGGAGATCTACGTAAGCGTGGACGAATCCTGGCAATAAATCGTCAAATAATCGTTCTCTTTGGGGCAGCCATGGCCTAGGGGGTAAGTGTGTTCACTCCTCCGCAGAAGGTCTAGGTTCGAGTACCGACAGAAAACAACTTTCAAATTTTATGGCACCACCTCTTGTGATGCTCGGGTCCCTGACAAAATTCAATTTTCTCGCATTTTCCTCGATTTTCCCTCAAATTTTCGACTGAATTCACTTCAGTTTTCATTTCCACACTCAGCCCCACACATTTCATGCGAAAACTCTGCTCGAAAACGAAGAAAATCGACTTTTGAAAAAATGGCATGTTTCACACGAAAAATGCAGTAAAGTCAGACCATGACCGGGTCGCATTGTTTTTCTGGAAAACAACGAACTTTCGTCGAAGTGGATCGGATGATGATTGCAACATTTTGTGAACCGATTTTCTCGGGAGTTAGGACGAATTGAAGGATGCGGCATATCACGATGGAAATTGAATGTAGATGTGATTTAATGCAAGATTTGTTAGTGGGAGTGCTGTGGTTGGTCAGTTAGAAGCAAAATTCGGAGGATCCCATTTTGTCGCATGAAATGTATGATCTTGGAAGACGTGATGTCTTATGAAACGAGTTTCTCGGGAACGAGCTTAAGGTAGCCCTAAACGACGAACTTGCTCTCCGAAATTGCTTGTTCGCGTTATCCCTTACACGGCGAACACATTCAGCAACGACGTCGTCTCATCTCATCTCATCTTCAGTGTCCCGCATGTTCCACTAAAGGCAGCCCTAATCGACGAACACGCTCGCCGAACTTGGTTGTTTGCGTTATCCCCTACACGGCGAACACATTTAGCGAACATTCATTTCGTGTTGTTTCTTCAAACCGTCAGCATGTGTGATAGGGAAGCGCAAGTGTCGAATCGCGTCTGACTATTGCCATTGTGCTTAATCCGCGATATGCACTCGGCGACTTTCACAGCAAAAATGAGGTTTGCTCCCGAACATGGCCCTACACGGCGAACATCAAAGCAAACAAACATGACAAAATCAAAATTTTTCGCCAACAGCGAGCGGTTCGCGAACCAGCCCATACACGACGAAAATTCGGCGAGCACGAGCAAGTTCAGCGAGCATGTTCGTCGTTTAGGGCTACCTTTAAGATTGGGGAATATCAGAATAGATAGGAAACTAAGTGGAGAAGAGTAATAAGCTGTGACAAAACAGGAGAATTTTTTTTTTTTTTTGGAGGATTTTAGAAACACTACTGGAGCACTCAGACTCAAAACTGGTCCATTGTACTGCCAGGTAGCAACCTACTCCAGTGCCGTTAATTTGAACCCAACGGCAAATGGTAACTGGACCGATTTCGGAATCGAACCTGGGACCCCTCGAACTTGGGGCAGGCACTTAACCAACTGTCGCCCCACACACCGACTTGGTTAGGTTAGGAGAACTTGAAGTAGAAGAAGCAAAATGGTGTGACAGAAGCGATGAGAGAGAAAGAGAAGAGCCTAACCACTGCACTTTCACTTTAGACAGACAGAGGGAGATCATGTTTTCCCCATAAGAAATCACAAACAACTAAATCACTTGTCCAGAGAGAGGGAGATCGACATGTCAGACAGAGGAGGATGAAAATGGCTGACAACAACGGAAACGGAAAGAGAGTGAATTTGAAGTAAAAGAAGCGAAATATTTGACAGATGTGAAGAAAGAGAAAGAGAAAAGCTAAGCACTTGAAATGAAAATGACAGACAACTAAGCCCAATGCTTCCTAAGAAATCTATTACAATCTCAGACCACCATACAGAAGCTGGACTTGAAGTGAAACAACCAAAATGGTTGACAGAAGTGAAGAAAGAGAAAGAAAAGAGCTAAGTACTTTGGTTGAAAATCGTTGACTAAAATCTAGTACAATCTCAGACAACCTTATGTCAAACAACCAGCAAAACATCTGAACAAGGCACCCCTTTTTTGCCAGAATGAGACCACAACTGACAAATTAGTCTTCGTTTCATTTGAAATGTTTGAATGTTTACAATAAATCAAACTGTCATCACTCACATGTCATCTTCAGTCTTCTTCTGGAGACAGAGCAGGACAACTCTCATCGGATCTTCTTCAGTTGCTTGTGATGATGAAAGCGACGAATATCTTGCTCCATCGAACGGAAGTTCTCACATAATTCACTTGCACTTTTGACAGACAGAGACAGAGGGAGAATGACACTTGAAATTGGGACAAGATGGTGGACGGATACACTTTTTCACTGCACTTTTCAGGGGATATGGGGAAGCTTCACGTTAAACACTTTTCACTTTTAAATTTGACAGAGAGAGACATAAAAGGGGACACTTTTTCTTATAGGGAGAGGGAAATCAAGATGGCGATTGGACACACTTTTTCTTTTCACTGACTTTGGGGAGAGGGACACTTTTTTCTTATTAGACATCACTCACAAGCACAAGATTGATGGGGCAGAGACGGAAGGGGAAACACTTTCTCACAACACAACACTTTTCACTTGAATTTGCACATTTGACAGACAGAGAGACAAAGGGGATCAATATGACTGAAGGGGACACTTTTTTTCACAAGACATCAATCACAAACACAGCACTTTGCATGGGGGGGGAGAGAGATCAATATAAAGGGACAGAGGGAGATGCACTTTTTCACAAGGATCACTGACAGACACTTCACTTTACATGGGGGAGAGAGAGGGATATAGATATGACAGACAGATGGGGATTCACTCACAAATAAAGCACTTTTCCGGAGAGAGAGAGAGGGAGGGAGACCACTGCACTACACTTGCATCTCTCACTTTTCACTTCCACTAGCACTAGTCACTATTCACTGCACTGTTCACTTCCGCCCGAGCACTTACTTACCGAACCGAACCGCACTACACAAACCGCGACGCACCACTGACCCACCGGCGCAGGCTGCGCGAACCGTATATCTCAGAGGAAACGGAAATGTTCTCAGCGGAAATTCAGCGTTTGAGTGAAAATGGCTGACACCTGCGGAAACGGAAATCGAGTGAACTCTGAGTTCACTCTCTGAGTAGGAGAAACGAAATGGAGGATGGAAGAAGAGAATTTTGAATGAAAATGACACTCGATTCGAGTGATTTTTTTTTGGGAGGGAGAAGGAAATTGCGGAATTGGCACTGTGAGAGCTGTGGGGAGGGGTTTGAGACCAAATGCCACTTGAGTCACTAGATATTGTTTCTTTACGATAAATTATCACAGTTCTCTTGCAGAAAAGGGCAGTTGATTTAATTTTTACTGAATGTTTGTGATTGATAAATATTTCTAATCAAACTTCAGGACATTTTGGGTGCTCTCAAGAATTCATCAGTGACCAGGAATTGGCCGCACCAAATAACGATGAAAACATATTTAAGCCTCTGGTGATGTGATTTTTTGTTCAAACTTGTGTTTGCCTAACAAGAGCAGATATTTCTGCAGTAATTTCAATACATTTTGTGATAAAATACACACGAGATCGTCTCCAATTCCTCAATTTCATGGTGCAAAGTGGGAGACCACGAATTTTGATTCTTAACGACGAATCACGGCACTCCCGTTAAAAAGTCGTACCTTAATACGCTTCTACATTAAATTTCCTATCCATTCTGGTACCCCACATCCTCCAACTCGTCCTAATTTCCAAGAGAATCGTTTTACAAAACGTTATGTCTTCTGGAATCGACAAAAAAGGATTCTCCGAGCTTTGCTTCCAAATAACCAACCAAGGCACTCCCGATACAATACCTTGACTTATTTCATTTCTACATTCAATTCCCTGTCCATTTTGATATCACTCATCCTTCAGCTCGTCCTAATTATCAAGAAAATCGTTTCACAAGACATCATGTCTCCCAAGATCATTAATTTCATGCGAAAAAGGGGGACCCCCGCAACTGTGCTTCTAACTGACCAACCACGGCAATCCCGTTGGAAAACTATACCTCATTTCACTTCTACATTCAATTTCCTTTCTATCGTGATATCCCTTGTCCTTCAATTCGTCCTAATTCCCGAGAAAATCGTTTCACTAAATTTTGCAATCATCAAATCCACTCCGACGGGAGTTCGTTGTTTTTGAGCAAAAAAATGCGACCCCGTTGTGTTATGACTTCACTGCATTTTTTCGTGTGAAACGTGTCATTTTTTCAAAAGTCGATTTTCTTCGTTTTCGAGCAGGGTTTTCACATGAAATGTGTGGGGCTGAGTGTGGAAATGGAAATTGAAGTGAATTCAGTCAAAACTTTGAGGGGAAAACGAGGAAAATGCGAGAAAATTGCATTTTTCATTTTCCATGACGTCACAGCTGAACTCATTGAATTCGATGAAAAGACGAGAGTAACTGCTTATCTGGCAATGCTGGCTTTGCTGGCAAATTGAGTGAATTATCGGAGGAAGTGCGTTTCATCATTTAACGGATGAAAATGGATGTGAAAAGTTGTTGAGCGTGTGGGGGAAGTGTTTTCACATGGATTTGGTGGATTTCGTGTGGAAAAACAACGAGAAACTGAAGAATTTGATGGTTTTCTGTCGGAAGTAATTTTCGGTTGTTCAGCTGTCAAACTATGGAGTTGCCATGCATGGGGTTTTGAGGAGGGAAATTAGGTTTGCTTTAAAGTGGTTTTAAAACATTTTAAGCGAATCGAAGTCATCAAAAATAAGGTGAAATTGCACTGATTAGCAGACATCATGCAATAGAGGCACCAGATGAAGGGATGAACTGACGTTTGACTAGTTTTTGGTTCGATCTGAGACGTAGGAAGGGCCTTTTTTGATCGGGATGCGATTTCTATGTCAACTAATGTTTGTGCTTATAAAACTGACGTTCATTACCTTCAAGTTTTGTGCCTAACGGTCTTGAATTCTTAACAAATATCAACTTACGTCTTCTGTCTCATGTCAAGTATTCATCCCCAAATTAAATGACGTCCAAAAAAAGAAAACAACTTCAATTACTCCCCCTCAAATGAAGCCATCGACTGAAATAGCAGTTGAATTTCCCAGGAAACTCAATCGCCCCCATCAGAGGCCAGGACAAGTTTCTGCGACTGACAGAGATGAAAGCACAAAGCCGCACGCTTCCCAGTGCTCCAGCTCTCATTGCTGTCAACTTCACAAAACGGGAAATCCTTAATTTAATTTACTCCCACCCCTCGCCCCCTCCACGCCATTGTCTAGCGGTACTCTCAGGTCAAAGGATTTAATATCTGCTACAAATTGCCAGAACGATCAAAAGTCCAATCATTTGCCGCCGCCAACAGTCCAGCGCCAACGTTATCCTTTTCATTTTCACACCTCCACCTCTTTCCCCCCACACACACTTCACTCTGAACCTCAATTTAATCGTGCTACTGTGCGTGTGATCTGTTTGTGTCTCCTCACAGGTGCTGTACAGCAAAATTGCAATCGCCCTGTGGCGCAGTTCCAGGGGCTTAACCCATCATATCGCTCAACAGGACAATACCGGGAGCAGCATGTGCCCGTCGTCGAACAACTCGACGACTCTGTTGGCCCGCAAGCAGAGCAGCAAGTACGACAAAAGGGGTGTCACCACAACGGACAGTCAGGTGAGTGGACTCGCTTTACCTCTGCGAGGGCGCCCACATTTAAACGGCCTCCTGCACCGAGTGCAGGTCTTTTTTTTTTGAGTTTTGTTCTCGTGAACAAGTGTCCAGTTGCCGCCTACCGCACAGACACCCACTTCACCGGAAGAGGGACGAGAATGCAGCGCGCGGAAAAAATGTGAAAAAGTGGATACGGGAAGCCATTCATTTTACTGCAGGATTTTCCTTTGTTTTGTGCTCGGATCCTTTGAAGTGTTTTATTGCGCTGTTATCGCAGGACCCCGCGGGGGAAAGGGAGCGTCGCTCCCGAGTTAGAATGAGTGCTGCACTTCAAATCAGTTGTTTGCTGCTAAAGTTCATGGTTCTGCAATGCAGTCGGTCATCAATTGTGGGCGGGTCGGGACTCAACATGTTGCTCGGGAGTGCGGTGCGCGTCCTGTCGAAGGGAAATTTATGGATTTGGTCAGCATTTCTCATCGAAATTGAGTTGAGATTGGGTGAAGAGTGAGCTCTGGTCTTGCAGGAGGCAAAGGGAAATGATTGGAGAGTGGCGCCAGGAACCCTCGGGAACAACAGATCAATACGTCTGATATCAGGGAGGAATTAGTAGAGGAACCAGAGAATTGGAGGAAGCTTGAGAATTCGATGGACCACGCCTCGTCTGGAACAGCATCAGTCTTCTCATTCTCCTCCCTCCATTCCATAGACAGACACAGTTTGAGACGGAGGCAGTCTGAGACGGAGGCAGTCTGAGACGGAGGCAGTCGTGGTCAGCGGCAGTCGTGGTCAGCGGCAGTCTGAGACGGAGGCAGTCGAAGTCAGCGGCAGTCTGAGACGGAGGCAGTCGAAGTCAGCGGCAGTCTGAGACGGAGGCAGTCGAAGTCAGCGGCAGTCTGAGACGGAGGCAGTCGAAGTCAGCGGCAGTCTGAGACGGAGGCAGTCTGAGACGGAGGCAGTCGTGGTCAGCGGCAGTCTGAGACGGAGGCAGTCGAAGACAGCGACAGTCTAAGACCGAGGCAGTCTGAGACGGAGGCAGTCTGAGACGGATCCAGTCGAAGTCAGCGGCAGTCTGAGACGGAGGCAGTCGAAGTCAGCGGCAGTCTGAGACGGAGGCAGTCGAGGTCAGCAGCAGTCTGAGACGGAGGCAGTCTAAGTCAGCGGCAGTCTGAGACGGAGGCAGTCGAGGTCAGCGGCAGTCTGAGACGGAGGCAGTCGAGGTCAGCGGCAGTCTGAGACGGAGGCAGTCGAGGTCAGCAGCAGTCTGAGACGGAGGCAGTCGAGGTGAGCGGCAGTCTGAGACGGAGGCAGTCGAAGTCAGCGGCAGTCTGAGACGGAGGCAGTCGAGGTCAGCGGCAGTCTGAGACGGAGGCAGTCTAAGTCAGCGGCAGTCTGAGACGGAGGCAGTCGAGGTCAGCGGCAGTCTGAGACGGAGGCAGTCGAGGTCAGCGGCAGTCTGAGACGGAGGCAGTCTAAGTCAGCGGCAGTCTGAGACGGAGGCAGTCGAGGTCAGCGGCAGTCTGAGACGGAGGCAGTCGAAGTCAGCGACAGTCTAAGACCGAGGCAGTCTGAGACGGAGGCAGTCTGAGACGGAGGCAGTCGTGGTCAGCGGCAGTCGTGGTCAGCGGCAGTCTGAGACGGAGGCAGTCGAGGTCAGCGGCAGTCTGAGACGGAGGCAGTCGAGGTCAGCAGCAGTCTGAGACGGAGGCAGTCGAGGTCAGCAGCAGTCTGAGACGGAGGCAGTCGAGGTGAGCGGCAGTCTGAGACGGAGGCAGTCGAAGTCAGCGGCAGTCTGAGACGGAGGCAGTCGAGGTGAGCGGCAGTCTGAGACGGAGGCAGTCTAAGTCAGCGGCAGTCTGAGACGGAGGCAGTCGAGGTCAGCGGCAGTCTGAGACGGAGGCAGTCTAAGTCAGCGGCAGTCTGAGACGGAGGCAGTCGAGGTCAGCAGCAGTCTGAGACGGAGGCAGTCGAGGTCAGCAGCAGTCTGAGACGGAGGCAGTCGAGGTGAGCGGCAGTCTGAGACGGAGGCAGTCGAAGTCAGCGGCAGTCTGAGACGGAGGCAGTCGAAGTCAGCGACAGTCTAAGACCGAGGCAGTCTGAGACGGAGGCAGTCTGAGACGGAGGCAGTCGTGGTCAGCGGCAGTCGTGGTCAGCGGCAGTCTGAGACGGAGGCAGTCGAAGACAGCGACAGTCTAAGACCGAGGCAGTCTGAGACGGAGGCAGTCTGAGACGGATCCAGTCGAAGTCAGCGGCAGTCTGAGACGGAGGCAGTCTAAGTCAGCGGCAGTCTGAGACGGAGGCAGTCGAGGTCAGCGGCAGTCTGAGACGGAGGCAGTCTAAGTCAGCGGCAGTCTGAGACGGAGGCAGTCGAGGTCAGCAGCAGTCTGAGACGGAGGCAGTCGAGGTCAGCAGCAGTCTGAGACGGAGGCAGTCGAGGTGAGCGGCAGTCTGAGACGGAGGCAGTCGAAGTCAGCGGCAGTCTGAGACGGAGGCAGTCGAGGTCAGCGGCAGTCTGAGACGGAGGCAGTCTAAGTCAGCGGCAGTCTGAGACGGAGGCAGTCGAGGTCAGCGGCAGTCTGAGACGGAGGCAGTCTAAGTCAGCGGCAGTTTGAGACAGAGGCAGTCAGTCTCATAGTCCATCTTTCCCTTTCGTCGAAGAAGATGCCCTTCAACCGCCAACTGCAATCGACGCCCCCCACTGGGCACAATCGTCTCGATCTCAAAATCGACTTAATTTCATGAGTCTCCATCCTCGGCGGTCGCCTGATAGACAATCCAAGCATGTGCCATCTGCACACCTCGCCACCCAAACCCTCGGGTGCACTGTCGAGTGTTAAATTGAATTCCATGCGCCCTGCTGCTTCGCCGAACTGAACTCTGAACTGTCCCGGCTGGCAAAAAGTTCCCTCCCCTGTCCGCACACACACATGCGCGCGCTTTGTGTTCGAAATTGAATCGCAAACCCCACCCGCGTCCTTGGGCGAGCGAACGTGAGGGAAACGATGCGAAACCGCCGCAGGGGCAAGACTAAAAAGTTCCCCGAGACTCGGGGAAATTTAATTAATCTTCGATACATCTTCAATGGACCCTACTCTTCCCAACCGCCGCCGCCGAGCCGATGCCACCGCAACCACCACCGCCACCGACACCGCCGCCGTCTGCAGCGTGAAGGACGAGGAGGGCGAGATTGAAAATATGACGAGCATTCTTTATTGAATTTCGCATCACTTTCGGAGGAGGGGCGAAGGAAGGGCGGAGGAGGAGCACCCCACCCAAGGTCAAGGGCGCGCGGGATCAACGAAAGCAATTAGTACTCGGAGGGGATTGTTGTGCAAAATTTGAATTAGCAAAAGAAACGGAGCCACTTGCGAAAGAACACGCGGCGCAATGCGATTTGGGACAAACTATGGCAATCTCGGAGATTATGAGTGCTCGGAGGTGGAGGGGCCTGTCGGAAGGCGGTTCTGCTTGAATGGCAGAACTTGGGGGCAGTTGATGGTGGGAGGGAGTCTGTCTGCAAAAACTAAGACCGTTTCTTTTGGACTTTCAAGTGGTTCTCCAGAACTTGGTTGACCTTGAAAAACAGTCGTTCACATGAGACCAGGGAGGTGGGAGACAGCGGCGCGGTGGAAAGTACAAGAAAAAGACTGACTGATGTCACAAGAGTGATTGGGGGAGAGGATGGGAGCAGCCGGAGTGGGCAAAGACAGAGGCTAGAGGAAGACTCGAGATAAGACCGAGATCACTGATGAGTTAGTAGTGGACCCAGCGAGCCATTGACTCGGATGGAAGAGCTGGAGGAAGCCTGCGAATTCGATGGGCAACGGCTCGTATGGAAGAGCATCAGTCTTCTCCTTCTCCTCCTTCCATTCTATAGACAGGGCCAGCCTGAGACGGAGGCAGTCTGAGACGGAGGATGAGTCACGTGAAAAGTGATTGATTAGAGATTCATTGGTTGACGCAGATGGGAAGAGAAGGACTGGGGAGACGACGAAGTGGTTGACAGAGAAAGAGTCTGACAAGACGGATGAAGGTGACAGAGGCCGACTGGCTAAAAGCCAACTGGGCAGAGGCAGTCTGGGCAAAGGCCGTTTGGCTAGACGCCGACTGGCTAGACGCCGACTGGCTAGACGCTGACTGGCTAGACGCCGACTGGCTAGACGCCGACTGGCTAGACGCCGACTGGCTAGACGCCGACTGGCTAGACGCCGACTGGCTAGACGCCGACTGGCTAGACGCCGACTGGCTAGACGCCGACTGGCTAGACGCCGACTGGCTAGACGCCGACTGGCTAGACGCCGACTGGCTAGACGCCGACTGGCTAGACGCCGACTGGCTAGACGCCGACTGGGCAGGGGCCGACAGACTAGAGGCCAACTGGTTAGACGTCGACTGGCTAGACGCCGACTGACTAGACGCCGACTGGCTAGACGCCGACTGGCTAGACGCCGACTGGGCAGAGGCCGACTGGGCAGAGGCCGACTGGGCAGAGGCCGACTGGGCAGAGGCCGATTGGGTAGACGCCGACTGGCTAGACGCTGACTGGCTAGACGCCGACTGGCTAGACGCCGACTGGCTAGACGCCGACGGGGCAGAGGCCGACTGGGCAGAGGCCGACTGGGCAGAGGCCGACTGGGCAGAGGCCGATTGGGTAGACGCCGACTGGCTAGACGCTGACTGGCTAGACGTCGACTGGCTAGACGCCGACTGGCTAGACGCCGACTGGGCAGAGGCCGACTGGGCAGAGGCCGACTGGGCAGAGGCCGATTGGGTAGACGCCGACTGGCTAGACGCTGACTGGCTAGACGTCGACTGGCTAGACGCCGACTGGCTAGACGCCGACTGGGCAGAGGCCGACTGGGCAGAGGCCGATTGGGTAGACGCCGACTGGCTAGACGCTGACTGGCTAGACGCCGACTGGCTAGACGCCGACTGGCTAGACGCCGACGGGGCAGAGGCCGACTGGGCAGAGGCCGATTGGGTAGACGCCGACTGGCTAGACGCTGACTGGCTAGACGCCGACTGGCTAAACGCCGCCTGGGCAGAGGCCGACTGGGCAGAGGCCGACTGGGCAGAGGCCGACTGGGCAGAGGCCGACTGGGCAGAGGCCGACTGGGCAGAGGCCGACTGGGCAGAGGCCGACTGGGCAGAGGCCGAATAGGCGAGATTTGGGGACTATGAACATAGAAGGAGTGCTCAAGGATGCTTGAATAATGAGCCCAAAACTTGATGAAAACTTGGTCGTTTAAGAGGATCTTAAGTCCACAGTCATGCCTGAGAGCACTTGAGCTAAGAAACGTCACCTGGAGCGACTGCTGATGGAGGAAATCACTCGAAAGACCGTCATACGTAAACGAAGTCTGTCCTCGGTGATAAACTTCGTCAAGATCATCTCGAAACTGCAATAGAGCCAGAGTTCTTGGACGGAAATTCAAAGAAATAAGATCAGTGAAGGAATTCTGTACAGCACTGGAAACCTTCATTCTCTAGAGCCGGCTTTGGCTGCCAATCTGGCCTGGGCGTAGCCTGTCTACAAAATTCGGGAGACGGGCTGCGTACAGGGAGTTTACTGGTATATAAATAAATGAATAATGGCGGCGCTACAGTCCGAAGTGGTCCTGGACCTAACTTCTCAGCAAGGTTACTGATAAGAGACAACATTTTGATGAAATTCATGATCGGAGAGGAGAAGATTTAAAAGCAAATCTTCACTGAAATGAAATTTAGAGATTTAGACCGAAGGAAACGTTTGAAAAGCGACCTCTGGTGACAAAATGTTGTCTCCAGCGACAGTTGTGGTCCATACCCCGGCTGAAACCCAGAGGACTGATCACTGAAGGAGCTCTGGACAACAACAAAAGCGTCCACGTTTGAAAAGCGCCATCTGGTGACAAAATGTTGTCTCCAGCGACAGTTGTGGTCCATATCCCGGCTCAGACTCAGAGGACTGATCACTGAAGGAGCTCTGGACAACAACAAAAGCGTCCACGTTTGAAAAGCGACCTCTGGTGACAAAATGTTGTCTCCAGCGACAGTTGTGGTCCATACCCCGGCTGAAACCCAGAGGACTGATCACTGAAGGAGCTCTGGACAACAACAAAAGCGTCCACGTTTGAAAAGCGCCCTCTGGTGACAAAATGTTGTCTCAAGCGACAGTTGTGGTCCATATCCCGGCTCAGACTCAGAGGACTGATCACTGAAGGAGCTCTGGACAACAACAAAAGCGTCCACGTTTGAAAAGCGCCCTCTGGTGACAAAATGTTGTCTCCAGCGACAGTTGTGGTCCATATCCCGGCTCAGACTCAGAGGACTGATCACTGAAGGAGCTCTGGACAACAACAAAAGCGTCCACGTTTGAAAAGCGCCCTCTGGTGACAAAATGTTGTCTCCAGCGACAGTTGTGGTCCATACCCCGGCTGAAACCCAGAGGACTGATCACTGAAGGAGCTCTGGACGACAACTAAAGCGTCCTTCCTTTACAACAAACTTTAGTATGCTAAACTTCCGTCGCAACACCAGCATTAAGTCATTTACTTCAGAGGAGCTTCGAACAAAAACAAAGACGTCCTTCATCCAAAACTAACTTCGCTAGGCTCTATCCCCATCGGAACCCCAGATTTAAGCCAAAAACAATTTAGTTCGAAAATCTTGTCGGATCACTTGACAAAACTCAAAAAAAAAAAAAAAAAACTTCAAAATTTTCTTCTTTTTCCAATTTTCAGAGTTTCTCCTGCACCCTGTAGACATACAAATCTCACCAATTTACTGAATTTCCTTTCGTTATCTTTCTTTTCCTCTTTTCATGCACACAACACAACAACAAAACACCGATTGCGTCCCTCCAGACCGATCACTACAAGGTGGGCTCCTATTAGCGAACTAATTTTTCATTCATTTCTTCTTGCTTCTTGCTCACCCTGTGTACATTTTGCTTGAACTTTAACTACGTCTCGCTATCGCCTCATTAAATGTGCTTCTCTTCTAAGACACCTCACCTCATCCAGAGGGTGGTCACAAATGTGAGCAGCAGTTAATGTTGTCTCGTTAGTTGTGGGAGGGAGGGCGGAGAGAATGGGAGGGCGGAGAGAATGGGAGGGGGCGGGGGAGGGGAAGAGGAGTCGAAATAAAGGATTCCATTAAGACCAATCAGCGGTAGTTGGTGGTGATTACAACTGCAGCAGCAGCAGTGTGGTTGTAATTAAATTTCCCACTCAACATATTGTTGCACTTGCTCTCTCGCTCTTCTCCCTCCCCTCTCTCCTCGATTCTCTCTCCTTACTCCTCTCCCTCCGCCCCTTCAGTCAACTCCCCCTTGTCCATCGGCACTCGCTGATTAGTCAGAGAATGGAAGTTACGAAACGAAGGATCCCTGCTACGAAAACAGACCAGTGTCCTGGACGAGGGAGTGAGAGGTGGGTGGGGGGGGGGGGGTTTCTTGGGAGATCAAGACCACCAACTGGGTGAGGTCCTCATACACAAACACATCATCATCCTCAAAAAAAAAAACTCACACGAATGCACATCCTTTTTGAGCAAACTTTTCAGCTTCTTCCCCGAGAACGTGGTTTGAGACTGAATTTAAGGATATTCTCTTGTTTTTCTAGGTGTCCTTGGAGGCGGATAGACCGATTGTGACAGCGTGTCGCAACAAGGCGAGCTTCTATCATCACCAACGTCATGGGACGCAACGAGTGTCGCATATGTCACACTCGTCGAATAATGTCCTGCGTGCCAGACGTGGCGTCGTCAGGATGTTGATCATATTCGTCCTGACGTTCGCTTTGTGCAATTTACCATATCATGCACGGAAAATGTGGCAATACTGGTAAGTTGGGGGCGATGATTTATGAGACGTGCGGAGAGGGAGAGAGAGAGAGAGAGATGAAATGTGTGCCTGAATGAACGCCTTTTTGGAAACGTGTGTGGGGGAGAGAGACAGATGAAATGTGTGTCTAGATGAGCGAATTTGGGAAACGGACTTTTATGAGACGACGGGACAGGATGAGGCGCGATTGATGGCCAAAAGGGACCCCGAAGGAGGTGATTGACGTGCGACGGATGACATAAGTCCACCGATGCGCCTCAAATTTGATCGAAAAAGGACTGCTTGGAGGCCAAAAAGTCGACTCATGATGGGTCATGAATAACCAGCTCCAAAAAAAACTGACTCCTTTGGTCTGTGTCAACAAAAAACCCATGAAATTATCCTTGTGCCGAACAGAAGACGTCTTTGTCCATGGCCCCCCCACCCCACCCTTAGACGGGTGCAAATAGGACCGTACATTTTTTTTTTTGCTGACGACTTCCGTCACGTCTTGTTCCACCTTCTCGCGCGCGCAAAGAAATACAACGTCTCCCGACAAACATCCAAAAGATTGTATCTCAACGGTCCCCACACAATCAAAGGCAACAACAAAACAGAAAAGCGTATTCAAAGTCCCATCACGTCGATGCCAGCATCCGGTAAATGAATTTTTGCTCCAAAAGAAACTTGCTTTTGTCTGCTTCGTCTCGTTCAGAGCACAAGCCACCATCATCATCGGCGCCAGCAGCAGATGGGGGGCTCCCTCTGTGGGGTTGTGCGAGAATCACGTCCCGCCTCTAAGAACCCATCATCAGAGTTCACAGCAATTTTTCACTGGCCACTCTCTTTGTCAAGGATCAATAAGTTTTTTTTGAACAGTCCATTTTCTCTCTCTCTCCCCCTCTTCTTCTCCCTTCTCCCCCTTCCCCCACTCCGTCTAAGGATTATATTTAAATTCACATCTTCATTCACTCATTTCAGGTCGCATTCATATCGAGGCGATTCGAATTTCAACGCTCTGCTGACGCCGCTCACGTTCCTCGTCACGTACTTCAATTCGGGCGTCAATCCCCTCCTCTACGCGTTTCTCAGTCGAAATTTCCGCAAGGGCATGAAGGAGCTGCTGATGTGCTCGCTGAAGAAGGGCAAGGGCAAGTCCTCCTCGTCGTCGGTGCATCACAAGAGGGCCGCCTTGCAGGTGAGTGTAAGTGCATGTCTTATGATATTTTTACCCGATTATTTCCAACCAATATCCCGCAATTTGACGTCCTTGCCACCAGGACCAGGATATAAAGTCCCCTAATGTCGCCTAATCCTTTTCCTATTTCCCACGCCCCGTGCGGGCGGATTACGGAGGAAATTTTATCTTCCGATCACGTCCTTCGGCGGGATGGCTGCCGTTTGGATTTCTCACGCTGGACGGGAAATGCGTGCGTCTCTCTCTGTGTGAAGGACGATTGATTTGCCGATTTAAACAGGATTCGATTTGTGGCCGAGGGGGGGAGGGTGGGGCTGCTTTGCGAAACCCTTTTAGTGGCGTCTTAGGAGGCCATTAGTATTCAAACATGCCACGAGGACGAATGCTCGAACACATGTGTGCATTAAGTGCCTCTTAAAGGCTGCCACGTGGATCACAAACTGGATGAGGAAGAGGTCGTGGAATTTGCGAAATATTTGTCACGGATAAACAGCTGCCCACTTAACAGAGATGTCATGGCCACTTGCGAGAGAAGGTGTGGCTTGAGTCGAATAGCCACCTCTCACCCCGGCTGACACTTGAAAGCATAAATCATGTCAAAAGCAAGCGACGCCAATGGAGTAGTTGTTTTAATTATCTTCATCACCGACTAATGCCACGTCAAAGATACGGATAAGACGTCCCTCGCCCACCGGCCTTCAGAGCACCGCCTGGGGCGGGTGGACTCGATGGTGGTCTTTGACAGACGCTTCAGCAGTCATAAACAATTCATGAATTTGTTTTCAATTTGTTCCGCACTTCAACAAACGGATGTGCCTTGCGGCTTAAGTTTAATTATGTTTTCCTTGGAATGGCTGCCCATTGAATTGGGGGTGTCTTCCTTAACGGTAAGGACATCTTAAAGCAGATGTTTCAACCAATATTGGTGGGCGTCGGTCTAAAGACATGCACGCTATGTGAATGAATTGGCTTCAAAAATGAAAAATAACTCGAAAACAGTGAGATAGCGTCGATATTCATTTTGTTAAAGTTTGCGTCTCAATGCAGACGTGCAAGATAACATTTTTAAGCCATCATTTGTGGCTTTTGGTCAATAAATTGGTACCAGGAACTCACTTTCGAAATTTACCGCATCTCGAAAACTGTTGCGTCCCATTTCTTAACTCTTATATGTACTTCGATGCAGGCGTTCAAAACATACATTTTGAGCCCCCATTTGTGGTCCTAGCTCTAAAGACTGGGGGCCTCAAGCTATGAACCGGCAATTTGAAAAATACACCATTTCTCGAAAACGGTGCATCTGGGGTGGACGTCCCTATCTTATCTTTATGTCTCGATGCGGGCGTTCAATTCGAATATTTCGAGTTCCTATTCGTGGCCATGAGTCTACTCGTAAGCTCACATGCCATGTTCATACATTGGCATCAAAAATGACAAAAAAAATGCTCCATATCTCTAAAACAGTGCGTCTAGCTACGATTTTCCGTTTGTTAAAGTCTACACCGTGCAAAACAAAACTCTTGAGCCCTCATTTGTGGTCCTCGGTCTAAAGGTTTGCACGGTATAGCCATGAATTGACACCGTAAATGTCAAAACGAAAGAACAACTCATTTTTTAAAATTGACCATATCTCGAAAACGGGGAGTCTGTTTTCAACGTCTCTTTTCTTAACGTTTCTGTAGGTTAAAAGCGAACATTTTGAGTCAACATTTGTCGTCGCATTGGAAGAATTGGAATTGGAACTCACGTTATAAAATTGACCACTTCTCGAAAATAGTGCGTCTGGCATCGATATCCCATTTTTTAACTTTTATACTTCGATGCAGCCGTTCAAAACAGACATTTTGAGCCCTTATTTGTTGTCTTAGGTCTAAAGGCTTGAAGGCGATGTCAATGAAATGGCATTAGAAATGAAAATTCTACCATGTCTCGAAAATAGTACACCCAGCATCGATGTCCTTTTGTTAAAGTCTATGTCTCGAGTCCAATACGAACGATCTGAGCTAGCATTTGTCCCAGGTCCCAGGTCTAAGGGCTTGGAGGCTCTGTCAATAAATTGGCATCAGAAACTCACTTTCGAAATTTACCACATCTCGAAAATGGTGCGTCTGACGTCGATGTCCCATTTTAAAATTTTTAAACTTCGATGCAGGTGTTCAAAACAGACATTATGAGCCCTAATTTGTTGTCCTAAGTCTAAGGCTTCCCCAGGCTATATAAATGAATTGTCATCAGAAATCTGTCGTATCTCAAAAACAGTGCACCCAGCATCGATTTTCCTTTTCTTAAAGTTGACGCCTCGAAGTACGCAACCACGAAACTGATTTGTGGTCCCAGGTCCCAGAGCTTGCACGCTATGTCAATAAACTGGCATCAGAAATGAGGGAAAAAGCAATTCATTTTGAAAAATTCGCCATATTTTGAAAACGATGAGTCTGGAGTTCTAGGTGCGACTATTAAATACGAACATTTTGAGGCTTCATTTGTGACCCTAAGTCTAAGAGATGTTACGCCATGAATCGGCATTTTGAAGAATACGTCATATCTCAAAAACGGCTCAACTGAAGAGAAATTAACGCACCGCTTTCGACATACGGCACATTTTTCATTTCCTATGCTAAGGACACTGACCGAATGTTTTTAGTCCACATTTGTGGCCCTAGGTCTAAGGACTTCCACGCTATGGCCACGAATTGCCATCAGAAATGTCAAATGTTTACTAAAATTCATGAATTCTTTCACAGCAACTCCCTTCTTTTAGAGATCTCCTCAACGCCAAACTTAAAAATGCATAAATCATTCAAATTACGAGTACATCTCATTTCTGAAAATTAATCTTCACCCACCGTGTTTTAAAACGTCTGGATGGCGCAGTTAGTTATGTGCCTGCCCCAAGTTAGAGGGGTCCCAGGTTCGAACCCCAGTGAAATCGAATCTGGTCCAGTCACCTTTTGCCGGTGGGAAAAAAATTAACGGCACTGGAGTTGGTTACTACCTGTCCATTGTACGGACCAGTTTTCAGTCTGAGTGGTCCAGTAAAGTTTCCAAAATCCTACGAAAAAAAACAACAAAATTAAAACATATTTACCACCATAACCACAGACATAGAAATCGCATCCCGAACGAAGAAAGGACTTCCTACGTCTCGAATTGAACCAAGAACTAGTCGAACGTCAGTCCATCCCTTGACATGGTGCCTCTGTTGTGCGATGTCTATTAATCGTGTCCAATTTCACCTTATTTTTGATGACTTCGATTCGCTTAAAATGTTTTAAAACCACTTTAAAGCAAACCTAATTTCCCTCCTCAAAACCCCATGCATGGCAACTCCATAGTTTGACAGCTGAACAACCGAAAATTAATTTCGATGGAAAACAATCAAATTCTTCAGTTTCCCGTTGTTTTTCCACGTGAAATCCACCAAATCCACTCGAAAACACTTCCCCCCCACGCTCAACAACTTTTCACATCCATTTTCATCCGTTAAATGATGAAACGCATTTCCTCCGATAATTCACTCAATTCCCATGCAAAGCCAGCATTGCCAGATAAGCAGTTACTCTCGTCTTTTCATCGAATTCAATGAGTTCAGCTGTGACGTCATGAAAAATTAAAAATTCAAATTTCTCGCATTTTCCTCGATTTTCCCTCAAATTTTCGACTGAATTCACTTCAATTTTCATTTCCACACTCAGCCCCACACATTTGATGCGAAAACCCTGCCCAAAAACGAAGAAAATCGACTTTTGAAAAAATGGCACGAACCACACGAAAAAATGCAGTGAAGTCATAACACAACGGGGTCGCATTTTTTTGCTCAAAAACAACGAACTTCCGACGGAGTGGATTTGATAATTGCAAAATTTTGTAAAACGATTTTCTCGGGAACTAGGACGAATTGAAGGACGAGGGATATCACGATGGAAAGGGAATTGAATGTAGAAGGGAAATGAGGCACGAGTTTCTAACGGGAGTGCTGTGGTTGGTCAGTTAGAAGCATAGTTTGGATGGTCCCACTTTGGCGCATGAAAGTATGGTTTTGGAAGACCTGATGTTTTGTGAAACGATTTTCTTGATAACTAGGACGAGTTGAAGGATGTGGGATATCAAAATAGATAAGGAATTGAATGAAAAAGCGTAGTAAGTCATGATATTGAAACAAGAGTCCCGAGGTTAGTTATTTGAAAGCAATGCTCGAAGGATTCTTTTTAGTCGAACTTGAGAGGCATGCTTCTTTTTGAAATGATTTTCTCGGCAATTAGGGCGAATTGGAGGACGAGGGATATCACGATGGAAAGGGAATAGAATGTAGAAGAGAAATGAGGTACGGTTTTCTAACTGGAATGCCGTGGTTGGTCAGTTAGAAGCAAAGTTCGGAGCGTCCCACTTTGTCGCATGAAATGAATGATCGTGGGAGACATGATGTCTTGTGCAACGATTTTCTTGAAAACTAGGACGAGCTGAAGGATGTGGGATATCAAAATGGATAGGAAATTGAA
This sequence comes from Myathropa florea, assembly GCA_930367185.1. Classification (NCBI taxonomy): domain Eukaryota; kingdom Metazoa; phylum Arthropoda; class Insecta; order Diptera; family Syrphidae; genus Myathropa; species Myathropa florea. Next base: position 8,979,492 of record OV884005.1, on the reverse strand, counting down.
TGAAGATGCGTAGTAAGTCGAGGTTTTGTATCAGAAGTGCCGTGGTTGGTCATTTGGAAGCAAAGTGCGGAGCATCCTTTTTTGTTGATCTTGAAAGACATGGTGTTTTGTGAAACGATTTTCTCAGCAATTGGGACGAATTGGTAGATGATGGATACCAAAAAGGAAAGGAAATTGAATGTAGAAGTGTAATACGGTACGACTTTCTAAGGGAAGTGCCGTGGTAGATTATTAAGAGGCAAAGCTCAAATGATCCTATTTTGTCGATCGTGAAAGGCATGATGTTTTATAAAAGGATTCTCTCGTTTACTAGGACGATTTAAAGGACACGGGGTATAAGAATGAATAGGGAACTGAATGTTGAACCGAAATAAGTCAAGGTTTTGTATCGGGAGTGCCTTGGTTGGTTATTTGGAAGCAAAGCTGGGAGCATCCTTTTTTGTCGATCTTGGAAGACATGATGTTTTGTAAAACGATTCTCTTGGAAATTAGGACGAATGGAGGGATGAGGGATACCAGAATGGATAGGGAATTGAATGTAGAAGTGGAATAAGGTACGATTTTCGAACAGGGTTTCCGGTGTTATTTTTTTGGAAGCAAAGTTTGTGGTCTCCCTCTTTGTGCCATGAAATTGAGGAATTGGCAAGAGTTTCGGGAGTATTTCGTCACAAAATGTCTTGAAATTATCGCAGAATTGTCGGCTCTTCTTAACAAATAAAAGTTTGAAGAAAATCACATCAACAGACGGTTAAATTTGTTCCTTTTCCTTTGGTCCTTTTAAATTTGGTCTTTTTTGGTTAAATTTGTTCCCTTTCGTTATTTCATGCGACTCAGTCTTGCTTTGACCAAAAATTAGTTTCAATTTCCACCTCCAACCACAGCCCTTGAGGGCACTCTCCCCTAGATGCTGTATTCAATTAGGATTCTGCCGCAAGGATCATCTACCTCGACTAATCGTTGAGATAAATTTGATTTTCCATCCTCAATTTGTTTGCCTTCAGCAGAGTCAAGTCAGTCCAGTCGCACCCACACACAACGCACACCCCACGTCCAGTTCCGTTCAGTTTCCCTCAATCGAACTGAATTCGATTAGTTTTTAGCTTAAGAATACATCCTTTTTGATTAATGCTTCTAATTCATAGCCCCGTCCAAATGCCGTCCGATGAAGTGGAGGAGGGAGGACGACCTCAAGAACCAGGACATTCATGCATGTAGAAATTGAAATAAACTTCACCTCACTTCCATCCTTTCACTCAACCGATTGATTTTGAAATGCTTGTGCTTTATCCCTCTCCGGTATCTCTTCTTGCAGACGCACTCCTTGCCGACGGACTCCACACACATTGGGAACGATCAGCTATGATGGCGACTGCCACAGAAATTCAAGTTAATTGGAAGATGAACAGCAGAGAGGACGAAGATGGACGGGGAATGAGGGGGCGGGAGATGATGGTGATGATGGTGATGATAGGGCGTCCTTGGCGGTGGAGAGAAGGACATCTTGCTATGGCCACTTTGAAGTGGAATTTCATTTGAATAATTGTTCAATTGCCTTGAAGCACTCCTCCGCTCCACCCCCACGACACGTCCTTCAGCAGCAAGTGAAAACAATTGGATTTTATTTAAGGATTTCAGTTGAATCCATGCACCAAACGACAACGAGTAACTCAAGGATTGTGTCAATGTCAAGACTGATGAATGGACGAGTGAATCGAGGGGATCTAGGAGGAGTACAGCATTTTATGTCCTTTTCCACACCATCAGCAAAAGAATCGGCCATCCTTGGCAGAATTTACGAGGACAGCACTCACCTCCGGGGTGTACAGCCCCTTTTTTGGTCGGTGGCTGTGGCAAGGGACAAATGCCCTTTATCCGTGAAATTTAATGGACGAGTTTGTGAGAGATGCCGACCTTGTCAGGGAGCGGCCTCTCCTTTTCAGTTGTAAATAAACACAAAAAAAGGGAAACCCATAAAATGTTGTATCTGAAGAACAACAGAGAATATCGTTATTTTTAGCAGAGACATTTACTTCACACGAATTCCTATATTAGGCATTAAAAGATACCAATTAAGCTCATACCGTATGTATCTAGATACTTAAACTTGCATGTGCTTGAGTTGATTCAAATCAAAAAAGAAACGAGATGAATAAGCATTTTATTTGTAAATTTTAGGGTTTGTACTATAAAAAGAAAATAAAAAAGAAAAAAACTAAAAATAAATGGAAATATTTTAGACGCTTTATGTATCTCTGCGAAGCGTCCCTGCCGATGTGTGTGTATACATGAATATCGTCTATTTTAATAAATAAAATAATTTTTGAATTAACTAAATGCTGCAAGAAGATGAAATGTGTTTTAATTGTTTTGTGGGGAAAAAGTTGTGGACTAAGAGTGGAATCTTGTGGTACTCCGTTCTATTTGATGACGGCGATGACTTGGAGAAGATGAGGGTGAAGATTTTATGATGGATAAGGTAAGGAAAGGGGAGGCTTTCGTAATACAGTCGACTCCCTCTAAGTCGAATTTTCACGGGATATCAAAATTAGTTCGAGTTAGAGGGAGTTCGACTTAGAGGATGTTTTTGTATGGAGGGAAATTCGACTTAGAGGGAGTCGACTGTAATTCTAAATAATCTTCGTTTGAGGTGGCGCCCAGAAGCGAAGAGAGATCTCAACTGAGGCTGTGGTCTTAGAGTGGAAACATGTGGTAGTCCGTTCTATTTGTCGATGACTTGAAAATAAAGATTTGAGGAGAGAAAAGGTAAGCAAAGGTGCGGAATTTAAGGTGACACTTATAAATGGCAACGAATAATAATAAATATGGCGGCGCTACAGTCCGAGGTGGACCTGGGCCTGGCTTCTCAGCAACCACTCGTGTTGTGCGTGCTATTATTCTCTCACGAGTGGAGGGGACCTACAGTTTAATGTCGACTCCTAACGGCGAGATTGAGAAGCTTTTTCTAGACAGTTATACTCTTTGAGAGTTTTCAGTGACTCGAAAGAGGTGGAGCCGTGAAAAAATGCTAGGTGTTTTTTCTGGAATCGAACCGAGAATATCGAGCGTAGGAGTCGACGCACCTACCCACTACGCCAAGGCGCCCACGATAAGTGGCAACTAGGTGTACCAAAATGAAGACAACTAGATCGTGCTATATAAAGGGTGGGCCAACACGACTGGATGGCGCAGTTGGTTAAGTGCCCGTCCCAAGTTCGAGGGGTCCCAGGCTCGAATCCCAGTGAATCACCATTTGCCATTTTGGAATCAAATTAACGGCACTGGAGTAGTTTGCTACCTGCCAGTACAATGGACCAGTTTTGAGTCAGAGTGCTCCAGTAGGGTTTCAAAAGACGGTAGGCTGCTGGTGGAAGAAGAAACATTGTCATCGGCAGCAAGTGCAGCTGGAAAAGAACATTCGCCAGTTGGTCGTGCGGAAGTGGAAGGACGGAGACATCACTGAGCACATGGGCCTAAATGAAGAGCGCATGTTGGTTGAGTCTCAGACCAACTCCGGTCTGTAGCACAACTCAAAGAAGAAGCAGAACCCTGATTTACTTACTTACTTACTTAGCAGGCTCCCAACCCGTAAAGGGTCTCTGTCTGAGACACGGCAGCCTTCCATGCCCTGCGGTCCCGGGCACGCTGCTTCCAGTTATCCAGACCAAGCGCTCTGGCATCCGCGGTAGCTTGGTCTTTGAAACGGAGGTTCGGTCTTCCTTTTCTTCTCGAACATGTCGGCTGTGATTCAAAGATCCTCTTTGCTGGAGCGTTGTTGTCCATTCGCTTGATGCGGCCGAGCCAGTGCAGTCGTCGTTTTTTGGCTTTTTGGACTACATCCACATCTTTGCACAGCTCGTAGAGTTCGCGGTTGCATCTTCTCCTCCATTCGCCCTCCTCGCATACGGGATCGAAAAAAAAATGATTTAAAAGAGGATACCCCACACATCGCCTCAAAATAACCAACCACGGCATTTCCGTTACAAAACCTTGACTTATTTCGCTTCTACATTCAATTCCCTATCCATTTTGATAGCCCACATCCTTTAGCTCGTCCTATGAAGAAACTCGTTTCACAAAACATCATATCTTTGGCTTAATATTTCTAGGGGGCTACCGGGGCCACAACTACCGTGAAAGATTGTTGAATCTTTAGCGCTACAAAATGGCCAACCATCAGTAAAAATGGGTAAGTCATTAGATCACCTATTATTCGGGTCCCATGGTCGTTTTCAGTTAGCTCCACTAGACCAAACTCATCCATGACCATGTCAAGTTCCCTGACTTCGTTATTTGGCAGTCAATTGAAGGGAATTCATAACCATCTCGTATCAGAGACCTCAGTGAGAGACTGACCCTAGTTCCAAACCAGCCATTGAATGTAGTGCCTAAAAGTATGCAAATGCAACGCGCTTGCACTAGGTCTATTCGAATAATCTGAAAATCGTCTTTTTCCAGTATTTTCTACTACAAATCACCAGGTCGTGTCCGCGTGAGTAAATATAAATGTCCAGCTATTTGTAGTAAGTTTTCACATATGCGGCATAACAACCACTTTCCCTTTTGAACACTCTTTTACCGCATTTGAGCTGCGTGCGCTATTCTTTGTGTTCAACGTTTTTCTTGATTTTTTCACAATTTTAACTCTTTTCTAAGAGAATATTGTATCATCGAGTTTATGGAAAAGACTAGAATGGATCACTTATAGTTTTCACAGATTTCCCATGTCCAAAACTCAATTTGACGCATTTTCAAAAAAAAAAAAAAAACATGCCCTCCAAGAACAACTAAAAGAAATCCTCCGAGCTTTGCTTCCAAATGACCAACCACGGCACTATCGATACAAAACCTTGATTTATTATACTTATACATTCAATTCTCTGTCCTTTTTGATATCCCACATCCTTCAGCTCGTCCTAGTTTTCAAGAAAATCAAATCACAAGACATCATGTCTTCCAAAATCATTCATTTCATGCGATAAAGTGGGATCCTTCGAACATTGCTTCTAGCTGACCAACCACGGCACTCCCGTTAGAAAGTTGTGCCTATTCCATTCAACTACGTCTCCCATGCAGCCCTCTCTTCGACTCAATCTTATCGAATCTCCATCCATCCATGCAATTGCACTGTCTTCATTCCAAAATGTCCATACGACTCACTGGCAATCCTCAAAAATGTCATCAAGTTCTCTATCGACTGTTCAAAAATTAAAAATCCTCCAACTTCACCCAATCGTTTATAATTTGTATTCACTCACCATGTTTTAAAACCACCTTAAAACAAACCTAATTTCCCCCTCAAAACACCACGCATGGCAACTCCATAGTTTGACAGCTGAACAGCCGAAAATTACTTCCGACAGAAAATCATCAAATTCTTCAGTTTCCCGTTGTTTTTCGTCACGAAATCCACCAAATCCATGTGAAAACACTTCCCCCACACGCTCAACAACTTTTCACTTCCATTTTCATCCGTTAAATGATGAAACGCATTTCCTCCGATAATTCACTCAATTTGCCAGCAAAGCCAGCATTGCCAGATAAGCAGTTACTCTCGTCTTTTCATCGAATTCAATGAGTTCAGTTGTGACGTCATGGAAAATGAAAAATGCAATTTTCTCGCATTTTCCTCGTTTTCCCCTCAAAGTTTTGACTGAATTCACTTCAATTTTCATTTCCACACTCAGCCCCACACATTTCATGTGAAAACCCTGCTCGAAAACGAAGAAAATCGACTTTTGAAAAAATGGCACGTTCCACACCAAAAAATGCAGTGAAGTCATAACACAACGGGGTCGCATTTTTTTTGCTGAAAAACAACGAACTCCCGTTGGAGTGGATTTGATGATTGCAAAATTTTGTAAAACGATTTTCTCGGGAACTAGGACGAATTGAAGGACGAGGGATATCACGATGGAAAGGAAATTGAATGTAGAAGCGAAATGAGGTATAGTTTTCCAACGGGAGTGCCGTGGTTGGTCAGTTAGAAGCAAAGTTTGGAGGGTCCCACTTTGGCGCATGAAATTTATGATCTTGGAAGACATGGTGTTTTGTGAAACGATTTTCTTGATAACTAGGACGAGTTGAAGGATGTGGGATATCAAAATAGATAAGGAATTGAATGAAAAAGCGTAGTAAGTCATGATATTGAAACAAGAGTCCCGAGGTTAGTTATTTGGAAGCAATGCTCGAAGGATTCTTTTTAGTCGAACTTGAGAGGCATGCTTCTTTTTGAAATGATTTTCTCGGCAATTAGGGCGAATTGGAGGACGAGGGATATCACGATGGAAAGGGAATTGAATGTAGAAGAGAAATGAGGTACGGTTTTCTAACTGGAATGCCGTGGTTGGTCAGTTAGAAGCAAAGTTCGGAGCGTCCCACTTTGTCGCATGAAATGAATGATCGTGGGAGACATGATGTCTTGTGCAACGATTTTCTTGAAAACTAGGACGAGCTGAAGGATGTGGGATATCAAAATGGATAGGAAATTGAATGAAGAAGCGTAGTAAGTCGAGGTTTTGTATCAGAAGTGCCGTGGTTGGTCATTTGGAAGCAAAGTGCGGAGCATCCTTTTTTGTTGATCTTGAAAGACATGGTGTTTTGTGAAACGATTTTCTCAGCAATTGGGACGAATTGGTAGATGATGGATACCAAAAAGGAAAGGAAATTGAATGTAGAAGTGTAATACGGTACGACTTTCTAAGGGAAGTGCCGTGGTAGATTATTAAGAGGCAAAGCTCAAATGATCCTATTTTGTCGATTTTGGAAGACATGATGTTTTGTAAAACGATTCTCTTGGAAATTAGGACGAATTGAAGGATGTGGGCTATCAAAATGAATAGGGAATTGAATGTAGAAGCGAAATAAGTCAAGGTTTTCTAACGGAAATGCCGTGGTTGGTTATTTTGAGGCGATGTGTGGGATATCCTCTTTTAAATCAGTTTTTTTTCGGTCCCGTATGCGAGGAGGGCGAATGGAGGAGAAGATGCAACCGCGAACTCTACGAGCTGTACAAAGATGTGGATGTAGTCCAAAAAGCCAAAAAACGACGACTGCACTGGCTCGGCCGCATCAAGCGAATGGACAACAACGCTCCAGCAAAGAGGATCTTTGAATCACAGCCGACATGTTCGAGAAGAAAAGGAAGACCGAACCTCCGTTTCAAAGACCAAGCTACCGCGGATGCCAGAGCGCTTGGTCTGGATAACTGGAAGCAGCGTGCCCGGGACCGCAGGGCATGGAAGGCTGCCGTGTCTCAGACAGAGACCCTTTACGGGTTGGGAGCCTGCTAAGTAAGTAAGTAAGTAAATCAGGGTTCTGCTTCTTCTTTGAGTTGTGCTACAGACCGGAGTTGGTCTGAGACTCAACCAACATGCGCTCTTCATTTAGGCCCATGTGCTCAGTGATGTCTCCGTCCTTCCACTTCCGCACGACCAATTGGCTAATGTTCTTTTCCAGCTGCACTTGCTGCCGATGGCAATGCTTCTTCTTCCACCAGCAGCCTACCGTCTTTTTTTTTCGGAGGATTTTTGAAACCCTACTGGAGCACTCTGACTCAAAACTGGTCCATTGTACTGGCAGGTAGCAAACTACTCCAGTGCCGTTAATTTGATCCCAACGGCAAATGGTGACTGGACCAGATTCGATTTCACTGGGATTCAAACCTGGACCCTCTTTAACTTGGGGCAGGCACCTAACCAACTGCGCCATCCAGTCGGATAGCCTTCCGTCTTACTTTCTGATGATCTTCCCCTACCAGACCAGCCAGACTCACTCCATTAGCCGCTCCACCACTCCAATCTGCTTTCAAAAGGAAGCCTCTGATTGCATCTCTCTCCAATCTGCCACCTCTCCCGACTAAGTTCCAAGAAAATGAAGCAGTAAATCTCAACAAAACTGGTAGTTCTCCTCAAGATTCATTAGTCATCATCATCCGACATCCTCCCCCCCACACCAAAACATCCCCAAAGTCCCTCCTAAGGACATACTCGTCGGATCTCTTCAACATTCCTGCACAGACCAGATTGAATTCAAATGGAGAACACAATCGAATTATCATCAAACGGACATGGAAATGGTGTCGCAGCAGCTCCGTCTTCAAAGTGGACCGGCATCCGTTCAAGATTCAGCTCCTGCGAAACAAAAGTGACGACTTTGCGAAATAGTTTGCCTTTGAGAGAGTGAAGGACATGCCCTATCGTGTACTCCTCTGTGCGATGGAGTGGTGGGGGTGCCAGTGCTGTCAAGGATTAAGATGGACGCCTGTGGGCCTGTGTGCATGACTCGACAAATTTGGCTTCCGTCTAGGTGAAAATGTGTTTGTTGTCACCGACGTAGAGGCGTGTACAACAATTCACCGAGAGGGCGCGGGGTGGTTCAAGGGTTCGGCTGTGTTCTCGTAAATTGAACACGAGATTTGAAGATTCTGCTGACCTGCAATGCAGAGGGTATCTGGAGCGGAGCGCAGCTCGGGGGCTGGTCATGGTTGAGGGGGTTTTTGGGATAGGTCTGGACATTCCATGCGAACCCATCTGCGATAAGATTTAAATGACGCTCGTAAACATCCTCGAAGTCATCAGCCGGGGAATTCATTCCTCATGCGAACTTCCTTCCGTTTGTTCATGAAGAGGAACCGTCTTCTCCTAATGAAGATGAATTCCTCCATCAGTCCCCCTCCCTCATCCTTTCTCTAGTTGAGGCCTGTCAAACTCAACTTCCACGCCCATCCGTTTCGACCTGTCTCCTGAGTGGATGTGGCGAAGTATCGATAACTTCTTCAATAAAAGCCACATTTCAAGGTGAACTTTTCAATATTCTTCATCCCCTCCACCCACTCTCACCCTGACGGAACAAATGGATGATGTATAGGGCCTGTCATTGATTGATCGGGCTCCTGTTTGCTCGCCTCTTGTTCGCACAGTTCGCGAGGCGAATTCTCCTCTTTTTCGTGGAATGGCCCGCCTCTTGGTCTGTGAGCTGTAGTCTCGGGGGATTTCCCATCAGATGGTGGTTTTGTTTCTTCGGAGGATAATCCTCGAAATTGAAAAGTTTAGTGGCATGTCAGGACAATTAATTCTCATTGATCTGATACACCCTTTCATCCCCTGGTGACATGAGTTTCTGTTGCTGCTCAAGAGGAGGGCGGGAAGGTGTGTCTTCTTTTGTGCCCAGATCCATTTGGGATTCGCAAACGTCTTCGTCGGCTCGTTACATCGATGAGACGCGCACGTGAGGATACCACGTGAAGAGGCGATTGATGAGCACCTGAGGCAATTGAATTTTGATAATTTTTTGAACACAGGATGAGACAGGAGCTGAGTCCCAGTGAGTGATGAGGATGGATGCTTTTCATTGCTTAAGAGACAAATTGATTCAGCCGTCGAAAGGTGTTCCCTAGACTTTCGTCACAGTAAGTCATTAACCACACATTCAATCGCTGACTTAGAGCCCCAAGACTGACGTCTTAACCTTGACATTTCCTAGAAATGTTTATCGATCACAAACATTCAGTAAAATTGCATCAACTGCCCTTTTCTGCAAGAAAACTGTGATATTTTATCGTAAAGAAACAATATCTAGTGACTCAAGTGGCATTTGGTCTCAAACCCCTCCCCACAGCTCTCACAGTGCCAATTCCGCAATTTCCTTCTCCCTCCCAAAAAAAAATCACTCGAATCGAGTGTCATTTTCATTCAAAATTCTCTTCTTCCATCCTCCATTTCGTTTCTCCTACTCAGAGAGTGAACTCAGAGTTCACTCGATTTCCGTTTCCGCAGGTGTCAGCCATTTTCACTCAAACGCTGAATTTCCGCTGAGAACATTTCCGTTTCCTCTGAGATATACGGTTCGCGCAGCCTGCGCCGGTGGGTCAGTGGTGCGTCGCGGTTTGTGTAGTGCGGTTCGGTTCGGTAAGTAAGTGCTCGGGCGGAAGTGAACAGTGCAGTGAATAGTGACTAGTGCTAGTGGAAGTGAAAAGTGAGAGATGCAAGTGTAGTGCAATGGTCTCCCTCCCTCTCTCTCTCTCCGGAAAAGTGCTTTATTTGTGAGTGAATCCCCATCTGTCTGTCATATCTATATCCCTCTCTCTCCCCCATGTAAAGTGAAGTGTCTGTCAGTGATCCTTGTGAAAAAGTGCATCTCCCTCTGTCCCTTTATATTGATCTCTCTCCCCCCCCATGCAAAGTGCTGTGTTTGTGATTGATGTCTTGTGAAAAAAAGTGTCCCCTTCAGTCATATTGATCCCCTTTGTCTCTCTGTCTGTCAAATGTTAAAATCCAAGTGAAAAGTGTTGTGTTGTGAGAAAGTGTTTCCCCTTCCGTCTCTGCCCCATCAATCTTGTGCTTGTGAGTGATGTCTAATAAGAAAAAAGTGTCCCTCTCCCCAAAGTCAGTGAAAAGAAAAAGTGTATCCAACCGCCATCTTGAGTTCCCTCTCTATAAGAAAAAGTGTCCCCTTTCATGTCTCTCTCTGTCAAATTTAAAAGTGAAAAGTGTTTAATGTGAAGCTTCCCCATATCCCCTGAAAAGTGCAGTGAAAAAGTGTATCCGTCCACCATCTTGTCCCAATTTCAAGTGTCATTCTCCCTCTGTCTCTGTCTGTCAAAAGTGCAAGTGAATTATGTGAGAACTTCCGTTCGATGGAGCAAGATATTCGTCGCTTTCATCATCACAAGCAACTGAAGAAGATCTGATGAGAGTTGTCCTGCTCTGTCTCCAGAAGAAGACTGAAGATGACATGTGAGTGATGACAGTTTGATTTATTGTAAACATTCAAACATTTGAAACGAAGACTAATTTGTCAGTTGTGGTCTCATTCTGGCAAAAAAGGGGTGCCTTGTTCAGGTGTTTTGCTGGTTGTTTGACATAAGGTGGTCTGAGATTGTACTAGATTTTAGTCAACGATTTTCAACCAAAGTACTTAGCTCTTTTCTTTCTCTTTCTTCACTTCTGTCAACCATTTTGGTTGTTTCACTTCAAGTCCAGCTTCTGTATGGTGGTCTGAGATTGTAATAGATTTCTTAGGGAGCATTGGGCTTAGTTGTCTGTCATTTTCATTTCAAGTGCTTAACTTTTCTCTTTCTCTTTCTTCACTTCTGTCAAATATTTCGCTTCTTTTACTTCAAATTCACTCTCCTTCCGTTTCCGTTGTTGTCATCCATTTTCATCCTCTTCTGTCTGACATGTCGATCTCCCTCTCTCTTGACAAGTGACTTGTTGGACGAGATTGATGTGAGGAAGATATGATCTCCCTCTGTCCCTGTCTGTCTAAAGCGCAAGTGCAGTGGTTTTGAAAGGAAATCTTTCAAAATGGAAGAGTGAGAACTTCCGCTCGGTGAAGAAAATGGGTTTCCTGTGATAGTCGTCCCTTTCATCATCACAAGCAACGAAAGAAGATCCCATGTGGATGTCAGATGGCGTGTCATTGTCCTGCTCTGTCCAGTGGAGATGGTTGAAGATGATTGGTGATGGCGTTGGAGCCAAGATGATGACAGTTTGTTCTGTAAACATTGCGTGCTGAGTTATAAACTTTTGTTTAGTGTCACTTTCTGTCATTTCTTTCTTCTTTTCCTTCTCATGGCGCTGCAGTCCGGGGTGGACCTGGGCCTCAACGAACAAACCTCGCCAGCTAGCACGATCCTTTGCTATGTGTCGCCATTTGGACACACCAAGTCGGTTGAGGTCCCTCTCCACTTAGACGTGAATGTCGTCTGCTTCGTTGTCCCAATGATTCGAGTCGAGTCTTTAATAATAATAATAATGGCGGCGCTACAGTCCGAGGTGGACCTGGGCCTAGCTTCTCAGCAACCACTCGTGTTGTGCGTGCTATTATTCTCTCACGAGTGGAGGGGACCTACAGTTTAATGTCGACTCCGAACGGCGAGATTGAGTAGCTTTTTCTAGACAGTTATACTCTTTGAGAGTTTTCAGTGACTCAAAAGAGGTGGAGCCGTGAAAAAATGTTAGATTTTTTTTTGGAGATTCGAACCGACGACCTCGAGCGTAGGAGTCGACGCACCTACCCACTACGCCACGACGCCCACGAGTCGAGTCTTTGGGCATCTTTAATAGTTCTCCCCCCTTCTTGCAATCCTTTCTCGCCAGCACTTAACTCTGTCCTTGAAAAGTTAAGACCACAGTCTTCCAATAACGCCCAAATCAATGCTCCCCCAGTGAGCCGTGTGACTTCTCAGCCTTCCTCCACCATCTCCTGTGACCACACCACCGTCTGAACGTTCCTCGCTCTTGGCACCCAGCCAACACTGGCTAGAACGATGTAATTAAATGTTTTTCGAACACTTAATCCTCAATTACTGCTGTTTTCACTTGAAAAGGATGTGTGCACGCCTAGGGATTATGATCACAATGCCACATGAGAGATGCTCGCAAAGTTTTCCACTTCTGGTCGTGGTTGGTGGGTGGAGCTGAAAGTTTTTCCATCAGTTTTTCCATCCTTAAGAGGCTTATCACATGTATCCACTTTAGTTGTGGGGGGGATTCTCATTGTTTTCCTTGCGATTTTCAAATAAAAAAGAGTACATTCTGCCTCCTTGCGGTTACACATGAGGGAGAGGGCTGTAGTCTTGTCCTTAGGGATGAAGAATGGGAGTTTCCCTCTGGATCCTTAGCATGAAGGGATTCAGTTGATCCCAAGGTTCTCCATTTCCCCTTTTCAAACACCTGTTAAAGTCCTCAGACATGACTGGATGGCGCAGTTGATTAAGTGCCTGCCCCAAGAACGAGGGGTCCCAGGTTTGAATCCCAGTGAAATCGAATCTGGTCCAATCACCATTTGCCTTTGGGATCAAATTAACGGCACTGGAGTAGTTTGCTACCTGCCAGTACAATGGACCAGTTTTGAATCTGAGTGCTTCAGTAGTGTCCTCAGGTCCTCAGACCCCACACTCAACGACCTTGATAACCAACGCCACAGCTCCCCACTCAAAAACAACGACATCAGCTCTCCACTGCCCACACAAACTCTCTCAGAGAATCCATCGAAATTGATTCCGAATTTCATTTGATTAGCCAAAGCCTCTTCAGCAGTCCATCCCCAAAAACTCAAAACCCCCCTGCAATGCGTTGTCCATACGCGTATAATCATCCGCATAATAATCCTGCGTGTCCTGAATAAATTCGTTTCATTTGTGTCCACGCCGTCAATGGCGTAATTTACACCGTTGCCGCCAACAGCGGTCACATCCTGTGCACTTAACCACACCGAGTGGCGTTAAATAATTTACACAAAACGTCCCTTCGCTGGATAGGTGCCTGGCAGGATGTGTCGCCACACATAGAACTCCTGTGTCACCCGCTGTGACTTAGCCAACCTCGAATTAATGAATTCTCCTACGACCAGCAAGGACCTCATTTCTCGCCCATCGCTCACCGCTTGAGGGGGTGCGGTTAATTAGGAAAAAATAAAGCACACGATTCTCCTTTCGTTCTGGCCGCCTCTTTTGGCCGTGGATGCACGTTTGCGGATTAAATTATCGCGCTCCACTTGAGTGTGTGGGGGGTGTGGTGTGGTCTGGTCCCAGATCCCACAGGAAGCAACGACGCTAGACGAGAACTAAAGCAAAGTAATTAATTCCAAGAATATCCTTCAGACTTGCAACGGAAGTCGAACAAGCAAGAAACCGGCTGCTGGCTGGGGGAGGGGGGGTGCTGATAGGAGGCATTGGGTGGTGATCATTGAAAAGCGCATTGTTCGGCTAAGAATTGGGGAAAAATGGCAAACGGATGGGCGGTATAAAGGGAACACAGGATGTGGTTAGGCGCGCAGAACAAAAGAGGGATTGGGCGGTGAGGGAGATGATATCTGCTGCAGCGACTGACGGATGAAGATTGAAAGTTGCTTGAAACTGATAGTTGACGTCGTCTGGTTTTGATGAGAAGGAGGAGGCGCCTGCACACAATGGGGATCAGTTTATTGAAGAGGCAAGAGAGAAGCCGAAAACTGATTTTGGCCTTTTGTGAGTTCCCCGACTGTGTTCTGCTCGTCAAGTCCACTATGAAGACGTACAGCTGAGTGTGCTCAAGAACTCGTTGCCTCTTTAATTCCTGACTGGGGATTGGCATTCAATTTGAGGGGAAGTTTGTCCTGTTTTCAAGCTTTTCTGCCACTTATTCGGACTCCTTTTGGGCGCCATTCTACAGAATTCAAATTTATTTTTAAATTACTGACTTAAATATGAAGCCCGAGGCTGCACCTCCGCTTGGCACGTGTAATATGCTCGCCTGATTGATGGTCACGTCCTGTACTGTGTGGGCGTCGGGTACACTCCCAGATCCCCGTTCACTGTGTCAATAGAACGAGCGAATTTCATTTCATCCACCCACCCGCCTCGACCAGAATATCCTTCCACCCACCACGGCGTGCCTGCATCACTACCCGTTCACGTCGAATCAGAAATTCAACGTTATGTATGCATGCAGGCTGTGGGTCGGCTGCCGGAACGACCAGGCGTCTGCTGAGGGTTATTGGCCCAGAACAGCATGCACGGCGTGGTTCAGTTGCAGGATCAACGCCGTCATCATTTCTTTCGCTGTTTGAATTTTGTACGAATGGTAATGGGCTCGAAGATGGTCGTGGGTGAGAGTTGCAGTGTCTGCATGTGGGTGGCTGTGTGTGAGGCGATATTTCCTGAGAGGCTTGTAGGCGAGCGGAATTAATGGCGCGGCGATGAGTCGTAGATTCAAGTGGAAACAGTGTTATGTTCAGTAATTCGGTGTGAATTGATGGTGGCTACTAAATATTAAAGGATTCTATTGCGGAGAGCCTTGAAGAGAGCTTAGTGTGTGCAGTCGTGTGTGTGTGGAGGGAGAGGGCAATTGAGACTAATGGTGCAGTGGATATTCGGTCATGATGGGGAACAGAGAGAGAGAGTGGCTTAACGGGCTTTACTGGGCTGTGAAGTGGTTTGGCGACTAGATGGGGGATGAAATGAGGTCACATGTTGTTCAGCATAGAGGCTTTGAGACGGGCATGCAAAGGCACAGGAGTTCGGTTTTCAACGACGTGGTCGCTTAAGAGTTTTTCTACAAGAATTCAGTTGTTTTCTGAGAGTCGCCTGAAGACAATGAGCCACCGCCCGTAAGGCAGCCACTCTGTTATAGTCTTTCACGACTCGATTGCGCAGATGATTAAGTGCTTGCCCTAAGTTAGAGGGGTCCCAGGTTCGAATCCCAGTGAAAGCAAAGCGAATATGCTTTTATCCGATTTTTCAAATCTGGTCCAGCCACCATTTGCTGGTGGGATCAAATTAACGGCACTATCACTTAATCGGTCGATCAGAGGTAAAAGTCTGACTGTGGGTATCACAGTGGACCAACATGGTCTATGTGTGCTGGGGAATTCATTAGCAGCCCCCTAACTTAACCGAACCTTCACGCACCTAGAGCCAAAAGATTGTCTATACAAATGATTGAAAACTGTTGAAGACGCTGTCGCTTTAATCCACGAATTGAGCAGCTTCTCATGACCGAAAAGGTGTTTCCAAATGAAAAACATGGGGTCCCACAGGGTAGTACACAGTGGCTTGTACTTGTTCTCACTGCACGGAGTCCATGAATTGAACGGCTTTCCATGGCCGAAATGGTGTTTCCACCATCAACGCTTCGTCAAAGAAAAATGAAAAAAACATGGGGTCCCACAGGGCAGCACACAGTGGCCTGTACTTGTTCTCACTACGGGGCATAATTCACAGTCTTCAAACCTGGACATTTGCTGCACCCTTCAAGGCAGCACTCAAGTCTTCAAAGCACCCCGCCTCCTGTCTTCATCCTTCAGAGTCTCTCTAAAGTCCCTCCTTGAGTCAGCGGACCACTTAATTGCAATAGTTTCGACTCAATCGACCAAAAAGTGCTCCTCAATTGATTTTGTTTCCTTCACTGAGCCAGCAGTCGGTTTCATGGTTGATTTCGAAGGGAGACCACGTATTTAATTTGAAAACCTCTCACAGATGCAAGGTCAGAAATGTGTTCCTCCACTCCTGGGGGAGGAGTTGAATGACCAATTACAGAAGTGCATCCTGCTGGGTGTGGGCTCTGAGAGGGATCCTTGCAATCGTTGCAACAATTGTGCACCATGGAGACTTTGTGGCTTTATGAAAGGCAATGAAACGTGAGGAGAGATTCAAACTGTTTCCTTGTAGAAATCCCACACTAAGGGGAGTCTTTTAAAATCGAAGTAGTAGGCTAGGTAGGTAGGTATGTAGGGTGCCCTGGCGACTGGGTCGCGGCTCGCTAAGACCAACAGTTGGGTCCATTGTGAAGTGAAGGCTAAAGTCACTTCATGACAAATTACAAGCAGTTTAGAAAATTACACAAAGACGACACCAAAATGAAATTCTGTCGCCATTTCCCACTTAATTTTTGAATAGAGCTACATTCCGCGGTGGACCGGGGTCTCAACCAACCAGCTCCACGATCTCTTGTCGGCTGTCTCCAGTTTCGCACGCCAACTCGGTTGAGGTCCTTCTACCCTTGAGTGTGGCATCAGTTCCGTGGTCCCTCTTTTTTGCGTTGTCCCACAGGCGCGGAGTCGAAGACCCAACTACCGAAAATCAAGAAAATTTCAAAACTCCACCAAAGTCACAAACCAAACTGCAGCAAGTCAATTTACCGCCCCCCTATGGTGAACCGCAGCTGTAAGCCACCACCACCAGGGAGTGGGTGGCAACCCTCCACCACCAACCCCAAACTCAATCAGATATTCAGTTCACATTCGCAGTCCATAGTGTTGTGCTTGCTTCTCTCAGGATGCGTTGTGGAATAATCGCATCCGTTTGATTGTGAAGCCAATCGATTTGTTCCCTTAACCGTGTCCTTCGACCGGGTCCACCTCAGACGGGACCTTGGTCAGGGATTGTGGCATCGATTTAATCCTCGATAAAATATTACAAATCGTTGTTTGCGAGCTTTTGGGAAGAGCTACTGTATGATTTGTGCGGACATTTGTTACGACAGTGGACGGGCGTGACTGTGCGGATAATTGTATAGACTGACAGGAAGGCTACGTGTACACTTCCCATAGGGAGGCAGCCGATAAATAATCCTTTTGGGAAAGGACCTTTAGGTGGACACAGTGGGGAGGGCAGGAGAGAGTTACACGGCAGGCATTTGAAATTGAAGAGTATCCTTGTATTTTTTTCTAAGCCTCGTACGAAGAAAAGCCTAACTCTTGCCGATTAATTTTTGATACCAGTCCGTTCTGCAACTTCTTTCCCGTAGTGAGAACAAGTGCAGGCCACTTTGTGCTGCCCTGTGGCACTCCATGTTTTCATTTTTCTTTGACGAAGCGTTGATGTTTCTACCATTTCGGCCATCAGAAGCCGTTCAGCTCATGGACTCCGTGTAGTGAGAACAAGTACACGCCACTGTGTGGTGCCCTGTGGGACCCCATGTTTTTTTCATTTTTCTTTGACGAAGCGTTAATGGTGGAGACACCATTTCAGCCACGGGAAGCCGTTCATTTCATGAATTCTCCGTAGTGAGAACAAGTACTGGCCACTATGTGCTGCCCTGTGGCACTCCAAGTTTTTCATTTTTCTCTGACGAAGCGTTGATGTTTCCGAAGCCGTTCAATTCATGGATTCCCCGTAGTGGGAACAAGTACATTCCACTGTGTGCTGCCCTGTGGGACCCCATCTTTTTCATTTTTCTTTAACTAAGCGTTGATGTTTCCACCATTTCGGCCATGGGAAGCCGTTCAATTCGTGGATTTGACTTAAGTCCTTAAACTTTAGCCTTTATTCGATGGCTTCTGCAGAGTGCGTCTGATTGTAGTCAGTTCTTCCAGTTAAACAGTCAGTCTAGGCACGTTGGGGTTCAAATTCCGTGCGACACTGAAGTACCAAACTATTTGCCCTCGCTATATCCTATCTTCGTCACCGCGCCCGTGAGGCAGCGCAAAGGAGGACGCCCACGAAACCGATGAAGTACACTGGTGGAGGAGGACATCAGTCAACTTGTCAACTTGTCAACTTGTCAGACGACTGGATGGCGCAGTTGATTAAGTGCCTGCCCTAGCTAGAGTAGTCTCAGGTTCGAATCCCAGTGAAAGCAAAATTAATACGCTTTTATCTGACTTTTCAAATCTGGTCCAAAAGGTAGCTAGCTAAAGATCCTCCCAGCTGGAGGGGCTTACTGTTTGAAGCCCAGGCCCACTGTAGCGCCAGAAGTTGTAGAAGATATCCTTTCTTGCCCACGTCCCTGTGGGCACAGTGTCAACCTCCTAAATATTCACTTGTTGTCCCAGTGAACCCGAGAAACAATCGTTTTGTAGCCGCGGCGACATCCTGAAAACCAGCACCGCGCCATGCCATTGTGTAGATTCACGTCGATAGAATCCCCACCATCACCGCAGAGACTCGAATCCTTGTCCACAGTTAATTGCATCAAAGATTCGATATGCGAGTGAAATTCTGCGTCACATCCCTCCGTGGCAGGACGACGACCACGTACAAAAACCGCTGCACATATTCCCCCGGTGTTTTCACTTCATTCGATTCATGGTTAGGAATCGAATTCAGATTCGTTTGGTGCATCCTTGCGGAAGTGGTTGCAGTGCCAACCGACGTCGCTGATAATGGCATCGGGGATGACTTGTTTGTTCCGCAGGATATCAGAACCGAAAGGTCGCCGTTTAAACCCCTCAGGGCACAGATCACACTTCTCCTTAGAAGTGGAGCGCCCCTTAGCATATCCTGTAACTCGGTCTGCTTTGTGTTAGTTTTGAATTTTGTTTGTGTCCTTGGGGGAGGGGGGAGGGGTTGCCGATGCATTTTTGCACATCAACTACTTTCGATGGTTTATTTATGAGCTACATCGTGTGTGTTGTTGGTTTTTTTCTGTGCCGGGTCAGGTTTTTTTGTGGCACACTTTGCAGGACTCTCATTCCGCTGCATCACCCTCGTCGTCTCGTTCGGAAGATTTATGAGACTCATAACATATTTATTAGGCTGTGGGATTTCAGTCGGGTAATGTTTCACTTTACGGACATAAACTATTGAAGCTCTAGCTGAAGTTGCTGCTGCCTCTGCTGCCGTGCTACCGCCATCGGCTGTTGGTTTTTATTTATTTACATTAAGCGCCTTTTTTTTTCGCTTGCGATGGCAGTGGGCAGCGAATTTTATTTTCCCATGCCTGACATATCCTTTGTTCGAAGGTTATTTATGACCGTTGTGATCATACAATACTTTAGGAGTCCTTTTTTTGTGGGTGGATGTTTGGAGGATTTGGGGAAGGGTTTTTTTGTTGGCGTCCAGTGGGGGAGTGATTATCGTTATGAAGCTCTGAAGGTATTTGGGATGCAGCGAAGGAAAAGTTGTTTGAAACTGCTGAAGGGGTTTAACCAGGTGGACTGCGAGAGTGTTCGTTTGTGCAAATGCAAGTCCCCTGAGGGTGATTTCTGTCAGTGTCTAGGACTTCAATTGAATTTTGTAAGCTTTGGAGTTTGGGGTGCATTGTTCAGTCGTGAGCTAGACAAAACGAAGGAGTTTTTGTGTCCAGAGGGGACAAGATTTTTGGTGCAATAAACTACCTTTCGAGTGACAGCTGGTGTCTTTCTCTGAGACTGTTTTTGCACTCCCCACACTCATTTGTCACCTCTCTCCGTCAAGTTAAGTAAATTCCAGACATCGCGTGTAATCCCCAGTCTCATTTGTGCTTCCCTCACAAGGACATCTATAAATCGAATGTCAGTCTTCAACTCAGCAAACATCTCTGGTATCTTCTGTCATCCATCATCAATAACATCGCCTCAATGTACCGACAATGTGACGCGTTAAATATTAATTCCTCTAATGCGCGCATTCACGCGCCTAATGAGTGTGTCCTTGTCTGCAGAAACTTAATTTAATTTCGCCCATAATCAGCTCGTGTCAAGTGTCTTGAAAGCCCTCTAATTACCAGCCACATCGGGGTTGACTTCTGTTCACACCCGAGGAATGTGTGTGAACTTATGGGAAAGTTTTGCGCCAAGACAGGACCTGTCTCGTAAGTTTTTCGCTGTGCGTAGGCGTTTGTCTGTCCCCAGGGCATTGGAGTCGCCGTCAGGTAACCACCGCTCTCACACACTCCACGTCGCATTGTCGTACCTTCAAATTATCCAACAAAAGAGCAAAGGAAAAAAAAATGTATTATCCCCAGGAGCATCCATCAAGCATTCACTCGGGCATCATCGCAACGCCCCCACACAAATCACATTAATAACGTCGTGAATGCAATAAACTGACTCCGAGATGAATGAAAAAAAAAAAGAAAGACCGTTATCGTTGAATTATTCCTTTATAGCCCACTCTGATACGACCCAAGAGTGTGTATCCCATTTAAAGGGTGCCAGTAAAAAGATCCCGAGAAGGAAAAGATACAGATACAATTGAATTTTGATGGGGTTTTAATATTTATATATTTTATTTAATAAAAAATACAATATAAAAGGACATTTAAGGACATTGCCAATTTGTTGTTGAGACTTGCAACGATGCAAGGTCTCCCAAGTGAAAGATATTTGTTTTTGTGCTCTAAAGAATTTTTCTTTGGTATTTCGTGGGACGCTGTGCCCGTTCTAAGGATACAAAAATTCAATTTATACAAAATGCAACTTAAAGATACAAAATTAAAAAGCAAGAAATAAATATACAAGCATATATACAACGTGTTCGGTGAAGTACAATATTTACAAGCAAATTAACAGGGAATAGATACATAGATACAATTTTTGTTTTTTTTTTTTTTTTCGAAAAAAGATCTTTTGAAATGTGCACTTGGTTTGGAGCGAGGAGTGAAAGATGCTGCCATGTGTGAGTTTGGTTTGTGTCTGGGATGGTGTCTTGGATATTTTTTTTATTCATAGATGGCGCCACATTCTGTTTGGAGATAATAGATAGTCAGCCGGTGTCAAGCCATCGAGGATTATCTGGAATTTCGAACAATCCGCAGGGCCTCCATTTCGGAGTCATCGACGGTTTAGGGCTCTTGAAAAACGTGAGTTGAACGCGATCCCCAAACTCACTCATTCTCCGTGAATTCTTCCTCATTTAAGCCACTTCCTTAACCAAATCTTCTCCTTCGATGCTTCAGAAGTTCTCAATCCGCAGACGACAGGGCCTCCACTTCGGAGTCATCGACGGTTTAGGGCTCTGAGAAAACGTGAGTTGAACTCTCACTCATTCTCCGTAAATTCCTCCTCATTTAAGCCACTCCCCATAACCAAATCTTCTCCTTCGATGCTCCGGAAGTTCTCCTCCTGACCAGAATCTCTCTTTCTCTTTCACTCCCGCCCTTCCCCCTTTCTTCAACGATTTACATATACATTCAAAACATTCAGAACAAGGATGTGCAAGAAAAATAAGCAGCAACAATTGTGAATGCCTGACTAGTCACACTAAATTTTATCCAAAAAACCAACCGAAAGAGTTGAAAGGAAACCGCTGCATAAGGAGGTCGGTGTCTTAGATGTAAACGAAGTGTCCCAATCCCTTGGGTGGATCATTATTTACAACCTCCTCGCCCAGGGCGGGCAAACTGTTGTTGTTGTTGCCATTCATATCGGTGCTGTCACTCCTTGTCGAATGCCTCAGATGCATGCTTTGTGGTCGAATGCCTTGTGGTTTCTTCGGTACCGGTGGTGGGGGTAGACGGGTCTCGAAACGTCCATTCAAATGAATGTCGAGGAGTTTTTTGTCATTGCCGAGGGAGGAGAACGAATGCCCAACCGTACGTATCTCACGGATGTTGTAGACGGGATTGTAGGTCTGCAGCTGGAGTTGACGTTGCGCTTGAATCAGTGCTGTGTTTTTGTGACAAAACTCGCACGACTTAAAGCTGTTTCGACACTTCTTGCAGTCGATTTGGGATAAGGACGAGGACGAGGATGACGACGACGACGACGACGAGCTGGAGGCTGATGAGGAGGACGATGAGAACGAGGACTTGCTGGAGGAGCTGCTAATCGAATGTGCATCAATGTCCTTGGCAGCCGATACGTTTGTGGTTGCTCGTTGGGTTGCTGCTGTCGATGGTGTCGTTGTAGTGGACGATGTGGTTTTCGTTGCTTTCTCGTCGGCCACCTCGGGAATGGAATCGGTTGACATGTCCAGCAACTGAAGCTGGTCACTGTCGCCACTGCAGTTGGCATCGTTCGGTGAATATTCGTTCAGGGATGTCAGCAACTGTCGACGGCGGGGATAATTTGGATTGCGTCGGACCAGAAAGTGGCAGGTTTCACCGCGTTTCATGCGTTCGGCCTGTGCACGCAGTGGCAGATCATCGGGGTGCAGTTTTCGCTGATACTCTTGACCAGGGCAGACCTAGGAAGAGCCAAGAGATGAGCGGTCTGAGCGGGTGACTCTTGGGGGGAAATGACTTACCTCATAGATGGAGAACTGTTCGACGGGTTCCAGGGAGCTGTAGCAGGAGAGCAGGAGCGAGAGCAATTCATCGGACGTGGTCCCCTCGGAGATGACCAGAGATTTGTACTGAGATGTTGGCTGCAGAGCGGATGTGTGGACTCGGATAAGGCCACCAGGTCGCAGTTGAAGGCAAAATCTGAGAGGCGAGAAACAAATGAAAAAATTCCACAGAAGTTGGGGTTGGTTTTGGGGGCTTACCTTGATTCGCCTTTTGGGTGACAAGCCTGCAGGATAGCTGGACGGGTATCGTCGTCCAGGACGAGGATTGTCTTCACTCCAGCTCGACGGACACTCACCTCCATCGAGAGGTAGAACAAACGTGGGTCACGATGGCGCATTTTGAGTCTGAAATTAAGTTGAAACGAGGGGTTAAACTTTGTTGCTTTGAAGTATACTCAAGATACATCAATATCCTAATATCCACACCAACACTTCCTACACCATCCAGACACCCACCATTTCACTAAACTCCAGATACCACTTTATGGCATCCGTTAAATCAAAAACCCTAGCAACGTTCCACACCAAAAACCCTCATCAGATTTCGTTTAACTGAACAAGATGAGCGCGACTACACAGCACTTCATTCCCTTTGACGGGGAAATTGACTTTTTGTCGACTTGCATAAGGACTTTGTTCCTCTTTTTCATATATCAACGCTCGCATATGATGTATCCATACGGTTCATTTATCGTGTAAATTCTTTTTTTCTGAAAGAATTTAATAACACATCCTCTTTTGGGGTTCGTTCGTTCCCTCGGTGTCTTTCTCCGAGGCCTTGAGGTATAGCGCCAAAAACCAATAAAGCGAGGGAACAACTTTTGAATAACGATGACATCCCTAATTTGCTTAAACTCGCACACGAGACGACGTTTAATTGTCAAAAAGAATTTCTATTGCTCTTCTGTTTTGATGGCGTTCGGTAATGTACTTGGGTCGTAAAGTCTCGAATAAGAGTCGACAAAAAGCCGTGAGGAGGTTGACGAACTTGGGTCGTTTGTCTAGATTTTGTCGCCAAAATTAATTATGTGGCAGTTTTTTAACATTGTTTGAAATGAGTTTGGCATGAAGACGACATAAAACGTCCTCTTTTGAGTGCATATTTACTTACAAATGTAATTTCATGTCTCAGGGACAAATTTTTGCAAAAAGAAAACTTGTGACGCGTCACAAATTCATCTTATTTGTGAAAGTTTGCCTTTTTCAAGGTCGGTTTCTTTCCGCCCCCAACTCTCCTTCATTTTGAAGGACTAGATCGATCACCTATTCCGGTGTGATAAGATTTTTTTGTTTAAGATTTCGTTACGCGTCACGTTGTAAGGTGATCTTGTGGCTTCTCTCATCAGTAGCCTCGACAGATTTCTCAGTGTCCGACGAACTTTGAGCTCTGTCGTGTGATTTCATTAAAATTTTTGTGACGTTGTTGCAATTTTTCGTTACGCGTCACGTCGTAATCGAATCTTGTGGGTTCTATCATCAGCATCTTCGACAAATTCGTTAATGTCCGACAAATTCTAGGTTTCGTCGTGTGATTTCATTGAAATTTTTGTGACGTTGTTGCAATTTTTCGTTACGCGTCACATCGTATACTAATCTTGCGGCATCTCTCATCAGAAGCATCGACAGATTTCTTAATGTCCGACGAATTCTAGGTTCTGTCGTGTGATTTCATTCAACATTTTTGTGACGTTGTTGCAAGTTTTCGTTACCCGTCACGTCTTAAGCTAGTTTTGTGGCTACCCTCATCAGTAGCATCAACGCATTTGTTAATGTCCGAAGAATTTTAGGTTCTGTCGCGTGATTTCATTCAAAGTTTTTGAGTTTGTGGCAGTTTTTCGTTACTCGTCACGTTGTAAGCTCAACTTTTGTCTCATTCACGTCGCTGGCATGATGTCCCTACCGATTGTTTAAATAATTTTGTCGTTACCCGTCACGTCGATACACAAACTCTTGATACTGTTCTAAATCATCTCAAACCACGCCACTTACCTTCTCAACAACTGCCCGATGACCTCCTTGCTGGTTGTGTCCCACTGAATGCCCAGAGTCTTGTACTCAATATCGATTTTCAGGCAGCTCGTGAACACCTTGATGGTCGTCTGAAATGAAAACAAAAAAAAGCTATGAAAACACCGCCCAAGCATGTGTCTCTACTTCAATCAACTAAAACAATCCCATCCGCTCGCACAAAACCCCCACGCACACCTCTAATTGAATGCTTCCTCCCGCAGTCTTCCCCGGGATTGTCTAAATTGATCATGCCCATACCGGAGCCGTCCTCCCCAGGCCCACGATCCCACTCAAATGCACTCAAATTACAGGAAGACGTCGCATGTAATCACAGCAAAGACACAAATTCAACGCTAATTGAACCCGGAAGGCGTATCTATGAGTATCCATGACCATAAATTGAGTTCACCATGTGGATGCATTAAATTCATAAAAAAGATACGAGTCGGAATGTCAATTTGAGCGGAGATTGCCAATCAAACTCCGTGCTCTATTGCAATTGGCAATCAGACGTTTGTTTTGGGAATTTTTTTCTTTATTGACGAAAGGATCACGCGAACGGTGCGAAGGACGTTGAACCAGTTTTCGTTTGCATATGACGGCGGCACGAACTGAATCCACTCAGTCATCAAGTAGACGAGCGATGACAGGAATGATGATGATGATGCGGTGTCACGCTACCAAACGGTTGAAGCATCAGGAAGTGTCTAGAGGAGGATACGACAGGGCATTCCATTTCCCTAATTATAGATGACGGAAGGGCTTACAGATACATTCCGTCACACGAACACTGATGAGCTGGGAGAGGGTCTCGTGATGGGATCCCGTTTCATGCAATAAATTCCATTTTGACATTGTTTTGTGGTCTTTGGTGGTGACTGTGGAGTGTGGAGAGGAGTTTGTGGAAAATGGACAGAATCTGGTCTAGTCTAACCCTTAAATCGAGAGGTATCACATCTCTTTGCCTCCAGGAAAACAAGGTGCACCTTGTCGACTCCAATGTGAGCTGAAAGGATGACACCTCAAAGGTGTTCACCCTAGTGAAACCCTTCATCACGACGGCGTTTTCCTATACCCTTAGCTTAATTATGAAAATTTTCCACTCGATTGCTTTGGATTCCTTCAAGGATGAGCAGGGGAAAACCACTTCAGTTGTCAGGTGCTTCGAAAATAACAAACGAGGCGATAAAATCCACGATTTGATTGAAGACTCCTGTCACGCAACACGACAAATGTCGCCGGTAAAGGGCTGGCGTATCCTTTTTTTTTGTTTTTCGGTTGCGTGTGAAATTGCGCATTCATCCGTGTAAGTGAAGAGTATTTCTGGTGACAGTGAGTGTCTGTGGGAGGGTGCGAGTTTTATTTTTGGAACGCAACCTTCTTTTTGGTGTGGTTTTTGGTGGGAGTGTTTTCTATTTCTGTGCTACGGAGATGTCGCGATGTGGATTGGTTTTTGTTGAATAGGGTTAGTTGCCGCTACTGACATTGTTCACATGTCACTTTAGTTTTTCTGAGAATTCAAGACCAAATTCAAGTGAATTCAGGGAAGCTCTGAAGCATTTCTTGTCTGATTTTAAACAAATTTTGCAAAGGATCACCAATCGAATATCACTTTTGTGACGTTGCCAAGGCTCTATATCTTAGCCTCAAACCAAAGACAGGAACTAATTTCATTCATTCAAAAAAACACGTCCCCAAACCGATTGGGGGCTAATCTGTTTTACAATCCATTTTATTCCAAATTTTTGTGACGTTGCAATTTTTCGTTACCCGTCACGTTGTAATCGAATTCTGTGGCTTCCCTCATCAGTAACTTTGACAAATTCCGACGAATTTTAGATTCTGTCGTGTGATTTCATTCAACATTTTTGTGACGTTGTTGCAATTTTTCGTTACTCGTCACGTCGTAATCGAATTCTGTGGCTTCCCTCATCAGTGACTTTGACAAATTCCGACGAATTTTAGATTCTGTCGTGTGATTTCATTCAACATTTTTGTGACGTTGTTGCAATTTTTCGTTACTCGTCACGTCGTAATCGAATATTGTGGGTTCTCTCATCAGTAGCCTCGACAGATTTCTTAAAGTCCGACGAATTCTGTCGTGTGATTTCATTCAACATTTTTGTGACGTTGTTGCAATTTTTCGTTACTCGTCACGTCGTAATCGAATTCTGTGGCTTCCCTCATCAGTGACTTTGACAAATTCCGACGAATTTTAGATTCTGTCGTGTGATTTCATTCAACATTTTTGTGACGTTGTTGCAATTTTTCGTTACTCGTCACGTCGTAATCGAATTCTGTGGCTTCCCTCATCAGTGACTTTGACAAATTCCGACGAATTTTAGATTCTGTCGTGTGATTTCATTCAACATTTTTGTGACGTTGTTGCAATTTTTCGTTACTCGTCACGTCGTAATCGAATATTGTGGGTTCTCTCATCAGTAGCCTCGACAGATTTCTTAAAGTCCGACGAATTCTAGGTTCTGTCGTGTGATTTCATTCAAATTTCTGTGACGTTGTTGCAATTTTCCGTTACGCGTCACGTCTCAAGCTAATCTTGTGGCTTCTGTCATCAGCATCTTCGACAAATTCGTTGATGTCCGACGAATTCTAGGTTTCGTCGTGTGATTTCATTCAAATTTTTGTGACGTTGTTTAAATTTTTCGTTACCCGTCACATCGATAGATAGATTCTGTAAACTGTTCTAATTCAACTCCAAACCACACCACTTGCCTTAAATTTTTGATCGAAACGACTCCATTTCGTCCTTGAATTCTGTCAAGCCTCCGCACATTTTGCCCCACAAAAACCTCACTCAGGTCATGATTTTCACAGAAATGCCAAAAATAGAACAAGAAAAACCAGCGGATTGCCAGAACGTGATTTTGTTCCGGAAGTGTGCCAGATTTTCCCCTCACCCCTTTCACGTAGGAAAATATTTTGACATTCCCTGCTGTGAGGACATGACGTTTTGTCTACTGAAACTATTCTGCGGACCAAGAAGTCACAAGGAAACGAATTGGAATTCAATTGGCAAACAATAAACTTCTATTAGCCTCGCTACGAAGGATGAGATCTATCCCCTCCATTCCCCAAGCCTTGATGCCAAGCCAGTGGGACAGTGAAAGGGGGACGTGTGCATGGATTATTCATGAGGAATACAGCCTCATTCTTAAGTTATTCACGTTGTTTTTTGCTCTCACTCTCTCATGTCCTTTGGCAGTCACGTTCAGGAGTTTCATGAGAAAAACGACGCATCCGCTGGGTGTATCCGTATTTTGTGTTTTTTTTTTTGTCTTCTGGACTAAGATTAAAAATACATTTGCATACGGGAACAGAAGCATGGTGCACTTAAAATGCACATATCCTTACTCTGTTTGGCTTACCCGAAATCGGAAAGTCTCCCATTCGCCCACCGACCGCCACCGCAGGCGAATGAAGGGGGCTAGAGTTTGGTAATTACATTACATTTTGGTTAAATGGGAACCGAGAGGTGACGCAGAAGTTGAGCAGCGACACGAACGTCCTAGAAGTTCGGTGAAGCACAAGAGGAATTTATTATTCATATCCTTAAAGGAGATAGTTGAGCGATAGAGAGTGTGACACTCCTTTGAAAACAAAAGCAAGCAACTTGTCAGCTGCTGACTTTTGCTCTTTTTTGTGAAAGCGTGACTGGAATGCTCGTTGTCAGCGTCACCTTGAGCTTGTGAAGGACTTCATCATTTATCCAGCGCCTCCCTCTTCAAGGACATTTTCAAACTCGACTATGAGCGTTGGTCTATAAATTTCAATTTGCACGCAACATTGATACGCAAAGTTGCCATGAAATCCTGATTCAAAGGCGCCCTCGTTTTTTTTGTTTCTGCTGTCTCATCGCACCCATCCCCTCGTCTAGCCTTATTCAGGGACGAACGTGTGTGTGCTACATTAGTGCGAGAAAAGTGTGTGAAAGTCGCAACGCAGCACATCCTGATAAATGACAAGAGATCACGAAGCCATCGGAAGTGCGACATGCGAGAGGAGAGAGAGAGAGAGTGGCCTTCTTTCATGGCCACGGGCATTTGTCTGTATTCGCCAAAATCGTTCACACACAAGGTTCAAGGTGACAATGTGCGTTTGAGAGCTATTCTGGGGATGAAGGACAAAGACCCTGCTCCTGTCGATACTTAAAGCAGACAATTTAGGGTAGGAGAAGAGATTTTAGGAAATTAAGAGACTGTTAGCTTCAAGGAGCAAAGGAAATTGCTTAGACAAAGTTGTCGATGACTTTTCAAAAGTCAGTGGGAGAGGTCCTTTTTCCAAGAAGTGGCCCTCTCAAGCGACTAGTCTACCTCAGGGATGAATCGGGGCTATGACACCTTAATGACTCTCAATGCCGTCTCAAGTGTCAATGTTTTGTTGAAGGGAAAGTTTCAATCACTCTACTCCAAGCTTTTGCTAAGGAGATCTCATATTTTCCTTCGTGTCGACTCACATTCCTTAAACAGAAGTAAGAACCCTTCAATATCATGTACGTGCCCCTAAGCACAGGGTGTCCGTATGGGAAATTCAAATTTAATAAGATAACCCCCAACTCTGTCGAAATGAAAGACAATCCGAAGAGAAAATGAATGATCACCACGCCGCAATGAAAATAAAATCATCAGCCTGGACCAGGGCCGTAATTTTTCATTCAATTGAATACGAGACAAGGATTTGAAAGTACCGAACTTTCTCCTACCCTGTTGCGCATCCCCCATCGCATTGATCTTCCCTACGTGATCCAATTCCAAGAACAGCCAGAACAGAGGGCTGCCATATTTTCTTCTTTTTTTTTCGAGAAGGATGCAGTTACTTTGAATTATTCGTACTGAGGACCATTAATTCCCCTCGTGCCATATTTCAAGTAAAGCCCGGTCAAGTACACATTACTCCGCACCGACGTCTGTGCTCGGTTTCAGGCCCGGTGAAGGTGAGTTTATGTGCCTCGTTTCGTTTGATATTGAAATACATTTTATGTGGACACTCACAACGTGACGCATTTGTGAGTGAGTCCTTTTATAGTTTTTTCCTTTTTCCGTTTAAATTGAATCCATCAAAACTTTGTGAATTTCTAAAATTGAAAAATTCCTCCTTGAGTGGGGGGCGGGGAGGACACATCTGTGTGTGGGAGAACTTACGTACAACTGAAGTGACATTGAAATTTTTTATTGCATTGTGTAAGTTTTGCTTGCGACAGAAATGGGTAACGGACAAAAGGGTTGTGTCCTTGCATAAGAAACGAGACCGGGTTCAAGTTCAATAAGCGGATTATGTAAATGTGTGATGGTCGAAGGAGTTCTTGATTGAATTTCATCGATACATTTGTCGGGTTTCGGATTACGTGAGGTTTGTGGACTGCCTTAGGTGATTCGTGACTTAGTTCAGAAGGCGGTGACAAACTTGTTAATGAATTCTGAAAGAGTCTTGTTATCCGGATACTGATTGAAGTTGATACAAATTTTTGAACAATTTGGTACAGGGTCAGAAAAAGAAGGGCTGACGAAGCAACTCCTGGAAGTTGGTACAAAATTTTGAACAATTTGGTACAGGGTCAGAAAAAGAAGAACTGAAGAAGCAACTCCTGGAAGTTGGTACAAAATTTTGAACAATTTGGTACAGGGTCAGAAAAAGAAGAACTGAAGAAGCAACTCCTGGAAGTTGGTACAAAATTTTGAACAATTTGGCACAGGTTCAGAAAAAGAAGAACTTACGAAGCAACTCCTGGAAGTTGGTACAAAATTTTGAACAATTTGGTACAGGGTCAGAAAAAGAAGAACTTATCAATCGATCCTTCGAAGCATCTTCTGTAAGTTGGTACAAAATTTTGAACAATTTGGTATAGGGTCAGAAAAAGAAGAACTTACGAAGCAACTCCTGGAAGTTGGTACAAAATTTTGAACAATTTGGTACAGGGTCAGAAAAAGAAGAACTTATCAATCGATCCTTCGAAGCATCTTCTGTAAGTTGGTACAAAATTTTGAACAATTTGGTATAGGGTCAGAAAAAGAAGAACTTACGAAGCAACTCCTGGAAGTTGGTACAAAATTTTGAACAATTTGGTACAGGGTCAGAAAAAGAAGAACTTATCAATCGATCCTTCGAAGCATCTTCTGTAAGTTGGTACAAAATTTTGAACAATTTGGTACAGGGTCAGAAAAAGAAGAACTTACGAAGTTGGTGCTCCTAGAAGTTGGTACAAAATTTTGAACAATTTGGTACAGGGTCAGAAAAAGAAGAACTTACGAAGTTGGTGCTCCTAGAAGTTGGTACAAAATGTTGAACAATTTGGCACAGGGTCAGAAAAAGAAGAACTTATCAATCGATCCTTCGAAGCATCTTCTGAAAGTTGGTACAAAATTTTGAACAATTTGGCACAGGGTCAGAAAAAGAAGAACTTATTAATCGGTCCGTCGAACCAACTCCATGGTCCCTGAATTCTGATTAGGCTCCCTTTTTGATTTACACATTTTTGACTTAAATTTTGGTACTAAATTTGGTCCAAAATGTACAGGGTGGGCCATCTAGTGGTTTTTTTAAATTATAGTTTATTTTGACACCGATAGTTGTTTCCCGCTCAAAATCTTGACAGAAAGTCAGTATCATACCTCCGCGGAACGAAATTGAGACGATCAGGTCGAAGTTTGGTTGTCTAAGATCATTAGACGGCCAAATTTCAATTCGATTGCCGTCTAATGATCTTAATTCTTGACAGGATTGTTAAGTAACAGCAAAAACAGCGGATGATCAGAAATTGACGCTCCTCCGTCATCGACATTTCATGGTCTTTCCTTTGGTCTCAAGGACTCCAAAAACCCTGTTCTTCAGTTCCGACCAAAGTTCAAAAATTCAAAATCAATTGAATTCACCTCTCAAATCAATATCTCAACCTTCAGCGTCTCCCCGCGCAAGCACAGTCATAGAAGCCCCAAAAAATTTCATTAAGCAACTCACAGAAAATCCATCCTTCTGCACGCATAACTCATCGATAGCACACATCTTCGGAGTGTTCATTAGCCTTATTAACAATTCAGGATGTGATTTCCCGTGGCTTGTTCATATTTGAAAACCACCAAACATCCGCATACGAGATTCTGAAAAGGACAACCTCAACACTACGAGTGTATGTGATGTGGTTGCCTTTCCCGCTTCTAACCTAAAATATTTACAGAGAACGCCATTTTCGGTCTTTGGCCATGGATACATTGATATCGACTAGAACATTGTGCTAAGACGACTCCCTTCGACACAATGGATCGTGTACGTGTGTTTAGTAATTTCAATTAGTGTTTGCACAAGTTTGCTCGTTTATCATTGAAGGCAACGATGATGGGGCAGGGGGGACGACGACGGCATTGAAGATGTCGTACAGCCATTAAAACTCGATAGTTAAACATTTTACTCCGCATGGAAATTTTATGCATGTGGCAGACTGATTGAAGGGAATACGAGCTGGAAGAGTCGCACTTTTTGTGTGGCAGTGACGTTATGGAGGGGGGTTGTGGAGTTTGGTATCTGGTTTCTGGATTCTGATGGAAGGATGTTGCACATGAATTCATGGCTTGTCATTATCCTAGGAGTTTTTGGGTTGTGATTTGAGTAGAGTGGGGAATGAAAGGTAACGGACGAAATGGAAATGTTCTCTTGGTCAGAAATTTGAAACCTAATGATTTGATGAACAGAGGGGCTACATATTCTGTAGACACTTTACGTCCTCTTTGAATGTTGGAATGTCTCAGGGTCGATCTCAGGGAGTCAGAGTCTTAGGTTCTTATGGTCGCACGGTCTCAGCGTCGGTTTCAGGGTCTCAGAATCTCAGTTTCGTATTGTCTCAGGGTCTCAGGGTCGATCTCAAGATCTCAGTCTTATGGTTTTAGGGTCTCCGTGTCGGTCTCAAGGTCTCAGCGTCTTATAGTCTCAGGGTCTGAGGTTCTGAGGTTCTCCGGGTCGGTCTCAGGGTCTTAGGTACTTATGGTCTCAGGGACTCAGGGTCTCAGAGTCTCAGTTTCTTATGGGGTCTTAAGGTCTTATGGTCTCAGGATCTTAGGGTCTTAGGGTCGATCTCAGGGTGTGAGGGTTTCCGGGTGGGTTTCAGGGTCTCAGGGTCTCAGGTCTCAGGATCTCAGGGTCGACCTCAGGGTATCGGGGTCTCCGGGTCGGTCTCAGAGTCTCAGGTTCTTATGGTTTCAGGTTCTCCGTGTCGGTCTTAGGGTTTCAGGGTTTCCGGGTCGATTTCAAGGTCTCAGGATCTCAGTCCTCTTTAAATGTCCACAAATGTATCATTCTGCAGATGAACCAGAAACAACGGAATAATTCTGACTTCTTGTCTATTTTTCAGACGCCAACATCTGAAGGGAACCAACTGACAGGAGATACAAGATACGAATGAAGGAACTAATCGTGAGTAAAGCAATTTTTGACTCATTTAGTCCTAATCGAAAAGTTTTGCGACGCAAACTTGTACCAAATTTTGAATTCACCCCAAAAATCCTTACGAATCACCTAAGAATACGCCATTAAACCATCTTTTTCAAGGAGTTCTGAATTTTTTGAACGAAACTGGCGAAAATTGCGCAAATAATTCGAAATTTTGACCAAAATTTTGATCAAAAATAATTCGAAATTTTGACCAAAATGTTGATCAAAAATAATTCCAAATTTTGATCAAACATAAATCGAAATTTTGACCAAAATTGTGATCAAAAATAATTCCAAATTTTGACCGAAATTTTGATCAAAAATTATTCGAAATTTTATGGCATTCGAATCGGAAATGTGAATAACTGCTCAAATGTGCGCTAAGTTTGTCTTTTGAAATGTGTTTCACTTTTTGTATGAAGGAATTCAAAATTTGGAACAAAAATTTAGTCCAAATTTGAATAACATTTTCAAGAAGTTTGACAAAAACGACAACGTCCCGTTGCAGTCAGTCTCCGTAGTCAAAATTTGTCATATTCTGAAAACGGGACGATTTCTACGTTCAATCGAAAGAATTTGTACGAAATTTTGATCTGATCGAAATTTCAATTCAACAAAATTCAAGTTCAATTCAACTTTAATATTTTATCGTTTGAACTCCGGTGTCTGACCTGAGAAGTCGGACCAAATTTTGATCGAAAAATGAATCTAGACTTCCCCGTTCGTATTCTTTTGCACCCCACTATAAAATTATTCCACTACGTGCTCGTCTGAACCCATTAAAACGCATCCAATGCGCTTCAAAAATCACATATTTAAGGATTCCACTTCCGTTTCCCAGCTCACCACAAATTGAATGTCAACCGCAGTGACGGCAGTGACAATATTGACACAACCCGATACCTGTGTGCCACTCTATCGATTCCAATTAAAGCTAAACGCGAATGATTCACTCCTCCATCGATGCGCGTGTGGAACGAATTCGATAGAACAATTAATTACCAAGCCACACTCAAGCAATTAGTGGATATCTAACAAGAGATAATTATCCTTCTAACGAACATCGAAATCGAAATCGAAAAAGATATCGACTTGAGCATATCGCCGGCACGTCCGCTTGTCCAAAGCGGAAGGTTGCACTTCCTTGCAATGAACCAGTCAACCGTGACCCGACCATGGGGGGAGAATTATTTATCAGTTTTGAAATTGAAAATTTCACCGAGTTCCTTTTCATCCTTATCCTGCTCTGTTTACGGTGGCCGTGCTTTAAAGGGGATGTGATACAGGAAGGACTAGCGAATCGTCATTGTGTCATGTTCGGGTCGTCTCTTCTGTTCGTTATTCATTGCTGTGGCATGTCGAAGGACGAAATATCGAAGGGGAATCGAGAGGAATGTTTTGGTTTCCTTTTTCTTGTCTGCTGGTGTGGGTGGAGAGTAAGCGGTTGGTAGGCAATTTTTTGGTCGCAGGCAGATGAGTCTCCTTCAATTGAGGGAGGAAGTGGATGTAGGGGATAGCTAATGAAGTTGTTACGTGGTTTAGATTGGATTTAAATTTGACAGAAGAGATATAAAGTTTTTATAGGGGGTTGTCTTTGGAGAACGAAGGGTTCTGGTGACTTTCGGTAGATTCCCTGAACAACCAACTTTCGAAAGTCGTAACCGATGCGCAGAACGATGCGGGGTTCCTTTTCGGGTTCCTGCTACGAAGATTTATTGATGGGAACTCGCCCGCAATGACCTACAAGGAGTTAGGACGTTGTTCAGGCTTCAAGATAGTAGACATTTTGACGAGTTTCTTGTCGGAATGGTGCCATGGAGCACTATCAAGCTCTTGCATGTACACGGGGCTGCTTTTCTTCCAGCGTCTGCTTGATGACTTCATAGGGCCTAAACAGAGACACTCTTTTACTTCTAAAACAACTCTAATCCCTCCAACGTCTGTCCATGGGCTTCATCGGGCCCAAACAGAGACATTCGTTTGCTTTACAATCGGACTCTGTTCCTCATACTTTTCCGAATTTCCGACAGTCGACTAGAGCTGCACTCAAGGATCAGGCTTTGGTGAGAATCCCAGTCCGTCTAAAGTCTGTCAAGGGGCTTCATCGGGCCCAAGCAGAGCCACTCGTTTGCTTTACAATCGGACTCTGTTCCTCATACGTTTCTGAATCTCCGACAGTCGTCTGGAGCTGCACTCAAGAATCAGGCTTAGATGGGCTTCTAAGCTCGACGAGGTCTAAAAACAGTTAAAGTAGTCGCACAAGATTCACTTAAGACCCTCCTTTCGATCGCATCTGCGACCTACTTTCTATTGCTCTCACCTAGGCTCAAGTCTCTCCCAAAAATCTCCTCCACTTCAATTGAATTATGATTCTCCAGCTGAACAAAGATCGTTCTATTTCTTCATTGTCACTCCACAAGCCCTTCCATTGTCACGGGCTAACCGAACTTGAGACGTTTCGAAACGCCCGCGAAAGAATTCAAAAACGTAAGACAATCCCTTCCAGGTTTTTCATATTTTTGGGCCACTTCTTTTGAATAACAATTCAAGATGAGAATTACATCCTCATTGTTGAGTCCACCATCTCCGCAAGCACGTGCGGTACTTCAGATTGAAGGAAAAGGAGGAAACAGAAAACAAAAGGCCATTCAAAAGGAGCAAGGCAATCCTTCTCTTGTCTATCTGACAGGCGAGTACATTTCGCACGTGTTCCTGTGCTCCTCGTTGGCTGCCTCACTCAGCGGAAAAAATTAAAGAAAAGGATCAAATGTTGAGCGGATCTCTCGGGAGGACATGTCAAAAGCATTTCTTTCCTCAAATCACTCTCAACAACTGACATTTTAACAGCGAATGTAAGTGAAACCTCCGGGATGTCCTAGAGGCGATAGATTTCTGAAACACACACTTGTGCTGTAAAATTAAATTCCCCACCCCGTGTGCATGTTGTGCTCTGAAGTGAATATGCGTCTTCTCCCTTTCAGTGGTTGGCCCTGAAGATACTTCCTTCTTGAGGCCTCTGAAAGGGGCATCATACGGAAGGGTGGCTTGATTTATTGAATCCCGTCCTCGGGATCGTTTTCCTCGTTTCCATCATCTTTTTTCTTCGAGGTTGACTGAACATAAAAAAGGATTAAAAAGCAAAACCGTGGCTATTGCGTGGAATTTTTATTGCTTTTAATTATGCACGAGGGTTGTGGGGATGTTAGGGGTGGGTAGGGATGGTACGTAAATACACATTTTTTGTGGGTTTTTTCGTGCCGAATTGAAAAATGTTTTGAACAAAGAATCGAATTTTGCGTGAATTTTAAGTCCTTTTTTGAGGGTGGACCTTAAGAGGGTGATGATGGAGGATGTTAGAGGTCAACTAGGGTTGAATTTTTATTCTTTGTGGCTAAGGGGATGCGAAACTGAGGGAGGCCCTTTTAAAAAATGTCGATTTCCTTCTGTAATGGCTTACAAACAGGAAATGCGGCCTAATCTCTAGACCAACAGCACTTCAAACAAGTCAATCCCTCTCTCTCTCAACACTCATCATTTTTTGCTGCAGTTCAAGTCGTGGACAGTGTGCCAAATGCGTCCCATTTGCAAACCACTTCCCGCACATCAACAGACGTCAATTTATCTCACTCCACGTCCACCGGAGATTGCGTGCAGAGATACAGCCCCACCCACACACACGAGTTAATCCCAAAAATGCAATCTCCACCCCAAATGTCAGCCGTCATAAGCCGCACAAACAGTCATCGTTATCCCTCACTCAGAGAGATGCGTATCACTTTGCATCTGAATTTAATAATAGACAACCTCACACACTCACCTGTGGCAATTGCTCATTCAAACTGGAGTAGCTTGACGCCCGCGACGGGGTGCGTTGAATCTCTGATGGCGGCTCCGGACTTCCACATATCGACGATGAGCACGATGTCGACGAGCGCAGCGACACTGAATCGGATCGATTCCTCAGAGGGGAGATTTGTACGTGTTTCAACATCTGCAATGGAAAAATGACAGAACGTGTTTAAGGCGATAAATTTAAAAGGGGATCGTTTATATTTTCAGATGGAACTACATTAATCCATTCACTTTCACTAGGCTATTGAGGAAATTGAAAAAAAGGGGGATTAAGCACAGGGGTGGTTCACTTGGAGGTTACAATTTAAAGTTGAAAGAAAAATGTTTCTCTGGAAGGAACGGTAAAAATGTTTAATTCAGCTGAGAGATAAGATCGTGGCATTTAAAAAGATGTGATCAGATAAAGTTTTTGACTAACATAAGTGTGGACTTGTGCGACTGATGCACTTGCCTCCATTAACCGACTTGTGATGAAATACACATTTCGAACTTATTTTCATTCACAACATTCACAGCGATTATCGTTGATGCATTTGTGAAATGACTACCACGGAGCTAACAGAAAGGTCTTTGAAAAACTGAAAAATTAAAAAAAGGAAAAAAAGGGAGACTCAGCTCAGGGGTGATTCAATTGGAGGTTACAACTTAAACTTGGAAGAAAAAATGTGTCTCTGGAAGGAACGGCAATGTTTGTTTGTAAATGTTTGATTCAACTGAGAGCTAATATCATGACATTTAAAAAGATGTGATCAGTTGAGGGGTTTGACTAACATAAGTGTGGACTTGTGCCACCGATGCACTTGCCTTCATTAACTGACTTGTGATCAGCAACACATTTAAAACTTCTTTTCATTCACACCGCGACTTTCGATGATGCATTTGTGAAATGACTACGACGGAGCTATCAGAGATGTCTTTGAAAAAGTGAAAAATTGATAAAAAAAAAAAGGGGGAGACACAGCTCAGAGGTGATTCAATATAAGGTTACAACTTAAACTTGGAAGAAAAAATATTTTCCCACAAAATACTGTAATGATTTGGATTTCAGCAGAGAGCTTAAATCATGACATTTTTAAAGATGTTATCTCATAAACGTGTTGACCAACATAAAGGTTTATTTGTGCTTCTGATTCAGTTGCACTGAAACAAGCCTCGGGGGTGATTCAATTGGAGGTTACAATTCAAACTTGAAAGAAAAAATATTTTCCTAAAAAAGTTTACAAATATTTTTAGTTCACCAGAGAGCTTAAATCATAACATTTTCAAAAAATGTTATCTTACAAACGTGTTGATCAGCATAAAGGTTGATTTGCGCTAATGATTCGGTTTCCCTGTCAACCTTCCTGTATTGAACATCACATTTCAAGCTTAATTTCTTTCGCTTCTTTGATCAATGATGATGCATTTGAAAAGGGCTCATCATGAAGTTATCAGAAAAGTCTTTCCTGCCATGAAAACTGTCAACACAGCCACACAGTGTGCCTAGTTTGCTCTAAGGCGACAGAGTCCAGTGGTTGATTCAATTGATGGTTGCAATTCAAACTTGGAAGAAAATATGTCTGAAAAACAGTGTATCCATGTGCAGTTCAATAGAGAGGTTAAATCATGACATTTTCAAAGGTGTCATCGCAAAAACGTGTTGACCATCAACAACGTGCTGAATTTTGCCACTGATTCAGTTGCCCTGTCAACCATCTTGTATTCAAGAACTTTTGCTTCAGAAATTCGCTTAAATTCACGCTTGAACATGAATTAGAAGGCACGTTTTTGATCGATTCATTTTCTTCTTTTTTATTTTGTTCACTTACTCGATCGATTTTTTTTAATTTTCTTTCGATCTTTTAATTTTTTTTTTTATTTTTAAAATTTTTTTTAATTTTAATAATTAAAATTTTTTTAAGTTTTGATTAATTTTAATTTTTTCTCTTTTTGTTTTCTTTCAGATCTAATTTTTCGGAACTGTCCATCCTTTCACATGTGTATTCCTCCCTGTGATCTCCTTAGTGTCCCTAAGTGCGGTTTGAAATTCGGTGGTGAGCGCGAACCCAATCAAGTTCGCGGTATTTTTTGTCCCCAAAGTGCAGTGAAATGCGATCGATTTTGTAGTATCCCCAGTCTCTGAGTGCGGTTTGAAATTGGGTTTTAGTGTTTTGGTCGCGAGTGATCCTTAATTTTTCCTTTGCCTCTCGCGTTTTTTCCCAGTGAAGTGCATTTCGTTCGAATCTATAGCATCCCCAGTGCGATTCTTAAAGGGGTTTCAGTGCTTTGCTCGGGTTTTCGCGAGTGTTCTGTGGGTTTTCTTAGTCGTCGTCCCCAAGTGAAGTGTGCCTCGTTTGAATCTTTAGCATCCCCAGTGCGGTTCTTAAAGGGGTTTCAGTGTTTTGTTCGCGAGTAGTCTTAGTTTTTTCCCGTTTTCCAACCATGAAGTGTGTCCCGATCGAATGTTTAGCATCCCCAGTGCGGTTTTCTAAGGGGTTTCAGTGCTTTGCTCGGGTTTTCGCGAGTGGTCTGTCGGTTTTTCTTAGTATCCCCCACCCAAGTGAAGTGTGCCTCGTTTGAATCTTTAGCATCCCCAGTCCCTGAGTGCGGTTTTCAAATGGGGTCGCGAGTGGTCTGTTCAATTCTTCGACTCCATAGAATCGCAAGTGTCGCGAGTGTCACGAGTGTGTTTCGGGAATGTCGCGAGTGCTTCGCGAGTGAGTGTGTTCATTTGTCTGCTGGACACCCACCGTTGGACACACAAAGCAGGTAGGTCTTCAGTCTGATTGACGTCAAGCCGGCCAGCGTTGGAGCACCACTATTCCGCATCAGTGTGCATCAAAGTGAGTACCTCTTTCATTATCGCCTCATGTGGTCATCGGGACGTTGGTGAGCAGGCATCAGTGCCATCGGCTTGTTAGCTTATGGGGGTTCGCTGTGTAAGGACACGCTGGGGTGGGAGTCGCCTTACTCATTTTGTAGCTAGTCACTGCATAAACCTTCTTTTACAGGTCGCAGCCTACGCCTCTTGAACCCCGGTATCATACCTCTACGTTGTGTGTTCAGAGGGTGGCTGGCGAATTAGGGCGCTTCTGGGGGTCCTTTTGTGCAACAATCGGGTTGTTGAAGGGCGTAGGGCTAGTTTATTTGCATTTTTTATCTGGTTTTCAGGTTCATCGGCTCAACTGATCAAAGGAAGATCGGTTGATCTCGTGTGTTTCACTTGAGCTCATAGGGATCGAGTGTTTCACTGTTTCTTAGGCAATCTCTTAACTTTCATTTTTTCTGAATTAAAAGCTT
The DNA here is from genome assembly GCA_930367185.1 of Myathropa florea. Lineage (NCBI taxonomy): Eukaryota > Metazoa > Arthropoda > Insecta > Diptera > Syrphidae > Myathropa > Myathropa florea. The sequence continues at coordinate 8,939,504 of OV884005.1, read as the reverse complement.
GAAAAAGCTACATTTCTTTCTTACAAACAAGTCTTGAAAGAAAGGCGTTTTTCTGGGAGGCTGGAGTCTAGCCTTTGTTTGGTCTGGGTATCTGGCCTTTTGATCTTCCGTTGGGCTTCTTCTTCTTCTTCTTTTTAAGGTGCTACAGTCCGAGGTGGACCTGACCCTTCTGTTGGGCTGGGTCAACGAAATAGAGGAGACACACGAAACTGATGACGCACACAAATGGGAGAGGACCTGGGCCAACTTGGCGTGCGAAATTCCCTCAGCCTAGACCCACTACACTACTCCCATGTTTAAGAGGTTAAAAGGGTCTCTAATCATATTCAAATTGGATTGGATTTACTCCTACGTTTCAGTTCCAATCTTCCATTTCCGCACGGAACTGGTCAAACTTTCATTCCTACAGTCGTATTTTTTTGCACCCACTGCAGGCTGTCTGGCCAAAATTTATAAACCAATCCCACTCCACTCCATTTCTGATAATTTCCCTTCGCCCAGCATGTTTTAAGAACCACTTTTAAAAAAACATAATTTTGCCCACCAAAATCCCATGCCTGGCAACTCCATAATCCGCAACGAAAACACTTAAATTCTTAACCTTCTGAGTACAAAAATCCACCGAATAATTGTGAAAATACTTCATACACTCATCCAACCTCCTTTCCCTTTGATTTTCACCCGTTAAGTCCCAGAAAACATTTTCTTAAATAATTCACTCGACTGTCATGCCAGCAAGGCATTGCAGAAATGCAGTTTTTTTATCGATTTCATGAAAAATTAAAACATCACTTTCCTCTAATTTTTCCCCCATTTCCAAAGAAATTTTCGATGGGATTTGCTGCCAGTATCATTTTCACAGTCAGCCGCACACATTTGACGTGAAATTTGAGTCGAAATTCAATGAATTCCTCCAAAAATTGGCTGCACTTCCTCCGACGCGATATCTACTCCCACCCCTTCTCCCTCTCTCTTTGTCTCTCTCTCCCTCACCCCCACACAAACCCTTTGCCTGTCCATCAACTGAACCCTCAATCACCCATTCAATGACTTCATAAACAATTCACAGATACGTGATGGCAATTGGCATGAAATTCGCTTCGTTTCGCCACCAACTCGTGACAGAACCCACCGTCAGATGTCACAGACAAACAAACTGCACACGCCCCGTGATGGGGTTTGACGCGTGCGGATGCACGACCAGATACACACATGTCGCATCGTCGCGTTTTGGCCGGATGTCATCATATTAAATTCATAAACTATGCTCCCACTAGCGTGTGGCGAGGCAGCAGCGGGGGTGACGGGCAAATTGATCGTAAATCCAAACCGGGAACGGTTTGACTTAGTCTCTCCGAGAGACCACTACCGGGATTTTACGGATGTGGAATATCTAAACGTTTTGTCGCATGAGTATTCATTAGATTTTTTTTATTTGCTTCCTCTTCGCTTGGTTCGCGTCGTGTCGTCTGGCACGACATGTGTCGGGGTGGACTCTGTTTGGATTAGATACTCGACTGCATGCGGGATGAGCAGGGAAATGAATTGTTTTCTTGTCGGGGTTTATGGAAAAAATGAATTTATTGCACTTTTATTGAATGAGAGTGAGATGGGGAGAGGGGGAGGGAGGCGGAGGTTAAGTGATTTTGTGTGTTGTTCTGTGTGACTCGGTTCCCTTTCGAAAGGGGAGAAGAAAAACCGAGATAATGGGTGTTTTGGTGGGATTTCGTTGTGTCAGTGGAGGCAAAATATGAACCTCCCCTTCGAAGGGAGGAAGCTTAAGTTGTCGGAGAGCATTGCAAGCAGATGGTGATGGGGGCAGATGGAGGACTATCGAAAAAGAAGATTTTCCCACAGAAGAGGAGCATATTTCGACAGACGAAGGACGGGACTGTATTTCAGAGTCAAATTCGGAAGTCCTGGGGTTCATCGAGGCTACGACGTGAAACTCTGAGACCCTGAGGTCTTGAGACCCTGAGATCCTGAGATCCTGAGACCCTGAGACCCTGCGAACCTGAGGCCCTAAAGCCCTGAGATCCTACGATCCTGAGACCTTGAGACCCTGAGATCCTGAGACCCTGAGACCCTGAAACCCAAAGGCCCTGAGACCCTGAGGCCCTGAGACCATGAGGCCCTGAGACCCTGAGGCCCTGAGACCCTGATATCCTGAGACCCTGAGACGCTGAGACCCCGAGACCCTGAGATTCTGAGACGCTGAGACGCTGAGACTCTGAGATCCTGAGACTCTGAGATCCTGAGATCCTGAGATTCTGAGACCCTGAGATTCCGGTTGAGTCTGGCTCCTGAAAAGATTGAGACCCTGAGGCCCTGAGACACTGAGGCCCTGAGACCCTGAGATCCTAAGACCCTGAGACCCTGAGACCTTGAGACCCTGAGACCCTGAGGCATTAAGACCCTGAGATTGTTCCCGGTTGAGTTTGGCTCCTGAAAAGACTGTTGAAACCCAAATTGTCTGCAGCTGACGCCAGTTGCTCGCATCAAAAATTTCTGAAGTCCTTTCGTTGCCTTTGGCTGGTTCCTTTGAGCATCTAAGTCTCAATCGGGCGTGGAATTTTCTGACAGGGAATTTGTTGACACCCCAGTTGTCTGCAGTTGGCATTAGCTGCTCGCTCCAAGAAGTCCTGAAGTTCTTTCGAAGCCCTTCGTTGCCTTCGGCTGGGTCCTTCGCGCATCCAAAACTCACTCGGACGCGGAATATTTTGGCAGTGAATTAGTCGTTAACATCATCTTCTTCAGAATTCTATTTTCCTGGATGGTACACCTCCCGTTCAATCGGGTGAATCGAATCAGAGTTTCTAAAAGTTCTTAAACAAATTCTCTACACACATCCAATTGAAGCAGATCAGAGTTGTGTCTTCTCTTATTCATCCTCGTTCGCGTAAAACTTTGTAAAATTTCCCACGTTTTTGCTTCTGTCTACAGTCGCCACGCAGTCCTTGTGTATCCACGTCCCCGTCTCTCATTGAATTCACTTCAATTTCTCATTCTTCTCCCCAGCAAAAGTCACTTCCTTCAATCACTTAATTTAAAACTCCCTTTTTTTGCTCCCATTCTTTCTTATCTTTTCTTTTTTGGTCCTTCGAACCGGATACAATTCACAATTCAATTTGTAAGAGTTTTCGGTTTGTAGCTAATTGTTTTATTCCTTCTCTTGTCTGACGACTTCAACAAGTTCCCTCAACCGGCTTCCGTTGGTTGAGACCGAATTCCTTCAAAATTTCTTTGCCTTTCTGAACCCGAGTCAATCTCCATCTCCTCGCAGTTTACACTTTAATTGCAAGTGTTTGATGAACACACTTTTTTCGTATTTTTTCCCGCAAGACAACGACAAAGTTTTCTCAAACTTTTGTTTACACTTTAAGTCCTCCCTCCTCCTCAAACGAATCTTCTTCGTTTTTTTCTTGCAAAGTTTTCTCTGTCTTCCTCCGAGAGGGTTGCGAGTTTCGGAATCCCTGGCTTTATGCTGTGGGGCGACGTGTTCAAAGCCGCAACCGTGAAAGAGTGGAATGGGATTGAGTTTTATAGAAATTTTCACGTGCTTATCTTTTAGGAGTGTTTGTCTACGAGATAGGTACCTATGTGTGGTGCGTTCGACTTTTGAAGATAACCTTTGTGCAGGCAGGCGGCAAAAAATAAGTGAGATGAGGACGTGCTTTGAAGTGTTCGACGTGCAAAACAAAGACATACCGTAAATCTTTTACACCGATTCGGTAGACTGACGATACCTTTTTTGTGTTCGGAAATCTGAGAGGGTGGATTTGTGTCTGAGGATATGTCGATTGTGGATGAATTGTCTCGTAAGTTTTGGTCCTTGTGTCAATTCCATCAAACCGGTGTCAACAAAAGGTGTCTCTAGTGAGGACTTAGCCACATCCCTGGAAAAAAGTACATGTGTAGGTAAATAGATATCAGCCGATCGTCTGTCTTCGAGAGACCAGACAATGGTTAGTTCATTCAACCAGGCTTAACCACGAGACTGGCCCCGTGAGGACTGAAAAAACAGTCTGGAACTTGCTGTCTTCGGTTTCCTTTGACAGTGACTATGAAGGATTCAGTGGGAACCTTGTCGCCTCTTTGATCTTATGGAAGGTGCCTGCTGAAGGTGGCAGTTTTCATGAGGAAACAAAGTATAACATTCGGAGTTATTCGGAGTTCTTATACTTTCTTTAAAACAAACATGATTTTGTCTCATTTATAGCAGAATAAGAGGAGACGGGGTCGTTTAAGAATTAAACATCAAAAACTTCTTCACCAGATTTTTCGGAGTTATTCGGAATTTCAACGCATTCTTCCGAACTGTGATTTTGTATTAATTTCAGAAAAACAACCACATGAATGATCAAATAAATGCAGTTAAAGAGGAGACAATGTCATTTTGGCACAAAAAATCGAAAAAAAATATTCGGAATTTTTCGGAATTTGTAAATACTCTTCAGAACAAACCTGAATTTGTATTAATTCGAGCACAACAAAGATAGGAATGATCAAATAAATGCAATTTAAGAGACAACAATCATTTTGGTACGAAAAGTTGAAAAAAAAATATTCGGAGTTTTTCGGAATTTGCATGAACCCTTCAGAACAAACGTGATTACGTCTCTATTTAAGCAAGACAATGAAGGAATTGGCAGAATAAATGTAGATTAAGAAAAGAATAGACTCATTTTGGGACGAAGTTTCGAAAAATTCCTTCACAACATTTTCGGAGTCATTCGGAATTCTATCGCATTCTTCAGAACAAACGTGATTTTGTATTAATTCGAGCAAAACAACGACGGGGATGATCAAAGGAATGTAATTAAAGAGAAGGCGAAGTTATTTTAGCACGAAAAACCGAAAAAAAAATTCGGACTTTTTCGGAATTTGCACGAACAAACGTTACTATGTCTCTATTTGAACAAAACAATGAAGGAATTGACTAAATAAATGCAGATTAAGAAGCAATAGACTCAATTTGGGACGAAATTTCGAAAAATTATTTTCGGAGTTCTTCGGAGTTTTTACGTTTTCTTTAAAACAAACTTGATTATGTCTCAAATTGACCAGTATAACGATGGTAGTAACTCAATTGACGCATTTTAAAAGGAGATCCGTTAACATTTTCTCAGGAAAAGGTTCACAGATACACAATTTAAGTCAACATTCTATGCAGTGGAAAAGTTTAGGTATAAAAAGATGCAGAAAATATCAGATAAACCCTCACTAGTCATATTTTCGTCGCCTGTTTGTGAATATCCTTTGAATTCCTGTCGATTGACTTCACTTCCAAACAAAATTTCATTTCAAATCACCCACTCTCTACGGCACGCATCTAAAGTGAAAGGAACTTTCCTCCTCGATCCCACGATATTCAATGACTCGCAACCTCTCCCACTCTTCTCCACTTTCAGTCTTATCCCCAATGCCACTCACTTACAATTAAAAATCAAAAAAACAATACAATCACGATGAGAACGATCCACAAGATACATATCATTTTCCCCTCATCATAGATACTTGAAATTTTTTTTCATAAAATCCCCTTCACACAGCACATATGTCAACTCGGCAAAAAACAAAAGGCGAAACTCATTTGCACCATGATCGCCCCAAAAGAATTGTATCTTGTATCTATGCTCGCGCATCTATTCGTACATGCAATTATAAGTGTTTCTAGTTTATGGGGAATTTTTTTTCTCATTTTTTCCCACGATTGCGCTAATTTCATGTGCCGTTCGCGTTCACATTCGCATTCGTGACTGCATAGAATTTCTGTATCCCCCCTTCCGTCGGATGCTTGTTTTTTTGTCCCTCTTTCGGGTTGATTTATGCAATTTTCACTCGAGATATAATGCGCTCTGGAAACGATTATGTTTGCCGAACATTTGTTATCCCACAGCCGCGGAGACACTAATTGCCTCAAGGGATCTGTTGCGAACGACTGAGCATCGAGTCGATGCGGCTTGCGAGGTGTGATGTCGTTTTGGCTGCACACACAAATCAAGTGGCGGGGGATTAGTGTAAATTTACATGTTCTCCCAAAGACCACACGTTTGATCGATTAATCATACGAAACCGCGCAGAGAAAAGCTGTTTAAGGTGCTCCATTTGTCTGATCGAATGCGGGTTTTGTGGTTTTTATTGTCTCATCATTAAATTTTTTCAACACAGGGGTGGGCGGGTGAGTCCTAAGCCGCGGTGTTTACTTGCAAATCGAAGGTTGACACAGATACTGTATCCTTTGTTGTTGGCGGTACCTGCCTGCATGACGGAGGAGATACCTACCATCATCGGGTATCCGAACGTGATGTGAATTCTAATTTGTTCGCTTTTTTTAAAGATTTTTTTCAAGTTCGAAGTGTTGGCATGGACTGACGGCATGGGGCGACGGTGTGTGGATGTGTCCACATGCTAATTGTTCGAAGGCACATGCAACGAAGCGTATCTCCCTAATAAATGCTGTTGCGAAATTCCTTAGCTGTCCCACAGACTCTCTGCAGTCTCATGCGACGATGTATCGCTGGCGTGTGTGTACTTCGTGGGAGAAGTGAACTGCATTTTTGCGAAGGAAGTGAGTTCTAGAAACTGATATTTAACATGTGGTTTTGGATTACATTTAACTTGTTTTCCCCTGGGGAATGGTCGCAACAAAGAGAATTCCTTCGAAAAGGTCCACTAATCAGTGTCAGTGGCTAAGGAGATGGCATTTCGCTGAGAAATGAAAGAAGATGCGTCTGTTTGTTTGGGTCTGATGGGTTTTTATGGCAGTTCTTTGCTCTGTATCTCTTAGGCTTAAGGTGTCCATGGAAAGAAATACGTTTTTACTTCGTGATCAGGTGTCGGTGTCACCTAGCAGACGCAACGACCAGGAATCGCCTGTTTCCTTGTGGATTTTATTGACACTCAAGCCATTTTTCGAGTCAGATTGACAGTTGAACGATCAGCAGTGATCTTGACGTATGCCGTCACCTTTCTAAACACGAAAAATTAAGATTTGAATTTCATCAACTGTCACTTTACCTGATCACCTGTCAGATTTGAGAACTTGCGACTCTGGGACACTAAGATCCTGGGACCTTGACACTCTGAGACACTGACACTCTAAGACCTTGAGACCCTCAGACCCTTACACTCTGAGGCCCTGAGACCCTGAGACCCTGACAATCTTGTAGGCCCTGAGACCCTTGGGCCCTGACACTCAGACTCTTACACTCTGAGGCCCTGAGACTCTAAGACCGTGAGACCCTGACAATCTTTTAGGCCCTGCGACCCTGAGGCCCTGACACTCTGAGACCCTGAAATCCTGAGAACCTGAGACCCTGAGACCCTAACACTCTGAGACGCTGACACTCTGAGACCCTGAGCCTCAGAGACCTTGAGACCCTAACACTCTGAGACGCTGAGACGCTGACACTCTGATACCCTGACAATCTTTTAGGCCCTGAGACCCTGAGGCCATGACACTCTGAGACCCTGAAATCCTGAGAACCTGAGACCCTGAGACCCTAACACTCTGAGACGCTGACACTCTGATACCCTGAGCCTCTGAGACCCTTAGACCCTGAAATCCTGATAACCTGAGACCCTGTCATCATTTTGCTATGAAGTTTTTTCCCAACGCCCCAAACCTCACCCGATTCAAGTTTCTCTGTCTAATTCCACCCACTTACACGATCATCTGTCAAAAGTGAACGACCATCCGTCATCTGTCAATTATCTGTCAAAATTGATTAACATTCCACTTGTCTCCGTAATCAAATCGCACGTTTCCCAGCCACATGCCATCAATTACATGTCACGTTTTGCAACGATTTGTCACTCCCTACTCGCATCTGTCAAATGTCAACCACATCAGAACAATTTACTGCATACTTTTCGGCTTAAAATCCTGCAGCCATAGCTCATCCGGACTATGCTCCACTACGGACCATAAACCTCCGCACCCTGCCACCAGTCAGCCAAAAGACCCCTTCCGGAAATTGAGGGTTTCATATGCAACAAGTATCCACCGATGCATCAAGTCGAGACACCCTCGCACTTCCTATCCACCCTTTCTCCGGCGGTCTTGGTCTAATGTCACATGTCACTAATTTTGACTTCCGCACCGGAACCAACAAATTCGATGGTTTTTTGCTGTTGTTGCCAGCGAGTTGTATGCATTTAATGAGCAGCGTCCCAAAACAGCAGCATCAGCAGCACCCACTGACCACGAATTGCAGATGCAGTCTATGGATCCGCTGTTCCAGTCGACAGACAATCGTAATAATTATTCACAAATGAGGCCTACGGCATGGGGACGTCACCCTCGGAATAACCAACCGCCGCCGCTCTAGTGACTGTGATGATAACTCTGATAATTTTCCGCGCGTGGTTTTCCTGCTCGCCTTTGAAAATGCATCCGTGATTTGAATTTCATCCATCGAACGCGGCTAGGGGTCAGTAATCATGTTGGGGTGTGGTTTTGTCCCTGATGTGGAACGCACCCAAAATGCGCCACGGATCAGGGGTGTCCGGGATTTAGATACTTAACGAGTGAATTCAATTTGAGTTTCATCGAATCGATGATAAGATACGAGGCTTAACGCGACAGCATGCGGGAGGCCAGGGGACGATTATTCAAAGAATTTGTGTGCGTAATGGATTGCGGCAATTAGATATAATTGTATCTACAGCGCCCAGCATGTACGCCTCGGGGGTAAGCAAAGCCCGATACAATTAGATTTTTATTGATTTCTTTTTTTTCTGAGACCAGTAAGTGGTTGGTGTTCGATTTTTTTCGGTGAGTTCGGTGGTGGAGTGTGTCGACCTTTGGCACGAATGGAGGGCATTTGAAGTGGATAATGAGGCAGAGCGGTTAGGCAAGGCGTTGGTCCTTAAATTGGAGATTACGCTAAGTGGTCTTGAGATGGGGGAGATAGGGGGAAAAATGGGGAGGGGGGAACGATGGGCGACGATTTCAAGAAGGTTCTTCAGTACCAGCAGGGCATGGAAGGCTGCCATGTCTCAGGCAGAGAGCCTTCACGGGTCGGGAGCCCGCTAAGTAAGTAAGTAAGTCTTCAGCCCCAGCGTCAGGCAATGATTTTTAGATCATCTTTGGGCCTGTTTTTTGCTCTACAGTCTTAACCGTCGACTTTTACCACAGTCTTTCATGCTTTAGAATAGGCCTCAAATTATCCGAAATCTCGAGGCAAATTTGGAGAAAATTCATGTATTTTGAGGCACTCACCTCAAGCAGCACTGACGGATAGGCAACAAACTCACTCCAAAATTTGGCCCTTCTCCCCTGAGACAGAAATAAAGCCGGAAACTGCAGAAAGTGCATAAATCAGTGCCCGAAGTTTTAGAATAGTCAATATAAATCACAAAAGAATGTTGCTAAAGTCAAAAGAATGAATGAATTTCAAGAACGTATGTGGCGCCATCTCATAGTCATTTTCATTTGGTTTGTGCATCGACTAAAAATTGGAAAAACGGACTGTTTAATGTGAACTTTGACTTCGAGACATTGGGGTAACATCAGAAAGAGTGACTAAGATTTGGGAGATGGTCAGAAGAAGCTTGTTGGTTGAGATTCAGGTCTACCCTAGACTGTAGCGCTACAGAAGACGTTGTAGATCTATCAGGCTTGCATTCATTTAAATCTATTTTCAGTCAAATCGAACTCTATCAACATCCAGTCGGGGTTCTCAGCAAAAGCCCTCCAGATGCTGTACGACCGAGTAATTTCACAAGGTCAACCATTAGCTGCAGACACAAGGTGACCACAGATTTAAAAGAAACCAGCCATAGCTGCAAGACTCCAACACAGATACTTCTCACTTTAGGAGTCCGTCGGATTAAATCTCGAATCATATCCCTGACTTAGCGAGCTGACTTCAAATTAGCCTGACGCAGGAAAATGACAGGAAAAGACCACAGATTTGCCTCAGAGCTCGCAAAAAACACTTCACATCAACATTTTGAGAAGGATCAACTCGGGTTTGAACTAAGCATTCGACTTAAATGTTCAAGCCGGGCTTGGAATCACAGCTTAGATCTAAAAAGCGATGGAGAGCGCTGGAGAATTACATAGATCTGACACAGAAGACACTTTTGGGAACGATTCATTCGGGTCTGAGCCTAAAAATTGGACTTAAATATTCAAGCCGGGCTTGAAATAACAGCTTAGATCTAAAAAGCGACACAGAAAGAGATAGAGAGCAATGGGGAATAACACAACATCCAGTCGGGGTTCAAAATGATTCCATGAATCAGCCATCCACAGTGGTTTCTATTCCCTGACTTCCATCAGAGAAGCAAGAGACCATGCCAGTTCGTGCCGAGAGAGAGATTGCCTTGTCCCTTCATTCCAAGTGGCAATCGCTTACTCAAACCGTCTGTCTTACCCTTTCGCGATTCAAAAATCAAACATTTGTTCGGTTACCTCATCACAAGCACACCTCTTCACAAAACCCACTCGAGCGTGTCACTTGCATCATTTAAGATAAACTTCTCCATTTGCCTTAACGACTCATAAAGTTCACTTTCTCCTTCCGCCTCTGCCTCTTGCTGCGTCAGTTTTACACGCTCGACTACAGCCGCATGCACGTCCAATCGCTCCCTTCGGGCCACCAAGCACTTATCGAATTTCATCAAACGGACACATGGTCATACCTGAGTTACTCTCCCAACCCATAGAGCAGCAAATCAACGGGAAAGGGACTTTGGAAGGGGCCCTGCCCTTTGCCACGCATGACTGCATGATCCAAACCACCATGGGAAATGAAGGATTGTCAACAGAGTTCCCCCCGAAAATCTGCATCGAACACAAGGCGGATGTGGCGTCTTAAGTTGCACCGAGTGCTGCACTGCGCCTGAGTTAATTGCATAAATTAAACGGCAAACTTTGCAGAATCAACAAACTTTTGAATAAATATATTTAATCTCTGGCATCCTCGCCAAGGTCCCGACGACCACCCGAGGAAGACAGCAAGGCGGTCCTGTGTGTCAGCATTAAGTTGCGATTAAAATTAAAAGAAAACCAGTCAACTCCGTACGAGTGTAATTACAAAAGAACGACGAGCAGTCCTTCCCACCCCCAGCCCAGCCGAGCCCAGTCTCAGACTGCAATCATCCCAACCCTCGTCATCCGTGTAACCGTATCTGGGGATACGTGAGACTCAGACTTTTGCTTGCTAAGGCGAAATACTTTGCCAGGACTTTGTCGTGACTCCGTGTGCCACGCGGGAGGGGGTGTGGGCAAAAACACGCGACAAAACTACGCTTTTGGTGGAAAATTAATCTCCACCACTGCAGGGGATCTGAGAGAGAGGGAGAGAGAGAGGATGTGTGAACAATTTGACTTTTCGGCGAACATTAAGTGCACCCGAGTGGGTGGAGAATTTATGAAGCGATTCAAGGTGGGTAATGCAACACTTAATGTTGGCATCGTTTTAGCGCTGATCCTTGCACGGGTTTTGTGAAGTAATTATTTCTTTTTCGCCAGACTTCGTGTGTATCTGGTGGATGGGCGGTGGGGGTCCGTCTTGATATATGCGAAGAGGAGCAGCAGGCAACGAAGGGATGGAGTAGAATTGTCGCTCTGCAGAGAGGCATCCATTAACTGACGCGTATTTAATTGGGCGATATGCCATGGAAAGCCGGATGAAATGTGAGTCTCGAGATGCGGGCTTTAACAGTCATGAGGCATGGCTCATTTCGTCGTCGAGTGAGTAAGTGGCCGTTGAATGCGACCAAGTCGGGGATGTGCCGTGTACGTGTTAATCGAGTTGGGGGAGCCATAAATTTAAATCTTCAGAGTCCGTAAATTCAGGTACTTTTGGGCTTCCGAATCGCTGTGGGATCAAAATTTACTCTAGATCATCATAAAAGCCGAGGATTTTCCAGCAAAAAGGGGTCCGCCGTGGACCCTGAGTGGGCAAGTCAAGGGATAGTCTGTAGAGTAAAAAAAAAAGGAAGAGGCCCAAATCATGGCCTCATCCTGGGGCTTAAATGCTGGACTACCGAATCGCTGTGGACCAAAATATGCTCCAGGTCACCATAAATTTCGTGGATTTTTAAGCAAAAAAAGTCTGGGGATCCACCCCAGAGCGAACAAGTCGAACAAGAAGAGTAAAAAAAAATGAGCCCAAAGACGATCTAAAAATCGTTGTCTGATGTTTCAATTCTTCGGAATATTTAAATTCAGGGGCTGTGGGACCAAAATTTGCTCTGGATCATCAAAAAATTCGTGGATTTTCCAAGAAGAATCTCCCACAACCGATGCCTATGTGCACAAGGTCCTCTTTCATCTCAAATTCCTTAGCAGCTAGACAATCCCGAAATCCCCTCAAAAGGTCCAAGCAAACCAGCTCATCACTGAAATGATGCTGAAACCCTTTCTCAGATCATCCAACTCCCAGCCCCCGCATGACATCGCTCCCAGCCACGTCGCAAATCTACATTCCCTCCTTCAGGAGGACAAAAAAAATTTCCACAAAATCAATATTCCCATTGTCCTCTCCTCAAATCCATAATCCACTTACCCATCACTCCACTCGGTCCGCATAATGCACAAGGAGCGCATTGAAAGTCCAAAGATAAATGCACGCCTGAATGGTTTCGCTGTTCGCAAACTTTTGTCCTCTCCCCCCTCCCGTGCAGGAGGCAAACTTATCAATGGACTCAATTTCCTACTTCCTTTCACAAGCTTAAAGGATTTCCCACTTAACGATCGACTTAAGTGAACACAAAAAAAGAGAAGAAAAAGAAAATCTAGAACCACTCTGGTCATGCTAAAGTATCTATCAAACTTCCTGTGTACTTCCTCCGCGTCATCCGGTGCAATTTAAACTTAATTACAGTTTACCTTAATAAACGATCAAAGGGTACTCGGATCTGGGTATCAACAGGTCTCTGTCTCCATCCTCCTTCCGCAGAGGTGGCTGTGTCGCTGATCGGGGTTGTTGTTTTTTTTCATCTTTCACGAGGAAGCGCCAGTCCTCCGTTAATTTACCGGTTCATTCGAGTGATAATTACCCACCAGACACGATGTGCATTTGCACGCAACGGCAGGAAATAAAATTCTATCACGAATACGCCAAGGAACGTCAAGAATTTGTCGACTTCCGAAGGCGGAGGCAACTGAATGGATGGACTATTAAACCAGATTCCACATCCGCTTTGGATACGCGCTGATGTCGCGGATGCTCGAAGGAAATAGGAAAATGTCATTAATATCTCAGAATGTATTCAAAACTCGGCGCTCGACGCCTGAGCCACATCCGCGATACAGCGGCGCAAGTGGATATGCCGTGGCAGGGGAGAGGATGTGGATGTGGATTCCTGCAGGCGAAAATTCTTTTCTTTTTTCTCTATCCCTCTGCGCGGTGTGTGTGAGTGTGTTTTGATGAAATGAGAGCCATGTGTTCCACAGTCAATGCAACAGAGTGCACAGATGCAGAAGATACTGGCGTCCAGGGAACCACCAGCAGAAGGAAGGATGTCAGAGGATGTTCACGGTTGTAGATACAATATGATGCTGGGAAATTGTTTCAAAAATTTTTCATTTCAATTCAGCAGGTGCATTGCAGTTGTGTTGTGTCCTTAGATTTTTGTGTTATTTGAGTGAGGGAAATGCAGTTCTGCGACGCGTTGTTTGGAGAGTCGGTGCTTTGGGTGCGATTGAGTTGAGTCCTCGAAGTGGAATTCAGTGAATTTGAGACGAAGTAAACAAAAGCCATTGAAAATGTCTCAGTTTTGGACGACAAAGCCTAAGAAATGGCGATTTTTTACACCTAAGCTGTGGTTTCAAACCCAGCTTGAAGAATTAAGTGAAATTCTTACCTCGAAACTAAAAGAATCCTTTCAGAAATTTGTATTTAAAATGTATTCCATGTGTTCTCCATCAATTTTTAGGTCCAAGCTGTGGTTTCAAGCCCGACTTGAAGACTGAAGTCCAATTCTTAGCTCGAAACAAATGAATCCTTCTTCAAGTTGGGATTTAAAGTGTCTTCTGTGAGATCTCAATCAGATCTATGCAATTTTCCAGCACTCTCTATCACTTTATAGGTCTAAGCTGCGATTCTAAGCCCAGATTAAATATTTAAGTCCAAACTTAAACCCGAATGCAACTTTCTTTGAAGGGTCTTCTGTGACCTCTCTGTCAGATTTGTATAATTCTCCACTGCTCTCTATCTCTTTCTGTGCCACCTTTTAGGTCTAAGCTATGATTTCAAGCCCGACTTGAATATTTAAGTCAAAATCTTGAAACGAAACCAAATGAATCCTTAAAATTTGGATTACTTTGTGCTCTCAGCCAAATTCCAGCAACCTAAGCTGAGATTTGAAGCCCGGCTTGAATATTTAAGGCGAATTTTTAGCTCAGACCCGAATGAATCCTTCCCAAAAATGTCTTCTGTGTCAGATCTGTGTAATTCTCCAGCGCCCTCCATCACTTTTTAGATCTAAGCTACGATTTCAAGCCCGGCTTAAAGATTTAAGTCGAATTTTGGGCTCAAACTCAAATGGATCCATCTCAAAATTTGGATGTGAAGAGTCTTCTGTGAGCTCAGACTGAAATCTGTGGTCGTTTCTTGTCATTTTCCACCATCAGGCTAACCTGAAGCCCAGCTCGCTTTGTCGGGGATGTCATTGGAGATATAGCCCGACGGTCTCCCAAAGTGGGAGCAATCCCAGTCGGATGTGGTCTCTCTCCTGGTCTCTTCCAAGCCTGTGGTCAGTTTGTATCTGCAGCTGATGGTTGACCGTGTCAAATTACTCGGTCGTGCACCATCTGGAGGGCTCTTGATGGGACAGCGATTCTGCAACCCCACTTTTCATGTCTTGTCCCTAATTTGGATGCAATCGGCGACTCGCTGCATAATGGTTGCGCCTTTCCTGACTTCCTGAGAGGAAACCGCAGCAGGCGCCAGTCACAACGCAGTGGCCCTAAGTACTGGACACTCGCCCTTTAGTCCAAATCCCTCAAGGAGCGCTCCAAGCAAACAAAACAAAAAATCCAGGAATCAAAGCGGACTCCCTCTCTCTTTCTCATATTTTAAAGACTATTTGAGTCGAAATTCAAAACCAAGTCGTCCCCTTATCGCCATCAACTCCACGAAAAGCGTCCCATCCGTGACCGTCTGATCAAACACAGAGAGTCCATCCACCGATTGTTTGAAGTCTCCCCTTACCGCCATCAACGCACCCCCACCCCCCAGCCAATCGCATTCAATTTAAATTCCATCCTGCATCCTTGGCATACAGACACGCTCATTAATTGAACGATCACATCCCTCCACCCATCCCGTGAATACACAATTCCGATTCAATTCGAAGAAAGACCATCACCACCACCGGTTCCATTAGGGCACCTTCAGTCGACGTTGCATAAGAGAATCAATCGCTTTTCCACTGAATTTCCATCTAAATAATCAAATTTCCCCACGCATACGTATCCAAACATTCAAACAGCAGCAGAACCAGCGGCATATCGAATTTCTATCGAATCGGGTGTGTGTACTCAGGACACACATGTTCACATATCCTGTGAGAAAAAACCGAATTCAAACGAATCGATGGCGGCGATTGCGTCGAGGGCATATGGTCAGCTACAGGTCCCGAGATCTCTCGTTAATCATGTGAGTCTTATCGAATTCAATTCGTCTCCTCGGTCAGCAGTTCACACCTCCTGACAGCATATGCCCTCGTATCGGTCACTTGTTGCGTCGACGAGATGTACACTTCCGGAGCAAGATCTTGGACTAATCTTAATTGGATTCCACGAGGAACATGGGGAGAGAGAGAGAGAGAGAGAAGGGAAATGATGTATCTATTTAGCAAATCCATGCTACCTGTTACAGTTGCACTGACAGAAGGCGCTTATAAATAAATTCCCACACCAGCTAGAGACACATGCAGATTTCCACACAGATGAAGATACACACTGCAGATGCACATCACCCCTAGGCGCTTCGGGTGCGCACACATATGGCACTCCGAAGAATTTCCATTCAATGCAACGAGATGATCCGCAGCAGGTGAAGCCATCTCTCAGCTATCTGCAGTCCCTTTCTGCGCTCTAATCGAAATGACATCCTCCTGGATGCATGCCAAATGACTACATTCGGGAAGGGGTGTAATTTTCACACGATAAATCATTCGCAGCAACAGTTCACCACCGTGTCTCGAATGAGGAGGCATATCTTCTGCAGGAAATTTCAAGAATTCAAGGCCAAGGCAAACAAAAAATAATCAATTACCAAACTTGTCGACCACCGTGCAGTGATTTATGCAACCGCCAAAGTTGTCCCTGCTCATCCATTCACACAGGAAGCAAGGATAACTTACACGACACTTTCGGTCGATTTTCCTGTCAAACTGGTATCCAAACAGAACTTGTAACCTTCCCACACCCAATGCCTAGACTTTGTGTGAGAAATTGTGCGCAACTTCCTTCGTCGGCTGAGGACTTATTCCTCGTTTTCCACTCGATTGACAAAGGAACGAAAAAAAAAACAGGAATTTAAACAAAACTGAAGCTAGTGAGGGGGAGCAGGAGAAGGACGACCAAATTGACACTGAATGTCCGACAGGAGAACGAAAAGATAAGAGTTTCTCTTTTAAACGAGGAAGTGCCATGGCGTTTGGGTAATTGAGTGAATGAAACGTTCACTTTGGACTGAGAGTTTTTTTTGTGGGCCAGTCAATCCTGCCAAATTGGATGGAAGTTGGAAAGGAGATACTTGACAAGGGTAATGGGTCCTGGGGCAGTCCGAAAAAGTGAACGAGTTTGAAGTGAGCGTGTGAACAGGTGTGGATTTAAGGAATTTAGCCCTTTGAGCTGTTAATGGATTTTTTTTCCTCTGGACCTCTTCAGGTCTGACTGGGTTTTGATGGTGTTTTGGTTGTCTGCAGTTTCGTTTTGTAAGGGTTTCGGGAAAAGTCCTATGAGGGACGATTTCTTTTGAAAAAGGACTGCTTAGTTACCTCTAGGAGTAGTTAGCTCTTTTACCACAATGGGCCTTTGTTGGCCTAAGTAAGTCTCCTATCCTGAAAGTGACTGGATGGCGCAGTTGGTTAAGTGCCTGCCACAAGTTTAGGGGGGTCCCAGGTTCGAAACGCAGTAAAATCAAATCTGGTCCAGTCACCATTTGACATTGGGATCAAATTAAAGGCACGGGAGTAGGTTGCTATCTGGCAGCACAATGGACCAGTTTTGAGTCTGAGTGCTAGAGTGCAGTGTTTCAAAAAACCTAAAAAAATGTCTTAAGCCGGGCTTGAAATATCAGCTTAGGCTGCTGGAATCTGACTGAAAACACACAGAAATTCAAATATTAAGAAGGATTCCTTTGGTTTCGATTTAAGATTTAAGTCGGGCTTGAAATTACAGCTTAGATCTAAAAAGCGACAGAATGAGATAGTGGGCAGTATGGAATTACACAAATCTGGCTGAGAGCTCACAGAAGACACCCCAGAGAAAGTTCCATTCGGGTTTGAGACAAAAACTGAACTTAAATATTCAAGCCGGGCTTGAAACCACAGCTTAGTTCTAAAAAGTGATGAAAAATGCAAAAAAAAATTGCATAGATCCGATTGAGACTTCACAGAAGACAATTTAAATGCAACTTTGGAGAAGGATTCATTTGTTTCGAGCTAAGTATTCAAGCCGGGCTTGAAACCACGGCTTAGATATAAAAACCTCTGTATCGGGATGCAACAAAAAGCGTCCAAATTCTTTTTTGACTTTCAAAAAGGCACCTTAAGTCTCAAACTCATGATTTGATATCTTAAATCCACGAGAGGATCACTAAAATCCATCGTAGATCAGACGAAATACAATACATGCACCACATTTACCAGCAAGAAGCCATGATTATCATCAATTCTGAGCCTAAAACCAGGCGAAGAAGCGCCCTCTTCACCATTTTTGGACGTTGCCACCTTTTGTCGATCTCTTTTGAAAGAACCCCTTCTCAAATCTCAAATGGATTTCATTCCACTCCTGATTTGTTCACTTTTCATGAAGAGAACAGGCTTAAAAACTCAACCTTGCGGTACTCCATATTTGACACCATTTTTGGACGTTGCCACCTTTTGTCGATCCCTTTTGAAAGATGAACCCCTTCTTTTCAAAGTAATTTCATTCCACTCCTGATTTGTTCACTTTTCATGAAAAGAACAGGCCTAAGAACTCAACCTTGTGGTACTCCATATTTGACCAGGAGCCATTCCTTCATATTTTGGCCCACGTTGCTACTTCAGGATAATCCGGTCCGATTCCCAACCAGAAATCGTTTCGTTTGCATCCTTCAGCTTAAGTTGATGCCAAGGAACCCACCTTTACCTGCAGACTTTCATCTCTAAATCCCCCTCGCAAGAGAGATGCATACCTTTCCACCAACAGACGCCCTCAGGCACTCATCTTCAACCAAAACACATTCATTTCTGCCGCAGAATAGTCTCATTCCGATAGCGACTCAATCAAAGCAAAGTTGTTATCTCCAAAAATGCGACTGAAAGCATCACCCACATTCATTCCGAAGCCCAAAAATGTCACGAGTAACCAGTTTTACTTTCATAACATCCACACTTCCTCTTTCACAACAAGCTGCTCTGCTGTCTGACTATCTATCTCCCAACAGAATTGATTATCAAATCAAATTAAGTATCTCACCCACAGATACTGCACCACATCCGATCAGCATTCGTTGACTTTGATTTCACAGAACATGCACCCACCAACCAACCAACCAGGCAATCGCTCAGTCAGCAGCAGCGTAGGAGTATCAACCAAACCCTCAATTTGCATTTTGAATAGATACAACGACAACAATGGTGAATTGTCGTAGACCCCGTGCCAGTCTCGTGGCTTGCTCGTATCATCTTCCTATCAAGCGGAGCGTCTTCAATTTCGGGTCTTCATTTAAAATTCATCGAAGCAACCACACCGCGCGTACAGTAATTCAGGGATACGTTCTAATCGTTTGGGTAAATTGATAAATTCCATTCGAAATTCTAGTGTGTACTTGACACACCCACCCCGTGTAAGTGAACACTCACTGGAATTGAGTAGGTGGTCAGTTAATCGTAGCCGATATCCAAACATCAATCTGTTTTGCAGCCGGATTTCAGGTCACTTGGTGATTAATCGCTGACAACTGAGCTGGGGGTATTAATCAGCGAACACTTATGAGCGCTACAGATACCCACAGCAGATACACGTCATCGCCTCGCGATTCTTCAGTCGGGCGCCAGTCTCGGCGAATAAATTTGTTTATTTTTTTTCCCTCGGGGATTCGGTGGATATTGGTTCGATAAACAAAATTAAGACACCGATTATCGAAGAAGCTACCGGAAGCTTGATCGATTTAGGGTCTAGTTTTTTTGTTTTTCTGTTCTTTCGCCATTTCTGCGTGGCTTATCCCACGGATTTACGTAATTGAATCGAATTTTCATACAAACATTGTCTTGAAGATACTTTGGGCGTGATAATTAAGCCCCCACGGGAGTCTCTTCATCTATTTACTTCTCAGACGTTGCCTTGCAGACCATCATCCACTCCCTGGGAGTCATCTAATCCCTCAGCTTACAGTTTCTCGATTCTCCCCGCCTCGCCGAAAGAAATGTACTTGACCCAGATTAGAAGCAGAAACAAAACATCGACCCAAAAGAAAAAAAAGAAAAGCCTAAGCTAACTTTAGTTTCCCAGAGAAGAGAAAATCAAATCTCCTGGAGACTGCGCCATTGCATCGGGCATCTGTGGAACGATGATTATATCAATCAAGATACGTACTAAATAATTTCGTTGATTTTCGTATGCTAATTGAGTTGTTTAGCGGCAACAACAGTCGATGGGGAAAGAATTTCATGAGTGTGTTTATCCGAGAAACAAAAAAATGTGTATCTTCCGTCCGAACTCTTGCATATTCATGGGGTGATTAATTTTTGTTGAATCAAAATGAACACTAATTGAAAATGATTCGGATGGATTGAGAATATTTTGGAGGTCGTTAGATGTCATCGCTGGATGAGTGAAGAAGAATGTGAACGCCGGCTGAGAGATGCCCGCGGGTGTCATTTGCTTAAACGGATTTATGATCTAGTTAATCGGGATTTTATTAGCACCTTAATGGTCAGGGAGTTGTTTTACAACATCATTAACACCGCTGATGGATGGCTTTTGTTGCAAGATTTTGTCTTTAGATTTATGCCTTCATAAGAGCCATTTGGCGGGAGAAGAAAGATCAATTGTCTTCGTCGAGATCAATGAAATCTCAGAGGTGAGAAAAGAAGAGGCCCTAGATGGTTACCCTGAGGGACGCCGACAGGATGGCGCAGTTGGTTAAGTGCCTGGCCTAAGTTAGAGGGGTCCCAGGTTCGAATCCCAGTGAAAGCAAAGTTAATACGCGTTTATCCGGTTTTCCAAATCTGGTCCAGTCACCATTTGCTGTTGGGAGCAAATTAACAGCACTATCACTAGGACGGTCGATCAGTGGTACTAGTCTGACTGTGGGTATCAAAATGGACCAACATGGTCTAAGTGTGCTGGTGAATTCACTAACAGCTCCCTAACCTAACCTAAGGCCAAGCAGCGCTGCATTAAGTCAAGCAGCCCCTTCTCCGAATTCTGTTCTAAACTTCCTCGAGTCTCCTTTGATTTCGATAGACTTACTGCACCTCAGTCAAATTCTGTGCTTGTCGTCAGAAATATGGTGAATAAATCGACCCTCATCCACGCCAAAGCCCACTTCCGACATCTCGACCCTCCTCCGCTTCTCGATCAAGCATCACTCCATTATTCCAAAGCCCAAGCCACCCATAGATCACCACCTTTGAATGAACCCAATCTTTTCTGGATCAGCAATCTAAGCTCAGGATTTTTCAAGTTTTTCCTGACGCTGGCCTTGAGCGTTTACCAACAACCGTCACCAGCTAGATCGAACCCTTGGAAGTAGTCCCGAATTGCGAATGTAGCCAATCGGATCTACAAAATTTCCATTCGATGAAGAGAACTGGCCATCAACAGGAACCTTGTGGTATTTCACATTCAAATTCCCTGTAACCCTATCATTCCCACGAGTTTTTGTCCTCCTTCTAGTGTTCAGCCAACATATTCAAATTCCACAAAAAGAACAGGACCTGATAAACAACCTTGAGGAACCCCATATTAGAAATTGTATCTTCTGCATATCTGATATGTCTGTATGCTCCTGCAACATTCTGTCTGTCATTCAAAAGATTGTGTTAAAGCGACAAAAATATCGATTCCTTGGTAGCTCCAATTGCGAACGTAGCCAATCAGGTCTACAAAACTTTGATTTATAAAGAGAATTGGTCAAGCAGAAGAACCTTTGTGTCATTTGAGATTCAAATTCCATATAACCCCATCATTCCCACGAGTTCTTGGTCTCCTTCCAGTCTTCAGTCTACAATTTCAAATTTCACAAAAAGAACAGGACCGTAGAGGCCACCTTGTGGAACTCCAGATTAGAAGTTGTATCCTCTGCATCCCTAAGCTGAAGTCAAGTTCCTGTATACTCCTGCAACAGTCCGTCTGTCATTCAAAAGATTCTGTTACAGCCACAAAAACTTCGATCCCTTGGTAGCACCAATTGCGAACGTCGCCAATTGAATCTACAACATTTTGGTTCGATGAAGAGAAAGGGCTAACAACAGAAACCTTGTGGCATTTCACATTCAAATTCCATATAAGTTCATCTTTTTCTACGAATTTTTGCTCTCCTCCCAGTGTTCAGCCTACAATTTCAAATTTCAAAAAAAAGTACAGGACCTTATAGGCCGCCTTGTGGAACTCCATATACAAAATTGCATCCTCTGCATCCCTAAGCCGTAGTCAAGTCCCTGTGTGCTCTTGCAACCTTTCATCTGTCATTCAAAAGATTCTGTTAAAGCCACAAAAATCATTGTTCCTTTTCGACAATCCACCTCTCCTCATAGTACACTCAACTCCATCCCATTGTGTATTTTTCACTCACCTAGGGCATGACCTTTCACTTAATTTGCTCGTCAATGCCTTCGTCGACTTCGCAACCAGAAAACCGAAGAAAAAAAAAAACAAACAAAACAAAAGCGAAATAGAAACCTCGACGCATAAAATTTATGTCTTCCCTCGAACAACTAACCTCCAGCAGTCCCGGCAACATTAAGCTGCCAACATTCAGGAACATCTAGTAATTCGCACGCAATAAACTGCTAACTATGTACTTGTGCCGCACGAAACCTCTTCGACGATATCCATACCGTGCTCAAGGCATGACGCATCTTCTTATTTATAAAACAGGTGACCACTCCGACAAGTCAATTCTTCGAACTTCCCCCCTCCCCCGGAATGATTCAACTAATTAGCAATAAAAAAAAAACCACCATCTATACATCTTCCAGTCGAAAATTTGATTATTTTGGCGCATTAGCGAGAAGTTAATACCCGCATCCGTTGACGAAAAAAGTTAATTCAAAACCAGCTCTTTCCATTGCATAACCGCATTTCCGCCTCCCTTGCGCTCCACAAAAAGGCAGCAGAATTAACCGATGGCATCTGCATGCAGATTGTGTTCATGTAGACCACAAATTCCATGCCCAAACGACTTGACTTTGATTTAAGTTGCAAACTTTCCCCCTCATAGATTCTCCCGTCTCGTCACTCTCTCGCTCCAACCCGGGGGTTACATGCAACGAGTGTGAATACCTTTACAACGCGGTGGTAGTCACTCTTGCCCGGTTCCACGAAAATAAAACTGCAAAAACCAAACAGCCCCAACTACACACGAAAAGAAAAAAGTCGTCTGACCGCATGCTTTCGCTAGAAACCAACGACCGACCGAACGTCTTAAGAAGCGGATGTAATATCCGTCCGACGCTCGTTGTCCGGTGAGTTGATATAATTTATTTAGATACAGCAACAACAACAAAAAATGCGGAGTACTTGGTAGTTGGTTGGAATTTGTATCTATTACGACATCAGGAGTGAAGTGGAAATTCTTTAGCGATGTGATGAGGTGTTTATCTGAGGATAGTGTGTTTCGTTTTCATGGTGGGAGGTTGCTTTAGATGCAATCTATGCGTATCTGAGAGTGAATTAAAATGTTTTCACGAAGGGTTCTGAAAATTTGTTCAGATCTCTGTACGAGTGTATCTATTTTTTGTGGGAATTTTTATGTGGTACCTCAGGGTTGATAGTAACTGTTATGAAATTTTCTTCTATTTCTATAGAATTTCCTTCTAAGACCTACCTGTGTCTGTCTTTGACTTCAGACATGCTTTAAAATTCATTGCAAATTTTGAGATACATTATTTGCGTATGTATCTGTACGCTGTTGCGGGCTAAAATCTAAGTATTTTAAGGAGTATTCTGCTTTCTTAAACCATTTCTAAGGGATTTGCGAAGAAACAATTGAAAACTAGTGACCCTGATGCGAAATACATGGGGTACCTCAGAGTAGTAATCATTGGCCTTTACTTTTTTTAGTTAAAAAATTCGGCATTATTGTGTGATGTACAGTTTTTATAGCAATTTGGATTTCTTTCGATTACTCGATGATTTCCTGAATAAAGATACATTATCTAGATACATTTACGGACTGAAATCTTGGCATTATATGGGTTTTTTCAACTTCTGAGAAATGCACAAAGAATTCGTTGTCAGAAAAATGATTTCATCGCGGTCTATTGAAGTTCCTCATGGTTGACTGACTTGTCCTATACTTTTTTAAATCTGAACAAAATTCAATAAAAAATCCACGCAATTCCTCAGGGTTTTCTCCACTCTCGAAATCATTAATTTCCTTTTCAAAGATGTTCATTTCATCGAAACGAGACACTTTTTCAAAAGATTCTTCAAATTTAGATACAAAATTTGTATCTTTATCGAGTTTTATGAATTTCCGAGAAATTAATGTTTCCTCGCATCGCATTGAATCCTTTTGCCAATGATAAATGACAAGAGCCCACAATTGTTGCCACCGTTCGCGATTGCCTCAAATTCATCAACAACAATGAAAAAAATTATCAAATTTGTCCTTTTTTTGAAGAGAAAAATAAACCATTAGCGAGTGACATCAATTAGAATTCAATTGAAAACAATCTTCAGTGGATTGTGAGGAGACTGCTCAGAAGGACAACATCTTCTCACGGTTTCTCTTTGGCCATTCGTTTTGATATCGAAAGAAATATGTGTTTGTACACACAATACGTGATCGCAGTGCATGTATCATAAATAACCAACTGGGATGCATTCTAGTCGAAAAAGGGACATCATCTACCGATTGGATTCGTTTAAGGATACAGGCTTGGTGTCACCTTTTTTTTGTGTTTCATCAGTCAGATTCTAGCACAGCAGGTAGTCCGAACCGAGGTGTGGGGGATCTAGAAGGTGTGTCTGGTGGACGTACACATGAGAGGGCGCTTCATAGTTTGCCCGTGAACTTTGTGTCATGTTCGTCAAGCAGATGAGCGGTGTAGATGGATGGAGTGAAACGTGATTCAAATGCAGTACGAAGCCCACCCATTGAACCAGAAAGATGTTCAGTGTTTTGAGTGAGGAGATAAGACACTTGATAACGATCAGATTTTTGAGAGGAGAGGCCAGAGTATCTGATCTTGGAAGGCAAGCCCTTTGCGCAATCATAGTGAGCACTGCGCGCGAGGAGGAAGCATAGTTTCCAAGAGAAATTGTGTACCTTAGAGTGGTATTGGTCCCGTCTTGTTAACGAATTAAATTATTGTTGAGAGAACAGGCCAGAGTCTCTGATCTTGGAAGGCAATCCCTTTATCGACATAGACAGGAGCAGGAGGAGCAGTTTCCAAAAGAAATGGTGTACCTTAAGGTGGCGGTATTGGTCCCGTCTTGTTAACAAATTAAATTATGGCTGAGAGGTGAGTCTCTGATCTTGGAAGGGAATCCCTTTATCGATCTAGACAGGAGCAGGAGCATAAGTTTCCAAAAGAAATGGTGTACCTTAAGGTGGCGGTATTGGTCCCGTCTTGTTAACGAATTAAATTATTGTTGAGAGGAGAGTCTCTGATCTTGGAAGGGAATCCCTTTATCGATCTAGACAGGAGCAGGAGCATAAGTTTCCAAAAGAAATGGTGTACCTTAAGGTGGCGGTATTGGTCCCGTCTTGTTAACGAATTAAATTATTGTTGAGAGGACAGGCCAGAGTCTCTGATTCTATAAGGCAATCCCTTTATCGATCTAGACGGGAGCAGGAGTAGTTTCCAAGAGAAAATGGCGTACCTAAAGGCGGCGCTATTGGTCCCGTCTTGATGCTCTAATCAATCGATTTTTTATCGCGTGTCCTCCAGAAGGTGTCGGGATAAATACGAGAAAGAAATATTCAGCCGGCGTTCCCAAATGTCCCCTAAAATGCTGCATAAGTACCACAGGTCTGCAGCCTTGGACCCCTTCTCTTCATAAATCAATTTAATCACGAATCTCGTTCATTTTCTTGCAAAATTCTCTCCGCAACCCCAGTTCGTCATCATCAACATCTTCATTCTGAAGCCATTTTCCCCATGATTAAGTATCTCAAGCCCAAGTATCTGTAAATTTCGTTGACAAGATCATTAAAAGATTCCCAAAGATGCCCATTAACCACCGAAAAAGTTCACATGCTCAATCGCTCCATCTAACCCAAACCCTCAGGCCCGCAGACAAATACCAAATAATTAGCCACAATCTGTCGAATTACCTTGCCAAGCGGCCCAGCTCAACACACTCTCATCGCCCCGTCGCGCCGGGGGGTACTCGGATCACTGTTGTTAGTCAATTAGCATAAACGTTTCATTTCCTCTTTTTCTCCGGTTGAGAAACTCCCGCCACAATCTGCTACACATCACGGTGTATGTCATAATTTTAATTAAATTACCACCACGCATACCAAAACCAAAGCCCAAATCCAGCATATCTCCGCGTACGCACGCCGAAATCGGTGGCTATTGTCTCGTGCAATTCACAGATAAATCGTGTGAAAATCCACCGACATTGATCCATTTTCTCAAATCCATCGGTGCATTTACATAATCCACAAATTAAATCTAACAGATACATGCGAGCCAATAAACATAGAGGTCGTTCGGCGCATTGACCACCCGAAAGACCGCAATCCGCATTTCATTCATTCATTCGCTCATTCGCTCGTCGTCGCTCATCGTAACTGAATCGTTAAATGGATGTTAATTGTTTGTCATTAATCTAATAGTTTGTGTGTGTCTCGATGGAAAAGTATCTGAAAGATTTCTCTGAAAGCAGTACATTCATTCGGACGGCGGCGGTGTGGAAATGAAGAACAGTATGTGCTCCATCGGTGTGCGAGATTTTCTTTCGATTCAAGATCCACCATAACGGCGAGACATTCTGTGCGCAGATGGAAGAGATAAGGGGGAAAAAAAAGTTCGAGATGAAAGCCAAGCATTGTGCACGGAAATTGATTATTTCGTGTCGTTTTTTTTTCCTCTCTCACATTTTTATTCCGGGAATTCAGAACAGGACGCTTCTTTTATTTGTATTTGCTTAAAGTCGCGCGCCGAGGAGGGATATCTTTCGGATATGTGTGTATCTTTGCCGAGGAGGAGAGATAAGGGTACGGTGAGGGAAGAGATTTGGGGACAGGATTTCACCCCCCCTTCGGATTTTGAGGAAGTATTTGCTTAAGATACTATCTGGCTTTGAGTTTTGGGTTTATGAGATACATAGGAACAGTTTTCCATGACGATCCCCTTTCAAGAGACAGAGCTTCTGTGTGTTTTGTACTGATTTTATGATGTCCAAATGTTACCCCTGGATGCTACCTAAATATTGTCGTGTTCTCCCCTCTAAGCAAACACCTTTACTGGGTGTTCTGAGAAAGGGGTGTACAAAGTTGTTTCTTTCAGTCGATTATGTGCAAGAAGACGTCGCGAGATTTGGGGGATAGCCTGGCTCAGTCCATGGGAAACGTCTTTATCGGCTGATGAACTTTGGCCGTGAAAGATTGAAAATCTGTTGTATACATCCTAAGCTCAGTTCGTACGAAATTTTGGTGGTCCTAGATACAAAATAGGCACCCTATTGCGCCTAAGCCGCCCTTTTTTTTTCAAACCCGACTTAAAAGTCACCGTGAAAAGTTTCAGAGTTAAAAATCTGTCTTTAGCTCTCAAGTACGCATCCTAAGCTCAGTTCGTATGAAATTTTGGCGGTCCTAGATACAAAATAGTGACTTTCTTGCGCCTAAGCCGCTCTTTTTTCCAAGTCCGACTTAAAAATAACCAAGTTTTATCTATGTAAGCTGAATCTGAGTTGATACGCTTACTTAAGGTATGTCT
Source organism: Myathropa florea (assembly GCA_930367185.1). Classification (NCBI taxonomy): domain Eukaryota; kingdom Metazoa; phylum Arthropoda; class Insecta; order Diptera; family Syrphidae; genus Myathropa; species Myathropa florea. Next base: position 8,912,204 of record OV884005.1, on the reverse strand, counting down.
ACATGGTTATGAATCATTCCTGGACATGGGAAAGTATCTAGTAGCTCAGTTCATGTGCAATTTTGACGGTCCTAGCTACAAAATATGGATTTTGTTGCGCTTACGCCGCTCTTTTTTTCAAGCCCGACTTAAGAATCGCCGTGAAAGGTTTCAGAGCTAAAAATCTGTCTTTAGCTCTCAGGTACGCATGCTAAGCTCAGTTCATATTCAATTTTGGCGGTCCTAGATACAAAATATGGACTTCGTTGTGCCTAAGCCGCTATTTTTTTCCAAGCCCGACTTGAAAATAACCAACTTTTATCCATGTAAGCTGAATCTATGAATAGATCCGCTCACTTAAGGTATGTCTTCATCGATTTGTCCCCTACACGCCGTGGTTTCAGACTTGAAAGTCTTTCTTTAGCTCTCAAATACGCATCCTAAGCTCAGTTCATGTGCAATTTTGGCGGTTCTAGGTACAAAATATGGACTTTGTTGCGCCTAAGCCGCTCTTTTCTTCAAGCCCGACTTAAAAATAATCAACTTTTATCCAGTACAAACATCAGAGTCCATGTAAGTGGCATTTAAATTGTATCCTTAAGTACCTACGCTCCCTCAGAATGTATCTACATGGTTTCAAATCATTTTTGAGTACAAAAAAGTATCTTGTGACAGAAAGTAAGCCTCCGAACTCTCAAAAGATGTACAAAACGTCATGTTGTGAAGCATAAATCTGGAGAATCTCTAAAAACTTCACCACAAAATCAATCAAAAACTAGTTCGGGGTGAAAGGCAGATACAAAATATCAAAAACCTCCCACAGGGCTGTCTAATTGGACCCACTCTTTGCCTGTCATCCACAATTATTTGCACAACCTCAAAAAATGCATCATTACATCATAAGTGCTTCTCCGAAAAGGACTCTTCACAACAAATTTGTGGGATACCACAAGTCTGCAGTGTTAGGCCTACGCTCTATAAACAAACAAAAACCCACTCTAAGTTGCCACTAATCAGTGCACTGCACTCAAATAAACCCCACTTCATTGAAGATCCACTTGCAATCGAAAGAGATGCATTCACCAGCCAGCACACACTGCATCGCATTCCATTGCTTCCCCCTCGCGAAATTCCGCACAAATTTAATTGCTTATTCAATTATCCCCGCATGCGATGACTGCGATGGAAAAAAAAGTCCCTTGTTATTTCATCTATCAACTGTCATTCTTTATGGCAAACAACTCGAAAACATCGCTTGATTGTAATTAAAATTCCACACAACAGTGTCCATACATTGCTGCTGATGTCCACAAAAACAGACCAGCGCTCGTCTATTCACTCCACTCCGCCCAGGCACTGTGCCACTTAGTCATGCAATGAATATGCGGTGTATCGTAACTCAACACACGCCATTGCGGTGAAGTGCACTTACACTCACTTACTAGCTGCGCCAGTCACTCTCCTGAATTTTCCCGCCTCAACCATGTGTTGCACAAAAAACGAAATCAAACAGAGAACTATTTCATCCCAATCAAGGTGAATGTCGACCGTGAAAAAAACCGTGGTATCGAAACAATCAGTAAGTCGCACCCATCGCGACAGAAAAGTGAATTGTCACTGCCACTTCGGAGCGAATAAATCCACATCCAGTCGTTTGCAGGGACAACAAACAGAAAGAATTTGCATACAAAACGCTCAAGATAAAGCATTTATTCATCGTCCACCGTTGGGCGGACAGTTGGCGTTGAACCCTCCCATTAGTCACTGCAAATGAAATTCTCTCCGGCACTTAAACAGTTCGCAGAGAACTGATGAAAGAACAGAATGCAAATTTCCCTCCATTCTAAGTCAAGCTTATCCACGTTCAGATGCTGAAGATACTCCCCAGTTACTCAGACATTCCTTATAAAACTGACGCATCTGAGTCGTTTAATTTAATTTCACAGAAATACCCCGCTGATACGAGAGAGAGAGGCAAAATGAGGTAATCTAAGCTTAGGAAGTTTTCACAGATTCAAAGCGATTCCCGCACATCAAGTCAGACGTCCAGAAATGAGTGGATGCATGTTCTCGATTTGGTTGAATCTTCAAAAGTAGTTAGACACATTTAATTACTCCAGAGAAACGTGATTGAGATAATCTAAGCTAGGCTTAGAGCAGACCCCAGATGTTCGAGATATTCAAATGATGTCCGGAATTGAGTTTAAAGAGCGATACTTGCGCTCTAATTGCATCCTTATTGCTTTTGTGCTGCTTCCAAGCTTGGCTTCAACATTCAATTGTGTGACTTAAGCTCGGATTACGTAAAGTCTGCTGCTGTTTCGGATATAAACAAAGTCGGTGATTGCGATTTATTTCGTTTTAACTCGAATTTAATGGTAGACCATTTGTTCTGAGCGAGGTTTTGCCATGTCCAGACTTAATCTAGACTGTGCAGTGGTGTCTGCTGAACATATAACATTTTTAAGCCTGTTTCTTTGAAGTTTGATTATCCACCTTAACCTCGACTTGAAATGAACTTGCAGTGCACACGAGGATGAATGCAACTGTCTCAGACAACTGCTTCAGATGATCTTGAAAATGTAGTCTAATACCGAAATTTGTGTTCCCTCTCAAGCCTGGCTTCAAGCCTAACCTCGACTTGAAATGAACTTGCAGTGCACACGAGGATGAATGCAACTGCCTCAGACAACTGCTTCAGATGATCTTGAAAATGTAGTCGAATACCGAAATTTGTGTTCCCTCTCAAGCCTGGCTTCAAGCCTAACCTCGACTTGAAATGAACTTGCAGTGCACACGAGAATGAATGCAATTTCAGATGATCTTGAAAATGTAGTCCAACACCGAAATTTGTACTCTCCTTCAAGCCTGGCTTCGACTGATTAGACATTCTAACCTCGACTTGTATGAATTTTGTCCATGCACACTGAACCAAATTAAATCGGAGATTAATTTAAATGAATCGATTTTGGTTTTAAGCCCGACTTAAACTTTCGACTGACCAAATTGATCGTAACCATTCCCAGGCCCACGTTCGAAATGATGATCGAATTTTATGGTCCCCATAACATTCCCATTAAGTTTTACAGTCCAAACCTGGCTTCAACTTTCAATTACGCATTCTAAGCTCTGTTTATATGAATTTCTATCACGCACAGATCCAAAATATCCACTTCATTATGCCTAAGCCGCTGTTTTTTCCTAAGCCTGGCTTGGGGAAAAATCTATTTTTCATGCAAAATAGCAATCTAAATCCATTTGTGGGTGTCGCTCGACACTCGAGCCCATCTACAGTCACTCAGCGTGTACCTTGAAGAATGCAAAAATGACAATTGGTGACTTACCGTAGTTTCAAATAATCCACAAGGTCGTTTTAATCCGTAAAGTGAGATAGAAATACTCTTGAGGAATTTCAGATGCACTTGCACTTGTAATCCACTGTCACTACACCTTTTTTTTTCCTCTTCACTTGTTTTATCCAATAAATCCGGTTGACGAGAGAGAGAGAGAGCAAAAAAAAGGTCGTTGTCTGCTGGGAGAGCGCCCGTGAGAGGCGGCAGAGATATGCTATGAAAATCACTAATCACTGTTCCACAGGTGCACTTGGAAGCACTTTATATTTTCTTCTTCACCAACTCCCATCCAGTGGATATCTTCGATTTGGTATTCAAGATACACCACCACTTCACTCGATTGAAATATGCACACGTAATCGTTTGTTTTTTTTTTCTCTTGAAATTCGGTCAAATTTCAGCGTTTGTCGTCGTCGCAGATATGCCCGCGAACGCATTCATGCGAAATATTTTCTTTAAATTGTCGTTCTTCACCGAAAAAGATATCCACAAACTTCACACATCGGACAAGAGAGAGGGAGAGCGAAAGGGAGCACTGTGAGAGATGAAACAGCGAACGTTTCAGCGTACGGAAGCGGTATTTTTCTCCTTCACAACTATTAATCCACACTCGACCTACGTTCGGTACAGACTGAGCGGCAGTATGTTGATAGCGATCGTGTATATCGAATGGAGACTGTGGAATGCAATGCGATAGTTGCTGCTGCTGCTGAGTGGACGTGGACTGGTTGCTGCGGCGGCGGGCCTGCCTGTGCTGTGCTGTGCTGTGTCCCGCTGGCTGAGGGCATTCAGTGCATGTACGTAGGTTGACACAACAGCGCATATGTATACCATCAACACACAGCGACTGGTCGAGCAACATTCCTTGGGCTTCAGTGTTGCTTTGGGTTAGTTACCGGCATCTAGTTCGTGGTTCGAGATACATTGAGTGGTGTTTTGTTGGATTTATTTTCCATTTGAGTGGTTTTTTTTTTTTGTTCTGCTGTGGAATGTATCTGTGGGTCGTTGTAACTCAGATACATTGTCGCTGCAACATGTATCTGTCGCCGGTATCGTGTGCGCATCGATTTTGTTTGCCGTGCGGGTGCTCAATATTTAAATAGTCCACATTGCCAGTTGCGAGATAATGAATTCGAGTGTTCCTATTGACTTAAGATACGCTCCGAACTCCGCAGATACAATTAATGGGATCGCTTTTGTCTCCCGCACTACCTACGCGCGTCCAATCACGCAGAGTTCGACTCGATTAAGTCATTTGAAGCGGCCTAACGTGACCTGAGGACATTTGTCGCCGCAAAGTGAACACGAAGCTGTAGTGATTTGAGGAGATGCTTGCGTGGGCCTAAGTCTAAGAACCTTTTGATCCCCGACTCTGCATGAGAATGGAAGGAGACAATGGCTGGCAGGCGACTGGTGGTGTTAATTCTTAGATCATTTTCAATTAACGCCGGATTGAGGTATCGTTTGGATTTCACACTTCGCGCTGAGCCCAGCTCACGACAGCATTGGGGATTATCTGCTGGCCTACGACCCTTTCAGACTCCGTTCGATGATACGAGCGTCAATTTGTAGTCAATTTGATGGATGGATGTGGGTTTTTTTTTCATAATTACGAGTGATTAGATGGTGTTTATGTGAATTGTGACGTGGGGATGGCAGTGGGAGATGTTGGAAGGAACATGATAGGGCCCGTGCTGTACGCTTGTGCTTCTTTTCTCTCTGTTTTTGGTCGGCTGATGCTGGCCACGAGCTGAAGTTTGGTTGAGATTGCAAATTCTTGGTCAGACTCTCTGGTTGCCACGCGAGCACGCTGTTCAAAGGCGCGGCATCAGTCAGGACCTTGCCAAACTCGGACGTCTACTCAGAAAATGGATAAGGATTTCTCTAAAGTCCCTATCACAGCAGCTGCGACAGACCACGTTGTCAAACTTGTCCGCTTGAGATTCTGATTGGTTAGTGGAAGTCTGTCAGCGGGATATGATGGAAGGGTATCATGTTGGACCCGTGCTTTTTTTTTTAGACATTTTTTGAATCTCTACTGGAGCACTCAGACTCAAATCTTGTACTGACAGGTAGCAACCTACTCCAGTGTTGTCAATTTGATCCCAACGGCCAATGGTGACTGGACCAGACTCGATTTCACTGGGATTCGAACCTGGAACCCCTCGAACTTGAGACGGGCACTTAACCAACTGCGCCATCCAGTAGTTCTGACCCGTGCTTTAGGCTTGCACTTCTTCCTCTGTTTTTGGTCCGATAATACTGGCCACGAGCTGTAGTTTTCTCGAGATTTCAACTGGTTGTTTGATAAGTTTTTCGTCAGACTCTCTGGTAGCCACGAAGGCACTCCCTTCAAAGACGCGACTTCGACTTCTGTAGCCACGAAGGCACTCCCTTCAAAGACGCGACTTCGACTTCTGTAGACACGAAGGAAGTTCCTTCAAAGACGCGACTTCTGTGGCCACGAAGGCACTCCCTTCAAAGACGCGACTTCGACTTCTGTAGCCACGAAGGCACTCCCTTCAAAGACGCGACTTCGACTTCTGTAGCCACGAAGGCACTCCCTTCAAAGACGCGACTTCGACTTCTGTAGACACGAAGGCAGTTCCTTCAAAGACGCGACTTCTGTGGCCACGAAGGCACTCCCTTCAAAGACGCGACTTCGACTTCTGTAGCCACGAAGGCACTCCCTTCAAAGACGCGACTTCGACTTCTGTAGACACGAAGGCAGTTCCTTCAAAGACGCGACTTCTGTGGCCACGAATGCACTCCCTTCAAAGACGCGACTTCGACTTCTGTAGCCACGAAGGCACTCCCTTCAAAGACGCGACTTCGACTTCTGTAGCCACGAAGGCACTCCCTTCAAAGACTCGACTTCGACTTCTGTAGACACGAAGGCAGTTCCTTCAAAGACGCGACTTCTGTGGCCACGAAGGCACTCCCTTCAAAGACGCGACTTCGACTTCTGTAGACACGAAGGCAGTTCCTTCAAAGACGCGACTTCTGTGGCCACGAAGGCACTCCCTTCAAAGACGCGACTTCGACTTCTGTAGACACGAAGGCAGTTCCTTCAAAGACGCGACTTCTGTGGCCACGAAGGCACTCCCTTCAAAGACGCGACTTCGACTTCTGTAGCCACGAAGGCACTCCCTTCAAAGACGCGACTTCGACTTCTGTAGCCACGAAGGCACTCCCTTCAAAGACGCGACTTCGACTTCTGTAGCCACGAAGGCACTCCCTTCAAAGACGCGACTTCGACTTCTGTAGACACGAAGGCAGTTCCTTCAAAGACGCGACTTCTGTGGCCACGAAGGCACTCCCTTCAAAGACGCGACTTCGACTTCTGTAGCCACGAAGGCACTCCCTTCAAAGACGCGACTTCGACTTCTGTAGACACGAAGGCAGTTCCTTCAAAGACGCGACTTCTGTGGCCACGAAGGCACTCCCTTCAAAGACGCGACTTCGACTTCTGTAGCCACGAAGGCACTCCCTTCAAAGACGCGACTTCGACTTCTGTAGACACGAAGGCAGTTCCTTCAAAGACGCGACTTCTGTGGCCACGAAGGCACTCCCTTCAAAGACGCGACTTCGACTTCTGTAGCCACGAAGGCACTCCCTTCAAAGACGCGACTTCGACTTCTGTAGACACGAAGGCAGTTCCTTCAAAGACGCGACTTCTGTGGCCACGAAGGCACTCCCTTCAAAGACGCGACTTCGACTTCTGTAGCCACGAAGGCACTCCCTTCAAAGATGCGACTTCTGTCTAGCCCTTGTCAGGGTCGGACGTCTGTACAGAAAATAGGTAAGAGTTTCTCTCTATTCATTGTCAAGCTTGAGGCCGCTTGAGTCTCTGATCGGTCAGTGGAAGTCTAAGTTTCCCTCGCTGTCTCATCGACTGCTCAACCTCCGAGGCATTCAATCAAGAATCCCTTGTTCTTAGCCCTGAACGTCCAAATAGTGCCCCCGAGCTCTTAGGTCATCGTTTGGATTTGATGTCATTCTGGGTTCTTCCATCATGACTCACAACCGACTAGCGGTCATGACATTGACCACTTAACGCTGCGCATTCATCCATTCGATTGTGCGCAATTCCGGCGAACAAAGCGAGAGTTTCACTATCAAAAGCTGTTCGAAAAATTGCCTCAATTACCCTCCCACACAAGTTCGTGAGATGTATGCCTCTATGCTCAAGTGCCAATTTGCTAATTACCCGTCAGTGGAACCAGGGGATCGGTATCGATGTTCAATCAGCAAGTGGATCATGGCGAGACACAAATGCAGGCGTTCACAGGAAAAGCAGAGAGGAGAAGTTCATAGATCCATCCATCAACACCCGAAATCACAATTATCAACTGCAACGTGTTTATGGACATGCCTCCCCGCCCTCCCGGTTGTTTGTGTGCGGCTCGTTCGTTCGATAATTATACACAAACATTCCATCAGTGCCGGTCTAGATACCACGAAAAATGTTGTAAACAAACAGCAGTCGACGGTGGTGTTTGTCCGTCTGTTTGGATTTTGGGTGATGCCCGACGGGTGTAGGATGCTTGAGATCACAAGGGCTACCGGTGCAATTGGGAGTCGGTAACGACAACGACGACGACGGTGGCGGTGATGACGACGACGACGATGGTGATGATGATGATGATGGAGGTGATGATGGTGATGGATGCGATCGGGGGCCCTTTTCATCGCTGGAATGAGATAATTCACTTGAGGCCAGTCGAGAGATGACAGGAATGTGATGAAATTCAGGTGATGTGAGGGCAAAATGTGCTTGGAAATGCAGTCTTTCGGTAGCTTGACATTAAGTGTCGTTCAACTCAAAGAGGGACTAGATTTTTGTGACCAATCACGTGCGTCGTGGACCGAAGACTCTTCAGCTCTCCCTCGTAGCGACAAATGTTCATCCGGAATGAGTTCCAGACTTCACCGCGTTCCAGTTTGACCCTAGACGCAGGCAGGCCGTCGTAGCGACCATGAGCAACAAACGTACGTCCGGAATGAGTTCCAGACTCCATCGCGTTCCGGCTTGACCCCAGACGCAGGCAGGCCGTTGTAGCGACCATGAGCAACAAACGTACGTCCGGAATGAGTTCCAGACTCCATCGCGTTCCGGCTTGACCCTAGACGCAGGCAGATCACTCTGTGCTCTGCTGGCAGCCATCTCCGACATTTTCCTCGCTTAAACGGACGCTGATTTGGTCGCTCAAAGCAGCCTATTATGTACCCCTTTCAAGAGAACATGTCAAGACCAAGGAAGTGACTCCCTCTCATTAGCATTCACGCGATCAATCGTATCTCAAGTCAAATCTCTTCCATCTCCCTGCCTTTAGGTGGTCCTAATGACTTCTGATGCGCCATCCCGCGGTGGACAAAAGATTCCCTGCTCTACATCCCCTCGAAGGACAACACGGACCAACAAAAAGAATCCAAAAAGAACCCAAAAAAATTTCCATAACACAAATCACCAGCAGGACAAGAACCCTATCCACAGGTAATCTGTAACCCGTCACTCGACGCCCGTAACCCACTTGTGAAATTAGATTTAGATGAACAAACAAACTGTCAGAACCCAGCGTCAGTCCCGCATCCTTGCCTGCGACGTCGATAAATTCTCAACCGATTCTGCTTAAAGTGACGACGACCGCTTCAAGGAGCCATCTCCTCAGTCGCTACACATCGAAGATACAATTTGTGGCAGGCGTCTTTGCGTGGTGTATCGGGTTACTGTCGCTACCTGTTCGTGTGCGCTGTGAGCATATGGAATGCGATGTCTTTCAATTGATAAAGGATTGGATATCCTTTCAATCGATTTCATTTATCTGCCGCCGCGAGATGTATTTTTATCTGAGGGATACCTTTTTTGAGGGGGGGGGGTTCTCTTAAGGTGATGGTGGTGGAGGGAGTTTGGGAATGAAACACGTGGACTACAAAGTCGATGATGTGTCACAAAAAGCTCTGTGAGCTGACAGATGATGCCGGGAGCTCTGGGAAACTGGAAGATGATGGGAATTTGAAGAGTTCTTGTCAAAAAATTGGAAGAATTTGAGGTGACTGGGACTCCTTAGGTGGCTCGGGTGTCGTCTAAAGCCATCGTCACTCCTCACTTGCCAGTCGGAGGTATCATTAGCTGGACGCGAAGCCTGAATCGAGCTCTATTTACCCAGCGGAGAGGGCAATAGGACGAGCAAAACCCACAGAGCACCAGAGGACAGTCTCAGTCTCATGGAAAGCCCTTCTTTTCCTCAGGCAAGCGCCCGAAATTCTTATCTGATTCCTCCAGTCACCAATCTCTGTCATTCCCAAAGAGAAATGACACATCTTCGAACCCAAAAAGCACTCGTCACCTCTCCAAGGTCAAAACCAACCAAACCATCAAAGCAAGCCTTCTATTCACAAGCCAATCCCACAAGACCACGGAGGACAGCATGTGATCGTCCCTCCTTCAAGCCGTCAGGCAGCGCATTCCTTCAGTCACTCTCACGTCCAATCAATTTGTCTCGCAGAACGATGAAATAGGAACTGTCCAGGACAACTGTGCGCGATGATTGAATTAGGAGTACCGGCACGTGCAACATAACCGCCAAGCGGCATGCTAATAATTTTGCAACGCTCATCTCTCCCTCGTCAAACGAGAGACTGGACTGCTGGACTGGGCGCGAGGAAGCGGCGACGGGCAGGCACTAAGTGTGAGTGGATGGATGGGCTATAAAATATGACAATGTTGGCAAGGCCTGGCAGCGTCGTGACGGGAATGCAAACGAAGCGCAAACGAAGAAGGAAACAAACACCTTGTGGGAGATTCTCTTGAGGCGTTCACTATGCAGGCGATGGAAACGATTCGAAGACGACTTGGGAATGAGGCATTAGTTGGGGCTTCCTTTGAGTGGTTTGCAAGATTGGGAATGCCTTGAAAGTGTCCACTTTTTCGAAAGAACTCCGCCAACCCTTTTCTCACCTTTTAGTCTGCTAGCCACTTGGGTCTTCCTTTGAGTGGTTAGCAAGATTGGGAATGTCTTGAAAGTGTCTACTCTTGCCATTTTTGACCGCCAACCCTTTTCCCACCTTTTAGTCTGAACTCTTTCATTTTCCAGATCGACCTCTGCGATCACTCAAACGACATCCATTTCCTCGTCGAAATTTCATCCACCTTCAGTGCTAAATGATGCTCTAAAACGAGGTCACTCGGACATCCCGTCAAATGAACAACAATCAGTCAGCTTAAGCAGCCTCAGCGACGCGAACACATCGGGCACCGAGCGTATGCAAATTAAGTCCAATGCAAGCATCATTAAGCGCACAGCCGCAGATGGACGCATTTCCACAAGACTTGTGGTCGTTTGACATGATTGCCGGCAATTATATACGTTTGACATCTTGGCTCGGCTTGCATGAGCTAAAAGCCTGCAATTTGTCGGATGACATCGTTTCGGATGCGACATGAGTTGATTGCTAAACGAAGACCTTGTGGGGATTGAAATTATCATTGCCCTTCGTTTATGGTTAGGGGTGAATCGTAGTTGATAAGTGGTTCAGATTAGAAGACTGTTTTCGCAGTGAAAAATATTTTTCGGAATCGCCTAGTTGACACTCAGTGAGCCATAACTGCAGCAATAAAATCACCAATGTTCTTCGTTCGTGGTTGGCAAGCCGATCAGATCAAAATAGTGTTTTCGGAGTGAAGGAGACTTTTTCGGAGTCGCCTAGTTGACACTCAGTGAGCCATAACTCCAGCAATAAAATAATCACTGTCCTTCGTTCGTGGTTGGCAAACGGATCAGATCATAAAACTGTTTTCGGAGTCGTCTGGTTGACATTCGGTCGGCCATAATTGGAACAAAAAAATTATTATTGTCCTTCGTTCGTGGTTGGCAAGCGGATCAGATGAAAATAGTGTTTCCGGAGTGAAATAGATTTTTCGGAGTCGCCTTGTTGACACTCGGTGGGCCATAACAACACCAATTTTTGTTTCACAGTAAAGAACGGTGACTTGATGAAAAGAGCAGACTGGCCACTCATATATGGTGTAAAAATATCTCCCACCTGCGTGACAGTCTGTCGAGATATCAGTGGCAGAATGTGGAAAAGGTGGACTTACTCCGAAAAACTCAAAAATTTCTCTTCACATCTGGTGACAGAGTGACACTCTCAAGATTGTCGTGAAGTCCATGAAATTCTCCTCAAATTTCTCATCGGGTTTGTGAATCTACTGCTTACCGCTTTGAAGATACAAGTGTTCAAAGTTTGTCTGTATGAAAAAGATTTTTCGGAGTTGCTTGGTTTATATTCGATGGGCCATAACAGCAACAATCTTTGGGTCAGAGTAAAGAATGATGTCTTGATGAAAAGAGCAGACTGGCCACTCTTGTATGGTGTAAAAATATATTCCACTGCCATGGCAGTTTTTCGAGATATCGATTGCGGAATGTGAAAAAAGCAGATCTACTCCGAAAAACTGAAAAATCTCCCTTCACAGCTTGTGACAGACTGAAACCTTCGAAATTATCTTGAAGTCCATGAAATACTCATCAAATTTGTCGTAGGATTCGTGGATCTACAATTAACCGTTTTGAAGATATACATAAGTGTTCGAAGTTTGCTTGTCTTTGAATGGATCCACAATGGACACAACTGTTGGTCTCAGTGAGCCGCGACCCGGTCGCAAGGGCACCCCATCACCTACCTACCTACCTGTCTTTGAATCTACCCACCAGATCTCTGGAGCAGCACAACGTAAGGAGCGTCATTTAGACCGCTTCACAGACTCATAGACCCCACAGCCATCGAATAGAAGTCTGTTCAGAAATCTACTCGCTGACTGGAGGAAAAAAGTGAATTTTAGTAGCGAACGGGGATTTTCGCCCCGATTGCCGTGGGCCTCTGCCCACAAGCGCACTATCACCCACTTCCGTGACCCACCTGCATGCCTCCCTTCACAAAAAGCTCTCCCCCCTCCAGTGACCAGACCAATTTCAACTCAAGCCCATTCGATTGCCATCAAAACAGCGTCAAGCTACTTTCTCCCCACAGCCAGTCAGTCAGTCTGCAATCCCGTCTAATCCCTAAGCCGCTCCATTCAATTCCATTAGACACAAAAATCACCTTATGACGCGTATCTAATCCGCTCAGTCCGATTTATTGTGTGAACCTCTGAAACAGAGGCGACTGCCCCCCTCGTCTGCCACAGCCGCGGAAGTCAAACTCTGACCATCTCTTGCGTCAGAAGATCGTCGTCGTCGTTCACCAGAGTCCGTCGTTCCACATATCGCCGAGACGTTGTGCCATCCGCAAATTGATTGAATCGGCGAATTGCATCTGAAGTCGGTTGCAAATTGAGGAGCAATACCGTCGGTGACACGGAGTATCCCCGCATCGTCAGCACCAAATTGCAACCCGCAAGCAGACACAGTATCTGTCTATCGGATGACATGTTTCTCGTCTCGTCTTCTTGGAATCGATTCACTTGAACGTATGCCACTGTGCGCTTGTGAAACGAATCGACTGCGAGTGCCGCTGGATGCATACGGAGAAAATTGAATATTTCCCAAAAACCAAGCACCAGTCAGAGGACGGACGGCAGCAGCACTCTTTCGGTTGCTCCTTTGTGTGGTATTCTCGTGCGCCCGGTTGATCTATTTTGGATTCCCTTACAGGTTCAAGATACTTGTCAATTGGTTCCCGCTGCGAGCGAGGGAGGCGGAGACGGTAGCAGTGGCTGCGGTGGCTATATGTAGATTCCGTGGCACTTGACATTGGTAATGTGTTTGTTTGGAATGAAGTCTCGTGGCGGTGCGGGTATTTTCGATGTGATTTCCAAAACGGATCCCTCTCTCTCTCGTGTGGGGGATATTTTTAGACGAACTTCAAGATGTTCACTGCATGAGGAGGATAGATTATGAACGCTTAGGGGTGAGGGGGGGATGCGAGATTTGTTTAGCAGAGGTTGTCAGTGAATTCCTGTGACAGGGTATCTGCTGGATGTGGTGCATTTTTGAAAAGTCGGTCATAGATGAGGGAATTCCTTCAGAGAAAGGGGAACTCTTTTGATTTGATTTTTGCCACGGAAAAGGAATGGGACGGTTTTTGAAAAGATGAGGGAATTTGTGGTGAAATGGGACGGTTTTTTTTGAATAACTGGCAATTTGTGGCGATATCCGTCGAATTACTGAATCTCTGATGTTGCTTGCATGAGTTGGGGTATTTCTTGAAGTTGCAGGGAATTGAGTTGTTTTTTTCAAGTCGCTGTATGCAGGGCACGAGGTTATAGAAGTAGAGGTTCTGATCATAAGCGGATCAGATCATAAGAGTGTTTTCGGAGTGAAAGAGATTTTTCGGAGTCGCCTAGTTGACATTCGGAAAGTTATAACTGCAGTAACAAAAATATCACTGTCCTTCGTTCGTGGTTCGCAAGCGGATCAGATCATAAAACTGTTTTCGGAGTGAAAGAGATTTTTCGGAGTCGCCTAGTTAACATTCGTAGGGTCATAACTGCAGCAATAAAATTATCACTGTCCTTTATTCGTTGTTGGCAAGCGGATCAGATCATGAAATTGTTTTCGGAGTGAAAGAGATTTTTTCGGAGTCATCTGGTTGACATTCGGTCGGCCATAGATGGAACAAAAAAATTGTCATTGTCCTTCGTTCGTGGTTGAAAAGCGGATCAAATCATAAGGGTGTTTTCGGAGTGAAAAAGATTTCTTTCGGAGTCGCCTAGTTGACATTCGGAGGGTCATAACTGTAGCAATAAAATTATCACTGTCTTTTGTTCGTTGTTGGCAAGCGGATCAGATCAAAATAGTGTTTTCGGAGTGAAAGAGATTTTTCGGAGTCGCCCAGTTGACATTCGATGGGTCATAACTGCAGCAATAAAATTATCACTGTCCTTGCAATAGACAGAGTATCACTCCTTGCATTAGACTTCACAAAAATATCCCGAGAATGCAGAGAAGTAGATCACCGTGAGCCGTACCTGGCAGCCATACTTCCACACTGCCATCATCGCTCCAAAGCCCTGAATCCCCTTCACAGAAATCCCTCCGTTGTCACCGTGGAAATGATCACATCTCCCGACGAAATCCATCTCTTTAAGAACTCAAAGTCCGTTTGGCTTAAATACACTTGAACATCAATTTCGGCACATCATCAGCGAATTCCATTGAAATGTACATGATATGCCCCGCCGACCGAAAACCACTCATAACATCCTTAAGACTCTCCGCCATTCAGTCGCTAAAACAACAAACACTCTCGCGTACTCGGAGAACAACAAAAAAACCTCAACAAACAGACGAACAAAGTCGCTTATCTAGATGAAAACAAACAAATAAACAAGGAACACAGACGCACAATCGCACGGACACAGGCACATACACACGCACACCACATTTGTGGACCATCTAAGGAGCATTGTAAAAGTCATTGTTTCGTTTATCGGAACTCAAACAAGGAACCGCGCTCACAGCGGATGTCCGAGGCACGCCTGATAAGACGCGATAAATCAAAACCAGCTCGCCACGCCCTCCACTCCCTCCACGCCCTCCCCGCCCTTCACGAATCCTTTCCATGAGATTCCACTCTCCAACAATCGATTTCTCTGTGCTCGAGCGAATCTGTCATCCATCTGCAGTCACGCAGCGGAGGTGCTCATGTTCGGAAGTGAACGTCTTCATGTCACAGTGACACCCGAGAGAGAGTGGGTGTGAATTTCATCGAATTCGATTGTGTATCTTTCGATTTGTCGGATACATTGCACAGGGGAATGTCGTGAAAGTCACGAGGATGACGCGAGCGTCTCAAGACCCATCCAAATCCGTCAGAGAATGACTTCATTACGAGCGCCACACAACTCCCGAGCGAGCTGATGATTTTATCTTCACCAGAAGCAAGCATTTCAATTAGCCCTAAGCCCTCCCGCGGTGTCGGCTGTCCGACGACGTCTGCCTTCACCTGATCGAATTGATGACCAGTCGACGCGTCGTCGTCGTGGTAATTTATTCCGTCAGTCATCAGTTGAGTGAGTGTTTAGGAAGAGATCGCTGGCGGCGTTGGCGACCAGGTGCTCGAACGCACTTGTCCGCGTAGCTTATGCGACAATTTTCTTTGGAATCCCCGGCCGAGAGGCGGGAAAAAACCCACAACCGGTTTGGGGTTCAGGCGAATCGCCACAATCGACTTGGTTTCAATCGAAAAGGTGCCGATAGTTGAGACGGATTAGTCACTTGTTTTGGCATCGATTTGAGTGCGACATTCCGCGCATTCCGTCAGGTGGCGACGTTTAATGGGGGCTGTTGCTTGGCGCGGACTGCAAATGCTCGGCGTCGCGGATATTTTTCTGGTTTGTTGCTGCTGCTGCAGCTGTGTTGGATGGCCAAGTGACCTTGACAACGATCGGTCTATTTCTAGGAAGTTGATGCTTTGCATCTGCTTTCTTTGTCGTGAAGCTGTCAACCACCGTCTCCCTGTCCAAGAAACCATCAAAGCCTACACCCGATCGTCGCCCATGTCCCTGCTTGACACCTCCACAAGGGAAAACTAATCAACTTCATATCTCACACTTGCAAGTGCCCCCGTCTCGGAACCGTCCCCCTCCACCCCATCTCATGAGAACTAAAATGATGTCTTCATTCATTCATGTTCCACCGGAAGTGGATGGTAAATCACGATTAGAGCCCGCTGCGAAATTCTGTATGTCGCCCATTCGCACCCCTCCCCCCTGCCGGCGAAGGGCCACCAGTGACGGCGTGTGAATCCATTGTGTCGTTTGATAAATTATCAATTCCGATCGCAAATATTTAAATATCGAATCATAAATGTTAATCGGCGGCGGGGTGGGAGCGAACGCTGGGTCATTAAACAGCGATATCCGGCAGAAATTGTCAACATTGTCTTCTGCCATCGCTCGAGCGAGTGACGCGCTGAGGGGGAATCAGGAGTAAAGGAGCCAAAGCCGGTGGAGGGCAGTAATTTATGTGAGAAACCGCTGCGGTAATTTGAGGTCTAATCGGTGATTTGTTGTATTTTGCGACTTCAGTTGATCGGATCAGCCGGCGAGGTGTGCTGAATTGCAAAATGTGCCAGAGACAATGGAGAGAGGTGTCACGGTGGCTGTTGGTTTGATGGCAGTGGAGGAGATATCGAATACTGGGCACGTCTGGTGGGCTGGTCTTGGACGTCTTAGCAAGAGCCAGAGCTAGGGTCAGAACGAGAGACAGAGCCAGACTAAGAGGCAGATTTAGGACCAGAGTCATTCAGAGGATTGAAACTTGAACCAAATTCAGACTTAAAGCCAAGCTTAAGCCAGACCCAGACCCAGAGCCAGACCCAGAACCAGAGCCAGAGCCAGAGCCAGAGCCAGAGCCAGAATCAGAGCCAGAGCTAAAGCCAGAGCCAGACTTAGAGCTAGAGTTAGAGTCAGAGCCAGAGCCAGAGCCACAGCCAGAGCCAGAGCCAGAGCCAGAGCCAGAGCCAGAGCCAGAGCCAGAGCCAGAGCCAGAGCCAGAGCCAGACCCAGAGCCAGAGCCAGACTTAGAGCTAGAGTTAGAGTCAGAGCCAGAGCCAGAGCCAGAGCCACAGCCAGAGCCAGAGCCAGAGCCAGAGCCAGACCCAGAGCCAGAGCTAAAGCCAGAGCCAGACTTAGAGCTAGAGTTAGAGTCAGAGCCAGAGCCAGAGCCAGAGCCAGAGCCACAACTTAGAGCTAGAGTTAGAGTCAGAGCCAGAGCCAGAGCCAGAGCCAGAGCCACAGCCAGAGCCAGAGCCAGAGCCAGAGCCAGAGCCAGAGCCAGAGCCAGAGCCAGAGCCAGAGCCAGAGCTTGAGTTTGAGTCATTCAGAGGATTGAAACTTGAACTAAATTCAGACTTAAAGCCAAGCTTAAGCCAGACCCAGACCCAGAGCCAGAGCCAGAGCCAGAGCCAGAGCCAGAGCCAGAGCCAGAGCCAGAGCCAGAGCCAGAGCCAGAGCCAGAGCCAGAGCCAGAGCCAGAGCCAGAGCCAGAGCCAGAGCCGGAGCCAGAGCCAGGATCAGAACTAGAACCAGAGCCAGACTTGAAGCCTGACTAAGGGACAGAGCTACAGCCAGGCTCATAAGTAGAGCCGGAACCAGAGACAGGCTTAGAGTCAGAGCCAGAGCCAGAGTCAAAGATGTGTCAAATATTTAGAGCTGAGCTTAAAAGATTTCCTCAGATCATTGACTCCAGACCGCTGCCATCTCACCCCGTCTTCCTGGTCACCCATTATCCGCTTCTGAACCCCAAGAAATCACCTGCTAAGACCAGAGCTTATCACACCCCATTTGAATACCTTCAGAGGTTATGACAGCGATGATTTGAGCCGAATCTATGGATGGTCCTAAATCCAGACAAAAAAAAACTGGTTCCTCCTTCCCTCAGTCGGTGCGAGATGAGGAATCCCTTTGCCCCATATTAAAATACCATCGACAAAGATGCCCTCGATAATTCCAGCTCTGTCGCTGCCACCACATCAAACGCACTCTCCGTCCTCGCGCCACCGCCGCCGACGCTGGGCGGGCATATCAAACAGCAAATTACCGTCAAACGCCTTTCACATTCCACAGGCATCGTCACCTCCACGAAGCCGCAATGACAACCGACGCAAGGTATTAATCGATCGGCTTAACTGAAGCCGCTTCCAGCTGCACGAGAAGGAGACGAGAACAGAACCGATGAAAGGGATAATTACGAGAGGCAGGCGCACATCAACGCATTCTTGGTGCGATCAGGAGGAGGAGGAGGAGGAGGATGAAGAACCACCACCATCGTTGCGACCGTTGTAATCGTTCCGATCGTAGTTGTGATCGGTGTGATCGGTGTGATCGTTGTTATCGTTGAAGCGTCCTTTTCAGAGGGGATTTGCAGTCTTGCTGCAATTTCTTGTGACACACAAAGGCGAACCCACATGCGGCCAAGTGGTTTCCTGGAATTCGCAATCGACGACATCCGTTGTGTGGCGGGAGGAAATCGATACGATCAAAGCCCTACATCGCTGGGAAGTTCCAAAAAAAGAAACGGCCTCTGTGGTCGAGGGAGAGTGGAAGTGCCCAGGTGGAGGTGCTGGCGTGCGAAATAACAAGTCACGCAAGCGAGCGATGAACTCGCGGGAATTCGACCAAAAGGCCAGCGGCAAGATCGTTCTCCGCACGCCAGAGGAACGACCGTGGACCAGGAGAGAATGTAGGTCAGGTCATTGCGAGAGAGGGAATTTTGAACCTCACTTTGGGCCTCGAAATGACTGGGTCTTTGGACAAGGTTCTGTTTAAGCACTGGAATCACTCGTCGGCGTCGTTTGCTTTGAAAGGTGTTTGTCTGCAAGATCGACGATGCTGATGACAGCCCATTGGCGGCGGATTTCACAAAATTCACCGGAGATGAGTCCACAATTGTCACCTCTTCTGGTGGCAGTTGCGTCAAATGAGACGCATTTGGTCGACAGACTTGTGCAGCTTCTCTTATACAAGACCGCCAATGCCGCCACGACGACCAATTACAGTCATTACGAGCCTCTCAATGCCAACGGTACCGACTCCCGACTCAGAGTTGATCATTTCACTCGAAAACTGATTTTTAATTGCGCCGCAATTTCTGACAAAATTCACAGCCGTGCTCAACGGACCGTCACGGTGACGCGCGCATAACCGCTCGTAAATCGTGTCTTGCGGTGGCCTTTCGTAGCGGCTCATCTGCTCGCGCAAGACGACGCAGTTTTGAGGTGATCTTGTAAGACGCCGGGCGCATAAATCTCCCGCAACAAGCGTGGAAAAGTGCCATTGTTTCGAAAAGAACCGTCCCTCCCTTCACTTTCACTTTCTCCGCACGGGAAACCGCACTTAAAGCCGATTTCGTGAACGTCAGCTTCCCCGTAAATGGGTCAGTGATGCGGTAAAGTTGATTAATTAAACGGATACGCGTGGCGTGGAGTGGCGTGGCGGTGGGTGGGCTGAGCGGCGGTTTGGATGGAATTCTGAAAATAAACAATTGAATGGCTTTCAGATGATAGATTGCGCAAACGGTCGTTGGAATGGAAATGGGGCAAGAAATCGTTGACAAAACCCCAGGGAGAGGGTGTCGGAGGGGGCGGCCATAACATAAATTAAGCGTTTCGTCCAATTATGAGGGAGGACTCGACGGTTTTGATGACATAACGTGCGGTAAACGAGCACGAAATCGTGTTCGAATTGCGATGAAGATACTTGGGCATTGGTTGAGTTGGGGAAGGGGAGGACTGTGGAGGGAAGGAGGTGGAGAGGCGAGGAATTAAGGTGACAGAGGACATGACAAACGGAGATGAGGTATTTTTAGAAGTCTTGTGCCGGGAAAAATGTCGCTGTTGATGCGTCGATTGTTACGCTTCGACTCCTGTCGGAGGCCATCACCAGAAGCACCACTTCTTCTGGGTGACCAGGAGTCCTTCGAGGAGACCTTAACTGCCGTGGGAAGCTTCTCAAGACTTCATCACTGAGAGTCACCATAAGACGCTGGGTCCCAATGTTCGAATAGTTGCTGTTCTCCAAGAAAGAGTTTTCCAGGAGCCTTACTTGTTTTTGGATAGCCAAAGGGGAAGATAACCTCCGCAGAGTGGAACACAGAAAGTCCTCCTGGAACCGGGCGCATAATGAGTTCAAGTTTACACCGTTTACGGCAAAACATCTCGATTTGAGAAGAAAGCGTTCGTGAAACGAAACAAAAGCGAAACCCGAGGCAACGAATTATGATCCACGATCTGCACCAGAGCACCGAAAGCGTTCGACTCCGACTCGCAATTAGAGTCCTAGCGACGACGTCTGATTACCGTACAAATTGGGGGACCGTCGAAAGTGGAAAAGTGTTTCCATTCAATCCTGCTTTTGCCTCCACTGACAACCTCTGCCGAAGCTGAGTGTTCCCACCCACTCCCTCTGACCCCAAACGCATACCACCGTCCATCTGATGTGACATATTGTGGCGTCCACACAGTTCGTCATATTTATTCTGGCTCACAACACATTGTCCCAGGCGATGACTTTAAATTATGACCACGTTCCCGTGTGACAACACCGTCACTACGACATGACCAGCATTTCAAATGCACCACCCCTCCCCCCCACACCTCAATCCACGCCCAAGACCGTTGCATGCGTTGTCCGTCTTGGCGACGACGTAAATCACCGCCACTAATAGTTTCGGGCTGCAAAACTATCGCCCGAGAGATGCCCGCCCTCACTGGGCCCGGCCTGGGGTGTGGTGAGCCATTGGATCTGTCTTCATCGATTCCCCAGGCGCCCGGCGACCCAACCGCATCGAACCGAAGCGAAAGAAGCCATTTATCACGAACTTCCCTGTAATCGATGGCGCTGCGAATTGGCAAGTTTTTAATTATCGCGAGCGCAGACCGAAGCCGGCAGACGCCACGGAGGAGGAGCCCATTAAATTGGGTTCAGGAACCTGGCCAGGTCGGGTGGTGCGAGGTGTGCTCCCGAATCGATTACGCGATTAGATTAATTGCCGGGTCTCTGGAGCAGAGGGCCTGTGGGTCGGTTGATGGACGAATGAATGAAGATTCATTGGGTGTGGACGGTGCCGGAGGTTGCATCGGGATTTTGGCGATAAATTCCAACGGCGGCGGTGGCGGGGATTAGGACGGATCGAGGGGCAATGACTTGATTATAGTTTACGGCGTGCAGATGAAGGGGGACGGGAAGAGGGTCCTTTTTGGGGGATTTTTGGGCGACTTGGGGGGCAGGTGAACGGACAGCGACTCTGCAAAGTTGCCAAGAGCTTGCTTCTTTATCTAATTCCCCCTGATTTTCTATTCCCACGTCGGTCTTGAGTTGCTCGCAGTTTTTGAGAGGCTCGAGCAAGTGAATGGACATTCTTTAGGAGGTTCTTGAAAATTAGCCAGGAGCTTGCTAGTTCCACTCTGGATTTCTATTTCTACGTTGGTCTTGAGTCCTTGTGCAGTTTTTGAAAGACCTCTTGGTAGCTCGTTAGGTTAGGTTAGGAGGCTGCTAGTGAACTCTCCAGAACATTTAGACCGTGTTGGTCCATTGTGATACCCACAATCAGACTACTGCCAGTGACTGATCGCTCCACTGATAGCGCCGTTAATTTGATTCCAGTAGCAAATGGTGACTGGAGCAGATTCGAAAAACCGGATAAAAGCATATTAACTTTGCTTTCACTGGGACTCGAACCTCGGACCGCTCTAACTTGCTGCAGGCACTTAACCAACTGCGCCATTCAGTCTAGTTCTGTTCTAGTTCTGTTCCAGTCCATTTCCCCTTCTGTTCCAGTTCCTTTCCAGTTCTGCTCCAGTTCTGTTCCAGTCCAATTCTAGTTCTGTTCCAGTTCTGTTCTAGTTCTGTTCCAGTTCTGTTCCAGTTCTGTTCCACTTCTGTTCTAGTTCTGTTCCAGTCCAATTCTAGTTCTGTTCCAGTTCTGTTCTAGTTCTGTTCCAGTTCTGTTCCAGTTCTGTTCCACTTCTGTTCTAGTTCTGTTCCAGTCCAATTCTAGTTCTGTTCCAGTTCTGTTCTAGTTCTGTTCCAGTTCTGCTCCAGTTCTGTTCTAGTTCTGTTCCAGTCCAATTCTAGTTCTGTTCCAGTTCTGCTCTAGTTCTGTTCCAGTTCTGTTCCAGATCTGCTCCAGTTCTGTTCTAGTCCTGTTCCAGTTTTGCTCTAGTTCTGTTCCAGTTCTGTTCCAGATCTGCTCCAGTTCTGTTCTAGTCCTGTTCCAGTTTTGCTCCAGTTCTGTTCCAGTTCTGTTCCAGCTCTGTTACAGTTCTGTTCCAATTCTGTTCCAGTTCTGTTCCAGTCCATTTCCATTTCTGTTCCAGTTCTGTTCCAGTTCAGTTCCAATTCTGTTGTAAGAGTTGGAAAAATTTCAAAGTCTTCACTGACTGCTTGGTGCTTGAATAACGGCTCAGGAGGCTTCTGACACGAATGAGCCCACACGTATACAACCCAACCAGAGCGTGTGTCCACACCTCCGCGCCCATCTGAACAGCTTCTTCAACCATCTGGCAAGGATATGCCGCCTAATCCAATCCACACCTGTGAGCTGAAGGATCTCTCCTAAGACAATGTCTCTACTTGAGCCTCGTCCTCACTTAATCAATGCAACCACAGGCATCCTTCATCTCAGTCACTCGAGTCATTAAGGACCGATGCAGCACTCCACAGGAGTGCAGGGACACAGCCTCCCATGCACTCTCGACTCTGAGGGAATCCTCATTGAATCCTCCTTCAATCCCATTATGTCATGCCAAGTGAACACTTCCGGTCATTCAATTCGCATTCCATTCAAGTGAAGGGAGGCATACCCTGCGAGGGACGTGCGGGTGTTTTGGTTTGACTCCTTTATGGGCAATTTGTCAAGGGAATTATGAAGATGGCACACAATGAAATCGATACCGATATCGATACCTGCTCCTGGGACGAACAAAGGACAGGAAACGAGAGCGAAGAGGACAGAGGCTCGATTGCCTTCAAGGATCACTTCACAGAGAGAGAGAGAGGGAGAGAAGAGCAATCGACAAATCGATGACCTGCCTCGGATCAAGTGCAATTAAAAGACGCTTAGGGGAAGTGCATCCTCGAAGTGCATCCTCTTCCCTGCTTCCTGCTGAGCCGTTGTGCAGCTTCGCTCACAATCCGATGCAGCGATGGAGAGCGAAAGTGAAGCAACTCAGGGTCTCGTTGGAGTCTCGACTTTCCACGAGCGAAACTCATCTAATCGTCGGAGTGGACGTGATTAGTGGCGGCCGCACTAATGTGCGTCTGATATGCTTTCGCCAGCAGTTTCACCCGAGACACTGCTCTCGTGTGAGTGGGCCTGCATGTGTGACGAATGGAGGTCATTGTGTGAGCACACAGTCGGGCGGAGAATGAGATCGCCTCCATCAGTCATTTCGCCCGTTCAGCTTCATCCCGTCAGCTGTTGGCTCGCCTTCAGCAGCCACTGTGCCTCACTCGGACGCATAATGAGTTCAAGTTTACACCGTTTACGGCAAAACATCTCGATTTGACAAGAAAGCGTTCGTGAAACGAAACAAAAGCGAAACCCGAGGCAACGAATTATGATCCATGATCTGCGCCAGAGCGGCGAACGCGTCCGACTCCGACTCGCAATTAGAGCCTTAACGACTTCTAATTACCGTACGAATTGGGGGACCGTCGAAACTTTCGGAAAGTGGAAGAGTTCTTCTGCCGTCACCGCGCTGGCTCTGGTGGTGGGCAAACAAAGGGGAAAGCAGTGGCACTGGGCGCACCCACTGCAGTTCCTGGTGCCAGACCAACCCCTGATTTGGGAGTGTGTTTACCGAAGTCCTCGCGACTGGGTAGGGCTGGCCATCAAAACATCGGAGAAGGGTTCCTGCTGCTTCCGTGATTGAGTGGGGGCGAGTGCGTCGCGACGCGCCCATTTGGGCTTGGGGGAGTTTAATCCCCTGCGTTAATGGAAAGTGCAGGGATTACAGTGATGGAGTTGGTGTTTGTGTTGACACATTGGGGAGCCTTACCGAAAGTGATTGAGTGGATTGCAAGGGGTGCGTCGACTTTGTTTTTGGGGACTGCGGCTGAAAGGCGATACGAAGGTAAGGTGTTGGGTAACTCTGCAGAATCAGGCCAAGGGTTTCGAGTTTCGAAAGAGAGTGGATAAAGCCGATGCGGCCAAATGGAAGCAGACCGTCGAATCAGTTTTGGGGGATGACAGCGATTTGGAGGAGCTCAACTGATGACAATCTTATCGAGGCGGTCGACGTCGAAGACTGATTCGTGGTGGAATCTTATCTTCACCGACAAAACGGAAAGTGGCGCCAGAAAGGCGTCAGTAGGCATTAGTCTAGTTCTAGTTACAGTTCTGTTCCAATTCTGTTCCAATTCTGTTCCAGTTCCGTTCCAATTCTGTTCCAATTCCGTTCTAGTTCTATTCTCTTCTGTTTTAATTCTGTTCCATTTCTGTTCTAGTTCTGTTCCAGTTCTGTACCAGTTTTGTTCTGTTCTGCTCTAATTCTGTGCTTATTCTGAAACGGGTTCTAAGTCAGTTTTGAGTCCAGAGCTCTGGCTGTGGCTCTGGCTCTGGCTCTGGCTCTGGCTCTGGCTCTGGCTCTGGCTCTGGCTCTGGCTCTGGCTCTGGCTCTGGCACTGGCACTGGCACTGGCTCTGTCTCTTCTAACGCTGTCCTAGTTCTGATCTAGTTCTGTTCCAGTTCTGTTCCAGTTCTGTTCTCATTTTGTTCTAGATCCGTTCTGGTTCTGTTCCAGTTCCGTTCTAGTTCTGTTCTCATTTTGTTCCAGTTCTGATCCAGTTCTGTTCTAGTTCTGTTCCAATTCTGTTCTCATTTTGTTCCAGTTCTGTTCTAGTTCTGTTCTCGTTTTGTTTCAGTTCTGTTCTGGTTCTGTTCCAGTTCCTTCCTAGTTCTGTTCTCATTTTGTTTCAGTTCTGTTCTAGTCCTGGAACGAGCTAAAAGTGAATTTTGAGTCCAGTTCTATGTAGACTGGCTCTGATCTTGTGTTCAGCTTTTGCTCTGGCTGCAGTAACGTCGTTCTTTCTGCCGCGACGCCTGCCTGTGCCTCTACTTCCACTCACATGTCTCTCAACTTCCTCGAATTTAACCGATTCCGAGCTCAAATCACCTACTGCGCGAACCTCGATGAAGATTACTTTCATTTCTCGCGCCCATGCCCATCCCCGAAATTCCACTTCTCGCCCCAAACGTCGTCGATGGTGGCCAAGTCGCCTCGTCGTGTGTCAACATTCTAAGCTCCCAATCGGCGCCCCCTTGCCACCCAGAGCTGACAAATCTTTTGTTTCCCCAAGCCCGACTCAACAATAGATCATTAATTGAATCAACAGCGTTCGACGCGCCGCTAGAAGCCAAGCGGAATTGCCCATTTATTATGTCATTACGATCGGAGGCTTGAATAAATTACTTCCTTAATCTCGGCGCAGTCCATTGTTCCGCAGAACGCCATCTCGGCTTTGGACGGTGCGACCTTACCTCCCCACGGGGAGGGCAGTACTCATAAATTTCTCATATCCACCATGCGACTGGTGGCGACCCATTCGACTCAAGCTCCAGCGATTTACATAATAATTCCCAGCTCCGCGGCGATACTTTCTCACGGGCCCCCGGAGTGTATCTCGTTCGTGGCGCAGAACTCATCGGCGTTATGTACGCGCTCCAGATTTCTTCTGGAGCTCCGTGCTCTTGCCTTCAATGAGACGTCCATTTACCGCTTTTTTGTGCTCCAAATTTTTCCCTCTCTCTGGCCAAAAAGGCCATCGTTCCCTTCGTGGTCCGTCTATCTGTCTGCCCATCGAATGGTGTGCTGCGCTTCTCTGTGTGTTCGTGCGTCGCGAACCAGTTTTCTCGTCGGCTTCTGGAGTCGCTCCATTCCCTGGGACGGCCAAGCCGAGAACAAAATCAACAAAAGTGCACAAACATCAATCGGACTCGGGACAAGTGCCTCTGCAGGGAGTCTGAAGTACCTGCCTCCCACTTCTGCCACACACACACACACACTGCGCTCGTCTGGAGGGAGAACAAGCGGTTCAGACGAGTGATTGAGACTCATTTTGGTGGAGCCGCTCTGATCTAATTGTTCTCCGCTTGACCACGGTAGCGACCGCGGCCGTGGACAGGGAGACGCGGAGATGCGGAGAACAAATGCGAGTGGAATTCCATTTTACCTCCAATTATTTGGTCTTTTGTTGGACGGTTTTGTCTGTGTCTGAGGGCAGCGATAATTTGCATTATCTGACGACGACGAGGCTTTTCTTTCTGAAACTGAAGCTGGTGCTGGTGCTGGAATTGAATTGTTTCCCATAGAACCAGAAAGAAGGTCGAATGGGTTCTGTGGAACAATGGAGCGGGATTGGGAACTCATTTTTCGGTCAAGTGAATGCAATGAATGCGATAAATCGTCGAGATCTGACGGTTCATGTGGGTCATCGACTGTCTTCTCGATTCGGCTTTTTGTGGTGTGATCTATGGCATCTCGGTGCCCTTCGAGCGCGAGATTAGTGTGGCAGACGAAAGGGGGGGACGTTCTAGATTTTGGCGAGAGATTCGTTTGTCGCATCGGTTTCTTTGTGAGAGGCTCGGACATCTGGCTCACATAAATCACAGCTTCTGATTCCATTCCCTTCGTTGCAGCTCACAAATCATCGACCAGTGTCACGAGAGTGCGTCTAAACTCTCTGATTGTCTGCAGAAAGCAGGACATGCCTCCAATAAATCAGGCAAACCTCGCTCACTGTCCGATTTCCCTGAACTCATCAATCAAGTGAATGCGTCATGCTTTGAACTTTCATCATCGTTCCATCGCACAAAACCACCACCACGACGACGATGAGTTTCTCTGATCTCCGTGCGTTTTGATTGACTTTTCTTGCTCCTAAGCCCGTGGCTGTCGTCATGTTCTCCAGATTGACCCCATCCACCTTCACTGTGCGTCCAATCATTGTGCCAACTCGAGCGGTCTCGATTGAAGCTCCGAGATGCCACTGGGTTCTGTCTGTGCGCTCGTCTCCGCCCAACCGATTGAACTCAGATTAGCCTTGATTTTCGATCATTAATCGATGAGCAGGCGACCGGCTGCGGGGACGAGAGGATGCCAATTGCGAGTGGAATTCCCGCAGTGGGCCACGGGAAAAAAGTGACATTCAGTGTGACCAATGACCCCTGTGAAGGGGAAACAGGGTCACAGTTTCATGGAGCAGCCGAGAATGGATACAACGAATACCGATAACCGCAGGAATGCGATGTGTTTCCACTCCCTTTGTGCGTCTCTGGGGCTAAGAGCGGATGGGAATCAGAGATCTCTCAATGGGGACGGAGATACAAGCAGCGACGATGACCCTGTCATTCATTGCTATGGACTCTGATGGACCACGGTGTTGCCAGGTGAGCTGAGAACAAACGATGGCGACTAGAAATTTGTGCTTCGTAAGCGGGTGAGCGGATGATGGTGATTGGTGAGGCCCTGGTCCACCTCGCCCTAAGAAGAAGAAGAAGAAGAAGAGCGGGTGATTCATTGCAACGGACTCTGATGGACCACGGTGTTGCCAGGTGAGCTGAGGAAAAATGATGGTGACTAGAAATTTGTGCTTCGTGAGCGGGTGAGCGGATGATGGTGATTGGTGAGGCCATGTCCACCTCGGACTGTAGCGGGTGATGGTTCAAAATTGCATTAAGTGCTCTGGACTGTGAGTCTGTCTGATGCTGCCTCACATTCTGGTCAAGAAAATTGCCGAAATCTGCTCTGCTCCTGCTGCTCCTCCTCAGTTGTGCTTGATTTGTTTCAGTTCCAACTGCTCTCTGGTCCATGTTCGCTGTCATCCTCGGTGTTCCTTGTGACTCTGGCTGTCTGTTCCTGTCGTTTATCTTTACCTGGCTCCATTCCCCGAGCAGTTATCCCATCCGCCTGGCAATGTCCACACACACACCTCATCCGACTGCGCGTCTCACACCATTGAGACCGGTCATGGAATCCACAATCCACTGCCGTGTGTGACAACCTGAAGGCTACCTTCACATCCCACCCAATCCCCCGTCCATCGGATGCACACGAGGAAGTACAAAACTTTTACTTAACCATCACCGTGGTGGATGCAGTCATCATGACTGTGGTTCGCCAGTGGAATGCATTCCTCTGTGTGTGCTCCGGACACGGACGATATCATTTTTCATCGTGTCCACCCTTCACTGCACCTGGGTTTCGATTGCGGCCGAGAGGAGTCCGTCTCCGAGTTGTTTTCATTTTCCTGACACAGCTCCGACCCCATCCGTCGGCCGGCAGTTGACACACAGGGCGTTGTGCTATCGGGGGTCTCGACTTGGGAGTTGAGATTGGAAATGGACTTGAAGTAACCGGTGTTGTGGGCTTCGGTCCGTATTCATTTTTCACTTGACAAAGTTGTTTGACTGGACTCAGGTTCAGGGACGGATCGTATTAATCCCCGATGTAGCATGTGGTTGCGGAGGCGACGGAAAGGAGTTTTAATTGATGCCACAGTTGCTGTTGCTGTTGCAGTTGACATCCTTCATTTCCCAGATGTGTCAGGACTGGCTTCCTCTGGAGATGGTTTCAGAATCGGGTCAGTCCATGGGAATTATCCAATCAACGTTCCGTTGTCTTTGAGGTGTTCCCATGGGAGATAGATTGGCTTTCCTGCTATTTCCTCGATTTGTGTCCGATTCCGGTGTCATTTTGTCTGCTGTTCACTGAGGTAAGAATTTTGTTTTTCCAGCGAAATTGAGGCTGGGTCTCTCTATTTAGTGCGCAAGTGGCTAAATGGAGCGTCGTACTGAAGAGGAAGTCGTGGTCCTTCAGCTGGACCGACATTCTCTAGGAACATAGGAACATGTTTGACTTCCCAGGTCCATCGTAGCATGTGATTCATTTGGAGGTTACATTCTAAAGTGAAAACAAACCACATGTAGTTTTGACTGATGGCTAAAATGTCTACATCCCTGAAAAGGGAAGAAATTGACATTAAAGGCAATGGGGTCATTTTTCTGATAGACATCTTTAAAGACTTGGTCCAGCATGACTTCTCTTGGGAGTGAGAAGTCGCCACAGCCTATGATTCAATAGGAGGTTACAATTTAGATTTGTTCTAAAATGGAATAGATTTCAACGAATCTTAAGAAATTTAGTTGAGTCACGAAAATGTTGGATTTTTTTGAAAATGTTGTGTTCTCAGAAACTTTGATTTAGACATTTTCTTACCAATCTGTGCTTCGTAGAGGCCAATAGCATGTGATTCAAATGGAGGTTACATTTTAATGTGAACACAAAACGCATTAGCTTTCAACTGAAGGCTTAAATCTCGACATCCTTGAAAAGGAAAGAAATTGACATTTGAGAAAGTGGTACCTATAATTTTTCTGATAGCCAGCTTAACAGAGTTGATCTACCCTGACTTCTCTTGGGAGTGAGAAGTCTTCTCAGTCTACGATTGATTTGATGGTTTCAGTTGAGATTTGTGCTAAAATGGAATAAATTTCAATGAATCTTGAAAAAAAAGATACTAAATCTTTGGATCACAAAAATCTTGGAATTTTTTAAAATGTTGTGTTCTCAGAAACTTTGATTTGGACTTTTTCTTGCCAATCTGTGCTCTGTAAAGGGTGATTCATTTGGAGGTTACAGTTTAGATTTGTTCCAAAATGAATTAGATTTCATTGAATCTTTGGAAATTTTCTTTCATTGAATCACAAAAATGTTGACATTTCTTAAACGGCTTTCGTCTCAGAAACTTTAATCGAGATTTTTTCTTGCCAAACCTTGCTCTGTAGGGGGTGATTCATTTGGAGGTTACAATTTGAATTTCCAAGCATTCGCCCAAATTTCCTTCAGTCACCAAACAGTCTAGCTCGTTGAAACACTGAAATCCCGACATTACCTATGGCTACCCGCCACATAAACATTTGCCCTTAAATACCATTTCCTCTCGCATAAGTCTGCTTGCCATCAAAATGATCCATTTGAAGGTTTCATTTTAATTTTGAACAACGTCCTCATAAAAATGCAGTAAAAAAAATGTTCCAAATTTTCATTTCATATTTATCTGCCCTCAAAGTCATTAACTCATTTAATCCATCCATCCTCCACCCATCCCCATCGCACAACACACGCAACCGACTGCAGAGGATGCCAGTGTCCGTTGATAAGCCTTTCGTGAGTGCAGCTCATCTCTCGTCGCCTTTGGTTGCCTGATTAATTGAACATTTTTCCATTTCGACACCGATGAAGTGCAATTAAAATAACTTCATGTGCATTTTTACCCATTTTTTGAAGCGCTAGCGTGACACCCCGACTCGGGTTGTTTTGTGCGACCAAATGACCCCTTGACACAAAGCGAAAGGGTTGCCTTTGGAGTTCTCTCGAAGATTTTGGTTCAGTAAATGGATCGATTTAATGTCGCCCCCAATTCAGTGGGGATGGACTGCAGCGCGGTATTTTATTGCGTGGAAATGAATTTTAATGTTGCCCATGAGGGAGTGTGTGGATGGGGTCAGGGGCACGATGATGGAGAGCTACCAGCATGACTGTGGGTTTTCTGTTGGTGGTCGTCGTGGATTTGGACGAGCAGAGAATGCGACGTGGAGGCGGGATGAGATTTATTTCAGCCTTTTTTCGGTTTGACCGAGCTGTATGGGGAGGGACGCTCTGGAGGGCCAGACGCTTTGCAGGGCCAAACGCTCTGCAGGGCCAGACGCTTTGCAGGGCCAAACGCTTTGCAGGGCCAAACGCTCTGCAGGGCCAGACGCTTTGCGGGCCAAACGCTCTGCAGGGCCAGACGCTCTGCAGGGCCAGACGCTTTGCAGAGCAAAACGCTTTGCAGGGCCAAACGCTCTGCTGGGCGGGACGCTCTGCAGGGCCAGACGCTTTGCAGAGCCAAACGCTTTGCAGGGCCAAACGCTCTGCAGGGCCAGACGCTTTGTAGGGCCAAACGCTCTGCAGTCACTTTTGACGCGATTCATGGAGTCATTCGGGGACTCTTCGTGAAGTGCTCATAATGGAGATCTGGACGGGCTTGAAGTAAGAAGCATATTTCGTTGAGAACTTAAATTACAACGGTCACCGTCCAAAGATTTCCCTCAAAACGTCCACGTGACAAAAATCCCCTTAACTTATGCAACAACTTTTTGCACCTCTTCACCCATCAGTCAATTCTAACCCCAAAAGCCAACGACATACATCCACTTCGAAGCCATTTTACGTGCATGCTCAGCCACTTAGGTCAGCATTTCGCACACACATCACTCGGATCATCGTCCGGCCATCAGTCAGGTTTAACGAGCCGCATCGGTGACCTAGGCGCACTTCCTAAATCGCCACCGCTTTACTGCCTCTTTGTTCTCATTCCCCCCACAAGTCAACCCAGCACCCAAACAAAGGAACACTCAAGCACCAGAGCCAGACGATGTCCGGAAGCACGCAGACCGCTCCAAGACATTCAAATCCCAGTCCAGTGTCGCAGAGCACGTGTAAACAAATTGAACGCAGTCCCTCTCCGCGCCGTTCGAAATTAATTCCCAAAGGTCACGCCGCAGCATCTTAATCGCGGCGATTTCGTCGATAAATCAACACAGCCCGTCGTGGAAAATGAAATTGTAACGGCGATGGGAAGCGGATCACATCCAGGCGCAGGCAGACGCAGGCGACGAGCACGGTGATTGCATGCCACCCGAGTCTGAGGTGGTGATTGTCACAAGGTTTGCGTGCTCAAAAGTTTCACTGGAGCCGGGAGTTGATGAAGCTACCCGCGTCAGTACAATGGTGGCGATGATGATGGTTATGGCTGCACCGTGGAAAGTAGGGCTAATGATTCTCTTGCGTCTCCGGAGTCTTCGGAAAACAATGAGCGTGAGAGCGTTTCTTGGCGAGGGAAATCGTGTGCAGGCACGTCGTCGTCGCTGAATTCAATTGAATTCATCCGCTGAAGAGGTGTTGATTTTGAAATTTTCAATTTCATCAAATCCACTTGGCGGTTGGACCAGTCTCATGCGGGAACCTGAGACCTGGGAAGAGATGGCAACGGGGTTGGGTAATCCTCGCGAACGATAACGACGACGACGGCGACGACGGCGACGGACGTGGAGGTGATTGTTCGAGTGAAGGTGATGGAGAATGTGTCAACGGCAGTGACTGTTGCAAATCAGAAGACATTCGCTCTCTCTCTTGTGGCCTAGGCTTTGATTAGTGGCATCATTTGTTGATCTGGAGTAGGGCTTGAGACTGAGAAGAAGAGGCCTAAGCCTGTGACTTTCTCTGGACCTACGACCACACCCGGGACGTCTTTTAAACAAGAGCCTATGACTTTCACTGGCATTTACCGGAAACATTGAAGGGACCGCACCCAGGGCCTCTTTTAGACAAAAGGAGGCCTAAGCCTACGACTTTCTCTGGCATATACAACAAGGGACCGTGTACCCCTTTTGAACAAAAAATCGCCTTGAATCCACAAGTCAAACTCAACAAGCATCGAAGACCCGGGACCTCGTTAGAACTGGAAATCGCCTAGGATCCACAAGTGAAGCTCAACAAGCATCGCCTAGGGTCCACAAGTCAAACTCAGGAAGAATCGCTTAGGATCCACAAGTCAAGCTCAACACGCATCGCCTAGGATCCACAAGTCAAACTCAGCAAGCATCGCCTAGGATCCACAAGTCAAACTCAACAAGCATCGCCTAGGATCCACAAGTCAAACTCAACAAGCATCGAAGACCCTGGACCTCGTTTGAACTGGAAATCGCCTAAACTCCACAAGTCAAACTCGTCCATTCCGCCTCATCCCCAAGCTCCTCTCCTGTGTATCCCGCCGCCTTAAATTAATCACAGGGTATTCAGGTCACCAACCGACTGTCCCTTTGAGAGGAACCCGTTTGCGCGACAACTCTTCCACCAGCCTGCAGGGCGCCATGCCGGAATTCCAAAAGTCATCCACACCATCTCGAGCAAAAGTCCAACGTGAGTACATTCACCTTCTTCCCTTCAAGCCAGCATCTCAAAGGTGCTGCGCCTCCATTCACCTGGCATTCCATTCGCACTGACCCACTTCGACGCGCGTGTCTTCATCCCAATTTCCAATCGCTTCCTCGCCGTTTCACCGCCCCTGGCAGCGGTGCATGCACATGTCCTCCATCAATCAATCCCGCCGTCCATTAAATCAACCTCATCTCGAGCCCTGTCGCCTTCAGGACACACGCAAAAAGAGCGCAAAACATAACTCAGGATCTAATGAGATGTGACTCTGCGATTTCCCACACAACAACAACAACCATCCGAATGCCTCCCCACATGTGGTGCCTTCGTTCGTTTTGTGGTATTATTGCCTCCATATCGTGGCAATTTGCGGCCACCGTCGACGTTCTCCTCGGGAACATGAAGTGTCGCTCCCTCCCCTCGAACGGCTTTGATCTCAGCGTCAGCCATCGACAGGCACCAGACTCGGAGCTGTGAGGTTGGTGCAGTCTTGGATTGCAGTTGTTGGCCAATTTGCTGATGGTAATGTCGATGTCGGAGTGCAGACGACAAAGGCGATGGAAGACATATTGGAGCCGGCTGCGCTGGGAGGCGCTTGATCCACTCTCTCTCGCGAATGTGAAATCAAGAGGAAACGGACGGGGCGGGAATGTAATTGGTTTGCAGCAGCAGCAGGATTTCACACCGAGTGCACGAAAAGGATTTCAGCATTTAGATGCGAATTTGAATGAAATGGAGAGGCGAAGTCGTTACAATCCCTCTCAGCGATGGGATATTAAAACATTTTGTCGTCCACAAAGGATACTCCTTTTGTCAGCAAGAACAAATCGAGTGACAGTCTGAGGGCGATGAAATTGCAGACTTCTCCTTTTGGGTTCTTCTTTTTTCCATGTGGAGTTTGTCGCTGAAATTGATGATGGAAGACTTGAGGCAACGGTCATGGAAATCGTCAGGGATTTTCTTGATTTTTTTTTACCGAAAATCTAGTTTTTAAGTCAGTCGGACAAATTTCGATCAAAATGTACTAAATTTTTGAATATTTTTGAACTCAATTATCTTCACTTCGGTCAAGATCTGAAAAACTAAGAGGATGACTGAGATTCGAATGGATGTCGAATTTCTGACCACGTTCCGAATTTTCGAAATTTCGGTGGTATTCAAAATTTGATCAAAATCGAGAACATTTAAGGCCTCATCGTGCAATTTAATCAAAATCTAGTACATTTTTGACTTTCGTCGAGGATATGATTCAAATTTTTATCAAAATTTAACTAATTTCTGACCAAGGGACAGTCACTCGAGCTAGTTGGAGACATTTTGATCAAAATTTGACACATTTCTGATCACGGGACAGTCATTCGGGGTATTTCGTCGAATTTTGATCAAAATTTGACACATTTCTGATCAAGGCACAGTCACTCGGGGTATTTTGTGGAATTTTGGTCAAAATTTGACACATTTCTGATCAAAGGATAGTCACTCGGGGTATTGTGTGGAATTTTGGTCAAAATTTGACACATTTCTGATCAAGGGACAGTTACTGACATTTCTGATCAAGGCACAGTCACTCGGGGTATTTTGTGGAATTTTGATCAAAATTTGACACATTTCTGACCAAGTGACAGTCATTCGAGCTAGTTGGCGAAATTCTGATCAAAATTTGACACATTTTTGATCAAGGGACAATCACTCGTATGAACATCGGTCGAAATTTAGTGAACTTTTCGATCATGTCGAGGTGTGTTATTTCAGTTGTCGTCTTTGAAATTTTTGAACCGAGTGAAAAGTTCGAAATTTGGGCAAAATTTAGTTCAGAATTGGAGTGGCCAGAATTTAGTAACTCCGACCTAAGCAATTTTTCGAATTTCAGCAAGAAACCGAGGAAAATTCTGCCACTTTTCAGCTGATTTTTGATCAAAATTTTATAAATTTTTAGGCCTCAGTAGTCATTTATCTCAATTCCGTCAAAATTTCACTCAAAACAAAGCAAAATTCTGGTCAATTTGGCCTAAATTGTTGGTCTTTCCCCAGTCATTCAAATATCCGTCAAAAATTCGAATAATTTTTCGATCAATTCTCATTTGATTTCGATCAAAAATCTGTCAAGTTTCGGTTCCTTCTTGAGACCGCAGCAAAGTTGATGAACTCCTCCTCTCAGAAATGTACATTCATAGCTCCCTCATGGAGTTCAATTCACTGGCAGTCTGTTTATGTTCTCAAAAGCCAGATATCATCTCGCATTCCAGTGAAATTTGACCCCGTCTGAACCACTATCATCCATCAAAGCCCATTGCAGCTCATCCCCACGCTCAGCCGAGCCAAAGCCCATGTTATCCGCTCTAATTGAAGGCATTTTTCAAGTTGTTTACGCTAGAGAACTGCGTAAAAAGCGAACGCATCATAAACACCCCGAGCTCGTATGATTTATCCGCCACCAGCGCACATGTGCGCTTATTACCCAACCCAGCTCCAGCATCGCAGCAGTGTCAGCCTCTGTTGGCTCAGGGTCAATCCATTTCGCCTTCGGGCTGGGTGCCGGAGTAAACAGACGTGCACTCGCTCGCCGACTTGTCTCTGATGTACGCCTCCATCCGTGACAGCGACAATGACAACGCAACCCGTTTCGCTAAATAAACAAAGTTGCCAGCGCAAGAAGTTGGGCAACATGCAGTCGCCACTTCGCCTCTTGGGTGCAGCCAATAAATCCTGGATATTGACTCTCTCGTGAACTGCTGCCTACGATCAGAACGACGCTGAGGCGAAGTGTGTGTGTGTGTGACGGGGAGTGTGAGTGCCCGCGGGAGATTCGATGGATTATCGATTGGGAGTGTGTCTTTCGCGGTTCTCGGTGACGAACCGATTAAAGTGTCTTGACCCGAGCGGGACCGCCGGCGAAGTGACCACAGTAGCGTCGGGCTCACTTTCTCAAGTGCTCCGTCGTTTGAATGCGAATTTGATTCGATGTGAGGCGTGTGGTCATTGATTTGTGACGGTGGAGCGGTCGATTCTTATGTTCTCTCTCATCAGCTGACACCAGATGTCCAGTGTGTATCCCTCTTCCCCCCATCATCTGGACTCAACTAAAACTTTCCAGAGATCCATTAAGCAGCAGTAACATGTGCGTCCTGAATCACATCTCCATCGCAGAGCCAGTTATCTCCTAATCCCTCCCAGGAAATCCACAAGTCCACCCCGAATGTGCTTGATGACGACCGTGGCAGGACGACACAAGGATTATGGGTTTTTGCTTCCGACACCGCATCCTCTCTCGTCGGGCTGGGGATCAGTCCAACTAATATGCACTCCGCAAACGGATTATTGTTATCTTGTGTCCACTGCCAGCTCCGCCGGACGTTAATGTGGTCCGACTGGAAGGTCGCCTGCCATCTGCTTCCACCCGCCGTGGCTGTGGCATAAATTAAGTTGGCGTTGTGTTGTCGGACCGCTTTTGTGTAGTCCGAGTGTGTGGTCACCGCACGCGACCAATCCGATGCGTGGGCTTGATTGCGCGCCGGACCCAGTCACCTTGGCCAATTGATGGGCGATGCGGTAAGAGGTCGTAAAGCGTGGAAGTTCGAACGCAGATTGGACGCTAATTATGAGACGATTTCACAAGAAAGGAAGTTGGCGCGACAATAATTCGTTTCACATATCTGCCCGTGGATCTGACGGGTGGCTACTGAAGACGATTTAATGGAAGAGCGACTGGCGTGTGGGAGATGGGCTTGTTGTGCCATGAGATCATTCGATTTGGGCGAGAATTGTGCGGATTTCCGTTCGCAGATCGAAGTCGGCGTTGGAGGTGTGGGAATGAGCGGGGTTTTGTGGGATTGTCAGAGGAGGCAAATGCAACGAACGGATGCACTTGACATTTGAAGCTGTGACGCGCCTCAGATTGGGACTGTTGTGACATCGAAGGCTGATTCACTCAATATCACGCGTTCCAAAGTGCCATAGATCTCTGTCCAACTCCCAAAACTGGCAAAGTTATCGGGAATCAGAAAAATGTTTTCTTCTTTTTCTCCTCGAAGTAAGGCTCGTTTCCGTGGTGGTCCCCTTCAACTGCACCGATAATCCCTTCACTCATTGCCTTCACCATCCCCAGCACCCTTCTCAGCTCTAAAGCTCACTCACAACTCCCAACACAGCGCCCATTGTCCATTAGTCACCGAAAAAACGCCATTGTCTCCATGCCATCAACACTCTTTCTCCGCCGCCACCTCCCATCCCGATGGAATGCAAAAATGAATTGACTTTCGACCGTCCACAACAAGGGGACCTCCGCAATGAGTTGCTTTTGCTGCTGGCTCTGTTCATTTGTCCATTTGTGCGCACATTGAACCCTCAGCGCGTTCCGCAACAGTGAACGCGCAAAAGATACACAAGAGTTCCATTTCTTCAGCAAAAAAGTAAACATTGTTCTGCTGGTCACCCACCTTCAGCCACCCACCCATTTCCCCAAGTCTCCCATTTCTCATCCCTCTCGGGCGCTGTCACGTTAGTTAAATAAATTTCCATTTAACTGACGGTCTGCCAACAGTCAGCGACGTTTCCTTGTGTCTAGTAGATTCTGTAGTCAAGAATCGGCTGAAAATTCTGAGTCTCTGAAGTCAAGCTTCGGAAGACGGACTTTGTGAGTCGAACTTTGAGAGATAGTCTTCGGAAGACGATCCTCGGAGAACGGAAGAGGATATTCGGAAGACGATTTTTCGGAAGACGGTCTTCGGAGGACGATGCTCTGAAGACGGTCTTCGGAGGACGATGCTCTGAAGACGGTTTTCGGAGGACAATCCTCGGAAGACGATCTTCAGAAGACCATCCTCGGAAGACGATCTTCGGAAGACGATCTTCAAAAGACGATCTTCGGAAGAGGATCTTCGGAAGACGATCTTCGGAAGACGATCCTCGGAAGACGATCCTCAGAAGACGACAATCGGAAGACAGTCTTCAAAAGACGACCCTTGGAAAACGACCCTCGGAAGACGATCCTCGGAAGATGATCCGTGGAAGACGATCTTCGGAAGAAGATCATTGGAAAACGATCTTCGGAAGACGATCTTCGGAAGACGATCTTCGGAAGACGATCCTCGGAAAATGATCCTCGGAAGACGATCTTCGGAAGAGGACCTTCGGAAGACGATCTTCGGAAGACGATCGTCGGAAGATGATCCTCGGAAGACGATCTTCGGAAGACGATCCTCGGAAAATGATCCTCGGAAGACGATCCTCGGAAGATTATTCTTGGAAGACGATCTTCGGAAGACGATCCTCGGAAGACGGTCTTCGGAAGACGATCCTCGGAAGACGATCTTCGGAAGACGATCTTCGGAAGACAATCCTCGGAAGACTGTCTACGGAGGACGATGCTCGGAAGACGGTTTTCGGAGGACGATCCTCGGAAGACGATTTTCGGAAGAGGATCCTCGGGAGACGATCTTCAGAAGACGGTATTTGGAAGAAGATCCTCGGAAGACGATCTTCGGAAGCCGATCCTCGGAAGACGGTCTTCGGAAGAGGATCTTCGGAAGAGAATCTTCGGAAGAGGATCCTCGGAAGACGATATTCTGAAGACGATCCTCGGAAGATGATCCTCGGAAGACGATCTTCGGAGGACGGTCCTCGGAAGACGATCTTCGGAAGACGGTCTTCGGAAGACGATCCTCGGAAGTTTAACTTTGGAAATTGTTGCTGGAGCGGAGCAATGCACCAGCATCTTCAGTCAAAATAGACCCCAGAAAATGAACCAACAGTGATCTCTGTCTTGGATCGTCACCAATGTTCTCCTTGAACAAAGATAGATGCCCTGACGAGCAGTAAGCCAGCTCCACTTGCATTCTTCATCAAAATGTTCCCCATCCATCATCTGGTTCCCATTCATGTCCCCATTCAAACAAAGTTCGCTCTGAAAACCCCATTCCATTGGTCTTCCCACAGTTCGCCAGAAGTCTCCTCTCCCCCCCCACACACGCCCCACCCTCTGAAAACAAAAAAAAGAATATCACACTTCCTGTTGTTCTCAACACTTTCGTCTCAATTAAGCCATCAGTCTGCAGCGAAACTCATGACGGCTTGCGAAGCGCCTAATTAAGCGAGAAACCGCCTCGCAACAACGGCAACATAATTGCTCTACAAGACCGCCTGCAAAAAAAACAAAAAAAAAACAGAACAACACAACCTCCGGCCGCCCCACAAATGCCGTTAATTAAGATCAAAGTCAATTCCTACAAGCGGGCATTTGTATTGTCAAGCCCATCCCAGCGTTGCATGCCAGAGCCTCATCTTAATGATCCCGGTTCGCAAAAACGACCACAGCCGGTGATGCAACCACCGCCCCGACCAGTGCTGCCAATGGATAGCTGGGGTCATTGCGGAGCGCACATGTGTCGTCTGTCTGGAGGGAAATGTCACATCACGGGTCCACATATGGATCGGTGACGGGATGATTATGCAAAAGACGCTCCTTCTTCCTGATGGCGGTGATGCTTCCATCCATATGGCCAGCAGTCGGCTTAATGGGCTCTTCATTTCGTCTGGCAGCAGCTCAAGGTGCGGGAGCAATGTGTTCTCGAGCGGGCTGGAGAGGTGCGTGCGGGGTGGGAGAGTTTCATTCGTGAAGCATGACGGTAAACGTTTTACGGTTCCAATTGAGTGCGCTATGGTCTGCTGTGTGTGGACTTGTGTGGGGGAGCACTCCTGAGCGGCAGAGATACACCCGCACAAGTCGGGAGTCCAAATCTGGAAGATGTGTGGTGGCACATACGTGCACTCGTAGTCGTACATGGAGGCTCCAAGGTCTTGGCGTCGCACAAGTGGTGAATGGTGCTGGTTCTGCTAATGGAGCTCACGGTGTCTTGGAGGAGAGGATTTTAATTTTATTTATGTATCTCCTTATTGTTTGTGCCTTCGTTCTCGTGATTTGTTCTCTGAGCCAGCAGCGCGCCAGATGGCACAGTCACACTGCAGACCGGTGTCATGGATCCACTGGGAGTTTTGAATTTATTTTCATGCATCAACCCCTTTTCAGATGCTGACTGGTTCATTTTTCAATCATTCAAACGGCTTTCACAGAATTCTTTGAAAATGGCATGCCCTAGGGTTCCCTAGTGACACCCATTCTAGTTCTTCAAACGGCCATTGACTCCAATCACACAAAAGAGTTCCTTCACATTAACCCCTATCGGATTTCAGACAAAACAACCCAACCCTTCGGCATTCGTTTCGACATCAAATGCGAGCACTTCCCTAAGCTTGACCATCAAACTTTACCGACATTCTTGGGCCACATCTCCTCCTACCATTCACCCATGGCGCCGTCAGAGGTGCCAATCTCGGGGCATAATCGACGGGGCACGTCAAAAGGCGAACTATGCCAACCGGAGGAGTGTCATTAGCATTAACCCCCACCTCGGAAGCCTGGTAATTTCATTAAAAAAGGACGCGTCGGTTGACTGGGCTTCCATTGACTGAATTCGAGAAATTAAGTTTCATGATTGTTATGAGATATCCACTGATGGGGGTTCCCTCATCGAGATAATAATTTCCCATTTAACGGCCCACGGGAGCAAGCAATGAACTGGGGAATCTGTACAGGGGGTGATTTCGATGTCCTCAGTCGACGGTGCTTTGGGAGTTTCGCGTCCTAACGAGCACCTGAATTGTCACTGCATGAACTGCTTGTTTGCCTGAGAGGATTTTTGCAGGGTTTTTGGGGGAATGGCGGAGGGTTTCCTGCGGGGAGATGGTGTTGGTGAAGATTTTTACATGATCCCAGAGCGATTGTTCGGAGGATGAACATGAACATTTTTTTGGATTCATGTCTCTCTGAGGGCAATAGCAGCGGAGGCAGGATTTCAAGGACGAATTTTAAGAGCATTCGTCGAGGTTTGTGTTGATGTTCAAGTTAAGTGCATGAGACCTGGGATTTGATGGGTCCCCACTCCACCCCAAGCCCTCAATGATCCCCCAACGCCATCTCTCCATGGGTGGCCACTGTCTCCGTTTCAATTCCCTCGTCCCCAGAAGTCCAGAATCCCAAATCCGGGCCCCAACTTGTCAACTTGTCATGGGTGGCCACTGTCTCCGTTCCAGTTCCTCCATCCCCTCCAACAGTAGGCCAGAATCCCCAATCCAGGCCCCAACTTGTCTGGTCACCTCTCCATGGGTGGTCACTGTCTCCGTTCCAATTCCTCCGTCCCTTCCAAATCCGTCCAGAATCCCAAATCCAGGCCCCACAATGTCTGGTCACCCACTTCACGGGTGGTCCCTCACCCAGCCCGAGTCACTTAGCATGCAAATCAGTGTCGATTGCCCGCCAATCAATTTTCGATTAATCAGAGCCGACGAAATCGATAGTCTTGATGGCTTGATGGAGAACAGTCCGCGTGCGTTGCGCTCCATCAGAACATTTGTCATCATCTTTGTCGCCTCCCAATCGAGTGTCACACAATCTTCCCGGAATCTCTTCTCTATCCCCCATCTCAATCGTAAATAAATTCAAATTAGTCCATCATCGCGCCCGCATCCAGAGAGAGAGAGTCACTCTCCTCCCTCCATTTGACCGGCAACATGTTTCGCCATCACACACATCAAGCGACATGTAGCCGAACAAGTTCCACACGAGATTTATGCGATTCGCTGCGATGCGTTGGCGAGCGAAACAAAAACAAAGCGTCACGCTCTCGCGAACACGCTAAGTGGGCGACGGCGACATACTGGCGATTTTAAGATTTGCCTAAGACAATCCAGAGACTCTGGGACAACGTATTTCAATTGTGTCCAGCGGTGGCGACGACGGGGGCTCTAATTGAAATGACCTTCTCCACCTCGTCTTGTCCGCACGCTAAGGGGAACACACAGGCACACACACACAAGCGCTTGGACTCTGGACTGTGTGGTGACCTAAGACGCGCATTTGAGAGCGAGAGAGAGAGAGAGACGACGGAGATCAACGGATTGGTTGCATTTAAATTGAAGACCGCATCCTCGGGCTGAAGGGCCTTCTGGAGACGTATCAATTTGAATTTATGCTGTCACGGGTGAAGATCATGGCAAGTGGTGTGTGACTCAGATGAGGAAGGCTTTGGGGCAGATGGTGCTCCATGCTGACGCCACTTGACGTCAATCTAGAGGAAGACTGGACGCAAAAAGTAAGCAAATTCCATGAAGCAGGTCCAGGAATTTGCCAAATCTTCACACGGTTGTCATTTCAAGAGCTCAGCAGAGAATGCTGCTGCAAGGCTTGAACTGGGATCAAGACCGGAGATCTCTTAAATTCTTGACGACCACATGCACTTGTCGGATAATGCGTCACTCAAAAGGAGATGTAAGCACAAAGTCTGGCTTTAAGACGCTGTCTTGGGGATTCAACTGCCAGACGGGCTTAAGACGCTGTCTTGGGGATTCGACTGCCAGATGGGCTTAAAGACGCTGTCTTGGGGATTCAACCATCAGACGGACTTAAAGACGCAGTCTTGGGGATTCAACTGCCAGACGGGCTTAAGACGCTGTCTTGGGGATTCAACTGCCAGAAGGGCTTAAAGACGCTGTCTGAGGGATTCAACTGCCAGACGGGCTTAAAGACGCTGTCTTGGGGATTCAACTGTCAGATGGGCTTAAAGGCGCTAGACGCTGTCTTGGGGATTCAACTGCCAGACGGGCTTAAAGGCGCTAGACGCTGTCTTGGGGATTCAATTGCCAGAAGGGCTTAAAGACGCAGTCTTGGGGATTCAACTGCCAGGCGGGCTTAAATACGCTGTCTGAGGGATTCAACTGCCAGACGGGCTTAAGACGCTGTCTTGGGGATTCAACTGCCAGACGGGCTTAAGACGGTGTCTTG
This sequence comes from Myathropa florea, assembly GCA_930367185.1. Classification (NCBI taxonomy): domain Eukaryota; kingdom Metazoa; phylum Arthropoda; class Insecta; order Diptera; family Syrphidae; genus Myathropa; species Myathropa florea. Next base: position 8,869,553 of record OV884005.1, on the reverse strand, counting down.
GGGATTCAACTGCCAGACGGGCTTAAGACGCTGTCTGGGGGATTCAACTGTCAGATGGGCTTAAAGACGCTGTCTTGGGGATTGAGAAGGGCTTAGAGGGGCTGTCTTAGGGATTCAAGTGTCAGACGGGCTTAGAGGCGCTGTTTTAGGATTATAACTACCAGAAGGGCTTAAAGATGCTCTCTTAGGGATCCAAGTGTCAGAAAAGCTTAAAGTCTCTGTTCTGTCTTAAAGGGAATCAGTGGCATCATCCTTTCTGCCACGATGGAATCAGAAACGAGGTACCTACTTGGACTGTCTTCGACATAAAATCATCTCTTCCGGCTCCGAACAGGGTCATCAAAACCTCTCCGAATCGTAGACCGGCACCACTGTGCTCCTTTCTTCGTGCAACATAATTCCACCCCTTTCGCAACATCTTCCAATTCCCCACTGAAGAGTAAACACATGCACGCGCGGTGTCTAATGACAAGTGACTCTCCCATCTTCAATCCCCCCCACACCCCTCCACAAAACCCACCCGCAAATTAATTTATTAATTAACTTACGGAAATGTTTTCACCCCATCGCCTCATCACAATTAAACGTCGACTTTGCGTGATTTCCGTCTCCCCCTCGAGTATTGCCGCAACGCAATCTTCAGCACCATCTGCAAGTCGCTCGTCAGCGCCAACCCCCCAACGCTCCAAGCCGAAGACCACCGTAAAATCGCTCATCATTCTCCTTGGCAGACACTCACACCTCCACCAGCGCACCCAGAAATTCCAGAGATCCCGGCCCAACAACCCCCTTTCTTCGAATGCAACGCCAGGCTACATCAGAAACCGTGGGGGTTGTTGCATGACCAAGCCTTTGAGTAATTAAACTCAGTCGTGTGTGTTTGCGACTCGACGCTTTTGTTCGCAGTCACGTGAGTTCGGTGAACGCAACTCCCTGGGGGATGAGAGTTGAGCGAAGGGGAGGGTCAGTCATTGAACTTGGAAGCGAGATTGCAGGTGACAGAGTCTCTTGTGGTTAGAAGTGCGTAGGCATTTGCGGCTGGTTCAAGAAACCACTAATTTACGAGGAATTTGTACCGAACTGGGAGCTATGTGGGTTTTAAGAGAGACCTGGTGGTTCTCTGGGTTCTGAAGAGAAAACATGACCTCTGATAGGGAGGATAGGGAGGGATGATCAACCACAGGGAGGATGAAAGCTAGAAAGGATCATGGTCAGGGTGGTTCAACGACAGGGATGATCAAGGACAGAGATGATCAAGGACTGGGAGGATCAAGAACAGAGAACTCCATTTGTGTCGAAGTAGCATACCCATGCGACCATCCAGAAGATCATAAGTCACACAAAAATAGGCCTCCCCAATGTCGATCAGGAAATATGTTCCTAGGATCGCCTAAGTGCCCCTATGATTTGACTTGTCAAAGTTGAATTCCTTCACGAGCTTTCAAGGCCTTCCCCCGAAGGGCTACATCCCTGGAAGTTGATCACCGAGCAAATGGGGCCTTGTTTCTGAAGATTTAGAGCCTTCTTTGGATTCTAAAGCCCCTTTTGGGCACATTTTCTCTGAATTTCTGAGACAGTGGCTAAGCCTAAGATCAGGCTCAGACATTGCTTATCCTATCTGAATCAGACTTCCTTTATACGACTCTCTGAACCACTGGATCTACGTTCAAATGTCACTGCGTTCCCTTCTGCTGGCGTGGCAAGACGAACGTTGTTTGATTTTGAAGCTCAGTTGCTCTCAAGCCTCGGGCTCAGACAACACAAGAACTTCAGACTGCTCGTTATCGTCTCTTGATCCATGAATTCATCGACTTCGAGATCGCGTCTGATCTCCAACTTCAACGGACTCAGGTAATCCCGTCCGCCAGAGTTCATTCTAAGCCCGAAATTCTTAGAGATCCCTTCAGGCCTACGTCGTCTCTCGTCCAAATCCGAAAAATCAAGCTCATTTGAGTCTGGAATTCACGGAGATGATCTCGCCTAAGTCAAGATCAGGATCGTTGTGCTCCCGGAATTTTTGGAGATCTCATCTATGTCACGCTGATACTTTGACGGCGAAGATCAGACTGATTTTGGGCTCAGAATTAGCAGAGATCCCGTCCGTCGGCGAAGATGAGGCTCATTTTCCGGAGTCCTTGTCTACGTCACGGTGTCACGATCGCAAAGCCTGATCGGTCGCCATTTGAATCTAGAATCCACGGAGATCTCGTTGAAGTCAAGATCAAGATCGTGCTCCCGGAGAGCTTGTCTAAATCCCGCTGCCATTCCGACGGCAAAGATCGGGATCATTTTGGACCAGAGTTTGCAGGGATCTCGCCAAAGTCAGCAAAGATCAGGGTCATTTTGCTCCCAGAAATTTGCGGAAATCTCATCTAAGTCACTCTGTCACGATCCCAGAACCATGATCAGTTTCCGCTTGAGTCTGGAGAGTTACGGAGATCTTGCCTAAGTCAAGATCAGGCAATTTTTCTTCCACAATTTTCGGAGATCTCGCCTAAGTCACGCTCTCACCATGCCAGAACCAAGATCGGTTTCCCTTTGAGTCTTGAATTCCAGGAGATCGCGATAAATTTCCAAAGTACTTTCCACGAATTCATTGGAATCTGGATCCATGATTCAAGCCCCCCAACTGGTCTCTAATCAGTTTGTCACCACTTCCCCACCGAGCCAGCAAATCCGTTCAGCAGCCACTTCTCTTGACTCCCAAGTGAGTAACGATCTCCACTGAGAAACTCTTCGCTCTTTTTCTTCCTCTCGTCGCTTTTGATAAAAACCGGCGCCTCTGACGTCAGGCCGCATATCAACTTCCACTAAAGCATCCGTTTCATAGTTTTCCATCCAAACCGCTGACTTGACTTCGCTATCGGCCACTCGACGCCTGCATTCCATCGAACGCTGGATGACGAGGCGTTCTTTCGTTTACGTAACCAGATCCAGACTTTGCCTCCGGCACAGCGTACCTTCTCGAGTTCTCGAGCGCATCTCACAAGCCATTAGCGTGGCGAAACGAATCTCGCCGCGCGCGTGTGAGTGGGTTGGCGTCTGCTGCATGATAAGCGGGCAGTCCAATTCGAAGAAAAAAGCCATCAACAAATTGATAGGCGCGTCTAAGTCGCATCTTCCTGTCATCGGGCGGTGACAGGTGGAGCTCGAGAGTGGCGGAAGCGTGTAGGCTCGTTGGTGGTGTCTGCAAGCCAATTTTGGAATTTTTTTTTTGGGCCGTTTTGGGCTTTTATGGTGCTGCCCGTGGGCTGGTAATGAAGTCGTCAAGCTAATTCGATTCTGATTGACATGCGGTTTGATGTTTACGACTCCCACTTGGCGTCGTCGTCGTGAGGGATTTGGTGGGCGATGGTTTTGGACTTTCGGTTGATTAGCGAGTTCTTCTTCCCGGCGGAGATGGACGGGGGGCGTCCATAAATGGCGCAACGCATGTAATGAGGGCGGCAGTTGATGGGTTTTTGGGAGTGATAGACGTTCGTCTGGCTTGCTCGAGGGTCAGCTCGAGCACGGGAATCCCTTAAATGGAGTGGAATGCCGTTTTGATGGTGATGGGGGTCAAGTGGTGATGTTATCGGTTTTTCATTTACTGCCGAGATGTGAGGGGGGTTGGCCAAAACCTGACAGAAGCTCAGTAAACGTCGACTTCGATGGGAAGCGGTAAAGAATTGAGGACAAGGCGAGGCGACAGGGTCTTCAGTCAGTGGCGAGGGAGGTGTCTCATAGTCAAGATTAGGATCATTCTGATCCCGATGTGGAATTCACGGAGATGATCTCGCCTAAGTCAAGATCAGGATCATTGTGCTCCCGAAAATTTTGGAGATCTTGTCTATGTCACGCTGTCACTCTGGCGGCGAGGATCGGGGTCATTTTAGGCTCTGAATTCGCACAGATCTCGCCTGTCGGCGAAGATCAGGTTCATTTTCCGGAGTCCTTGTCTATGTCACGGTGTCACGTTCCCAGAGATCTGATCGGTCTCCGTTTGAGTCTGGAATTCACGGAGATCTCGTTGAAGTCAAGATCAGGATCGTGCTCCTGGAATTTTCGGAGATCTTGTCTATGTCTATGTCTATGTCAACTTCCAGGGACGTAGCCCTTCAGGGGAAGGCCTTGGAAGCTGTTGGAGGAACTCAACTTTGACAAGTTAAGGCTTAGGAGGACTTAGGCGATCTTAGGAACAAATTTCCTGACCAACATTGGGGAGGCAATCGGGTGCCTTCAGGGAAAGTTTCGAGACGCGGAACTGTTGAATTTGAAGCTTACTTCGGTGCTTTGGAATGCCCTCGATGCATGTAAGACCTTCAGTCAAGGGTTCTCCGATCATTTGTGTTGATTTTGGACAAGTTCGAGATGTTTCAAGGGTTTTCCTGGAACACCTTCTGATCACTTGTCTTACTTACAATCTGGTCAATTGCGGCGAATGTGACTCAACAGTGATTAGTTTCTTAAGAGGTTAAGCTTTTGGACACGAAGTTTCAATCGTTTTCTCTGGAAGAAGCTGAACTGCTCTGAGGAGGGTTTTTGTATGGACAGCCTCTCGTAAGACAACTTGGCCTTGATGACTGGAAGCAGCGTATCAGGGACTTTCAAGGATGTATACCAGCATTGGCTCAGTTCCAAACCCTCCAGGCGATCACTGAGATGCTCAGCTCAGGCTCAAAGGTTCCATGGACTACTGACGCGTTCGTAAGTCTCTCGTTTTTGCGCCGTGAAGGCGAGCAAAGGAGGAAATGTCACCCACGACGGTCTGCTTCAGATGGGATGAGTAAGGTCTGAGCCGGATCTGAGGCTTAGCCACGGTCTCAGAAATTCAGAGAAAACTCACAAAAAAGGAATCGGTGCTTCAGACCCCAAAGAAGGCCCTAAATCTTCAGAAACAAGGCCCCATCTGCTCGGTGACCAATTACCAGGGACGTAGCTCTTCAGGAGAAGACCTTGGAAGCTCGTGTAGGTACTCAACTTTGAAAAGTCAAGGCTTAGGAGGACTTAGGCGATCCTAGGAACAAATTTCCTGACCGACATTGGCCTGATCCCTTGGATCTAGGCTTAGGAGGACTTGGGCGGTCTCAGAAAAGTCGGGTACCATCAGGGAAAGTGTCGAGACTTTAAGCGCTACTTAGAAGGTCACGACTTCAAATGAGACAACGTTCGTCTTGCCACGATAGCGGAAGGGGACGTCAGGGCGTCGCATAAAGAAAGTCTGCTTCAGATGGGACAAGCAAGGTCTGAGCCGGATCTTAGGTTTGGCCACCGTCCCAAAGGTTCAAAGAAAACTCACAGAAAAGGAACGGGTGTTTCAGACTCCAAAGAAGGCCATAAATCTTCAGAAACAAGGCCTCATTTCCTCGGTGACCAACCTCCAGGAACGTAGCCCTTCAGGAGAAGACCTTGGAAGCCCGTGACTGAGCTCAGCTTTGACAACCACCGCTTTAGACTCCCTCAAGCAACGTCAACAACAAACTGCACTGCGCCTTCCCACAACGTGACCAACTGCACTTCCTCTCGAAAAGTCGCCACCAGCCTTCTATGGTCACCGACCACGTGCCTAACGACCGTGTGACCATATACGGCCTAAGTCGTCGTCGTAAACACTTCCCAAACGGTGAAGAGCCCTCTGGGCAATCCTCCCCAGCCACGGCACAGTTCGTATGCTAATCCCCTCCACCTATGTCCAGTGCCGCGTCCAATGCCCTGCTCCAGCCAAATCCGGAAATGCTGCGTCTAAACAACTCCATACAGCGGAGCGCATATCCCAAAGAATTTATAGTCGAAGCCGAAGTCGTCTAATGGATCTCGCTTCCTCCGCGGCTCTCCGGTAACGGTGGAAATGGTCAAGCACACAATTGCACCCTTCCGCTGCGTGGATTACAAATTAATGAGTCCATCCGTTGTGCGCGAGTGTGGGTCCCACACGGCGGCCTTCAAACGGCCTGTGCACTTCCTCGTGCGGAGGTTGAATACAGATGCTCCTCTCCACCGCCACCACCGCCCGCGGGTGGCATAACAAATTAGATGCGAACCAGTGGCACAGCACAGACACCGAGAGACAGCCCCAGCGCGGCGGCACTCGTCTTTGCTTCGGTCGGGCATCCGTCGTCTTCCTCTCGATTGCGCCCAGCTGCACGCAGTCTCATCCGTTTATTGCGTCAAACCAGACCGGCAACAAAAAAACAAAAAATTCACCAACACACCTCCGGCGGTAGCCGATGGCCCTTTCGGCCGCTCCGCGTGGCACGTGGTGGCTATCACCTTTCCGGTGCAAGGAATCAATTTTGTGTCACGACGGCGCTCGTAAATTTTAGTGCTTCACCGAGGGCCACCTAATCGAACCGACAAGGGAGCGGTGTGAGTGACTGACCGAATCAGGGACAGTGCACACACACTGGAGCGGTGTGTGCCGCAGCTTGTCGTGCCATCTGGGCGGAGAGGTCGGGTTTCGGTGGAACTGGAGCACGGTGCCAGGTTTCATGTCTGATTCGGGGCATATGGCGGATGAGTTATCGATTTGAGGGGGGCGCGGCGTTTTTTGCACGCGAAAACATGGGTTTCAGGTGTTCCTTGTTCCGTGCTGTGTCTGGTGGCAGGTCCACCGAAGCGAACATCTTGTTCAGGTGGCTCCTATGATTTATGCTAATTGGGAGTTGGTTAGGCACCGAGTGGGGGCTGTCTTTAGTGAAGCGGAAGTGAAGCTTCCAAGTGGATTGAGTGAGATGCAGCCGGAGGGGATGCGAGCAGTTGTTTGAGGATTTTTGAGGTTTTTGCATGGATCAGGGACAGTGGAGTGGAGTTGAGCCTGAGAAGAGGGAGCACAAAGGGACAGTGTGTCTTGGAGTGCCTGAGAAGCGGGGACAGGAATTGATCTGGAAGGAGATGCTGAAGACCGTTCAGTTGGGGCATGTCTTGTCTGTTCAGAAACCAGCTGAGGTGTCGTCAGCTTTCTGAAATCTTTCTCGTAACCGGCGGGACTTTACAGAGACATTCTCCAAAAGACTACCAAGAACTCAGCCCAAATTGATGACTAAACGTCAACGGCGTCAATTCTTATCGGCAGTTATGTGGAGGTCGACGCGCCGATATGTCGCCATCAGCGCTTGCTGATGCAGGCGCCGATATGTCGCCACCAACGGTTGCTGGTGCAGGAGTTCTCAAAACAGACCTCGTTACTCATTCCCTATGAGACCACTTTAGATTGGTGACGAACTGATTATCGGGTGCATGCGTCCGTGAAGAGGTGATCCAAAAATGAACTCGTGACTAGCAGTGTGGGCGAGGATGTTAGTCATCCGCTTCAGAATTATACCCGCGATAAGAGTATTTTTGGCTCGTTATCAAGTTTGACATTGAAAAAGACCACGAGGGAGTTTTGTAAACGAACCCCTTGCTTTATCAGTCCACCGATCCGAGGAGGATTTCTGGAGCTGCTTGTGCAACGGCTCCTACTCTTGCTCAATCTTGGGTGTGTTCATCAAGTCTCTGTTCAAGAAAACTCTAAACAGATTTTAGGATTCGAGGACAAAGCCTGAGTTAGAAAAGGCCTGGCTTGAAACAGACCCAGCAGAAGCCAGCATCTGTACTCTGTTCATCTGGTCGCTGGCCAATAACAGTCTGGACAAAGCCCAGCTTCCACCAGGCACGGCTTCAAATAGGCACAGCAGAAGTCACGATCTGTACTCCGTTCATCTAGACCATGGACAAAGCCCGGCTTCAATCGGGCGCGGCGTCAATCAGGCCCAGCAGAAGCCACCGCCTGTAGTCTGTTCATCTAGTCCTCTGCCAACAACAGTCTGGACAAAGCCTGGCTTCAATCAGGTCCGGCTTCAAGCAGGCCCAGCAGAAGCAAGCATCTGAACTCTGATCCACTAGACCTTGCCAAGGCAACATCAAGCTGAACTCACAGTTCCAACCTGAGCCTAAACAAAGCCCGACTTCAACCAGGCCTGTCCTCAAATAGCCCCGGCTTCAAGCAGGCCCAGCAGAAGACACCATCTTTACTCTGTTCATCTATTCCCTGGCTAAGGCAACATCAAGCAGAACCCAAAGATCCAACAAGAGCCTGGACAAAGCTCGGCTTCAAATAAGCCCGGCTTCAAGCAGGCCCAGCAGAAGATACTACCTGTACTTTGTCCATCTAGTCCCTGGCCAAAGCAGCATCAAACAGAACTCAGAGTTCCAAAAGAGTCCGGACAAAGCCCAGCTTCAATCAGGCCTGGCTTAAAGCAGGAAGGGCTTCAAACAGACCCAGCAGAAGACGCCATCTTTACTCTGTTCATCTAGTCTCTAGCTAAGGCAGCATCAAACAGAACCCAGGAATCTAACAAGAGTCTGGACAAAGCCCGGCTTCAATCAGGCCCGGCTTCAGGCAGACCCGGCTTCAAACAGGCCCAGCAGAAGCAAGCATCTGAACTCTGATCCACTAGTCCTTGCCAAGGCAACATCAAGCTGAACTCACAGATCCAACCTGAGCCTAAACAAAGCCCGACTTCAACCAGGCCTGTCCTCAAATAGCCCCGGCTTCAAGCAGGCGCAGCAGAAGACGCCATCTTTACTCTGTTCATCTAGTCTCTAGCCAAGGCAGCATCAAACAGAACCCAGAAATCTAACAAGAGTCTAGACTAAGTCCGGCTTCAATCAAACCTGGCTTCAAGCAGGCCTGGCTTCAAACAGACCCAGCAAAAGCCACGATCTGTACTCTGGCCAAAGCAACTCAATTATCCAACAAGAATCTGGACAAAGTCCGGCTTGCAACAGTCACATGAGAAGCCACCATCTCCTTCTTCCACGGAGTCCATCTCCGCCAATCCCTTCATTCGCCTGTGTTCAACAAAAATCTTCATTATCTCCCACCACGGACAAGGGCACCCACACGCTCTCAAAAAAAAATATCTTCTTCTCGACGTCCACAACATCAAGCTTCCCACCATGTGCAGCAAATTGCTTTCCACTGGCGAATTTTCCTTGAAAAACTAATAAATTCACAAATTTCCCAAGTCAAACACCGAGGCACACACCGAACGCATGCTTCACGGGCGAAGCCCTAGTGCTCTCGTCCTCGTTAGCCACTGAGTCTGCCTTTCAGTTATGGGATGCGTCGTTAGTTGCGAATTATGTGAACCACTTAATCATAAAGTTGACTAGATTGGTCGACCCCATCAGAGGGTGTGTTCGTGAACAGCCCGAGAGACTCTTGTTTTGGCAGCCAGCTATGCGGGGAATGCAATTAAAGCGGTTCCTCCTGCAAAGAGGTAAATTGCTTTGGCGCAGTCAAGCTAACAAACACACATTTTTTATCTGCCCTGAACTCAATCCCGGATGGGATGAGAATGGATGGACGAGAGTGGCCAAGGGATGAGTCGGGAAGTTTCAAAATGGTTAACATTTCGAGGAAAAAATGAGGCAACCCCCGAAGGGTGCATCTCCCGCGTTCATTTTCAATTGAATTTGACTTTGACTGGCATGCGACGAGGTGGTCAACTTGTGGACATGCTTTTTTGGACAAAACGAAACTTTGCAGCCCTCATTTGGGGTCCTAGATCTAACAGATTAGACGGTAGAGCCAAGAACAAGGCAAAAAATTTGACGGAAAAAAGCAATGCATTTTGAAAAATGAACCATATGTATCTCGAAAACGGTGCGTTTGAAAGCGATTTCCTTCTTCTTGACTTTAAGGCTTCGGATTTAGTACAACAGTTTTGAACCATCATTTGTGGCAATAGGTCCACCAGATTGGGCACTATAGTCCAAAATTGGAAAGAATTTGACAAAAAGAAGCAATACATTTTGAAAAATGGCTCATATTCCAAAAACGGTGGTCTTGACGCCATTTTCCACCTTATTCATTTTTTCGCCTCACATTTAGTACAACCGTTTTGAGCCATCATTTGTGTCTCTAGGTCCATCTGTTTTGACTCTATAGGCAAAAATTGGCAAGGAATTGGACGATAAAAACAATTTCTTTTGAAAAAATGTGCGATATCTCGAAAACGGTGCGTCTGACAGCTATCTCCCTCTTACTGACTTTTATGCCTCACGTTTAGTACAGTCCTTTGAACCATCATTTGTGACCTTAGGTCTAAGGGCTTGGACGCTATGGCCGTAAAATGGCTTCAGAAAAGCTGAAAACAGCAAGTAATTTGAAAAACGTGCCATATCTCGAAATCGAAACGGTATTTTCCTGCCGTCATTTTCATTTTTTTTAGCTCGTATTTAGTACAACCGTTTCGAGCCATCATTTTTGACAAAAGTCCAACAGTTTGGACGCTATAGCCAAGAATTAGCAACGATTTTGAGGAAAAAAGCAAAAAAAAATAAAAAATGCGCCATATCTCGAAAACGGTGCGTCTGACGGTGATTTCCTCCTCGCGTCGCTTTTAGTACAATCGTTTTGATCCATCATTTGTGTCAATAAGTCCAATAATTTGGACGCTATAGCCAATAATTGGTAAGGAATTCAACGAAAAAGCAAATAATTTTCAAAAATCCGCTATATCTCAAAAACGGTCTTTTTATGCCTCACGTTTAGTACAATCGATTTGAGGCGTCATTTGTGGCCATAGGTCTAACAGTTTAGACGCTATAGCCAGGAATTGGCGAACAATTTGACAAAAAGGAGATAATTTTGAAAAAACGTACCATATCTCAAAAACGGTGCATCTGACGGCAATTTCCAGTTTATACTCTTCGATGGAGGAGTTCAAAACGAAACTTTTCAGCCCATATTTGTGGCTCTAGGTCTAAGGGTTTACGCGCTATACCCAGGAAATGTCGTCAAAAACGTCGGAAATGTATCTCAAAAACGCTATTATCCTCTGCCTCATCCATGACTCTTTGCGTCCCTTTCTCAAGGAATAACTTTAGACACAAAGTTAACTTCTTCTTCTTCTTCTGACGGCGCTACAGTCCGAGGTGGACCTGGGCCTCACTCCACATGCCTCTCCAGCCAGCACGATCTTTCGCCAGCTGTTAACTTCTAGTTCACGTGAAATTGACCCCAATTGGGACTGCTGTTCAGACAGTGTCTAGACGGTATTTTAACTCACTCAGGCGAGGTGTTAATTACGATTCCAAATTCGTACCAGCATTTTCTACGAAAGAGGGGCTTTCGAGGAAGCGACACAACCCTTCTCAAACCAGCCCAGAGAATCCCCTTCCACCAAATAGCCATCACTCTCCATCAGAATCCACTTCCACGAAACGGATGTGTCCCATCTGAAGAATCACCAAGGCTCAAGCATCAAATCCTGGGCTTTTGTGTTGCCTACCACACTTCCTCTGCCAATTAGAGAGGACTTCACATGTGGATGACGACCAGAGAAGGCTATATGTCCTTCCTAGTCCTTGGGCAATTTCTACGAAGCATGATGGATGACTAAATCCTGCTTCCCTCCTCATTTCCACCGACCATCCACGCCATCTCCTGCAATTCACGCAAAAAATTCCCAACTCAACACCCAATTCACCAACCATTTCCCCACAAAACACACCATCTACTCCATTCGATGTCAAATCACCCCCCCAGCAATCTAGTACAATTTGAATCATCTGTTTTTGACAGCCAACTGACAACGCTTGCGCACCACAGAAAATTCATCTACCACACAAGAGAAACAACAAAAGGTAGCACAAGAAGAAGAAGAAAAAAAGCGAAAAACTAGTGAAAACTCTTCATGTTAGATTTTTTCCATTAGCTGTGCGGTTTTACCTTCGTGGTGGTGCGTGAAAATTCATGAATTTTCCAAAGAAAAACTCACAAATTTCATTCGAAATCACCATCAAAGTGCTCATGAAACTCAACTGCATCGACTGTGAATAGAGATCATTGTGAAAATCCATGAAAAATGTGAAAATTCAGTGAAAAACCGAAATCGAAACGTAAGAAAACTCATCATTCGCACACAGCACATACACACCGTTTTCGAAGAAAAATCAATAATCTCCACAACTTTGTGCCCCGGTGCTGGTGGTGTTCGTACTGTGATAGGTTCTCGAAAGGAAAGCAGGAGAGCAGGATTTTCGCAGCAAAATTCTGACACAAAAATGGATTAGCAGCAAACGACGACCAGAAGGTAAACACATTTCGTGCATTTTTTTGTTTTTTTTTTGAACGATCAGGTGGGGGATCAAATTTAAAAAGGGGGTGTTGTTTTTTTTTTTTTCCTCCGCTTGCCACACAGCTGTTTGAACGGGGGGGGGGCCGCTGACTCTTGGACTCGCTGTATCGGTTGTTTGGTGTCCTTATCGGTGCGTCGGAAGCCCCTGAAGAACGTAGTATCAACAAAAACAAGTGATATTCGATTACACAGCACCCCTTTCCCGTTTTTCGGCCTCAAATCCCTGATGCGGTGGCAGCGGCGGTCGTTATCTATTCGGGAAGGCAAACAGCCACTAGTGATGCATACGAGATTAGTTTTGGCGATTGAATTGAAATGAATACGTCTCGTTGCTTGAAAAGGGGGCTAACGTCGACAACGACGACGACGACGACGACGACGATGGCAGGAAGCAATCGATTGCGTCGTCTTACTTCGCACTGCACTTGCTCCAGCGCATTGTCTGCTCGCGTTGTGTGCTTTATTTGACTAAACGAGTTGATTACCCTGATACGGATATCTTTAGCCCCGGCCATTGTGTGTTTACAAGTGGGGAGAATCTCGCATGACCTTGTGATGCCGCCGTCACTGGAACGAGGCGAGATGAAAATGCGATTCATTCTCCGCTGCACGCCTACGGAGACGAACCGAAAAAAAAAACAGGTCTTGCCGGTCCTATTAGTCATTCTCTGTCACATCCACAAGCTCAGTGCGATCAATTGTGGCTTCGAAGGCGCACCGATTGCCTCATATCGCTCGACATGGTTCTGAAGTGTTCACCTCCATTCTTTATCGCGGGCCAGTGAGTAATTTTGTTGACTTTCTTTGTGTTTTCATGCGCCTTCTGCCTTCTGCCTTCGTGGCCTTATCGGGTCGTGATTAATTGCCTTCAAAGCTGTTGTGCTGTTGGGCCCTGTCGTAAAGACAACAGGATTACTTCGTCTAATCAGTGTGCAGTGCTGTCCCTCCCTCGCCCGTCGTGTTGCATATTTAATTGCGTAGCGGTTGAGGGAGGCAAATAGGGCAGAGCAGCAGATACACACTTGCCGGTGTGCCTGTGGGCAACGCATCGGCCATTAGCTGCTTCTGGAAGCGCTCATTTCGTATGGGAGTCGTGTAGGACTGTTGATTACTGGGGGACTGTGTTGTAATCTGCTTAAGGCTAGTCGAGGAGCTCTGAGTTTCGGTTTCATTTACGACTTGGTCGACGAGTCGTTACATCACGTTCTATGTTCTCCCTCTCTCTCTCTCTCTCTTTGTCGATTTGTTGCATTTCGATGGGGAGTCTGTTGATGTTTTCTTGTTGGAGACAACGGTTACATCATTCGAATGAGTAATTGGTTGTGATTTGAGATCAGTTCTGCTGTTGCATCTGTCGCGCGGCAGGTTATCGGTGCAGCTGCCATCGGGTGCATATGGAGACACAGTCTCTGAGGGCACGTGGAGTGTTGTGCCTTTGTTTCCATGGGTGACAAGGTTGAGTCGTCGAAAATGAAGAAATCAGAGGAATCAGAGGCGGCTTTGAGATGAATTCTCTACGGATGGGATTTGAGAGTTGGGATGAGGGAGGAAATGATTTCGCTTTGATGCGGGAAATGGAAACCCTTTAGAAATCTTGAAATTCTGGAACTTCTGATGGCCCAGCATTGAAAGTCATCGTCAGAAGTGACACTTGTCAGCTCAAACAAAGCAAGGGACGACGCTTGAGCGGACCTGACACAAGAGTGGCTTTCTCCTTCTGTTTTAACGAGGTTATGCACGATCGAGTTTCTGGGAGAGAAGGACAATCCTTTTCAAATGTTGACTCTAGAGTTCCTTTGTCTTTTTTTGATTGATTTTCCTTCGACTTGGTCGACTTTTTGTGACCAAATCCGCTGAGCTTCGCATGGAGATTGTGGACAAATAGTTCCCAATTCATGGCGTGAGCGTAACACGATCCGGTGGGCGATTATTTTGAATGATTTTGTGTGCATTCGTTGCGCTTTGGAAGAGCGTCTGATGATGGTTTAGGTGGCCGCCTACTGATAGCAGTCACACTTAGGCCAACATGGGCCCGTTGTGGTTGGATGATGGTGCTTGTGTGTCAATGTTTTCAAGGGAAATTCGTACTGAATTCGATTCGTCTTTATTCAAACAGCACGGCACGTAGAACCCGTTCAGAAGAAGCCGCTTGACAAAATGACGTACTTCCACGAAGTCTTCAGCGGGTAAATTCTAAACGAATGACTTCAGGGGGAGTTTTCCGAGATCTCCTCTAGTATGTCTGCATAGTCTACCGGCTCCTCTACAGCATCGCGCTGGAGAACGTCGTACAGCCGAAACTGAACGGGGTGATAAATCTGTTCGTGGATCAGACGAACAGTCAGGAGCTGCCAGCGCAGCACCCAATCCTTCTGAACTTGACACAACCCAGTCCAGAGCCGAGAATCGTGGTCATATGCATGCTCCAGCTGCTGCCGTCGGTTGGACACCCCATAGAGAAAGCCAAAGATATGAATTTGTCTCATTTTCAGCTCCAGCATCAAGTTTTTGACTTCAAACACTTGGTCGTAAGGTTTAGCTTCCGCCTTTTCACTTCAGAGTAATCTGACTCATTTGATCGGTCTTTGAATCAGCTATCGTCAAGGCATTTTCGGAAATAGCCTCACCTTCCCACAGCCTCACTTTAGACACTTGTTGCAGGATTTAACTTCCTACTGCTTACTTTGGAGTAATCTTACTCTTCCTGATCATTCGCTAAGATTGGGACATCCTCGCAACGACTGCTGCAGAAGGTGCGGAGACATGGAAGAGGAGAAGACTGTAACACATCACCTCTACACATGCAAGGAGGCCACTTCATCGATGACTGAGAATGACCGTCAGCATCAGTCAACTTAAGCATAGTTACCCGCAACCCACGGAGGGACTGAGCCTGAGCCTTCCTTTGCTGATGGTCCCGAGCACGCTGCTTTCAGTCACCACGTCCAAGTTGTCTTGCATCCGCGATCACTTGGTCTTTATACCGGAGATTCGGAGACCGATCAGCTTTGTCTTGATGACTGGAAGTAGCGTGGCCGGGACTGTCAGCGATAAAAGGCGGCAATTACCTTCTCGAACACTCTTGGCTGGAGCGTTATTGTTCACTCTCTCAATGTGGCCGCACAACCCGTGTTGCGCGTGCTATTGTTCTCTCACGAACGGAGGGGACCTACAGTTTAATGCCGACTCCGAAAGAAATTGAGAAGCTTTTTCTAGACAGTCGCCGAGCCAGTTTAGTCGATGAATTGTTGCCTTTCGGACTATGTCCACATCTTTGTACAGCTTCTAGATTTCGCGGTTGTGCCTTCTACTCCATTCGCCCTCCTCGCAGACAGGACCAAAGACGCAGAATCTTTCAGAATCACCAAGACTCATTTCTATAGTCCGGTAATCGTCCAGCCTTCGGCTCCAAATAGAAAGACGGGTAGGACTGGGTTTTGTAGAGCATTGTTTTGGTCCTTCAAGTCAGGAGTTTTGATCGAAGTTGCAATTCTACGTCGGAGTTCCACTCCTTAGCTACGTCAAAATTGCGGCTGTCGATTATAACGTTTTATCCTAGACAATGTTCGACGGATCAATTTTTACTCGACAGCACATATTTCTTCTTCTTGCCCACGGCACGCTGGGAGCGTGCAACAATTTCGATGTCATCTGGCTAACACAGCTGCTGGACTGATTTGTAGAAGATAGTGCCTTCCATGTTCAGGCGCTTCATAGGAAACCCCAAATGGTGTGCTGGTAACGTCTTGGTGGCGTCGAGAGGAAGGTCCCTCGGATTATGTTTTGGTCTCGTACGCGGTGATGGTGTTTGAAAGAAGAGACTGATGGACGACGAACTTCACGGGCTGAACATCGATCTGTTTAAACGAGTCCGAGACTCCCATATCAGATTGCTGGGTCATACAGATCGATTGGACAACAAGGCTCCGGCCAAGAAAGTCATCATTTCATTCCAACCCCGACAACGCGACAAAGGAAGACCATGCCCCGGTGGAGTACATAGAAGTACATAGAAAGGAAAAAGGACCTCATTCAGCTGATCGCTGGCGTCGCTGGAAGCAGATAGCATAAGACCGTGCTGGTTGGTGGGGAATGTTTGGTGAAGTCCACAAGAAGAAGAAGAAGAAGAAGTAGCACAAGACCGTTCTGGATGGAGGGAATGTCGGCTGAGGCCCAGGTCTGCTATGAACTGTAGCGATAGCTGGAGAAGAAGAAGGAGAAATAGAAGAAAAAGAGGAAGAAGAAGCAGAAGAAGAGAAAAAGAAAAAGAGGAGACTGAGAAGTAGAAGAAGACGACAAAAAGTAGAAGAAAGAAGCGTAGTCGCAATCTTCATGGCTTTTCAAAGCGAGCTGGGTGTATGTTTGTCATCATGTTTCAGACGAAGAAGAGTGGTATCGCGCCTCTGTTAGCGTACACATGTGGAAAGGGACCTCAATCAACTGAGCGTGCGTCGCTAGAAGCAATTAGCACCAGACCGTGCTGAAGAATTTTGACTGAGGAGCAGGTCCGCCACGAACTGTAGCTCCAGCTGAAGAAGAAGAAGGTGAAAGACAAGAAGAAGAGGAAGAAGAAGAAGGAGAAAAGGAAGAAGAAGAGGGAGAAGAAGCAGAAGAAGAAAAGAAGATGAAGAAGAGGATACTGAGAAGTAGAAGAAGAAGACGACGAAAAAATAGAAGTAAGAAGCGCGGTGTCGCGCCTCTGTAAGCGTACACATGTGGAAAGGAACCTCAATCAGCTGGACGTGCGTCGCTGGAAGCAGATAGCATAAGACCGTGTTGGATGCAGAGGAATTTTGACTGAGGAGCAGGTCCGCCAAGGAATGTAGCGTCAGCTGAAGAAGAAGAAGATGAAGGAGAACAAAAAGAAGAAGACGAGTGAGAAGAAGCAGAAGAAGATGAATGAGAAGAAGTAGAAGAAGACGAGTGAGAAGAAGTAGAAGAAGACGGAAAAGTAGAAGAAGAAGGAGGAGGAGTAGACCAATAAAATCCTCTTGGCACCACAATTGGCCTAATTGAGACTTCTAACCAGCATTCAGCCACTTGATCCTAACCTAACCTAACTCTTCCAGATTTTCGCTATTCCCGGCACATTTTCTGTCTGAATTCGGTCGGTCTTCGAATCAGCATCACGGCACGTGGCAATGTTTCAAAAGAAACTGATTGATTTCCTTACCAACGCACAGCATCAAGTCTTTGACATCCAGCACAGGTGCTTTTTTTTCCCACGGTCAGCTTCTTCCTCTTGTGGCGATGCAAACCGGGTGGATCTGGGACTCAACCAACAAGCCTCGTCAACTGGCACGATTTTCTGCTTGTCAATTGAGCACGTCCTTGAGGTCCTTCTCCAATTGGGTGCGTCACCTTTTTTTTTCAGTGTTTTTTGAAACACTCCAGTGTAGTGTTCTCAGACTCAAAACTGGTCCATTGTACTGCCAGGTAGCAACCTACTCCAGTGCCTTTAATTTGATCCCAACGGCAAGTGGTGACTGGGCCAGATTTGAAAAACCGAATAAAAGCGTATTAACTTTGGTTTCACTGGTATTCGAACCTGTAACCCCTCGAACTCGGGGCAGGCACTTAACCAACTGCGCCATCCAGTCGCACGTGCGTCACCTTAGACGTGACTCTGTCTGCTTAGGAGTAACTTCCTTACTTATCAGGTCTGCATTCCGTGGAGAGACTGGGCCTGAGCAATAGCTGTCTTCCATCCTTGACGGTCCTGGTCACACCGCTTCCAGTTGTCTAGGCCAAGCTGTCTTGCGTCCGCTTGGCTGTCTTGCGTCCACTTGGCTGTCTTACGTCCGCTTGGCTGTCTTGCATCCGCTTGGCTGTCTTGCGTCCGCTTGGCTGTCTTGTGTCCGCTTGGCTGTCTTGCGTCCGCTTGGCTGTCTTGCGTCCGCTTGGCTGTCTTGCGTCCGCTTGGCTGTCTTGCGTCCGCTTGGCCTAGACAACTGGAAGCAGTGTGCTCGGGTCCGTCAGAGATGGAAGACAGCTATTGCTCAGGCCCAGCCCAAAGCCCTAAACACACACAGCTTCCAGTTGTCTAGGCCAAGCTGTCTTGCGTCCGCGATGACTTGGTCTTTAAACCGAAGGTTCGGTCTTCCTCTCGGGTCCGAGGATCTTCTTCTCCCTCTCCTTCTCAAACCAGGAGACTCGGATTCGAAGACCCTCTTGGCTGGAGCATTGTTGTCCATACGCTCAATGTAGTCGACGGATGCTTAGGAGCAATCTATCGCTTAATTTCTGATTTCCAGTTCCCCTGGCACGTGTTTAGAACCTCCATTGTTACAGCCAAGTATTCATGTCTTTCACTTGCCATCTGAGTGAACTTGATGATGTCTATGACCTGTTGGCGAACTGCTTACAGCTCTCAAAGATCATCCACAGAAAATGCGTCTCAAATCACGAAACCCACACGTCTCCCGTCGCATGTGTCGTATGTCGATCCCATCGCTCGCGGCAATTGTTTCTCTTTTCGTGACTCAAGCGAATGATCATTTCGTGCTTTTAAATGAGTTTCCACACTCCTCTGACGTCGGGGGCATTCCGAATGACTCATAACCTCAAAGCACGCTAATGAGAAAACAATCGCGCCGACTTCTCAGAATCACTACGCCTCATTCTTAGATTCGAATGAATATGATAAACAGCACAGAACGCATCAAAACAGTTTCAACGCAACGCCATCAATTTGCTGCCAAATTCACTCGCATCAACTCGCCGACGCCGAAATTGACTTTCTCTTCAGTTTCGCGTTGCCATTCACACGCATCGACGTGCGAAGAGAGCCCCGAGATTTGGAGCAAATTTCAATTCATTTTCTTGCCCACAATGGAGCACGAATGAGACTCGCTTCCCACGAAATTTCCATAATCTCTGCGTATGTATGCGTTTCATAAATCCATCGCTTCGCCCGAAGTCATCTCCCCTTGGGTGATAGAGCACAAGGAAGTGAGCGGCAGAAAGTTTTCAATTTCCTTCACAACGCCACGAAGATGGGAAAGGAGATGGGAAGCTCTTAAGAGGATTTCCCTGTTTTACTCTATTTTCATTTGATTTTCCCCGGCAATTGATTTAATTTTCTTTCTCTTCTTTCGTTTCGTTCAAAGGCCTAGGACAAGGGAAACCACCAAAACCGCAGAGTAGGAGTACTCTTTCGAAATACACACCCACGACGAGGACGACAACAATCCCCCGCGGGGGGAAATCAACCACAAAATCGCAGAAACTGCCCTCGACACACACACACAAACACCCACACCCACACACAACATCTGTCAACCGACACGAGCTGTCTCATCATTCAGTCAGGAAGCCAACTGACTGACTGACTGACACAACGACACGGCACACCACCACAGAATACACACAGAATCACGAGAATGAACGTGATGCGTAAATTACGCGGCGGTGGTGCCAACAATGTTGGTGGCACCACAAACACGACAGCAGCTAACTCCACATCCGCTGGCAACGATGATCCCGTGTCTGAATCGCGCACCCAGCTCAGTCTGATGCATCTGAAGAAGCTATTCAACGAGTACACACACCCAAAGGAACCACTCAGCGAGACCGAGCGGGACCAGAAGCTCTACAACATGCTCCCATTGTTCTGCAAGGTAAAGGATTTTCCCGAGAGAAAAAAACCACATTTCCGTTAACTTGAGTTCCTTCCCCTCCCCTCGGACTGAATAGGTGTTTAGTACATGCCCCTCGTCGGATATGAGCGAGAAGTTCTGGGACGTGGTGGCGTTTTGTCAGCAAGTGGCTCGCCTGATGGTCGCGGAAATCCGCAAGAGGGCCTCCAACCAGAGCACCGAAGCAGCGTCGATTGCGATTGTTAAGTTCCTGGAAATCGAGACGAGCGAGGAGACCAGCAGCGGATGGATGTTGTTATCTACGCTCAACCTGCTCGCCAACGGAGATGTCTCCTTGATTCAGGTGCGAAGCGGAAGGCACACATCCCCGGTTTGCCGACTGGACTGACAATGATTTTTGATTTTTTTGTAGGTTATGACGGCGGCTGCGGTTCCATCGACCCTCGTCAAGTGCTTGTACCTGTTCTTCGATTTGCCCGAAGTCACTGACGACCCTCCGGCTGAGAATGGAGAGCCAATCAGTGACTTCAACGCCATGGAGCGGCGCACCCTGCTGCAGAAGATATTCGTTCAGCTTCTAGTCAAACTCTGCTCGTATCCCTACCCGGCTGAGGAGCTCGCCAGAATGGATGACCTCACGCTCCTGTTCTCGGCGATAACGTCGCCATGTCCGGCGCACAACGTTGTGTGGAGGAAGAGCGCCGCCGAGGTGCTGACCACGTTGTCAAGGCACGGACTGAAGGATGGAGTTGTCAGCTACATACATTGTAAGTCCCCCCGTCACTCACTCACCCCCTTCACTTGCGTCACTTGTGTGTCTGCTGTTTTTTTAGCCAAAGGCTGCATGGCGCTTTGTGTGGACAACATGCAGCGTCTGACGGACGCCAATCCGCTGGAAATCGTCGAGATGTTCGTCACGGTGTTCTGCTTTCTCAAGGATTCTAGTCAAGTGTCGCAGATACTGCTGGACGACTTCAAGGCCTCCCAGGGATACCTGTTCCTCAGCGAATTCCTGCTCAAGTGAGTGCTCCAAACACCCTCCTCCACCCTGACACCCCCTAACCTCATGTGAGTTCCCCTTGCAGGTTCGAGAGCGACCGCACGCGTTCGATTGAAGTCCAGGCGGCGATCCGTAACCTCGTTCTCATGATCTCATCGCTGTGCATGTGTGGGTTCGCGGAGTTGCGACCCCCGCCGACGCAGGCGAACAGCCTCTTCAAGATGCAGAACTTCCAAATGCCTCAGGCCTCCTCGCGGGAGACGTGCGTGCGGAACATCTACGCCTTTCAGGTCCTCCAGACGGTGTTCCTGAAGTCGACGTCACCCACACTCTGCTGCACCATCCTGGACGCCATCTCGAGAGTGTATCACTCGGAGAACGCCAACTACTTCATCCTCGACTCGGAGAACACGCTCAGTCAGTTCACGGAGAAGATGCACCAGAAGGGACCCCAGATCCAGGAGAAGTTCTTCGACCTCCTCGAGTTCATCGTGTTTCAGTTGAACTTCGTCCCCTGCAAGGAGCTGATCTCACTCTCGCTCCTCCTGAAGAACAACCACTCGACGAGCTGCAGCATCCTCTGCCTCAAGACCCTGCTGAACATCCTGCGACACAACAACGTCTTCAAGGATGTCTACCGGGAGGTGGGCATCCTCGAGGTCTTCGTCACGTGCCTCATGAGGTACTCGGAGTTTGTGCGGAAGATCACCAACGACGACGAGGACGCGGAGGTCGAGGTGGCCGACAATCAAAGCGACGTCCTGGGCAAGCATGTCCTCGAAGCGCTCACGATCCTCCTGAGCGGAAGCAACAACAACGCGAACGTGTTCCGCGAGTGCGGAGGAGCGAAGTGCACTCACGAGCTGGTCAAGTTCAAGCACTGCCGTCACCAGACGCTGGGCATCGTTCGCGAGCTGATCCTGTCCGTGGGAGGGGACGACGACATGCTGTTCATCCTGAGCGTCATGCACTCGGTGCCGGCCTACCAGGTGGAGCTGAAGATCCAGATTCTGAACATGCTGCTGGGGTGTCTGAAGGACAGCCACCGCACGAGGACCGTGTTCCGGAAGGTCGGCGGGTTCGTCTACCTGACGAGTGTGTTCGTCTCGCTGGACGGGAAGCTGAACGACAACCTGGAGGAGGACTCCAAGAACCTGGGCATCACCCAGGACGATCTCATACTGCTGCTGCAGATTGTGTGCCAGACCCTGGCGACCGCGATGCGCTTCGAGCCGGCCAACGCCAAGTTCTTTCACCACGAGATCTGCACCGCATCCCTCTGCGAGACCCTGCGGCTGTTGGGGTGCTTCAGCAGTGGAACTGAACTGACAGACATCTTCGGCGACTTCGAGGCGGACGGGGAGGTGCAGAGGTACTTCCACGAGGTCTTCAGCGGGGAAATTCTCAGCGCGAGCTTCAGGGAGAATGTGCCGAGGTCCCTCTCGTACGTGTGCATAGTCTACCGGCTCCTCTACAGCATCGCGCTGGACAACTTCGAGCAGCCGAACCTGAACGGAGTGATAAACCTGTTCGTGGACCAGACGGCCCGTTCGCCTAGTCAGGAGCTCCCAGCGCAGATCCCAAACCTTCTGAACCTGACGCAACCCAGCCCAGAGCCGAGAATCGTCCACCCGGGGGTGGTCATATGCATGCTCCAGCTGCTGCCGTCGGTGGGACACCCCACAGATCAGGCCAGAGCCATGAACTTGCAGGTCTACCTCTCGGAGATCATCAAGAGCCTGGTGCGGAGCGAGCGCAACCAGCAGATCATGTGCGACTACGGATTGGCCGGTCATCTGCTGAAGATCGGCCGTCGGGCGTTGAGCGAGGAGGACAACCCTCTGCACGTTCCCCTGCAGTACATCCTGGAGCGCCTGGCTGCGCAAGCCCTGCAGCCGACCGAGTTGAGGGAGTTCCTCCGCCTGGGGGAGCCCCTGTCCTGCGCAAACATAAACCTGGACGAAGCCTATCAGATGGGGGGACCAGTGCCCCTGACGCGGATCAAAACCCTCGTCTCAATGACCACCCCAAGGGACTTCCGAGCTCACGGGTCAAGCACGCTGCCGCCGTTTGTTGAGATGGACATGACAGCCGAAGGGTTCGGCTGCCTGTACCTCCCCAGCTTGGCGCCACAAGCAGCCGCCACCAGTGGAGGCACAATCGACTCGAACACCATCGGGGGAATCGGGGCGGGTGATCGGATATTTCCCCCTCAGACCGGACTGACGTACTCCACGTGGTTCTGCGTGGAGAAGTTCTCCGACCCCAAGACAGACCCACACTGCGTGCGACTGCTGACGCTGGTGCGGACCATAAACAACCCGCGCGAGGAGAACCTGGTCTGTCTCTCGATCCTGCTCTCGGCTCGGGACAAGGCCATCGTGGTGTCCACGCAGGAGACACTCGTGACCCCCAGCAAAAGTAAGTAGACTCGTCAAGTCTCTCTCCAAGAATGGCTCTCAGCCATCCCTATTCCCCATTCCATTCCCATTCCATTCCGCCCCTAAGGATGGCTCTCAGCCGGTGTTCCCTTTTTCAGATCTTGGCGACTGGGAACCGGAGGGATCTGATGATGGAAATGCAAGGATTTGGTGCCCGGACTTGCTGCACGAGGGCCAGTGGCACAACCTGGTCGTTGTGCTGAACAGGGCCGTCCTGAAGAACTCCAGTTTGTCCCTGTATCTGGACGGAATCGTAAGTAGTTTGGATGCCCCTCAATTTTCTCTGTTTCCTAAGAAGATTCCCCTCCCCCCAGCCGATGCACACGCAGAAGCTGCACTATATTTCGCAGAATCCAGGAGCCGGCTCGGCCAACCTCGCCGTTGCCAGCCAAGTGTTCGGGTACATCGGCACCCCGCCCATCTGGAGGCGGTATTCCCGACTCTGCTGGAAGCAGGGCGTGTGCCACCTGATCGAGGACGTGCTCTCGCAGCAGATCGTGCAGACCATCTACAACCTGGGACCGCACTACATGGGCTCCCTGCAGGCGCCCCAGATCGGCAAACAGAACGAGCCGCTGAACCCGCTGGTGCCGGAGGACAAGGTGCTGCTGGGCCTGAACGCAAAGGCCGTCTCGCAGCTGACGCTGGTGAAGATCCGGAAGGTGTACAGTCGGACGGACAACAAGTCGATCGCCAAGCAGCTGGGAATGAACTCCCACGAGAATGCAACCCCCATCAAGTGAGTATCTCCTGGTGGACCAGCCATCCCCTTGACTGTCTGTCTCTTCCCGCAGAATCCTTCACAACTCAGCCGGGCATTTGGCAGGAGCTGGTCGCTCCCTTGGCGGCGTCGTCGTGGGCTACCTCGGAGTGCGCGTGTTCAGCCCGCACCCGGTGTCGGCCATGATTGACACCGTCGGCGGGTGCAACGTGCTCCTCGGCATCATAGCGATGGCCCAGGACGTCGAGAGTCTGTACGCGGGTGTGAAGGCGCTCACATGTGTGGTCCGAAGCAACCGGGCCGCCCAAAGCGAAATGGACCGCAAGCGGAGCTACCAAACTCTGGGAATGTTCTTCAAGAAGAAGAAGAACCTCCTGAACTCGCACATTTTGCATTTAACCTTCGGACTGGTGGGCACCGTCAACAGTGGCCAAGACACCGCGGCCATTCCGAACATCACCGCATTCCAGGACCTCCTGTGCGACCTGGAGGTCTGGCACGGCGCCCCAAATGGCCTGCTGCGGTCCCTGCTGGAGCACCTGTTGGAGCTCGCCATCGAGTCGAGTGAGAAAAAGCAGAACGTGAAGATCATGCGGGACCTGCAGCTGCTCAACAAGCTGCTCAACATCATCACAGACATCGCCGACCACTCCACGCGGGAGATCCTCTTCTCGCTGGTGGAGACGCTGCTGGGCGGCCAGCCGAGACACAGCGACCTGCTGCTGTTCGGTCAGTACATCGCCGCAAAGCTGCCGCGAGTCGACCAGCCGGAGCGGGCCGTCATCCTGCCCTCGATGGCGAAGAAGGACGGCGACGACCTGATGGCGCAGAACATCTACCTCAGGAACCGGTGTCTGTCCCTGCTGCACGGGTTGCTGTTCACGCCGAGGAACACGGTGAACTACATCATCTGCGACGACATTTCGAAGACCCTGGGGATGGACTGGCTGCTGCTGTTCATGCAGCCGCACGTCCACTTCACTTCAGTCATCATTGCGGTCAGGATTCTGGTGGTGATCTGCGCCAACGAGTGCTTCTTGTCCCGGTTCCGCGACAGCACGCACAACGGCGGCTACTTGAGGTTCACCGAGTTGATTTCCCAAAAGAAGAGCATCTGCCTCGGAGGTCCCCAGCTCAGTACCGCCGGGTCCGCCACGAACGGCGGCGTCATGGTGAGTGGCTCCTCCACCAACCCACACACCCACCTCCCGTCGCAGATCGCTGGAGAGGTGCGCACCTCGGTGCTGCACGTCCCCGGGTTCCAGATCCTCGAGTGGTTGCTGCAGCATCACCTGGACGTGCCGGAGCTGTACTTCCTGATCACAGCGCTCATCATGGGCCAGCCGGTCAAGCTGCTGGCGTCGGAGCACACGAAGTTCGACTTGGATCGGGTGTGGTCGTTCCTCTGGGGAACACCGGTGTCCCATGCGTCCGCATCGTCAGTGACTCCGAAGATGAACGTCTGCCCGGAGGCGGTCTGCGTCTTGCTCGGCATGGTCCGGGCCATCGTGCACACCGCTGAGCCCGCAGAGTGGCTCAAGAGCCACCCGGAGACCATCATCCAGCTGCTGTTCTCGCTCTACCAGAACCTGCCGGACTTCATGCCCGTCATGATGTCGGGAGACGTCATCAGCTCGCTGGTGGCAGTCCTCTTCCCGATGTCCAAGGAATTCGGACCAGACTCGGAGCCGAACAGCGGAACGTCCACCCCGACCGACAACTCAGGGTGCTACGTGGTGCACTCCCCCATCAGCATGGCGTCCCACGTGACCCTGACCAACCATCCCGTGCGCAAGTTCGTCATCGACTTCCTCCGCGTCATCGTCGTGGACTCCCTGAGCCTCTCAATGCACGGCAAGTCGACGCCTGTGGTTGACCTCGTCCTGGACGCCTCCCCGGAGACTGCGGACATGAGCCACCAGATTGAGTACCAGACGGAGATCATCACCGCTCTGGTGGAGCACCTCCTGGCTGCCGACGTCTTGGTGGGGGAACAGGCGGCTCTGCCCATCGTGCCCCTGCTGCAGTCACACGTGCAGAACATCGCCCCGAACGTGTTCTACTTCACCGCACGCGTCGTGGACAAAATGTGGCAAGGCTGCCTCCTGAAGAACCCGCACGACATCTTTGACTTCGTCATCAAGCTCATCGCACAAGCCAAGCGGCGCTCCTCGGCCCTCTCGCTTGAGCAGCTCCACCACTCACTGAATCGGTCGATCCTCTATCTCCTCTCCCGGCCAACGGAAGCCATCACCGAGCAGATGTCCGTGCTGGAGGCCCTCCACAAGATCATCACCCACCGCCTGCTGATATTCGGCGCCGGCAACCACGAGTTGGAGTTCATCGGATGCCTGACCTACTGCCTGCTCCAGCTGACCGCCGACATGAAGATCATCCTCGAGCCGTCGACCAGTCGCAGCACCACCTGGCACGTCAACCCGCAGGTGGACGTGATCGAGCCCCGCGACGACCACCTGAACCAGTTGCAGGGAAGGAACCTGATTGTGGGAGCAGCCTTCCGGGTCTGGGAGGAGCTGTACGTGTGCAAGAAGCCGGCGATCGAGGAGGTCTTCAAGGTCACTCTGACACCTCCGCCGAACAACTCGAAGGCCCCCGACCTGCACACCACCCGCGAGCAGGTGATGGAGGTCGCCTCGAAGCTGTGGTTCAACTACGTGGACGCCGAGCGGAAGGCCTCCTACCGCATCCCCTGGGAGATACACAACCAGATCCAGTCGAAGATCCAGAAGGTCACGGGAGGCCTGACCCGCCTCGCCAGCCGCACGAAGGTCAAGAAGGACGAGCTGGTCCGCACGAAGTCCACCATGAGCCGGGAGAGCGCGTTCGAGTGCACCGCCATCCACGTCCAGCTGATACGCGATCTGTGGGAGATGCGCTGCAAGCAGTACACCCAGATGATCCAACACACCCAGCGGTACGTGTTCCAAGACTGGATCCAGTCCGAGACGGAGTTGACAAGGGAACGCGGACTCTGGGGTCCCGAGGGCGGCTCCACGCTGGACAAGTGGATGCTGGACACCACGGAGGGGCCCCACCGCATGCGCAAGAAGACCATGCGCAACGAGCTCTTCTACCTGCACTACCCGTACCGACCCGGCATCGACCTGCCGGACAACCGTCAATTAAAATACAAAGTGGCCACCAGCTTCGACAGCAAAATCTACTTCACGCACTGTCAGCAGCCGCCGCGGATCCTCTGCGAGACCGACAGCATCCCGCTGCACAGCGTGGAGAACAAGTCAACGGAAAGCGCGGTGAACTCGAACGGAACCCCGCCGCAGAGCCCCACGGGCGAACAGCCCCCGAAACCGGGCGGCATTGGCGCTCCCCAGGAGTCCGTGGACGGCCCAGGAGCCAGCGATGATCTCGACGAGGAGGAGGAGGACATGTCAATGGTGTCGGACAACGAGACGTTCCTGCGGCTGCTGGAGGAGCAGGAGAAGATCTCGTACATGTTCCGCTGCGCCAGGATACAGGGTCTCGACACCACCGAGGGCCTGCTGCTGTTCGGCAAGGAGCACTGCTACATCGTGGACGGGTTCACTCTGCTGAAGAACCGCGAGATCCGCGACATTGACACCCTCCCGACGGGGGCCTACGATCCAATCATCCCCAACTCTGGCGGCACCTCAAGGTCGCAGAAGATGAGGCAATGCTCAAAGTTCTCCTACGAGGAGATCCGGGAGGTCCACAAGCGACGCTACCTCCTTCAGCCGATCGCGCTGGAGGTCTTCTCCGAGGACGGACGGAACTACTTGCTCAGTTTTCCAAGGAAAGTTAGAAATAAGGTGAGTTCCCCATGCGACCGTGGCTCCCGAACGAGATGCTCATGAGGGATTCTTCTTTCGCTTGCAGGTTTACCAAAGATTCATGTCTCACGCAACGGCGATCGCTGACAACGCTCAACAGTCGGTTGCGGGCCAGAAGCGGACCGCAAGTGTTGAGCAGACGTCAGGCATCTTCAGCAGCTTGATCGGAGAGACATCTGTGACTCAGCGATGGGTGGTAAGTACACACCAGCACGAGTCCCTGACCGAGGTGAGATGCATTCCACTTTCGTGCCTCTTTCCAGCGCGGGGAAATATCAAATTTCCAGTACTTGATGCATTTAAATACTCTCGCCGGACGATCGTACAACGATCTGATGCAATACCCCGTCTTCCCGTGGATCCTGGCTGACTACGACTCCGAGGAGCTGGACCTTAGCAACCCAAAGACATTCAGAGACTTCTCCAAGCCAATGGGCGCCCAGTCCGAGGAGCGACTGGAGCAGTTCCTGAAGAGATTCAAGGTAAGCCCTGCCGCCACTTATCCCATCCCACCCGTGCTGACTGAACTCGCTTAGGAATGGGACGACCCACACGGAGAGACGCCCCCCTATCACTACGGCACCCACTACAGCTCCGCGATGATCGTGTGCTCGTACCTGGTTCGGCTGGAGCCCTTCACACAGCATTTCCTGCGGCTGCAGGGCGGTCACTTCGATCTGGCCGACCGCATGTTCCACAGCATCAAGGAGGCCTGGCTCTCGGCCTCCATCTACAACATGGCCGACGTCAAGGAGCTGATACCTGAATTCTTCTACCTCCCGGAGTTTGTATCGAACTCGAACAACTTTGACTTGGGTAAGTGCGCTTCAAAATCCAGTCGAGCAGTGGCCTCCAATGGTGTCTCCCTTAGGTACGAAGCAGAACGGCGAGACCCTGAACCACGTGATTCTGCCGCCGTGGGCCAAGCAGGACCCCCGGGAGTTCATCAGGGTGCATCGGAGTGCCTTAGAGTGCGACTACGTCAGTCAGAACCTTCACTTGGTAAGCTCCAGCTCTCATCTTCCCTTCCCAGGACCTTTGAGACCGTCTCTTGTGTTCGTTTCAGTGGATTGACCTGATTTTCGGGTGCAAGCAGCAAGGACCCGGGGCCGTGGAGGCTGTCAACGTGTTCCACCACCTCTTCTACGAGGGCAACGTTGACATCTACAAGTGAGTTCCCCTCTCAGTTCCCATCTGTTCTCCCCGTGACCCCTTGTTCCCTTCCAGCATCGATGACCCGCTGAAGAAGAACGCAACCATCGGCTTCATCAACAACTTCGGCCAGATCCCCAAGCAGCTCTTCAAGAAGGCCCATCCGGCGAAGAAAATGGGAAGCTCCCGGCACTCAGTGATCGACCCCAGCCCCCTGATCGGGAACACAACAGTGCTCCAGTCGGACAGGCTCTTCTTCCACAACCTGGACAACCTCAAGCCAAGTCTGCAGCCGATAAAGGAGCTGAAGGGTCCGGTTGGGCAGATCCTGCAACCGGACAAGACCGTGTTCGCCGTGGAGCAGAACAAAGTGATGATGCCGCCGTCGTACACGAAGTACATCGCCTGGGGATTCGCCGATCACTCGCTGAGGATCGGTCTGTACGACTCCGACAAGGCGTCGTTTGTGTCCGAGGCCGCCGCGCAGAACTCGGGTGAGATTCTCGCGTGCGCGTGTCCCAACTCGAAGATGATCATCACCGCGGGCACCAGTTCGGTGGTGACGATCTGGAAGTTCGACGCGAACAAGAAGACGCTCACCGTGCGCAACTCCCTGCACGGACACACGGACGCTGTGACCTGCTTGGCAGCTAGCGCCGCGTACAATGTGATCGTCTCGGGCTCCAGGGACGGCACGGCCATCGTGTGGGATATGTCGAGGTTCACATTTGTCCGGCAGCTTCGCGGGCACGTGGGAGTGGTGGCTGCTGTGGCGATAAACGACCTCACCGGGGACATCGCGACGTGCTCGGCCACGTGGCTGCATGTGTGGTCAATCAACGGGGACGCCTTGGCGACGGTGAACACAAGCGTGGGCAGCGCCGACCGCATGCAGCAGATCCTGTGCGTGGCGTTCTCCCAGATTCGCGAGTGGGACCAGCAGAACGTGGTCATCACGGGCTCCACTGATGGAGTGGTCAGGGTAAGTTGGAGGAGGCGGTGCACACGTCGTCATCTAACGAATGTCCTGTTTGCAGATGTGGTCCCTGGAGTACTCGCAGGTCCCGATCGAGAGTAAGCTGAAGAGGTGCGCCGAGGTGACCTCCCAGGACAAGGTTCCCGAGAAGGACGAGAAGGACTCTGCGAATGAGGCGTCAAAGAAATTGGATCTCTTCAAGCAAATGAAGAGCATGTCCAACGAGGGAAACGGTAAGGATCTGCAGAGATTTCCTGGAAAGACACTGATCCAATTGGGGCGGGGTTGTGTTTTGCAGAGATCGCAAAGTCAGCATCGGAGAGCAGTATTTCGGAGGCGTGCGACTTCTCGGACAAGTCCACGAAGTCGGAGGACTCCGACAAGAAGTTGGAGGAGCTTGCCAAGCAGCAGAGGAGGAAGAGCAGTCTTGCCGGAACGAAATCCCTGCACGAGATGAAGTCGTCCACAGTCGATGAGTGCCGGTCAACCGCACTGGATCGGTCGGAGAGTACAGGTAAACAGAGAGCCAGGCTCGTCTTTGTGGGCACGTTTTGATGGATCTTTTTTGTGCTTTAGTCGAGAAGAGCAACGTTGAAGATCGAGCGATACGCCCCAGCAAATCTGACACGAGCATAACCGAGTCCTTTGTGGTTGTGGACAATGAGCAGCGACACAGAAACGATAACCTCCTCAGAAAGGGTAAGCTAAGGGAGAGAGAGGGGAGTGCGAGAGGCTTGAAATGGAATTGTGTTCCTTTGCAGGCTTCAGGTGGCAGCGTCAACTTATGTTCCGGTCGAAACTGACCATGCACACGGCCTATGACAGGAAGGACAACGCTGAGCCGGCCAGCATCACAGCGTTGACGGTTTCGAAGGATCACAAGATTCTTTATATCGGTGAGTAGGGCTTGGGAGTTGCATCCTTGGATGGGGATTTCGGGTAGCGATTGAGTGGAACAAGAGCTAGGCAGTTACTGAACGGATGGAGGAGTGTCCAGGAAAGACTGAGGAGCCTCCACGTCCATGTCCAGGAGCTGGACAGTTACTGAACAGACGGAGGAGTGTCCACGTCCATGTTCAGGAGCTGGACGGTTACTGAACAGACGGAGGAGTCTCCACGTCCATGTTCAGGAGCTGGACGGTTACTGAACAGACGGAGGAGTCACCACGTCCATGTCCAGGAGCTGGACAGTTACTGAACAGACGGAGGAGTGTCCACGTCCATGTTCAGGAGCTGGACAGTTACTGAACAGACGGAGGAGTCACCACGTCCATGTCCAGGAGCTGGACAGTTACTGAACAGGCGGAGGAGTGTCCACGTCCATGTTCAGGAGCTGGACAGCTATTGAACAGACGGAGGAGTCTCCACGTCCATGTCCAGGAGCTGGACAGTTACTGAACAGGCGGAGGAGTCACCACGTCCATGTCCAGGAGCTGGACAGTTACTGAACAGACGGAGGAGTCACCACGTCCATGTCCAGGAGCTGGACAGTTACTGAACAGGCGGAGGAGTGTCCACGTCCATGTTCAGGAGCTGGACGGTTACTGAACAGACGGAGGAGTCACCACGTCCATGTCCAGGAGCTGGACAGTTACTGAACAGACGGAGGAGTGTCCACGTCCATGTTCAGGAGCTGGACGGTTACTGAACAGACGGAGGAGTCTCCACGTCCATGTCCAGGATCTGGACGGTTACTGAACAGACGGAGGAGTCTCCACGTCCATGTCCAGCAGCTAGACAGTTACTGAACAGACGGAGGAGTCTCCACGTCCATGTCCAGGAGCTGGACGGTTACTGAACAGACAGTGGAGTCTCTACGTCCATGTCCAGAAGCTGGACGGTTACTAAACAGATGGAGGAGTCTCCACGTCCATGTCCAGGAGCTAGACAGTGGCTGAACTGACGGAGAAATCTCCCCGTCCATGCCCAGGAGCTAGATAGTGACTGCACAGACGGAGGAGTCTCCACGTCCTTGTCCAGGACAGATGGAGGTGTCTCCACGTCCATGTCCAGGGGCAAGATAGTGACTGAACAGACGGAGGAGTCTCCACGTCCATGTCCAGGAGCTGGACACTTACTAAACAGACGGAGGAGTCTCCACGTCCATGTGCAGGAGCTGGACGTTTACTGAACAAACGGAGGAGTTTCGACGTATAGGACAGACGGAGGAATCTCCACGTCCATGTCCCGGAGCTGGACAGTTACTGAACAGATGGAGGAAGCTCTTCGCCTGTCAGTGTGTCTCTGTCAACTAATCAATAAATCATCTTTCAGGCGATGCCCGTGGCCGAATATTCTCCTGGAGTGTGACCGAACAACCCGGACGAGGAGCAGCCGATCACTGGCTGAAGGACGAAGGAGCCGATCAATGCGTCAAGTGTCACGTCAAGTAAGCCCCTCAAGCAAATGCCAAAAGGGCAACACTCACCCATTCCTTCTCTTCCAGGTTCAATCTGTACGAGCGTAAGCACCACTGTCGGAATTGCGGCCAAGTATTCTGCAACAAATGCAGTCGCTTCGAGTCGGAGATCTCCCGTCTGCGCATCCTCAAGCCAGTGCGTGTCTGCCAGACGTGCTACAGCGCATTGCGCTCCCAATCCGTCGAGAGTTAAGCAGCAGCAGCAACAGCAACTAAAGCCTCCTGTAGACCCACAACTGAGTCCGCGTAGGGAATCCTCTTGTATTTTCGTTTCGCTCACCGACCACCCAAGCAACTAATCATGTGTAAATGTCTGTCTGTCTGCTTGTGTGCAGCCCAAAACCAAGTAGGAAATTATACTCAAACTAATTTAACGCAAGCCCCTCCCGGAGGGGACACAGCATGCGAGCGCATGGACTGTGAAGTACAGTATCAAGGCACTTTAGGCCGACTTTAGGATCATCAATTAATCGTAGAGGAACACTGAGAAAGTATTAAACAAAATTAAGCAAAATTTTAGCAAAAAAAAACCAAGAAAACAAAACAAAACTGTTACAATAGAGAATATTTATGTAAATGTATATGTAGCGCGTAGAATTTAGGATACATACGTTTGTAAGATGAACAGACAGTCGGTGGAGATGGCGGGGGATGTCTGCCTCTGCTGGGTGCGTCTCCCCGCTTCGATAACGGAGAAGGGAAATATTTATTCAATTGTATAAAAGTCATAAGTTACATAACGAATAAGCATATATACTCTCCTCTCTCTCTCTCTCTCTCTCTCCTTCTCCCTTTCGCTCTCTCTCCCTCTCTCTGTCAAGCACTGGAACGCCAGCAAACGTTCAGCGCAATGCGGTATTATTTCCTCGATTGGCTCCGCAAGGAGGACGTTCTTTTCGTTTTGCCTGAAATTCCCTTATTCCAAATTCCTTGCCCCTCAAAGTGGGGCGTAGATGAAGGGGAACTGTGTGTCCTGTGGCTTGGATGATGGGGAACCGTGTGTCCTTCTGTGGCATGTCTTATTTTATTTGTGATTTTTGAGTTTAAAGATTTATTTTGTTCGCTTCGCCTGTGCAACGAGTTTACTTTGTTTCTTTTTTTTATACGTTCGAGGGATTTACACACACACACGCACGCATGTATACACGCGTATGTTTCGTTTTAAGCATGTAAAGTCGCGTGCATCTATTATTTATATAAAATAAAGTTTATTTATGAAATTTTGTTTGCTTATGATTTTGTTCTGTGTCCGGGTTTAGTTTTCGTTGTTCGATGCCTGACACATTGGGGATTGGGGATGGATCTGTGGGCGGATGGGGTGAACTGATCCTTGTCTTGTTCGTTACCTGCAAACAGGACCAAAGATCTTGCTCGGAGCTGATGAACCTCTAGGGTTGCTATGCAATGCAGTCAACAGAGAATCTCGCTGAACTTCTTGAGTCTTATCCGTTTAACCTCCGTTGGGGTAGCTGCTCCCATTTGAAATTTAAGTCTAAGTCGTGCAGTATGAAGCATTCTTATCGGTTTTCCAGTTAAAACACTTGAACAGATGGCAAGCCTCATAGGCGAGGATCAGATGAGGCATTCTCACGACCTGAACATACGCTGGGACTGCCCGCGTCCTTGGTTAGGGCTTCCATCGATGGTTGGACTTCCATCTTGGAGAGCACAACCGCAGAGGGCATGACTCTTCAGGATGTAGACAGACCAAGCGCATGCTCCTCAACGTCTAAGAAATCCGCGACTTTCTTGTTATCTCTTAACAGAAAAAACTGCAGACAACTTATTGGCGTACTAACGGGGCACTACACCTTCGCCAAACACCTAAGTGTGCTTGGCCTAAGTGATGAAACCCTCCGCGACGAAACCCTCTTCTCTGTGGAGAAGACGATGACACTGCAGAGCACTTCCTCTGCCATTGTCTCTCCCTTGCTCGGATCAGGTGGCAGTTA
This sequence comes from Myathropa florea, assembly GCA_930367185.1. Lineage (NCBI taxonomy): Eukaryota > Metazoa > Arthropoda > Insecta > Diptera > Syrphidae > Myathropa > Myathropa florea. Next base: position 8,835,357 of record OV884005.1, on the reverse strand, counting down.
TTCGGTGCTGATGAGGTGAGAGCTGATGATGTAGGCTCCTCATCACAGAAGCGCTTGCTGATCTGAAAGACCAGGAAATTTCAGTAAAAGTAGGTTGCTGCGTGGTAGTACAATTGACCAGTTTTTGAGTCTGAGTGGCGCAGTGTAGTGCGACAAAAACCTACGACAAAAAAAAAAAAAAGCCTCATCGGTTGCCTCTGAGTTCACTGTTAGGAGACATACTCACGCAATGCCAGTCATTCCTAGTCCACGTCTTCTTCTTCGTGGCGTGACAGCTGGAATTGTGGGTTTTATCGAGTTGTCCTCTCCAGATCTCCGCCATATTTTGAGTCACCTCGTGCAGGATGTGTGGATTTTCTTGGGGACAAGCCCACTGCTTAAGCACCAAATTTGGCCCCGAAATAAGGTTATGTTCATCCTTCGATCTTGAAACAATCAGAACCACTAATCATCGATGGTCCGAAGGTCTATTTTGCCTCACTTAAACCGGCCATTCGTCGATGTTGTGACTCATACTGTGTTCCACTAATCGCGTCAATGTCCTCCGCGTGTGCCAGCATTTGCACGGACTTTGGGAAGATTGTGGCTCTAGTATTGGCCAGCGAGTTTTGAACGATCGGAAGGTTTTTGAAGAAAAAAAAGACACACTTGGACTTGGAGACAATTGGGCAGAAGAGCATTTCATCTTCGAATAAGTCATCTCTGAATAGAAAGACGGACACGATGAAGAAGAACGACAGCAACATGAAGGAGAACAAGTAGTGGAAGAAGAAGAAGAAGAAGAAGGCGAATAAGATGAAGTATTAGAAGAAGAACAAGAGTGAGAAAAAGTCATCTCCCTCTTCTTCTTTGACTTCATGTAGAAGAAGAAGAAAAGGGCGAATAACAACAACAGGAAGAAGAAATACAACATGAAGGAGATGAAGAAGGAAAACAACAACAACATGATGAAGAATGAAAAGAAGAAGAATAATAAGAAGGAGAAGAAGAAGAAGGCAAAAAAAGGCGATGAAGATGAAGGAAAAGAAGAAGATGAGGGAAATAAAGTAAAAGATGAAGGAAAAGATGAATAACAACAAACACAACAGCAAGGAGAAGTACAAAAAGATGCTGATGAAGGAGAAGGAGAAGAAAAACAACAACAGCAAGGAAAATGAGAAGAAGAATTTTTTTTCTTTTCGGAGGATTTTCGCCATACTACTGGAGCACTCAGACTCAAAACTGGTCCATTGTACTGCCAGGTAGCAACCTACTTCAGTGCCGTTAATTTGATTCCAAAGGCAAATGGACTGGACCAGATTCGATTTCACTGGGTCTCGAACCTGGGATCCCTTCGAACTTGGGGCAGGCACTTAACCAACTGCACTCCAGTTGTGTTGAGAAGAAGAAAAATAAGAAATAGAAGAAAAAATATGAAATCGAAGAAGGTGAAGGAAAGGAAGAACAGCAACAAGATGGTGAAATTGAATAAGGAGAAGTCTTACTACGGCTTGACTGCTAAATATCCACTCAAGGGATATAGCTTCGTGGAAATGGTTAAGGAATGCCTCTCAGTCCACCCTCCAGTGTACCTTCGGACGTACCGTAATATTCAAAGATGCTTTCGTTAGCTGAATGTGCAATGTTCTGACAGACTCGACTTTTCTTCCGCATAGGTAGGTAGGTGATAGGGTGCCCTTGCGACCGGGTCGCGTCTCACTGAGACCAACATGTGTGTGGGCCGTGAGACCTACACTTTTGCTGCTTATTAGAACCACCCAGATTGTTGTATAAATTGTTGGAAATTTATATATTGATTGTTGGAAAAAATAGAGCTGAAGCACCTCCTGAGGTACAGCCTTGACCAAATGTATTGGGCACACTTATCTTTTTGTCTTTGCTGCCAAATCACTTATCGGAAGTAATTCGTTTGAATTTTATGGTTTTCGGCGACGCTATCTGAAGTTGTAAACAATTTCCTTTTTTTCCTCTTATTTCATTACTTTTTCTGCTTTTTCCCTTTTTGAAAAGGGTGCCTAATACATTTGACCAAGGCTGTACCTCAGGAGGTGCTTCCTCTTCTTCTTCTTCTTCTTCTTCTTCTTCTTCTTACTGCGCTACAGTCCGAGGTGGACCTGGGCCTCACTCAACATGCCTCTCCAGCCAGCATGATCTTTCGCCAGCTGTCTCCAGTTTCGCACACCAAGCCGGCCGAGGTCCCTCACGACTTGTGTGCGCCACCTTGTACGTGGACGTCCTCTGTTGCGTTGTCCCACAGGCTCAGAGTCGAAGACTCTTCGGGTCGGAGCTAAGTTGTCCATACGCTCTACATGGCCTAGCCATCCTAGGCGTTGGATCCGTAGACGCCTGGCTAGACTCATGTCGCTGTACAGACCATACAGTTCGTGGTTGAACCGTCTCCTCCAAATGCCATCAACGCAAACAGGACCAAAGACCACGCGCAGAACTTTTCTCTCGAAAAGACCAAGAGACTGCTTGTCCATGCCTCTGCGCCGTAAAGCAGGACTGGGATGATCAAGGTCTTATACAAAGTCAACTTGGTCTTCCGAGAGAGGGCTCCACTACTAAATTGCCTTTTGAGCCCAAAAAAGCAGCCGTTGGCAAGAGTTATTCTGTGTTTGATCTCGGTCCTGATGTTGTTTGTACTGTTGTACTGCGGAGCCAAGGTGGACGAAGTCCTTCACTACCTCAAAATTATAGCTGCCTATGGTGATGTTCTGGCCAAGTCGTCGATGTTGTGCGTCCTTTCTCGATGACAGCATGTACTTTGTTTTGCCCTCGTTTACCGCCAGACCCATTTTAGCCGCTTCCGTTTCATTGCCAGCAAACGCATCATTGATGGCTCGCTGTGTTCGTTCGACCAATCACGTCAATGTCATCCGCGTAAGCTAGCAGTTGAACAGACTTTTGGAAGATCGTGCCTCTTGTGGGTGCTTCAGCTCCATTTTTTCCAGATCCTCCAGCTCGTCGAAGAAGTTACTGCCTAGTGTTCGCAGTCTCCATCCCTGTATGGCTGGACAATCGCATAGCAGGTGGCGAACGGACTCTATTTCCTCCTCGCCTCTGCAACTTCTACAATAGTCGCTATGGGGAATACATATCCTTTTGGCATGGGTTCCTATCGGGCAATGTTCGGTGAGAACTCCGACCACCGTCCGTGTATATCCTTGCGACTTAGGCTAATCATTGATAATGATTTCGTCCTGTTCAACATCGGCCATAGGGCCCTCGTCGTTGACCCAATGTCCAGATTCAGCCATCGACCATTTGCTAAAGCTTTGTGCTCTTCTTCCGCATAAGTTTAGGCCGCCCTCAGTTTACGGACACATCCTGGGGTCTTCTCTTATTTTTAGCTTCAGCTATCGCGCATTTGCTCTTTCTAAGGCTTCGTCCCATTCTTTCGCATAAGTCTAGGCCAGTCTCAGTTTATGAACACATCCTAGGGGTCTTCTCTTATTTTCAGGTTCCGCTATCGCGCATTTGCTCTTTCTAAGGCTTCGTCCCATTCTTTCGCATAAGTCTAGGCCACCTTCAGTTCACGGACACATCCTTCGAATAGGTCTATGGGCGCAGTGGCGTAGTGGGTAGGTGCATCGACTCTTAAACTCGAGGTCTAAGGTTCGAATCTCTAAAAAAACATCTCAAATTTTTTCACGGCTTCACCTCTTTCGAATCACTGGCAATGCTCAACGAGTATAACTGTCTAGAAGAAGCTTCTCAATCTCGCCGTTCGGAGTCGGCAATAAACTGTAGGTCCCCTCCACTCGTGAAAGAGCAATAGCACGCACAACACGAGTGGTTGCTGAGGAGCTAGGCCCAGGTCCACGACGGACTGTAGCGCCGTGTAACTGTAACGAATAGGTCTGATCCCCATTCAATCAATTATCTGTCATCTCAAACTCAGAGGAAAAGAAGTGAAGACTCTTGAGCAATATCTTCCCACATTAATCCCCCCAATTCGTCCGCCCACTGCCCCCATTTCGCTTCAGTTTTTAGTTCCTTGCTTGATGCATTTCCCATCACTTCCTTGCTTCTGCTCTATCAAATCCCCCCTAAAGCCCTTGCATGTGTGCACATAAATAAAAGGACAATACAAAGAGATGTCTTAACCCATTTTTAATTCAAAAAAATATAAGAAAAATGAAACATTTTTTAGAAATTAAGAAGAATTAACAGATTACCACTTAAGAATCACACAATAAATGAATCACAATAAGAATTATCAGCAAGGACCCAGCATCCTTTAGAGAATATACATACAAAATGAAAACAAATTATATATGTAATCCAAAACACCACATTTTATATAAAATTTATTTACATAAATATACTATACGTACTCAAACTTAGTAGGAACACACTCACACACTCACACACACATCCTCCAGAGGAATTGGTCCATACAAACACAAACTCGACAACACACTCCACAGGACACTTCACTTCGTGAACATACCCACAACCGCATACATGTACGACATAAGCAAACGTAGATAAATAAATTTTAGATGAATAAATGTTGAAAAGGATAATAATGTACGCTAAACACTGAAGGCACACCAAAGGAGAACAGAGTCCTGTAAAAAATGAATAAAAAAAAACAGAATGTTGTACCGTTGAAGAAGCAATTGCAAGACGATAAAGGAGATGAATAATAAAATATATATATACAGACAAATGATAACTGCATTTGAAGTGTGTCCTTTTGTCCTTCGCAGGGGTTTTTCTGTGCTTTCCTGTCGCCTCGTTCGGAGTTAAATCGCCTGAGAGGCGAGGAAAATGCCCATCATCGGCACAGATCCTTTGATAGATAAAAACATAAATAATCCCAGCCCACCACCACTTGCCACAAAAACCCCAAGAATCTCCTCTCGAAATCGTCAAATCGCCTCCTGGGGGGGATTCGTTTTCCTAGGAAAAACATTTGCATTTGCATGTGTGGTCTTGGCCTTCGGTGTCCTGGATCGTCTCAAGGAATCCATCACAAACGGATCTGATGAAAGTTCTTTCTTATCCCCCCACCCCCAGACCAGATTTTGAAACACTCTTTGGGATATCACAACCGGCCCCCGACCGTCTTAACGTTGTCATGCCGTCGCTGGTGGAAGTGGAAACGTTTATATCCATTTAGGACTTCTCAAGAAGACGATTTGTCGCCGCTGGGCAGAGGAGAGGTGGCCATCAATCCTTTGACAAGGCCAAGTGTGGCTGTTATCCTTTGACGTGAGAGCATAGCAAAACTAATAAGACGTCGATTGTTGGATTGTGTGTGGGAATTTCGACACGCGTTCCGATTCAAATCGAAGATGATGCGTGCGTTTGGAAATGACCAAAGTAACGTTTTTTCCTTTGAACGGATAAAGGCTTTTCCCTCTTTTTATGGTCGACACTTCAAAGGAAATGCCCCGAAGAAACACAATAAATTCTGAAGCTTCAATAAATGTGGTTCATCTCAAAGAGATTCCTCATTCTTGGTTTGGAAACTGTGGCTCATGAAAGTTGAGTTCCCACCTTGAATGGGAGTTAAGTCCACCTCGCAAAAGTGGAGTTATTTCCCACCTCGCACGAGCATTAAGGCCACCTCGCAGAAAGTGGAGTTATTTCCCACTCTGCATGGGCACAAGGCCACCTCGCAGAAAGTGTACTTATTGCCCACCTCGCATGAGCAGTAAGTCCACCTCGCAGAAAGTGTACTTATTGCCCACCTCGCATGAGCAGTAAGTCCACCTCGCAGAAAGTGTACTTATTGCCCACCTCGCATGGGAATCAAGTCCACTTCGCTAAAAGTGGAGTTATTTCCCACCTCGCATGGGAATCAAGTCCACTTCGCTAAAAGTGGAGTTATTTCCCACCTCGCATGGGAATCAAGTCCACTTCGCTAAAAGTGGAGTTATTTCCCACCTCGCATGAGCAGTAAGTCCACTTCGCTAAAAGTGGAGTTATTTCCCACCTCGCACGAGCATTAAGGCCACCTCGCAGAAAGTGGAGTTATTTCCCACCTCGCATGGGAATCAAGTCCACTTCGCTAAAAGTGGAGTTATTTCCCACCTCGCATGGGAATCAAGTCCACTTCGCTAAAAGTGGAGTTATTTCCCACCTCGCATGAGCAGTAAGTCCACCTCGCAGAAAGTGGAGTTATTTCCCACCTCGCATGGGAATCAAGTCCACTTCGCTAAAAGTGGAGTTATTTCCCACCTCGCATGGGAATCAAGTCCACTTCGCTAAAAGTGGAGTTATTTCCCACCTCGCATGGGAATCAAGTCCACTTCGCTAAAAGTGGAGTTATTTCCCACCTCGCATGAGCAGTAAGTCCACCTCGCAGAAAGTGGAGTTATTTCCCACCTCGCATGGGAATCAAGTCCACTTCGCTAAAAGTGGAGTTATTTCCCACCTCGCATGGGAATCAAGTCCACTTCGCTAAAAGTGGAGTTATTTCCCACCTCGCATGGGAATCAAGTCCACTTCGCTAAAAGTGGAGTTATTTCCCACCTCGCATGGAAATCAAGTCCACTTCGCTAAAAGTGGAGTTATTTCCCACCTCGCATGGGAATCAAGTCCACTTCGCTAAAAGTGGAGTTATTTCCCACCTCGCATGGGAATCAAGTCCACTTCGCTAAAAGTGGAGTTATTTCCCACCTCGCATGGGAATCAAGTCCACTTCGCTAAAAGTGGAGTTATTTCCCACCTCGCATGGGAATCAAGTCCACTTCGCTAAAAGTGGAGTTATTTCCCACCTCGCATGGAAATCAAGTCCACTTCGCTAAAAGTGGAGTTATTTCCCACCTCGCATGGGAATCAAGTCCACTTCGCTAAAAGTGGAGTTATTTCCCACCTCGCATGGGAATCAAGTCCACTTCGCTAAAAGTGGAGTTATTTCCCACCTCGCATGGGAATCAAGTCCACTTCGCTAAAAGTGGAGTTATTTCCCACCTCGCATGGGAATCAAGTCCACTTCGCTAAAAGTGGAGTTATTTCCCACCTCGCATGGGAATCAAGTCCACTTCGCTAAAAGTGGAGTTATTTCCCACCTCGCATGGGAATCAAGTCCACTTCGCTAAAAGTGGAGTTATTTCCCACCTCGCATGGGAATCAAGTCCACTTCGCTAAAAGTGGAGTTATTTCCCACCTCGCATGGAAATCAAGTCCACTTCGCTAAAAGTGGAGTTATTTCCCACCTCGCATGGCAATCAAGTCCACTTCGCTAAAAGTGGAGTTATTTCCCACCTCGCATGAGCAGTAAGTCCACCTCGCAGAAAGTGGAGTTATTTCCCACCTCGCATGGGAATCAAGTCCACTTCGCTAAAAGTGGAGTTATTTCCCACCTCGCATGGGAATCAAGTCCACTTCGCTAAAAGTGGAGTTATTTCCCACCTCGCATGGGAATCAAGTCCACTTCGCTAAAAGTGGAGTTATTTCCCACCTCGCATGGGAATCAAGTCCACTTCGCTAAAAGTGGAGTTATTTCCCACCTCGCATGGGAATCAAGTCCACTTCGCTAAAAGTGGAGTTATTTCCCACCTCGCATGAGCAGTAAGTCCACCTCGCAGAAAGTGGAGTTATTTCCCACCTCGCATGGGAATCAAGTCCACTTCGCTAAAAGTGGAGTTATTTCCCACCTCGCATGGGAATCAAGTCCACTTCGCTAAAAGTGGAGTTATTTCCCACCTCGCATGGGAATCAAGTCCACTTCGCTAAAAGTGGAGTTATTTCCCACCTCGCATGGGAATCAAGTCCACTTCGCTAAAAGTGGAGTTATTTCCCACCTCGCATGGGAATCAAGTCCACTTCGCTAAAAGTGGAGTTATTTCCCACCTCGCATGGGAATCAAGTCCACTTCGCTAAAAGTGGAGTTATTTCCCACCTCGCATGGGAATCAAGTCCACTTCGAAAAAAGTGGAGTTATTTCCCACCTCGCACGAGCATTAAGGCCACCTCGCTAAAAGTGGAGTTATTTCCCACCTCGCATGGAAATCAAGTCCACTTCGCTAAAAGTGGAGTTATTTCCCACCTCGCATGGGAATCAAGTCCACTTCGCTAAAAGTGGAGTTATTTCCCACCTCGCATGGGAATCAAGTCCACTTCGCTAAAAGTGGAGTTATTTCCCACCTCGCATGGGAATCAAGTCCACTTCGCTAAAAGTGGAGTTATTTCCCACCTCGCATGGGAATCAAGTCCACTTCGCTAAAAGTGGAGTTATTTCCCACCTCGCATGGAAATCAAGTCCACTTCGCTAAAAGTGGAGTTATTTCCCACCTCGCATGGGAATCAAGTCCACTTCGCTAAAAGTGGAGTTATTTCCCACCTCGCATGGGAATCAAGTCCACTTCGCTAAAAGTGGAGTTATTTCCCACCTCGCATGGGAATCAAGTCCACTTCGCTAAAAGTGGAGTTATTTCCCACCTCGCATGGGAATCAAGTCCACTTCGCTAAAAGTGGAGTTATTTCCCACCTCGCATGGGAATCAAGTCCACTTCGCTAAAAGTGGAGTTATTTCCCACCTCGCATGGGAATCAAGTCCACTTCGCTAAAAGTGGAGTTATTTCCCACCTCGCATGGGAATCAAGTCCACTTCGCTAAAAGTGGAGTTATTTCCCACCTCGCATGGAAATCAAGTCCACTTCGCTAAAAGTGGAGTTATTTCCCACCTCGCATGGCAATCAAGTCCACTTCGCTAAAAGTGGAGTTATTTCCCACCTCGCATGAGCAGTAAGTCCACCTCGCAGAAAGTGGAGTTATTTCCCACCTCGCATGGGAATCAAGTCCACTTCGCTAAAAGTGGAGTTATTTCCCACCTCGCATGGGAATCAAGTCCACTTCGCTAAAAGTGGAGTTATTTCCCACCTCGCATGGGAATCAAGTCCACTTCGCTAAAAGTGGAGTTATTTCCCACCTCGCATGGGAATCAAGTCCACTTCGCTAAAAGTGGAGTTATTTCCCACCTCGCATGGGAATCAAGTCCACTTCGCTAAAAGTGGAGTTATTTCCCACCTCGCATGAGCAGTAAGTCCACCTCGCAGAAAGTGGAGTTATTTCCCACCTCGCATGGGAATCAAGTCCACTTCGCTAAAAGTGGAGTTATTTCCCACCTCGCATGGGAATCAAGTCCACTTCGCTAAAAGTGGAGTTATTTCCCACCTCGCATGGGAATCAAGTCCACTTCGCTAAAAGTGGAGTTATTTCCCACCTCGCATGGGAATCAAGTCCACTTCGCTAAAAGTGGAGTTATTTCCCACCTCGCATGGGAATCAAGTCCACTTCGCTAAAAGTGGAGTTATTTCCCACCTCGCATGGGAATCAAGTCCACTTCGCTAAAAGTGGAGTTATTTCCCACCTCGCATGGGAATCAAGTCCACTTCGAAAAAAGTGGAGTTATTTCCCACCTCGCACGAGCATTAAGGCCACCTCGCTAAAAGTGGAGTTATTTCCCACCTCGCATGGAAATCAAGTCCACTTCGCTAAAAGTGGAGTTATTTCCCACCTCGCATGGGAATCAAGTCCACTTCGCTAAAAGTGGAGTTATTTCCCACCTCGCATGGGAATCAAGTCCACTTCGCTAAAAGTGGAGTTATTTCCCACCTCGCATGGGAATCAAGTCCACTTCGCTAAAAGTGGAGTTATTTCCCACCTCGCATGGGAATCAAGTCCACTTCGCTAAAAGTGGAGTTATTTCCCACCTCGCATGGGAATCAAGTCCACTTCGCTAAAAGTGGAGTTATTTCCCACCTCGCATGGGAATCAAGTCCACTTCGCTAAAAGTGGAGTTATTTCCCACCTCGCATGGGAATCAAGTCCACTTCGCTAAAAGTGGAGTTATTTCCCACCTCGCATGGGAATCAAGTCCACTTCGCTAAAAGTGGAGTTATTTCCCACCTCGCATGGGAATCAAGTCCACTTCGCTAAAAGTGGAGTTATTTCCCACCTCGCATGGGAATCAAGTCCACTTCGCTAAAAGTGGAGTTATTTCCCACCTCGCATGGGAATCAAGTCCACTTCGCTAAAAGTGGAGTTATTTCCCACCTCGCATGGAAATCAAGTCCACTTCGCTAAAAGTGGAGTTATTTCCCACCTCGCATGGGAATCAAGTCCACTTCGCTAAAAGTGGAGTTATTTCCCACCTCGCATGGGAATCAAGTCCACTTCCCTAAAAGTGGAGTTATTTCCCACCTCGCATGGGAATCAAGTCCACTTCGCTAAAAGTGGAGTTATTTCCCACCTCGCATGGGAATCAAGTCCACTTCCCTAAAAGTGGAGTTATTTCCCACCTCGCATGGGAATCAAGTCCACTTCGCTAAAAGTGGAGTTATTTCCCACCTCGCATGGGAATCAAGTCCACTTCGAAAAAAGTGGAGTTATTTCCCACCTCGCATGGGAATCAAGTCCACTTCGCTAAAAGTGGAGTTATTTCCCACCTCGCATGGAAATCAAGTCCACTTCGCTAAAAGTGGAGTTATTTCCCACCTCGCATGGGAATCAAGTCCACTTCGCTAAAAGTGGAGTTATTTCCCACCTCGCATGGAAATCAAGTCCACTTCGCTAAAAGTGGAGTTATTTCCCACCTCGCATGGGAATCAAGTCCACTTCGCTAAAAGTGGAGTTATTTCCCACCTCGCATGGGAATCAAGTCCACTTCGAAAAAAGTGGAGTTATTTCCCACCTCGCACGAGCATTAAGGCCACATCGCTAAAAGTGGAGTTATTTCCCACCTCGCATGGAAATCAAGTCCACTTCGCTAAAAGTGGAGTTATTTCCCACCTCGCATGGGAATCAAGTCCACTTCGCTAAAAGTGGAGTTATTTCCCACCTCGCATGGAAATCAAGTCCACTTCGCTAAAAGTGGAGTTATTTCCCACCTCGCATGGGAATCAAGTCCACTTCGCTAAAAGTGGAGTTATTTCCCACCTCGCATGGGAATCAAGTCCACTTCGCTAAAAGTGGAGTTATTTCCCACCTCGCATGGGAATCAAGTCCACTTCGCTAAAAGTGGAGTTATTTCCCACCTCGCATGGGAATCAAGTCCACTTCGCTAAAAGTGGAGTTATTTCCCACCTCGCATGGGAATCAAGTCCACTTCGCTAAAAGTGGAGTTATTTCCCACCTCGCATGGGAATCAAGTCCACTTCGCTAAAAGTGGAGTTATTTCCCACCTCGCATGGAAATCAAGTCCACTTCGCTAAAAGTGGAGTTATTTCCCACCTCGCATGGGAATCAAGTCCACTTCGCTAAAAGTGGAGTTATTTCCCACCTCGCATGGGAATCAAGTCCACTTCCCTAAAAGTGGAGTTATTTCCCACCTCGCATGGGAATCAAGTCCACTTCGCTAAAAGTGGAGTTATTTCCCACCTCGCATGGGAATCAAGTCCACTTCCCTAAAAGTGGAGTTATTTCCCACCTCGCATGGGAATCAAGTCCACTTCGCTAAAAGTGGAGTTATTTCCCACCTCGCATGGGAATCAAGTCCACTTCGAAAAAAGTGGAGTTATTTCCCACCTCGCACGAGCATTAAGGCCACCTCGCTAAAAGTGGAGTTATTTCCCACCTCGCATGGAAATCAAGTCCACTTCGCTAAAAGTGGAGTTATTTCCCACCTCGCATGGGAATCAAGTCCACTTCGCTAAAAGTGGAGTTATTTCCCACCTCGCATGGAAATCAAGTCCACTTCGCTAAAAGTGGAGTTATTTCCCACCTCGCATGGGAATCAAGTCCACTTCGCTAAAAGTGGAGTTATTTCCCACCTCGCATGGGAATCAAGTCCACTTCGAAAAAAGTGGAGTTATTTCCCACCTCGCACGAGCATTAAGGCCACCTCGCTAAAAGTGGAGTTATTTCCCACCTCGCATGGAAATCAAGTCCACTTCGCTAAAAGTGGAGTTATTTCCCACCTCGCATGGGAATCAAGTCCACTTCGCTAAAAGTGGAGTTATTTCCCACCTCGCATGGAAATCAAGTCCACTTCGCTAAAAGTGGAGTTATTTCCCACCTCGCATGGGAATCAAGTCCACTTCGCTAAAAGTGGAGTTATTTCCCACCTCGCATGGGAATCAAGTCCACTTCGCTAAAAGTGGAGTTATTTCCCACCTCGCATGGGAATCAAGTCCACTTCGCTAAAAGTGGAGTTATTTCCCACCTCGCATGGGAATCAAGTCCACTTCGCTAAAAGTGGAGTTATTTCCCACCTCGCATGGGAATCAAGTCCACTTCGCTAAAAGTGGAGTTATTTCCCACCTCGCATGGGAATCAAGTCCACTTCGCTAAAAGTGGAGTTATTTCCCACCTCGCATGGGAATCAAGTCCACTTCGCTAAAAGTGGAGTTATTTCCCACCTCGCATGGAAATCAAGTCCACTTCGCTAAAAGTGGAGTTATTTCCCACCTCGCATGGGAATCAAGTCCACTTCGCTAAAAGTGGAGTTATTTCCCACCTCGCATGGGAATCAAGTCCACTTCGCTAAAAGTGGAGTTATTTCCCACCTCGCATGGGAATCAAGTCCACTTCGCTAAAAGTGGAGTTATTTCCCACCTCGCATGAGCAGTAAGTCCACCTCGCAGAAAGTGGAGTTATTTCCCACCTCGCATGGGAATCAAGTCCACTTCGCTAAAAGTGGAGTTATTTCCCACCTCGCATGGGAATCAAGTCCACTTCGCTAAAAGTGGAGTTATTTCCCACCTCGCATGGGAATCAAGTCCACTTCGCTAAAAGTGGAGTTATTTCCCACCTCGCATGGGAATCAAGTCCACTTCGCTAAAAGTGGAGTTATTTCCCACCTCGCATGGGAATCAAGTCCACTTCGCTAAAAGTGGAGTTATTTCCCACCTCGCATGGGAATCAAGTCCACTTCGCTAAAAGTGGAGTTATTTCCCACCTCGCACGAGCATTAAGGCCACTTCGCAGAAAGTGGAGTTATTTCCCACCTCGCATGGGAATCAAGTCCACTTCGCTAAAAGTGGAGTTATTTCCCACCTCGCATGGGAATCAAGTCCACTTCGAAAAAAGTGGAGTTATTTCCCACCTCGCACGAGCATTAAGGCCACCTCGCTAAAAGTGGAGTTATTTCCCACCTCGCATGGAAATCAAGTCCACTTCGCTAAAAGTGGAGTTATTTCCCACCTCGCATGGGAATCAAGTCCACTTCGCTAAAAGTGGAGTTATTTCCCACCTCGCATGGGAATCAAGTCCACTTCGCTAAAAGTGGAGTTATTTCCCACCTCGCATGGGAATCAAGTCCACTTCGCTAAAAGTGGAGTTATTTCCCACCTCGCATGGGAATCAAGTCCACTTCGCTAAAAGTGGAGTTATTTCCCACCTCGCATGGGAATCAAGTCCACTTCGCTAAAAGTGGAGTTATTTCCCACCTCGCATGGGAATCAAGTCCACTTCGCTAAAAGTGGAGTTATTTCCCACCTCGCATGGGAATCAAGTCCACTTCGCTAAAAGTGGAGTTATTTCCCACCTCGCATGGGAATCAAGTCCACTTCGCTAAAAGTGGAGTTATTTCCCACCTCGCACGAGCATTAAGGCCACCTCGCAGAAAGTGGAGTTATTTCCCACCTCGCATGGGAATCAAGTCCACTTCGCTAAAAGTGGAGTTATTTCCCACCTCGCATGGGAATCAAGTCCACTTCGAAAAAAGTGGAGTTATTTCCCACCTCGCACGAGCATTAAGGCCACCTCGCTAAAAGTGGAGTTATTTCCCACCTCGCATGGAAATCAAGTCCACTTCGCTAAAAGTGGAGTTATTTCCCACCTCGCATGGGAATCAAGTCCACTTCGCTAAAAGTGGAGTTATTTCCCACCTCGCATGGAAATCAAGTCCACTTCGCTAAAAGTGGAGTTATTTCCCACCTCGCATGGGAATCAAGTCCACTTCGAAAAAAGTGGAGTTATTTCCCACCTCGCACGAGCATTAAGGCCACCTCGCTAAAAGTGGAGTTATTTCCCACCTCGCATGGAAATCAAGTCCACTTCGCTAAAAGTGGAGTTATTTCCCACCTCGCATGGGAATCAAGTCCACTTCGCTAAAAGTGGAGTTATTTCCCACCTCGCATGGAAATCAAGTCCACTTCGCTAAAAGTGGAGTTATTTCCCACCTCGCATGGGAATCAAGTCCACTTCGCTAAAAGTGGAGTTATTTCCCACCTCGCATGGGAATCAAGTCCACTTCGCTAAAAGTGGAGTTATTTCCCACCTCGCATGGGAATCAAGTCCACTTCGCTAAAAGTGGAGTTATTTCCCACCTCGCATGGGAATCAAGTCCACTTCGCTAAAAGTGGAGTTATTTCCCACCTCGCATGGGAATCAAGTCCACTTCGCTAAAAGTGGAGTTATTTCCCACCTCGCATGGGAATCAAGTCCACTTCGCTAAAAGTGGAGTTATTTCCCACCTCGCATGGGAATCAAGTCCACTTCGCTAAAAGTGGAGTTATTTCCCACCTCGCATGGGAATCAAGTCCACTTCGCTAAAAGTGGAGTTATTTCCCACCTCGCATGGGAATCAAGTCCACTTCGCTAAAAGTGGAGTTATTTCCCACCTCGCATGGGAATCAAGTCCACTTCGCTAAAAGTGGAGTTATTTCCCACCTCGCATGGAAATCAAGTCCACTTCGCTAAAAGTGGAGTTATTTCCCACCTCGCATGGGAATCAAGTCCACTTCGCTAAAAGTGGAGTTATTTCCCACCTCGCATGGGAATCAAGTCCACTTCCCTAAAAGTGGAGTTATTTCCCACCTCGCATGGGAATCAAGTCCACTTCGCTAAAAGTGGAGTTATTTCCCACCTCGCATGGGAATCAAGTCCACTTCCCTAAAAGTGGAGTTATTTCCCACCTCGCATGGGAATCAAGTCCACTTCGCTAAAAGTGGAGTTATTTCCCACCTCGCATGGGAATCAAGTCCACTTCGCTAAAAGTGGAGTTATTTCCCACCTCGCATGAGCAGTAAGTCCACCTCGCAGAAAGTGGAGTTATTTCCCACCTCGCATGGGAATCAAGTCCACTTCGCTAAAAGTGGAGTTATTTCCCACCTCGCATGGGAATCAAGTCCACTTCGAAAAAAGTGGAGTTATTTCCCACCTCGCACGAGCATTAAGGCCACCTCGCTAAAAGTGGAGTTATTTCCCACCTCGCATGGAAATCAAGTCCACTTCGCTAAAAGTGGAGTTATTTCCCACCTCGCATGGGAATCAAGTCCACTTCGCTAAAAGTGGAGTTATTTCCCACCTCGCATGGAAATCAAGTCCACTTCGCTAAAAGTGGAGTTATTTCCCACCTCGCATGGGAATCAAGTCCACTTCGCTAAAAGTGGAGTTATTTCCCACCTCGCATGGGAATCAAGTCCACTTCGCTAAAAGTGGAGTTATTTCCCACCTCGCATGGGAATCAAGTCCACTTCGCTAAAAGTGGAGTTATTTCCCACCTCGCATGGGAATCAAGTCCACTTCGCTAAAAGTGGAGTTATTTCCCACCTCGCATGGGAATCAAGTCCACTTCGCTAAAAGTGGAGTTATTTCCCACCTCGCATGGGAATCAAGTCCACTTCGCTAAAAGTGGAGTTATTTCCCACCTCGCATGGGAATCAAGTCCACTTCGCTAAAAGTGGAGTTATTTCCCACCTCGCATGGAAATCAAGTCCACTTCGCTAAAAGTGGAGTTATTTCCCACCTCGCATGGGAATCAAGTCCACTTCGCTAAAAGTGGAGTTATTTCCCACCTCGCATGGGAATCAAGTCCACTTCGCTAAAAGTGGAGTTATTTCCCACCTCGCATGGGAATCAAGTCCACTTCGCTAAAAGTGGAGTTATTTCCCACCTCGCATGAGCAGTAAGTCCACCTCGCAGAAAGTGGAGTTATTTCCCACCTCGCATGGGAATCAAGTCCACTTCGCTAAAAGTGGAGTTATTTCCCACCTCGCATGGGAATCAAGTCCACTTCGCTAAAAGTGGAGTTATTTCCCACCTCGCATGGGAATCAAGTCCACTTCGCTAAAAGTGGAGTTATTTCCCACCTCGCATGGGAATCAAGTCCACTTCGCTAAAAGTGGAGTTATTTCCCACCTCGCATGGGAATCAAGTCCACTTCGCTAAAAGTGGAGTTATTTCCCACCTCGCATGGGAATCAAGTCCACTTCGCTAAAAGTGGAGTTATTTCCCACCTCGCACGAGCATTAAGGCCACCTCGCTAAAAGTGGAGTTATTTCCCACCTCGCATGGAAATCAAGTCCACTTCGCTAAAAGTGGAGTTATTTCCCACCTCGCATGGGAATCAAGTCCACTTCGCTAAAAGTGGAGTTATTTCCCACCTCGCATGGGAATCAAGTCCACTTCGCTAAAAGTGGAGTTATTTCCCACCTCGCATGGGAATCAAGTCCACTTCGCTAAAAGTGGAGTTATTTCCCACCTCGCATGGGAATCAAGTCCACTTCGAAAAAAGTGGAGTTATTTCCCACCTCGCATGAGCAGTAAGTCCACCTCGCAGAAAGTGGAGTTATTTCCCACCTCGCATGGGAATCAAGTCCACTTCGCTAAAAGTGGAGTTATTTCCCACCTCGCATGGGAATCAAGTCCACTTCGCTAAAAGTGGAGTTATTTCCCACCTCGCATGGGAATCAAGTCCACTTCGCTAAAAGTGGAGTTATTTCCCACCTCGCATGGGAATCAAGTCCACTTCGCTAAAAGTGGAGTTATTTCCCACCTCGCATGGGAATCAAGTCCACTTCGCTAAAAGTGGAGTTATTTCCCACCTCGCATGGGAATCAAGTCCACTTCGCTAAAAGTGGAGTTATTTCCCACCTCGCACGAGCATTAAGGCCACCTCGCAGAAAGTGGAGTTATTTCCCACCTCGCATGGGAATCAAGTCCACTTCGCTAAAAGTGGAGTTATTTCCCACCTCGCATGGGAATCAAGTCCACTTCGAAAAAAGTGGAGTTATTTCCCACCTCGCACGAGCATTAAGGCCACCTCGCTAAAAGTGGAGTTATTTCCCACCTCGCATGGAAATCAAGTCCACTTCGCTAAAAGTGGAGTTATTTCCCACCTCGCATGGGAATCAAGTCCACTTCGCTAAAAGTGGAGTTATTTCCCACCTCGCATGGAAATCAAGTCCACTTCGCTAAAAGTGGAGTTATTTCCCACCTCGCATGGGAATCAAGTCCACTTCCCTAAAAGTGGAGTTATTTCCCACCTCGCATGGGAATCAAGTCCACTTCGCTAAAAGTGGAGTTATTTCCCACCTCGCATGGGAATCAAGTCCACTTCGCTAAAAGTGGAGTTATTTCCCACCTCGCATGGGAATCAAGTCCACTTCGCTAAAAGTGGAGTTATTTCCCACCTCGCATGGGAATCAAGTCCACTTCGCTAAAAGTGGAGTTATTTCCCACCTCGCATGGGAATCAAGTCCACTTCGCTAAAAGTGGAGTTATTTCCCACCTCGCATGGGAATCAAGTCCACTTCGCTAAAAGTGGAGTTATTTCCCACCTCGCATGAGCAGTAAGTCCACCTCGCAGAAAGTGGAGTTATTTCCCACCTCGCATGGGAATCAAGTCCACTTCGCTAAAAGTGGAGTTATTTCCCACCTCGCATGGGAATCAAGTCCACTTCGCTAAAAGTGGAGTTATTTCCCACCTCGCATGGGAATCAAGTCCACTTCGCTAAAAGTGGAGTTATTTCCCACCTCGCATGGGAATCAAGTCCACTTCGCTAAAAGTGGAGTTATTTCCCACCTCGCATGGGAATCAAGTCCACTTCGCTAAAAGTGGAGTTATTTCCCACCTCGCATGAGCAGTAAGTCCACCTCGCAGAAAGTGGAGTTATTTCCCACCTCGCATGGGAATCAAGTCCACTTCGCTAAAAGTGGAGTTATTTCCCACCTCGCATGGGAATCAAGTCCACTTCGCTAAAAGTGGAGTTATTTCCCACCTCGCATGGGAATCAAGTCCACTTCGCTAAAAGTGGAGTTATTTCCCACCTCGCATGGGAATCAAGTCCACTTCGCTAAAAGTGGAGTTATTTCCCACCTCGCATGGGAATCAAGTCCACTTCGCTAAAAGTGGAGTTATTTCCCACCTCGCATGGGAATCAAGTCCACTTCGCTAAAAGTGGAGTTATTTCCCACCTCGCACGAGCATTAAGGCCACCTCGCAGAAAGTGGAGTTATTTCCCACCTCGCATGGGAATCAAGTCCACTTCGCTAAAAGTGGAGTTATTTCCCACCTCGCATGGGAATCAAGTCCACTTCGCTAAAAGTGGAGTTATTTCCCACCTCGCATGGGAATCAAGTCCACTTCGCTAAAAGTGGAGTTATTTCCCACCTCGCATGGGAATCAAGTCCACTTCGCTAAAAGTGGAGTTATTTCCCACCTCGCACGAGCATTAAGGCCACCTCGCAGAAAGTGGAGTTATTTCCCACCTCGCATGGGAATCAAGTCCACTTCGCTAAAAGTGGAGTTATTTCCCACCTCGCATGGGAATCAAGTCCACTTCGCTAAAAGTGGAGTTATTTCCCACCTCGCATGGGAATCAAGTCCACTTCGCTAAAAGTGGAGTTATTTCCCACCTCGCACGAGCATTAAGGCCACCTCGCAGAAAGTGGAGTTATTTCCCACCTCGCATGGGAATCAAGTCCACTTCGCTAAAAGTGGAGTTATTTCCCACCTCGCATGGGAATCAAGTCCACTTCGAAAAAAGTGGAGTTATTTCCCACCTCGCACGAGCATTAAGGCCACCTCGCTAAAAGTGGAGTTATTTCCCACCTCGCATGGAAATCAAGTCCACTTCGCTAAAAGTGGAGTTATTTCCCACCTCGCATGGGAATCAAGTCCACTTCGCTAAAAGTGGAGTTATTTCCCACCTCGCATGGGAATCAAGTCCACTTCGCTAAAAGTGGAGTTATTTCCCACCTCGCATGGGAATCAAGTCCACTTCGCTAAAAGTGGAGTTATTTCCCACCTCGCATGGGAATCAAGTCCACTTCGCTAAAAGTGGAGTTATTTCCCACCTCGCACTAGCATTAAGGCCACCTCGCAGAAAGTGGAGTTATTTCCCACCTCGCATGGGAATCAAGTCCACTTCGCTAAAAGTGGAGTTATTTCCCACCTCGCATGGGAATCAAGTCCACTTCGCTAAAAGTGGAGTTATTTCCCACCTCGCATGGGAATCAAGTCCACTTCGCTAAAAGTGGAGTTATTTCCCACCTCGCATGGGAATCAAGTCCACTTCGCTAAAAGTGGAGTTATTTCCAACCTCGCACGAGCATTAAGGCCACCTCGCTAAAAGTGGAGTTATTTCCCACCTCGCATGGAAATCAAGTCCACTTCGCTAAAAGTGGAGTTATTTCCCACCTCGCATGGGAATCAAGTCCACTTCGCTAAAAGTGGAGTTATTTCCCACCTCGCATGGGAATCAAGTGCACTTCGCTAAAAGTGGAGTTATTTCCCACCTCGCATGGGAATCAAGTCCACTTCGCTAAAAGTGGAGTTATTTCCCACCTCGCATGGGAATCAAGTCCACTTCGCTAAAAGTGGAGTTATTTCCCACCTCGCATGGGAATCAAGTCCACTTCGCTAAAAGTGGAGTTATTTCCCACCTCGCATGGGAATCAAGTCCACTTCGCTAAAAGTGGAGTTATTTCCCACCTCGCATGGGAATCAAGTCCACTTCGCTAAAAGTGGAGTTATTTCCCACCTCGCATGGGAATCAAGTCCACTTCGCTAAAAGTGGAGTTATTTCCCACCTCGCACGAGCATTAAGGCCACCTCGCAGAAAGTGGAGTTATTTCCCACCTCGCATGGGAATCAAGTCCACTTCGCTAAAAGTGGAGTTATTTCCCACCTCGCATGGGAATCAAGTCCACTTCGCTAAAAGTGGAGTTATTTCCCACCTCGCATGGGAATCAAGTCCACTTCGCTAAAAGTGGAGTTATTTCCCACCTCGCATGGGAATCAAGTCCACTTCGCTAAAAGTGGAGTTATTTCCAACCTCGCACGAGCATTAAGGCCACCTCGCTAAAAGTGGAGTTATTTCCCACCTCGCATGGAAATCAAGTCCACTTCGCTAAAAGTGGAGTTATTTCCCACCTCGCATGGGAATCAAGTCCACTTCGCTAAAAGTGGAGTTATTTCCCACCTCGCATGGGAATCAAGTGCACTTCGCTAAAAGTGGAGTTATTTCCCACCTCGCATGGGAATCAAGTCCACTTCGCTAAAAGTGGAGTTATTTCCCACCTCGCATGGGAATCAAGTCCACTTCGCTAAAAGTGGAGTTATTTCCCACCTCGCATGGGAATCAAGTCCACTTCGCATGAGCAGTAAGTCCACCTCGCAGAAAGTGGAGTTATTTCCCACCTCGCATGGGAATCAAGTCCACTTCGCTAAAAGTGGAGTTATTTCCCACCTCGCATGGGAATCAAGTCCACTTCGCTAAAAGTGGAGTTATTTCCCACCTCGCATGGGAATCAAGTCCACTTCGCTAAAAGTGGAGTTATTTCCCACCTCGCATGGGAATCAAGTGCACTTCGCTAAAAGTGGAGTTATTTCCCACCTCGCATGGGAATCAAGTCCACTTCGCTAAAAGTGGAGTTATTTCCCACCTCGCATGGGAATCAAGTCCACTTCGCTAAAAGTGGAGTTATTTCCCACCTCGCACGAGCATTAAGGCCACCTCGCAGAAAGTGGAGTTATTTCCCACCTCGCATGGGAATCAAGTCCACTTCGCTAAAAGTGGAGTTATTTCCCACCTCGCATGGGAATCAAGTCCACTTCGAAAAAAGTGGAGTTATTTCCCACCTCGCACGAGCATTAAGGCCACCTCGCTAAAAGTGGAGTTATTTCCCACCTCGCATGGAAATCAAGTCCACTTCGCTAAAAGTGGAGTTATTTCCCACCTCGCATGGGAATCAAGTCCACTTCGCTAAAAGTGGAGTTATTTCCCACCTCGCATGGGAATCAAGTCCACTTCGCTAAAAGTGGAGTTATTTCCCACCTCGCATGGGAATCAAGTCCACTTCGCTAAAAGTGGAGTTATTTCCCACCTCGCATGGAAATCAAGTCCACTTCGCTAAAAGTGGAGTTATTTCCCACCTCGCATGGGAATCAAGTCCACTTCGCTAAAAGTGGAGTTATTTCCCACCTCGCATGGGAATCAAGTCCACTTCGCTAAAAGTGGAGTTATTTCCCACCTCGCATGGGAATCAAGTCCACTTCGCTAAAAGTGGAGTTATTTCCCACCTCGCATGGGAATCAAGTCCACTTCGCTAAAAGTGGAGTTATTTCCCACCTCGCATGGGAATCAAGTCCACTTCGCTAAAAGTGGAGTTATTTCCCACCTCGCATGGAAATCAAGTCCACTTCGCTAAAAGTGGAGTTATTTCCCACCTCGCATGGGAATCAAGTCCACTTCGCTAAAAGTGGAGTTATTTCCCACCTCGCATGGGAATCAAGTCCACTTCGCTAAAAGTGGAGTTATTTCCCACCTCGCATGGAAATCAAGTCCACTTCGCTAAAAGTGGAGTTATTTCCCACCTCGCACGAGCATTAAGGCCACCTCGCAGAAAGTGGAGTTATTTCCCACCTCGCATGGGAATCAAGTCCACTTCGCTAAAAGTGGAGTTATTTCCCACCTCGCATGGGAATCAAGTCCACTTCGCTAAAAGTGGAGTTATTTCCCACCTCGCATGGGAATCAAGTCCACTTCGCTAAAAGTGGAGTTATTTCCAACCTCGCACGAGCATTAAGGCCACCTCGCTAAAAGTGGAGTTATTTCCCACCTCGCATGGAAATCAAGTCCACTTCGCTAAAAGTGGAGTTATTTCCCACCTCGCATGGGAATCAAGTCCACTTCGCTAAAAGTGGAGTTATTTCCCACCTCGCATGGGAATCAAGTCCACTTCGCTAAAAGTGGAGTTATTTCCCACCTCGCATGGGAATCAAGTCCACTTCGCTAAAAGTGGAGTTATTTCCCACCTCGCATGGGAATCAAGTCCACTTCGCTAAAAGTGGAGTTATTTCCCACCTCGCATGGGAATCAAGTCCACTTCGCTAAAAGTGGAGTTATTTCCCACCTCGCATGGGAATCAAGTCCACTTCGCATGAGCAGTAAGTCCACCTCGCAGAAAGTGGAGTTATTTCCCACCTCGCATGGGAATCAAGTCCACTTCGCTAAAAGTGGAGTTATTTCCCACCTCGCATGGGAATCAAGTCCACTTCGCTAAAAGTGGAGTTATTTCCCACCTCGCATGGGAATCAAGTCCACTTCGCTAAAAGTGGAGTTATTTCCCACCTCGCATGGGAATCAAGTGCACTTCGCTAAAAGTGGAGTTATTTCCCACCTCGCATGGGAATCAAGTCCACTTCGCTAAAAGTGGAGTTATTTCCCACCTCGCACGAGCATTAAGGCCACCTCGCAGAAAGTGGAGTTATTTCCCACCTCGCATGGGAATCAAGTCCACTTCGCTAAAAGTGGAGTTATTTCCCACCTCGCATGGGAATCAAGTCCACTTCGAAAAAAGTGGAGTTATTTCCCACCTCGCACGAGCATTAAGGCCACCTCGCTAAAAGTGGAGTTATTTCCCACCTCGCATGGAAATCAAGTCCACTTCGCTAAAAGTGGAGTTATTTCCCACCTCGCATGGGAATCAAGTCCACTTCGCTAAAAGTGGAGTTATTTCCCACCTCGCATGGGAATCAAGTCCACTTCGCTAAAAGTGGAGTTATTTCCCACCTCGCATGGGAATCAAGTCCACTTCGCTAAAAGTGGAGTTATTTCCCACCTCGCATGGGAATCAAGTCCACTTCGCTAAAAGTGGAGTTATTTCCCACCTCGCACGAGCATTAAGGCCACCTCGCAGAAAGTGGAGTTATTTCCCACCTCGCATGGGAATCAAGTCCACTTCGCTGAAAGTGGAGTTATTTCCCACCTCGCATGGGAATCAAGTCCACTTCGCTAAAAGTGGAGTTATTTCCCACCTCGCATGGGAATCAAGTCCACTTCGCTAAAAGTGGAGTTATTTCCCACCTCGCATGGGAATCAAGTCCACTTCGCTAAAAGTGGAGTTATTTCCCACCTCGCATGGGAATCAAGTCCACTTCGCTAAAAGTGGAGTTATTTCCCACCTCGCACGAGCATTAAGGCCACCTCGCTAAAAGTGGAGTTATTTCCCACCTCGCATGGGAATCAAGTCCACTTCGCTAAAAGTGGAGTTATTTCCCACCTCGCATGGGAATCAAGTCCACTTCGAAAAAAGTGGAGTTATTTCCCACCTCGCACGAGCATTAAGGCCACCTCGCTAAAAGTGGAGTTATTTCCCACCTCGCATGGAAATCAAGTCCACTTCGCTAAAAGTGGAGTTATTTCCCACCTCGCATGGGAATCAAGTCCACTTCGCTAAAAGTGGAGTTATTTCCCACCTCGCACGAGCATTAAGGCCACCTCGCAGAAAGTGGAGTTATTTCCCACCTCGCATGGGAATCAAGTCCACTTCGCTGAAAGTGGAGTTATTTCCCACCTCGCATGGGAATCAAGTCCACTTCGCTAAAAGTGGAGTTATTTCCCACCTCGCATGGGAATCAAGTCCACTTCGCTAAAAGTGGAGTTATTTCCCACCTCGCATGGGAATCAAGTCCACTTCGCTAAAAGTGGAGTTATTTCCCACCTCGCATGGGAATCAAGTCCACTTCGCTAAAAGTGGAGTTATTTCCCACCTCGCACGAGCATTAAGGCCACCTCGCAGAAAGTGGAGTTATTTCCCACCTCGCATGGGAATCAAGTCCACTTCGCTAAAAGTGGAGTTATTTCCCACCTCGCATGGGAATCAAGTCCACTTCGAAAAAAGTGGAGTTATTTCCCACCTCGCACGAGCATTAAGGCCACCTCGCTAAAAGTGGAGTTATTTCCCACCTCGCATGGAAATCAAGTCCACTTCGCTAAAAGTGGAGTTATTTCCCACCTCGCATGGGAATCAAGTCCACTTCGCTAAAAGTGGAGTTATTTCCCACCTCGCATGGGAATCAAGTCCACTTCGCTAAAAGTGGAGTTATTTCCCACCTCGCATGGGAATCAAGTCCACTTCGCTAAAAGTGGAGTTATTTCCCACCTCGCATGGGAATCAAGTCCACTTCGCTAAAAGTGGAGTTATTTCCCACCTCGCATGGGAATCAAGTCCACTTCGCTAAAAGTGGAGTTATTTCCCACCTCGCATGGGAATCAAGTCCACTTCGCTAAAAGTGGAGTTATTTCCCACCTCGCATGGGAATCAAGTCCACTTCGCTAAAAGTGGAGTTATTTCCCACCTCGCATGGGAATCAAGGCCACCTCGCAGAAAGTGTACTTATTGATCACCTCTCATGGGAATCAAGTCCACTTCGCTAAAAGTGGAGTTATTTCCCACCTCGCATGGGAATCAAGTCCACTTCGCTAAAAGTGGAGTTATTTCCCACCTCGCATGGGAATCAAGTCCACTTCGCTAAAAGTGGAGTTATTTCCCACCTCGCATGGAATCAAGTCCACTTCGCTAAAAGTGGAGTTATTTCCCACCTCGCATGGGAATCAAGTCCACTTCGCTAAAAGTGGAGTTATTTCCCACCTCGCATGGAAATCAAGTCCACTTCGCTAAAAGTGGAGTTATTTCCCACCTCGCATGGGAATCAAGTCCACTTCGCTAAAAGTGGAGTTATTTCCCACCTCGCATGGGAATCAAGTCCACTTCGCTAAAAGTGGAGTTATTTCCACCTCGCATGGGAATCAAGTCCACTTCGCTAAAAGTGGAGTTATTTCCCACCTCGCATGGAATCAAGTCCACTTCGCTAAAAGTGGAGTTATTTCCCACCTCGCATGGGAATCAAGTCCACTTCGCTAAAAGTGGAGTTATTTCCCACCTCGCATGGGAATCAAGTCCACTTCGCTAAAAGTGGAGTTATTTCCCACCTCGCATGGGAATCAAGTCCACTTCGCTAAAAGTGGAATTATTTCCCACCTCGCATGGGAATCAAGTCCACTTCGCTAAAAGTGGAGTTATTTCCCACCTCGCATGGGAATCAAGTCCACTTCGCTAAAAGTGGAGTTATTTCCCACCTCGCATGGGAATCAAGTCCACTTCGCTAAAAGTGGAGTTATTTCCCACCTCGCACGAGCATTAAGGCCACCTCGCAGAAAGTGGAGTTATTTCCCACCTCGCATGGGAATCAAGTCCACTTCGCTAAAAGTGGAGTTATTTCCCACCTCGCATGAGCAGTAAGTCCACCTCGCAGAAAGTGGAGTTATTTCCCACCTCGCATGGGAATCAAGTCCACTTCGCTAAAAGTGGAGTTATTTCCCACCTCGCATGGGAATCAAGTCCACTTCGCTAAAAGTGGAGTTATTTCCCACCTCGCACGAGCATTAAGGCCACCTCGCAGAAAGTGGAGTTATTTCCCACCTCGCATGGAATCAAGTCCACTTCGCTAAAAGTGAGTTATTTCCCACCTCGCATGAGCAGTAAGTCCACCTCGCAGAAAGTGGAGTTATTTCCCACCTCGCATGGGAATCAAGTCCACTTCGCTAAAAGTGGAGTTATTTCCCACCTCGCATGGGCATCAAGGCCACCTCGCAGAAAGTGTACTTATTTCCCACCTCGCATGGGAATCAAGTCCACTTCGCTAAAAGTGGAGTTATTTCCCACCTCGCATGGGAATCAAGTCCACTTCGCTAAAAGTGGAGTTATTTCCCACCTCGCATGGGAATCAAGTCCACTTCGCTAAAAGTGGAGTTATTTCCCACCTCGCATGGGAATCAAGTCCACTTCGCTAAAAGTGGAGTTATTTCCCACCTCGCATGGGAATCAAGTCCACTTCGCTAAAAGTGGAGTTATTTCCCACCTCGCATGGAAATCAAGTCCACTTCGCTAAAAGTGGAGTTATTTCCCACCTCGCACGAGCATTAAGGCCACCTCGCAGAAAGTGGAGTTATTTCCCACCTCGCATGGGAATCAAGTCCACTTCGCTAAAAGTGGAGTTATTTCCCACCTCGCATGGGAATCAAGTCCACTTCGCTAAAAGTGGAGTTATTTCCCACCTCGCATGGGAATCAAGTCCACTTCGCTAAAAGTGGAGTTATTTCCCACCTCGCATGGGAATCAAGTCCACTTCGCTAAAAGTGGAGTTATTTCCACCTCGCATGGGAATCAAGTCCACTTCGCTAAAAGTGGAGTTATTTCCCACCTCGCATGGGAATCAAGTCCACTTCGCTAAAAGTGGAGTTATTTCCCACCTCGCATGGGAATTAAGTCCACTTCGCTAAAAGTGGAGTTATTTCCCACCTCGCATGAGCAGGAAGTCCACCTCGCAGAAAGTGGAGTTATTTCCCACCTCGCATGGGAATCAAGTCCACTTCGCTAAAAGTGGAGTTATTTCCCACCTCGCATGGGAATCAAGTCCACTTCGCTAAAAGTGGAGTTATTTCCCACCTCGCACGAGCAGTAAGTCCACCTCGCAGAAAGTGTAGTTATTTCCCACCTCGCATGGGAATCAAGTCCACTTCGCTAAAAGTGGAGTTATTTCCCACCTCGCATGGGAATCAAGTCCACTTCGCTAAAAGTGGAGTTATTTCCCACCTCGCATGGGAATCAAGTCCACTTCGCTAAAAGTGGAGTTATTTCCCACCTCGCATGGGAATCAAGTCCACTTCGCTAAAAGTGGAGTTATTTCCCACCTCGCATGGGAATCAAGTCCACTTCGCTAAAAGTGGAGTTATTTCCCACCTCGCATGGGAATCAAGTCCACTTCGCTAAAAGTGGAGTTATTTCCCACCTCGCATGGGAATCAAGTCCACTTCGCTAAAGGTGGAGTTATTTCCCACCTCGCATGGGAATCAAGTCCACTTCGCTAAAAGTGGAGTTATTTCCCACCTCGCATGGGAATCAAGTCCACTTCGCTAAAAGTGGAGTTATTTCCCACCTCGCATGGGAATCAAGTCCACTTCGCTAAAAGTGGAGTTATTTCCCACCTCGCATGAGCAGTAAGTCCACCTCGCAGAAAGTGGAGTTATTTCCCACCTCGCATGGGAATCAAGTCCACTTCGCTAAAAGTGGAGTTATTTCCCACCTCGCATGGGAATCAAGTCCACTTCGCTAAAAGTGGAGTTATTTCCCACCTCGCATGGGAATCAAGTCCACTTCGCTAAAAGTGGAGTTATTTCCCACCTCGCATGGGAATCAAGTCCACTTCGCTAAAAGTGGAGTTATTTCCCACCTCGCATGGGAATCAAGTCCACTTCGCTAAAAGTGGAGTTATTTCCCACCTCGCATGGGAATCAAGGCCACTTCGCTAAAAGTGGAGTTATTTCCCACCTCGCATGGGAATCAAGTCCACTTCGCTAAAAGTGGAGTTATTTCCCACCTCGCATGGGAATCAAGTCCACTTCGCTAAAAGTGGAG
Source organism: Myathropa florea (assembly GCA_930367185.1). Taxonomy (NCBI): domain Eukaryota; kingdom Metazoa; phylum Arthropoda; class Insecta; order Diptera; family Syrphidae; genus Myathropa; species Myathropa florea. The sequence continues at coordinate 8,807,967 of OV884005.1, read as the reverse complement.
TTATTTCCCACCTCGCATGGGAATCAAGTCCACTTCGCTAAAAGTGGAGTTATTTCCCACCTCGCATGGGAATCAAGTCCACTTCGCTAAAAGTGGAGTTATTTCCCACCTCGCATGAGCAGTAAGTCCACCTCGCAGAAAGTGGAGTTATTTCCCACCTCGCATGGGAATCAAGTCCACTTCGCTAAAAGTGGAGTTATTTCCCACCTCGCATGAGCAGTAAGTCCACCTCGCAGAAAGTGGAGTTATTTCCCACCTCGCATGGGAATCAAGTACACTTCGCTAAAAGTGGAGTTATTTCCCACCTCGCATGGGAATCAAGTCCACTTCGCTAAAAGTGGAGTTATTTCCCACCTCGCATGGGAATCAAGTCCACTTCGCTAAAAGTGGAGTTATTTCCCACCTCGCATGGGAATCAAGTCCACTTCGCTAAAAGTGGAGTTATTGCCCACCTCGCATGGGAATCAAGTCCACTTCGCTAAAAGTGGAGTTATTTCCCACCTCGCATGGGAATCAAGTCCACTTCGCTAAAAGTGGAGTTATTTCCCACCTCGCATGAGCAGTAAGTCCACCTCGCAGAAAGTGGAGTTATTTCCCACCTCGCATGGGAATCAAGTCCACTTCGCTAAAAGTGGAGTTATTTCCCACCTCGCATGGGAATCAAGTCCACTTCGCTAAAAGTGGAGTTATTTCCCACCTCGCATGGGAATCAAGTCCACTTCGCTAAAAGTGGAGTTATTTCCCACCTCGCATGGGAATCAAGTCCACTTCGCTAAAAGTGGAGTTATTGCCCACCTCGCATGGGAATCAAGTCCACTTCGCTAAAAGTGGAGTTATTTCCCACCTCGCATGGGAATCAAGTCCACTTCGCTAAAAGTGGAGTTATTTCCCACCTCGCATGGGAATCAAGTCCACTTCGCTAAAAGTGGAGTTATTTCCCAACCTCGCATGAGCAGTAAGTCCACCTCGCAGAAAGTGGAGTTATTTCCCACCTCGCATGGGAATCAAGTCCACTTCCCTAAAAGTGGAGTTATTTCCCACCTCGCATGGGAATCAAGTCCACTTCGCTAAAAGTGGAGTTATTGCCCACCTCGCATGGGAATCAAGTCCACTTCGCTAAAAGTGGAGTTATTTCCCACCTCGCATGGGAATCAAGTCCACTTCGCTAAAAGTGGAGTTATTTCCCACCTCGCATGGGAATCAAGTCCACTTCGCTAAAAGTGGAGTTATTTCCCACCTCGCATGAGCAGTAAGTCCACCTCGCAGAAAGTGGAGTTATTTCCCACCTCGCATGGGAATCAAGTCCACTTCCCTAAAAGTGGAGTTATTTCCCACCTCGCATGGGAATCAAGTCCACTTCGCTAAAAGTGGAGTTATTGCCCACCTCGCATGGGAATCAAGTCCACTTCGCTAAAAGTGGAGTTATTTCCCACCTCGCATGGGAATCAAGTCCACTTCGCTAAAAGTGGAGTTATTGCCCACCTCGCATGGGAATCAAGTCCACTTCGCTAAAAGTGGAGTTATTTCCCACCTCGCATGAGCAGTAAGTCCACCTCGCAGAAAGTGGAGTTATTTCCCACCTCGCATGGGAATCAAGTCCACTTAGCTAAAAGTGGAGTTATTTCCCACCTCGCATGGGAATCAAGTCCACTTCGCTAAAAGTGGAGTTATTTCCCACCTCGCATGGGAATCAAGTCCACTTCGCTAAAGGTGGAGTTATTTCCCACCTCGCATGGGAATCAAGTCCACTTCGCTAAAAGTGGAGTTATTTCCCACCTCGCATGGGAATCAAGTCCACTTCGCTAAAAGTGGAGTTATTTCCCACCTCGCATGGGAATCAAGTCCACTTCGCTAAAAGTGGAGTTATTTCCCACCTCGCATGGGAATCAAGTCCACTTCGCTAAAAGTGGAGTTATTTCCCACCTCGCATGGGAATCAAGTCCACTTCGCTAAAAGTGGAGTTATTGCCCACCTCGCATGGGAATCAAGTCCACTTCGCTAAAAGTGGAGTTATTTCCCACCTCGCATGGGAATCAAGTCCACTTCGCTAAAAGTGGAGTTATTGCCCACCTCGCATGGGAATCAAGTCCACTTCCCTAAAAGTGGAGTTATTTCCCACCTCGCATGGGAATCAAGTCCACTTCGCTAAAAGTGGAGTTATTTCCCACCTCGCATGGGAATCAAGTCCACTTCGCTAAAAGTGGAGTTATTTCCCACCTCGCATGAGCAGTAAGTCCACCTCGCAGAAAGTGGAGTTATTTCCCACCTCGCATGGGAATCAAGTCCACTTCGCTAAAAGTGGAGTTATTTCCCACCTCGCATGGGAATCAAGTCCACTTCGCTAAAAGTGGAGTTATTTCCCACCTCGCATGGGAATCAAGTCCACTTCGCTAAAAGTGGAGTTATTTCCCACCTCGCATGGGAATCAAGTCCACTTCGCTAAAAGTGGAGTTATTTCCCACCTCGCATGGGAATCAAGTTCCACTTCGCTAAAAGTGGAGTTATTTCCCACCTCGCATGGGAATCAAGTCCACTTCGCTAAAAGTGGAGTTATTTCCACCTCGCATGAGCAGTAAGTCCACCTCGCAGAAAGTGGAGTTATTTCCCACCTCGCATGGGAATCAAGTCCACTTCGCTAAAAGTGGAGTTATTTCCCACCTCGCATGGGAATCAAGTCCACTTCGCTAAAAGTGGAGTTATTTCCCACCTCGCATGAGCAGTAAGTCCACCTCGCAGAAAGTGGAGTTATTTCCCACCTCGCATGGGAATCAAGTCCACTTCCCTAAAAGTGGAGTTATTTCCCACCTCGCATGGGAATCAAGTCCACTTCGCTAAAAGTGGAGTTATTTCCCACCTCGCATGGGAATCAAGTCCACTTCGCTAAAGGTGGAGTTATTTCCCACCTCGCATGGGAATCAAGTCCACTTCGCTAAAAGTGGAGTTATTTCCCACCTCGCATGGGAATCAAGTCCACTTCGCTAAAAGTGGAGTTATTGCCCACCTCGCATGGGAATCAAGTCCACTTCGCTAAAAGTGGAGTTATTTCCCACCTCGCATGGGAATCAAGTCCACTTCGCTAAAAGTGGAGTTATTTCCCACCTCGCATGAGCAGTAAGTCCACCTCGCAGAAAGTGGAGTTATTTCCCACCTCGCATGGAATCAAGTCCACTTCCCTAAAAGTGGAGTTATTTCCCACCTCGCATGGGAATCAAGTCCACTTCGCTAAAAGTGGAGTTATTGCCCACCTCGCATGGGAATCAAGTCCACTTCGCTAAAAGTGGAGTTATTTCCCACCTCGCATGGGAATCAAGTCCACTTCGCTAAAAGTGGAGTTATTGCCCACCTCGCATGGGAATCAAGTCCACTTCCCTAAAAGTGGAGTTATTTCCCACCTCGCATGGGAATCAAGTCCACTTCGCTAAAAGTGGAGTTATTTCCCACCTCGCATGGGAATCAAGTCCACTTCGCTAAAAGTGGAGTTATTTCCCATCTCGCATGGGAATCAAGTCCACTTCGCTAAAGGTGGAGTTATTTCCCACCTCGCATGGGAATCAAGTCCACTTCGCTAAAAGTGGAGTTATTTCCCCACCTCGCATGGGAATCAAGTCCACTTCGCTAAAAGTGGAGTTATTTCCCACCTCGCAATGGGAATCAAGTCCACTTCGCTAAAAGTGGAGTTATTTCCCACCTCGCATGGGAATCAAGTCCACTTCGCTAAAAGTGGAGTTATTTCCCACCTCGCATGGGAATCAAGTCCACTTCGCTAAAAGTGGAGTTATTTCCCACCTCGCATGGGAATCAAGTCCACTTCGCTAAAAGTGGAGTTATTTCCCACCTCGCATGAGCAGTAAGTCCACCTCGCAGAAAGTGGAGTTATTTCCCACCTCGCATGGGAATCAAGTCCACTTCGCTAAAAGTGGAGTTATTTCCCACCTCGCATGAGCAGTAAGTCCAGATCGCAGAAAGTGGAGTTATTTCCCACCTCGCATGGGAATCAAGTCCACTTCGCTAAAAGTGGAGTTATTTCCCACCTCGCATGAGCAGTAAGTCCACCTCGCAGAAAGTGGAGTTATTTCCCACCTCGCATGGGAATCAAGTCCACTTCGCTAAAGGTGGAGTTATTTCCCACCTCGCATGGGAATCAAGTCCACTTCGCTAAAAGTGGAGTTATTTCCCACCTCGCATGGGAATCAAGTCCACTTCGCTAAAAGTGGAGTTAATTCCCACCTCGCATGGGAATCAAGTCCACTTCCCTAAAAGTGGAGTTATTTCCCACCTCGCATGGGAATCAAGTCCACTTCGCTAAAAGTGGAGTTATTTCCCACCTCGCATGGGAATCAAGTCCACTTCGCTAAAAGTGGAGTTATTTCCCACCTCGCATGGGAATCAAGTCCACTTCGCTAAAAGTGGAGTTATTTCCCACCTCGCATGGAAATCAAGTCCACTTCGCTAAAAGTGGAGTTATTTCCCACCTCGCATGGGAATCAAGTCCACTTCGCTAAAAGTGGAGTTATTTCCCACCTCGCATGGGAATCAAGTCCACTTCGCTAAAAGTGGAGTTATTTCCCACCTCGCATGGGAATCAAGTCCACTTCGCTAAAAGTGGAGTTATTTCCCACCTCGCATGGGAATCAAGTCCACTTCGCTAAAAGTGGAGTTATTTCCCACCTCGCATGGGAATCAAGTCCACTTCGCTAAAAGTGGAGTTATTTCCCACCTCGCATGGGAATCAAGTCCACTTCGCTAAAAGTGGAGTTATTTCCCACCTCGCATGGGAATCAAGTCCACTTCGCTAAAAGTGGAATTATTTCCCACCTCGCATGGGAATCAAGTCCACTTCGCTAAAAGTGGAGTTATTTCCCACCTCGCATGGGAATCAAGTCCACTTCGCTAAAAGTGGAGTTATTTCCCACCTCGCATGGGAATCAAGTCCACTTCGCTAAAAGTGGAGTTATTTCCCACCTCGCATGGGAATCAAGTCCACTTCGCTAAAAGTGGAGTTATTCCCCACCTCGCATGGGAATCAAGTCCACTTCGCTAAAAGTGGAGTTATTTCCCACCTCGCATGAGCAGTAAGTCCACCTCGCAGAAAGTGGAGTTATTTCCCACCTCGCATGGGAATCAAGTCCACTTCGCTAAAAGTGGAGTTATTTCCCACCTCGCATGGGAATCAAGTCCACTTCGCTAAAAGTGGAGTTATTTCCCACCTCGCACGAGCATTAAGGCCACCTCGCAGAAAGTGGAGTTATTTCCCACCTCGCATGGGAATCAAGTCCACTTCGCTAAAAGTGGAGTTATTTCCCACCTCGCATGAGCAGTAAGTCCACCTCGCAGAAAGTGGAGTTATTTCCCACCTCGCATGGGAATCAAGTCCACTTCGCTAAAAGTGGAGTTATTTCCCACCTCGCATGGGCATCAAGGCCACCTCGCAGAAAGTGTACTTATTTCCCACCTCGCATGGGAATCAAGTCCACTTCGCTAAAAGTGGAGTTATTTCCCACCTCGCATGGGAATCAAGTCCACTTCGCTAAAAGTGGAGTTATTTCCCACCTCGCATGGGAATCAAGTCCACTTCGCTAAAAGTGGAGTTATTTCCCACCTCGCATGGGAATCAAGTCCACTTCGCTAAAAGTGGAGTTATTTCCCACCTCGCATGGGAATCAAGTCCACTTCGCTAAAAGTGGAGTTATTTCCCACCTCGCATGGAAATCAAGTCCACTTCGCTAAAAGTGGAGTTATTTCCCACCTCGCACGAGCATTAAGGCCACCTCGCAGAAAGTGGAGTTATTTCCCACCTCGCATGGGAATCAAGTCCACTTCGCTAAAAGTGGAGTTATTTCCCACCTCGCATGGGAATCAAGTCCACTTCGCTAAAAGTGGAGTTATTTCCCACCTCGCATGGGAATCAAGTCCACTTCGCTAAAAGTGGAGTTATTTCCCACCTCGCATGGGAATCAAGTCCACTTCGCTAAAAGTGGAGTTATTTCCCACCTCGCATGGGAATCAAGTCCACTTCGCTAAAAGTGGAGTTATTTCCCACCTCGCATGGGAATCAAGTCCACTTCGCTAAAAGTGGAGTTATTTCCCACCTCGCATGGGAATTAAGTCCACTTCGCTAAAAGTGGAGTTATTTCCCACCTCGCATGAGCAGGAAGTCCACCTCGCAGAAAGTGGAGTTATTTCCCACCTCGCATGGGAATCAAGTCCACTTCGCTAAAAGTGGAGTTATTTCCCACCTCGCATGGGAATCAAGTCCACTTCGCTAAAAGTGGAGTTATTTCCCACCTCGCACGAGCAGTAAGTCCACCTCGCAGAAAGTGGAGTTATTTCCCACCTCGCATGGGAATCAAGTCCACTTCGCTAAAAGTGGAGTTATTTCCCACCTCGCATGGGAATCAAGTCCACTTCGCTAAAAGTGGAGTTATTTCCCACCTCGCATGGGAATCAAGTCCACTTCGCTAAAAGTGGAGTTATTTCCCACCTCGCATGGGAATCAAGTCCACTTCGCTAAAAGTGGAGTTATTTCCCACCTCGCATGGGAATCAAGTCCACTTCGCTAAAAGTGGAGTTATTTCCCACCTCGCATGGGAATCAAGTCCACTTCGCTAAAAGTGGAGTTATTTCCCACCTCGCATGGGAATCAAGTCCACTTCGCTAAAGGTGGAGTTATTTCCCACCTCGCTTGGGAATCAAGTCCACTTCGCTAAAAGTGGAGTTATTTCCCACCTCGCATGGGAATCAAGTCCACTTCGCTAAAAGTGGAGTTATTTCCCACCTCGCATGGGAATCAAGTCCACTTCGCTAAAAGTGGAGTTATTTCCCACCTCGCATGAGCAGTAAGTCCACCTCGCAGAAAGTGGAGTTATTTCCCACCTCGCATGGGAATCAAGTCCACTTCGCTAAAAGTGGAGTTATTTCCCACCTCGCATGGGAATCAAGTCCACTTCGCTAAAAGTGGAGTTATTTCCCACCTCGCATGGGAATCAAGTCCACTTCGCTAAAAGTGGAGTTATTTCCCACCTCGCATGGGAATCAAGTCCACTTCGCTAAAAGTGGAGTTATTTCCCACCTCGCATGGGAATCAAGTCCACTTCGCTAAAAGTGGAGTTATTTCCCACCTCGCATGGGAATCAAGGCCACTTCGCTAAAAGTGGAGTTATTTCCCACCTCGCATGGGAATCAAGTCCACTTCGCTAAAAGTGGAGTTATTTCCCACCTCGCATGGGAATCAAGTCCACTTCGCTAAAAGTGGAGTTATTTCCCACCTCGCATGGGAATCAAGTCCACTTCGCTAAAAGTGGAGTTATTTCCCACCTCGCATGGGAATCAAGTCCACTTCGCTAAAAGTGGAGTTATTTCCCACCTCGCATGAGCAGTAAGTCCACCTCGCAGAAAGTGGAGTTATTTCCCACCTCGCATGGGAATCAAGTCCACTTCGCTAAAAGTGGAGTTATTTCCCACCTCGCATGAGCAGTAAGTCCACCTCGCAGAAAGTGGAGTTATTTCCCACCTCGCATGGGAATCAAGTACACTTCGCTAAAAGTGGAGTTATTTCCCACCTCGCATGGGAATCAAGTCCACTTCGCTAAAAGTGGAGTTATTTCCCACCTCGCATGGGAATCAAGTCCACTTCGCTAAAAGTGGAGTTATTTCCCACCTCGCATGGGAATCAAGTCCACTTCGCTAAAAGTGGAGTTATTGCCCACCTCGCATGGGAATCAAGTCCACTTCGCTAAAAGTGGAGTTATTTCCCACCTCGCATGGGAATCAAGTCCACTTCGCTAAAAGTGGAGTTATTTCCCACCTCGCATGAGCAGTAAGTCCACCTCGCAGAAAGTGGAGTTATTTCCCACCTCGCATGGGAATCAAGTCCACTTCGCTAAAAGTGGAGTTATTTCCCACCTCGCATGGGAATCAAGTCCACTTCGCTAAAAGTGGAGTTATTTCCCACCTCGCATGGGAATCAAGTCCACTTCGCTAAAAGTGGAGTTATTTCCCACCTCGCATGGGAATCAAGTCCACTTCGCTAAAAGTGGAGTTATTGCCCACCTCGCATGGGAATCAAGTCCACTTCGCTAAAAGTGGAGTTATTTCCCACCTCGCATGGGAATCAAGTCCACTTCGCTAAAAGTGGAGTTATTTCCCACCTCGCATGGGAATCAAGTCCACTTCGCTAAAAGTGGAGTTATTTCCCACCTCGCATGAGCAGTAAGTCCACCTCGCAGAAAGTGGAGTTATTTCCCACCTCGCATGGGAATCAAGTCCACTTCCCTAAAAGTGGAGTTATTTCCCACCTCGCATGGGAATCAAGTCCACTTCGCTAAAAGTGGAGTTATTGCCCACCTCGCATGGGAATCAAGTCCACTTCGCTAAAAGTGGAGTTATTTCCCACCTCGCATGGGAATCAAGTCCACTTCGCTAAAAGTGGAGTTATTTCCCACCTCGCATGGGAATCAAGTCCACTTCGCTAAAAGTGGAGTTATTTCCCACCTCGCATGAGCAGTAAGTCCACCTCGCAGAAAGTGGAGTTATTTCCCACCTCGCATGGGAATCAAGTCCACTTCCCTAAAAGTGGAGTTATTTCCCACCTCGCATGGGAATCAAGTCCACTTCGCTAAAAGTGGAGTTATTGCCCACCTCGCATGGGAATCAAGTCCACTTCGCTAAAAGTGGAGTTATTTCCCACCTCGCATGGGAATCAAGTCCACTTCGCTAAAAGTGGAGTTATTGCCCACCTCGCATGGGAATCAAGTCCACTTCGCTAAAAGTGGAGTTATTGCCCACCTCGCATGGGAATCAAGTCCACTTCGCTAAAAGTGGAGTTATTTCCCACCTCGCATGGGAATCAAGTCCACTTCGCTAAAAGTGGAGTTATTTCCCACCTCGCATGGGAATCAAGTCCACTTCGCTAAAAGTGGAGTTATTGCCCACCTCGCATGGGAATCAAGTCCACTTCGCTAAAAGTGGAGTTATTTCCCACCTCGCATGGGAATCAAGTCCACTTCGCTAAAAGTGGAGTTATTTCCCACCTCGCATGGGAATCAAGTCCACTTCGCTAAAAGTGGAGTTATTTCCCACCTCGCATGGGAATCAAGTCCACTTCGCTAAAAGTGGAGTTATTTCCCACCTCGCATGGGAATCAAGTCCACTTCGCTAAAAGTGGAGTTATTTCCCACCTCGCATGGGAATCAAGTCCACTTCGCTAAAAGTGGAGTTATTTCCCACCTCGCATGGGAATCAAGTCCACTTCGCTAAAGGTGGAGTTATTTCCCACCTCGCATGGGAATCAAGTCCACTTCGCTAAAAGTGGAGTTATTTCCCACCTCGCATGGGAATCAAGTCCACTTCGCTAAAAGTGGAGTTATTTCCCACCTCGCATGGGAATCAAGTCCACTTCGCTAAAAGTGGAGTTATTTCCCACCTCGCATGGGAATCAAGTCCACTTCGCTAAAAGTGGAGTTATTTCCCACCTCGCATGGGAATCAAGTCCACTTCGCTAAAAGTGGAGTTATTGCCCACCTCGCATGGGAATCAAGTCCACTTCGCTAAAAGTGGAGTTATTTCCCACCTCGCATGGGAATCAAGTCCACTTCGCTAAAAGTGGAGTTATTGCCCACCTCGCATGGGAATCAAGTCCACTTCCCTAAAAGTGGAGTTATTTCCCACCTCGCATGGGAATCAAGTCCACTTCGCTAAAAGTGGAGTTATTTCCCACCTCGCATGGGAATCAAGTCCACTTCGCTAAAAGTGGAGTTATTTCCCACCTCGCATGAGCAGTAAGTCCACCTCGCAGAAAGTGGAGTTATTTCCCACCTCGCATGGGAATCAAGTCCACTTCGCTAAAAGTGGAGTTATTTCCCACCTCGCATGGGAATCAAGTCCACTTCGCTAAAAGTGGAGTTATTTCCCACCTCGCATGGGAATCAAGTCCACTTCGCTAAAAGTGGAGTTATTTCCCACCTCGCATGGGAATCAAGTCCACTTCGCTAAAAGTGGAGTTATTTCCCACCTCGCATGGGAATCAAGTCCACTTCGCTAAAAGTGGAGTTATTTCCCACCTCGCATGGGAATCAAGTCCACTTCGCTAAAAGTGGAGTTATTTCCCACCTCGCATGAGCAGTAAGTCCACCTCGCAGAAAGTGGAGTTATTTCCCACCTCGCATGGGAATCAAGTCCACTTCGCTAAAAGTGGAGTTATTTCCCACCTCGCATGGGAATCAAGTCCACTTCGCTAAAAGTGGAGTTATTTCCCACCTCGCATGAGCAGTAAGTCCACCTCGCAGAAAGTGGAGTTATTTCCCACCTCGCATGGGAATCAAGTCCACTTCCCTAAAAGTGGAGTTATTTCCCACCTCGCATGGGAATCAAGTCCACTTCGCTAAAAGTGGAGTTATTTCCCACCTCGCATGGGAATCAAGTCCACTTCGCTAAAGGTGGAGTTATTTCCCACCTCGCATGGGAATCAAGTCCACTTCGCTAAAAGTGGAGTTATTTCCCACCTCGCATGGGAATCAAGTCCACTTCGCTAAAAGTGGAGTTATTGCCCACCTCGCATGGGAATCAAGTCCACTTCGCTAAAAGTGGAGTTATTTCCCACCTCGCATGGGAATCAAGTCCACTTCGCTAAAAGTGGAGTTATTGCCCACCTCGCATGGGAATCAAGTCCACTTCGCTAAAAGTGGAGTTATTGCCCACCTCGCATGGGAATCAAGTCCACTTCCCTAAAAGTGGAGTTATTTCCCACCTCGCATGGGAATCAAGTCCACTTCGCTAAAAGTGGAGTTATTGCCCACCTCGCATGGGAATCAAGTCCACTTCGCTAAAAGTGGAGTTATTTCCCACCTCGCATGGGAATCAAGTCCACTTCGCTAAAAGTGGAGTTATTGCCCACCTCGCATGGGAATCAAGTCCACTTCCCTAAAAGTGGAGTTATTTCCCACCTCGCATGGGAATCAAGTCCACTTCGCTAAAAGTGGAGTTATTTCCCACCTCGCATGGGAATCAAGTCCACTTCGCTAAAAGTGGAGTTATTTCCCACCTCGCATGGGAATCAAGTCCACTTCGCTAAAGGTGGAGTTATTTCCCACCTCGCATGGGAATCAAGTCCACTTCGCTAAAAGTGGAGTTATTTCCCACCTCGCATGGGAATCAAGTCCACTTCGCTAAAAGTGGAGTTATTTCCCACCTCGCATGGGAATCAAGTCCACTTCGCTAAAAGTGGAGTTATTTCCCACCTCGCATGGGAATCAAGTCCACTTCGCTAAAAGTGGAGTTATTTCCCACCTCGCATGGGAATCAAGTCCACTTCGCTAAAAGTGGAGTTATTTCCCACCTCGCATGGGAATCAAGTCCACTTCGCTAAAAGTGGAGTTATTTCCCACCTCGCATGAGCAGTAAGTCCACCTCGCAGAAAGTGGAGTTATTTCCCACCTCGCATGGGAATCAAGTCCACTTCGCTAAAAGTGGAGTTATTTCCCACCTCGCATGAGCAGTAAGTCCAGATCGCAGAAAGTGGAGTTATTTCCCACCTCGCATGGGAATCAAGTCCACTTCGCTAAAAGTGGAGTTATTTCCCACCTCGCATGAGCAGTAAGTCCACCTCGCAGAAAGTGGAGTTATTTCCCACCTCGCATGGGAATCAAGTCCACTTCGCTAAAGGTGGAGTTATTTCCCACCTCGCATGGGAATCAAGTCCACTTCGCTAAAAGTGGAGTTATTTCCCACCTCGCATGGGAATCAAGTCCACTTCGCTAAAAGTGGACTTGATTCCCAACTCGCATGGGAATCAAGTCCACTTCCCTAAAAGTGGAGTTATTTCCCACCTCGCATGGGAATCAAGTCCACTTCGCTAAAAGTGGAGTTATTTCCCACCTCGCATGGGAATCAAGTCCACTTCGCTAAAAGTGGAGTTATTTCCCACCTCGCATGAGCAGTAAGTCCACCTCGCAGAAAGTGGAGTTATTTCCCACCTCGCATGGGAATCAAGTCCACTTCCCTAAAAGTGGAGTTATTTCCCACCTCGCATGGGAATCAAGTCCACTTCGCTAAAAGTGGAGTTATTTCCCACCTCGCATGGGAATCAAGTCCACTTCGCTAAAAGTGGAGTTATTTCCCACCTCGCATGGGAATCAAGTCCACTTCCCTAAAAGTGGAGTTATTTCCCACCTCGCATGGGAATCAAGTCCACTTCGCTAAAAGTGGAGTTATTTCCCACCTCGCATGGGAATCAAGTCCACTTCGCTAAAAGTGGAGTTATTTCCCACCTCGCATGGGAATCAAGTCCACTTCGCTAAAAGTGGAGTTATTTCCCACCTCGCATGGGAATCAAGTCCACTTCGCTAAAAGTGGAGTTATTTCCCACCTCGCATGGGAATCAAGTCCACTTCGCTAAAAGTGGAGTTATTTCCCACCTCGCATGAGCAGTAAGTCCACCTCGCAGAAAGTGGAGTTATTTCCCACCTCGCATGGGAATCAAGTCCACTTAGCTAAAAGTGGAGTTATTTCCCACCTCGCATGGGAATCAAGTCCACTTCGCTAAAAGTGGAGTTATTTCCCACCTCGCATGAGCAGTAAGTCCACCTCGCAGAAAGTGGAGTTATTTCCCACCTCGCATGGGAATCAAGTCCACTTCGCTAAAAGTGGAGTTATTTCCCACCTTGCATGGGAATCAAGTCCACTTCGCTAAAAGTGGAGTTATTTCCCACCTCGCATGGGAATCAAGTCCACTTCGCTAAAGGTGGAGTTATTTCCCACCTCGCATGGGAATCAAGTCCACTTCGCTAAAAGTGGAGTTATTTCCCACCTCGCATGGGAATCAAGTCCACTTCGCTAAAAGTGGAGTTATTTCCCACCTCGCATGGGAATCAAGTCCACTTCGCTAAAAGTGGAGTTATTTCCCACCTCGCATGGAAATCAAGTCCACTTCGCTAAAAGTGGAGTTATTTCCCACCTCGCATGGGAATCAAGTCCACTTCGCTAAAAGTGGAGTTATTTCCCACCTCGCATGGGAATCAAGTCCACTTCCCTAAAAGTGGAGTTATTTCCCACCTCGCATGGGAATCAAGTCCACTTCGCTAAAAGTGGAGTTATTTCCCACCTCGCATGGGAATCAAGTCCACTTCCCTAAAAGTGGAGTTATTTCCCACCTCGCATGGGAATCAAGTCCACTTCGCTAAAAGTGGAGTTATTTCCCACCTCGCATGGGAATCAAGTCCACTTCGCTAAAAGTGGAGTTATTTCCCACCTCGCATGAGCAGTAAGTCCACCTCGCAGAAAGTGGAGTTATTTCCCACCTCGCATGGGAATCAAGTCCACTTCGCTAAAAGTGGAGTTATTTCCCACCTCGCATGGGAATCAAGTCCACTTCGCTAAAAGTGGAGTTATTTCCCACCTCGCATGGGAATCAAGTCCACTTCCCTAAAAGTGGAGTTATTTCCCACCTCGCATGGGAATCAAGTCCACTTCGCTAAAAGTGGAGTTATTTCCCACCTCGCATGGGAATCAAGTCCACTTCGCTAAAAGTGGAGTTATTTCCCACCTCGCATGGGAATCAAGTCCACTTCGCTAAAAGTGGAGTTATTTCCCACCTCGCATGAGCAGTAAGTCCACCTCGCAGAAAGTGGAGTTATTTCCCACCTCGCATGGGAATCAAGTCCACTTCGCTAAAAGTGGAGTTATTTCCCACCTCGCATGGGAATCAAGTCCACTTCGCTAAAAGTGGAGTTATTTCCCACCTCGCATGGGAATCAAGTCCACTTCGCTAAAGGTGGAGTTATTTCCCACCTCGCATGGGAATCAAGTCCACTTCGCTAAAAGTGGAGTTATTTCCCACCTCGCATGGGAATCAAGTCCACTTCGCTAAAAGTGGAGTTATTTCCCACCTCGCATGGGAATCAAGTCCACTTCGCTAAAAGTGGAGTTATTTCCCACCTCGCATGGGAATCAAGTCCACTTCGCTAAAAGTGGAGTTATTTCCCACCTCGCATGGGAATCAAGTCCACTTCGCTAAAAGTGGAGTTATTTCCCACCTCGCATGGGAATCAAGTCCACTTCGCTAAAAGTGGAGTTATTTCCCACCTCGCATGAGCAGTAAGTCCACCTCGCAGAAAGTGGAGTTATTTCCCACCTCGCATGGGAATCAAGTCCACTTCGCTAAAAGTGGAGTTATTTCCCACCTCGCATGAGCAGTAAGTCCAGATCGCAGAAAGTGGAGTTATTTCCCACCTCGCATGGGAATCAAGTCCACTTCGCTAAAAGTGGAGTTATTTCCCACCTCGCATGAGCAGTAAGTCCACCTCGCAGAAAGTGGAGTTATTTCCCACCTCGCATGGGAATCAAGTCCACTTCGCTAAAAGTGGAGTTATTTCCCACCTCGCATGAGCAGTAAGTCCACCTCGCAGAAAGTGGAGTTATTTCCCACCTCGCATGGGAATCAAGTCCACTTCGCTAAAAGTGGAGTTATTGCCCACCTCGCATGGGAATCAAGTCCACTTCGCTAAAAGTGGAGTTATTTCCCACCTCGCATGGGAATCAAGTCCACTTCGCTAAAAGTGGAGTTATTGCCCACCTCGCATGGGAATCAAGTCCACTTCGCTAAAAGTGGAGTTATTGCCCACCTCGCATGGGAATCAAGTCCACTTCGCTAAAAGTGGAGTTATTTCCCACCTCGCATGGGAATCAAGTCCACTTCGCTAAAAGTGGAGTTATTTCCCACCTCGCATGGGAATCAAGTCCACTTCGCTAAAAGTGGAGTTATTTCCCACCTCGCATGGGAATCAAGTCCACTTCGCTAAAAGTGGAGTTATTTCCCACCTCGCATGGGAATCAAGTCCACTTCGCTAAAAGTGGAGTTATTTCCCACCTCGCATGAGCAGTAAGTCCACCTCGCAGAAAGTGGAGTTATTTCCCACCTCGCATGGGAATCAAGTCCACTTAGCTAAAAGTGGAGTTATTTCCCACCTCGCATGGGAATCAAGTCCACTTCGCTAAAAGTGGAGTTATTTCCCACCTCGCATGGGAATCAAGTCCACTTCGCTAAAGGTGGAGTTATTTCCCACCTCGCATGGGAATCAAGTCCACTTCGCTAAAAGTGGAGTTATTTCCCACCTCGCATGGGAATCAAGTCCACTTCGCTAAAAGTGGAGTTATTTCCCACCTCGCATGGGAATCAAGTCCACTTCGCTAAAAGTGGAGTTATTTCCCACCTCGCATGGGAATCAAGTCCACTTCGCTAAAAGTGGAGTTATTTCCCACCTCGCATGGGAATCAAGTCCACTTCGCTAAAAGTGGAGTTATTGCCCACCTCGCATGGGAATCAAGTCCACTTCGCTAAAAGTGGAGTTATTTCCCACCTCGCATGGGAATCAAGTCCACTTCGCTAAAAGTGGAGTTATTGCCCACCTCGCATGGGAATCAAGTCCACTTCCCTAAAAGTGGAGTTATTTCCCACCTCGCATGGGAATCAAGTCCACTTCGCTAAAAGTGGAGTTATTTCCCACCTCGCATGGGAATCAAGTCCACTTCGCTAAAAGTGGAGTTATTTCCCACCTCGCATGAGCAGTAAGTCCACCTCGCAGAAAGTGGAGTTATTTCCCACCTCGCATGGGAATCAAGTCCACTTCGCTAAAAGTGGAGTTATTTCCCACCTCGCATGGGAATCAAGTCCACTTCGCTAAAAGTGGAGTTATTTCCCACCTCGCATGGGAATCAAGTCCACTTCGCTAAAAGTGGAGTTATTTCCCACCTCGCATGGGAATCAAGTCCACTTCGCTAAAAGTGGAGTTATTTCCCACCTCGCATGGGAATCAAGTCCACTTCGCTAAAAGTGGAGTTATTTCCCACCTCGCATGGGAATCAAGTCCACTTCGCTAAAAGTGGAGTTATTTCCCACCTCGCATGGGCAGTAAGTCCACCTCGCAGAAAGTGGAGTTATTTCCCACCTCGCATGGGAATCAAGTCCACTTCGCTAAAAGTGGAGTTATTTCCCACCTCGCATGGGAATCAAGTCCACTTCGCTAAAAGTGGAGTTATTTCCCACCTCGCATGAGCAGTAAGTCCACCTCGCAGAAAGTGGAGTTATTTCCCACCTCGCATGGGAATCAAGTCCACTTCCCTAAAAGTGGAGTTATTTCCCACCTCGCATGGGAATCAAGTCCACTTCGCTAAAAGTGGAGTTATTTCCCACCTCGCATGGGAATCAAGTCCACTTCGCTAAAGGTGGAGTTATTTCCCACCTCGCATGGGAATCAAGTCCACTTCGCTAAAAGTGGAGTTATTTCCCACCTCGCATGGGAATCAAGTCCACTTCGCTAAAAGTGGAGTTATTGCCCACCTCGCATGGGAATCAAGTCCACTTCGCTAAAAGTGGAGTTATTTCCCACCTCGCATGGGAATCAAGTCCACTTCGCTAAAAGTGGAGTTATTGCCCACCTCGCATGGGAATCAAGTCCACTTCGCTAAAAGTGGAGTTATTGCCCACCTCGCATGGGAATCAAGTCCACTTCCCTAAAAGTGGAGTTATTTCCCACCTCGCATGGGAATCAAGTCCACTTCGCTAAAAGTGGAGTTATTGCCCACCTCGCATGGGAATCAAGTCCACTTCGCTAAAAGTGGAGTTATTTCCCACCTCGCATGGGAATCAAGTCCACTTCGCTAAAAGTGGAGTTATTGCCCACCTCGCATGGGAATCAAGTCCACTTCCCTAAAAGTGGAGTTATTTCCCACCTCGCATGGGAATCAAGTCCACTTCGCTAAAAGTGGAGTTATTTCCCACCTCGCATGGGAATCAAGTCCACTTCGCTAAAAGTGGAGTTATTTCCCACCTCGCATGGGAATCAAGTCCACTTCGCTAAAGGTGGAGTTATTTCCCACCTCGCATGGGAATCAAGTCCACTTCGCTAAAAGTGGAGTTATTTCCCACCTCGCATGGGAATCAAGTCCACTTCGCTAAAAGTGGAGTTATTTCCCACCTCGCATGGGAATCAAGTCCACTTCGCTAAAAGTGGAGTTATTTCCCACCTCGCATGGGAATCAAGTCCACTTCGCTAAAAGTGGAGTTATTTCCCACCTCGCATGGGAATCAAGTCCACATCGCTAAAAGTGGAGTTATTTCCCACCTCGCATGGGAATCAAGTCCACTTCGCTAAAAGTGGAGTTATTTCCCACCTCGCATGAGCAGTAAGTCCACCTCGCAGAAAGTGGAGTTATTTCCCACCTCGCATGGGAATCAAGTCCACTTCGCTAAAAGTGGAGTTATTTCCCACCTCGCATGAGCAGTAAGTCCAGATCGCAGAAAGTGGAGTTATTTCCCACCTCGCATGGGAATCAAGTCCACTTCGCTAAAAGTGGAGTTATTTCCCACCTCGCATGAGCAGTAAGTCCACCTCGCAGAAAGTGGAGTTATTTCCCACCTCGCATGGGAATCAAGTCCACTTCGCTAAAGGTGGAGTTATTTCCCACCTCGCATGGGAATCAAGTCCACTTCGCTAAAAGTGGAGTTATTTCCCACCTCGCATGGGAATCAAGTCCACTTCGCTAAAAGTGGAGTTAATTCCCACCTCGCATGGGAATCAAGTCCACTTCCCTAAAAGTGGAGTTATTTCCCCCCTCGCATGGGAATCAAGTCCACTTCGCTAAAAGTGGAGTTATTTCCCACCTCGCATGGGAATCAAGTCCACTTCGCTAAAAGTGGAGTTATTTCCCACCTCGCATGAGCAGTAAGTCCACCTCGCAGAAAGTGGAGTTATTTCCCACCTCGCATGGGAATCAAGTCCACTTCCCTAAAAGTGGAGTTATTTCCCACCTCGCATGGGAATCAAGTCCACTTCGCTAAAAGTGGAGTTATTTCCCACCTCGCATGGGAATCAAGTCCACTTCGCTAAAAGTGGAGTTATTTCCCACCTCGCATGGGAATCAAGTCCACTTCCCTAAAAGTGGAGTTATTTCCCACCTCGCATGGGAATCAAGTCCACTTCGCTAAAAGTGGAGTTATTTCCCACCTCGCATGGGAATCAAGTCCACTTCGCTAAAAGTGGAGTTATTTCCCACCTCGCATGGGAATCAAGTCCACTTCGCTAAAAGTGGAGTTATTTCCCACCTCGCATGGGAATCAAGTCCACTTCGCTAAAAGTGGAGTTATTTCCCACCTCGCATGGGAATCAAGTCCACTTCGCTAAAAGTGGAGTTATTTCCCACCTCGCATGGGAATCAAGTCCACTTCGCTAACAGTGGAGTTATTTCCCACCTCGCATGAGCAGTAAGTCCACCTCGCAGAAAGTGGAGTTATTTCCCACCTCGCATGGGAATCAAGTCCACTTAGCTAAAAGTGGAGTTATTTCCCACCTCGCATGGGAATCAAGTCCACTTCGCTAAAAGTGGAGTTATTTCCCACCTCGCATGAGCAGTAAGTCCACCTCGCAGAAAGTGGAGTTATTTCCCACCTCGCATGGGAATCAAGTCCACTTCGCTAAAAGTGGAGTTATTTCCCACCTTGCATGGGAATCAAGTCCACTTCGCTAAAAGTGGAGTTATTTCCCACCTCGCATGGGAATCAAGTCCACTTCGCTAAAGGTGGAGTTATTTCCCACCTCGCATGGGAATCAAGTCCACTTCGCTAAAAGTGGAGTTATTTCCCACCTCGCATGGGAATCAAGTCCACTTCGCTAAAAGTGGAGTTATTTCCCACCTCGCATGGGAATCAAGTCCACTTCGCTAAAAGTGGAGTTATTTCCCACCTCGCATGGAAATCAAGTCCACTTCGCTAAAAGTGGAGTTATTTCCCACCTCGCATGGGAATCAAGTCCACTTCGCTAAAAATGGAGTTATTTCCCACCTCGCATGGGAATCAAGTCCACTTCGCTAAAAGTGGAGTTATTTCCCACCTCGCATGGGAATCAAGTCCACTTCGCTAAAAGTGGAGTTATTTCCCACCTCGCATGGGAATCAAGTCCACTTCCCTAAAAGTGGAGTTATTTCCCACCTCGCATGGGAATCAAGTCCACTTCGCTAAAAGTGGAGTTATTTCCCACCTCGCATGGGAATCAAGTCCACTTCGCTAAAAGTGGAGTTATTTCCCACTTCGCATGAGCAGTAAGTCCACCTCGCAGAAAGTGGAGTTATTTCCCACCTCGCATGGGAATCAAGTCCACTTCGCTAAAAGTGGAGTTATTTCCCACCTCGCATGGGAATCAAGTCCACTTCGCTAAAAGTGGAGTTATTTCCCACCTCGCATGGGAATCAAGTCCACTTCCCTAAAAGTGGAGTTATTTCCCACCTCGCATGGGAATCAAGTCCACTTCGCTAAAAGTGGAGTTATTTCCCACCTCGCATGGGAATCAAGTCCACTTCGCTAAAAGTGGAGTTATTTCCCACCTCGCATGGGAATCAAGTCCACTTCGCTAAAAGTGGAGTTATTTCCCACCTCGCATGAGCAGTAAGTCCACCTCGCAGAAAGTGGAGTTATTTCCCACCTCGCATGGGAATCAAGTCCACTTCGCTAAAAGTGGAGTTATTTCCCACCTCGCATGGGAATCAAGTCCACTTCGCTAAAAGTGGAGTTATTTCCCACCTCGCATGGGAATCAAGTCCACTTCGCTAAAGGTGGAGTTATTTCCCACCTCGCATGGGAATCAAGTCCACTTCGCTAAAAGTGGAGTTATTTCCCACCTCGCATGGGAATCAAGTCCACTTCGCTAAAAGTGGAGTTATTTCCCACCTCGCATGGGAATCAAGTCCACTTCGCTAAAAGTGGAGTTATTTCCCACCTCGCATGGGAATCAAGTCCACTTCGCTAAAAGTGGAGTTATTTCCCACCTCGCATGGGAATCAAGTCCACTTCGCTAAAAGTGGAGTTATTTCCCACCTCGCATGGGAATCAAGTCCACTTCGCTAAAAGTGGAGTTATTTCCCACCTCGCATGGGAATCAAGTCCACTTCGCTAAAAGTGGAGTTATTTCCCACCTCGCATGGGAATCAAGTCCACTTCGCTAAAAGTGGAGTTAATTCCCACCTCGCATGGGAATCAAGTCCACTTCCCTAAAAGTGGAGTTATTTCCCACCTCGCATGGGAATCAAGTCCACTTCGCTAAAAGTGGAGTTATTTCCCACCTCGCATGGGAATCAAGTCCACTTCGCTAAAAGTGGAGTTATTTCCCACCTCGCATGGGAATCAAGTCCACTTCCCTAAAAGTGGAGTTATTTCCCACCTCGCATGGGAATCAAGTCCACTTCGCTAAAAGTGGAGTTATTTCCCACCTCGCATGGGAATCAAGTCCACTTCGCTAAAAGTGGAGTTATTTCCCACCTCGCATGGGAATCAAGTCCACTTCGCTAAAAGTGGAGTTATTTCCCACCTCGCATGGGAATCAAGTCCACTTCGCTAAAAGTGGAGTTATTTCCCACCTCGCATGGGAATCAAGTCCACTTCGCTAAAAGTGGAGTTATTTCCCACCTCGCATGGGAATCAAGTCCACTTCCCTAAAAGTGGAGTTATTTCCCACCTCGCATGGGAATCAAGTCCACTTCGCTAAAAGTGGAGTTATTTCCCACCTCGCATGGGAATCAAGTCCACTTCGCTAAAAGTGGAGTTATTTCCCACCTCGCATGGGAATCAAGTCCACTTCGCTAAAAGTGGAGTTATTTCCCACCTCGCATGGGAATCAAGTCCACTTCGCTAAAAGTGGAGTTATTTCCCACCTCGCATGGGAATCAAGTCCACTTCGCTAAAAGTGGAGTTATTTCCCACCTCGCATGGGAATCAAGTCCACTTCGCTAAAAGTGGAGTTATTTCCCACCTCGCATGGGAATTAAGTCCACTTCGCTAAAAGTGGAGTTATTTCCCACCTCGCATGGGAATCAAGTCCACTTCCCTAAAAGTGGAGTTATTTCCCACCTCGCATGGGAATCAAGTCCACTTCGCTAAAAGTGGAGTTATTTTCCACCTCGCATGGGAATCAAGTCCACTTCGCTAAAAGTGGAGTTATTTCCCACCTCGCATGGGAATCAAGTCCACTTCGCTAAAAGTGGAGTTATTTCCCACCTCGCATGGGAATCAAGTCCACTTCCCTAAAAGTGGAGTTATTTCCCACCTCGCATGGGAATCAAGTCCACTTCGCTAAAAGTGGAGTTATTTCCCACCTCGCATGGGAATCAAGTCCACTTCGCTAAAAGTGGAGTTATTTCCCACCTCGCATGGGAATCAAGTCCACTTCGCTAAAAGTGGAGTTATTTCCCACCTCGCATGGGAATCAAGTCCACTTCGCTAAAAGTGGAGTTATTTCCCACCTCGCATGAGCAGTAAGTCCACCTCGCAAAAGTGGAGTTGTTTCCCACTTTGAGTGGGAATGGGTTGACTTTTTTCGAAGGCTTCTAGCATCTACTGGTTCGAGCAGATTGAGACTGCTGGCCCAAGTAGATGGGCCTGCGTTTGATGTGAATGCAAATGAATTGGAGTGATGATCGCATCAGGAAGTAAACTGCTTACTGTCTGATGCGCACCTTTTTGATGCTTTCAATTATTTCTACGTAACTGCGTGCTTACCTTTGATCTTTCTCTGAGATGTACATTCAATGGCAGTTGATCTGCTGGGGAAAACAGATTATGCATCGCTCTCAAGCTTCCATCTCACCCCCTAGCCATATGCCACAGATCTCGGGCACCCACCTGCAACAGCCCGATCTCGATCTATGGGAAACGAAATTCCCATGCATCATCATTCCCATCGGCGTCATCTTGATCCTGGGAACTGCTGACAGATGGACAGGCATTCCTGCACATCAAGCATCCCAGCCCAGCGCCCACCAGCTCCTGTAATTAAATAAAAAATTTCATTACATCCCCCGTCCACCGTCTCATCACTTTTTAACTTCTTCCTCGTACGGACATCGGCAAACACACACACACCCACGCAGAAAAAAACAAAAGCGAGCAACATCAGCCGCAGTCAACAGAAGCAACCCCCGACTGGCGTGCATCCTCGTGCAACCCTCATGCGATGGGAACTGTAACTGGTGTGAAAATTTGTATACACTGACTAACTGCACCCTCTTGACATTCATATCCATCATCTAATCGGTTTCAGGCAACCACCCTCGGCCCTCAATGACCAACCGGGAGATGCGTGACTACAGCTCGGATAAACACGTGGTCCAGCTCACATGAAGGTATTAGCGCGTAACACACTACAGATGATTACACTCGGCTACACGACGATACTCTCTTGCTGCTGGCTGAGGCTGCTGGCTGCTACCAACTTCGCGATGCCAACCCCTTTCACGACTGAGAGAGAGGGAGACGGGGGATGGCTCAGGGCAAAGTTGAACGAAAGCGAAGCGGACAAATGAAGGATTCACATGCGAGCCATCACCACGACCCACAGCCCCCACCACCGCCCGGCCAGGTCACGACACAACGGTAATGATTTCCTGCTCTTATTCCGTTTCACTTTTATTGTCAGGCAATCAGGTAATTCGAAGGATCCGGACACCGCCCGACCGATGATTTGATGATGATTTTTCAGTTTTCCCCCGTGTGTGTGCGTCTGCAGCAGATTTGATGGCCCGGTCATCTCAATCGGGAGGACGGACTTCTGGCAGGATAATAATTGCGTGCGCAATGAGATGGCAGTAAATCGAGAAGGAACCCCCCGAGAAACCACGAGCATTCAGTGCTCCTTGACGGCGTGATAATGGGAACGGTAATTACGTTCGAACGACTTATTGTTGAGGACGCCGTTGTAAGGATTCAATCCCGCGAATTGGGTTTGCATTCAGTTGCGATGGTGGATGGGAAAGGAAACAGTTGCTGTGGGCGAGTGGGTGGGGGTTTTCCTTCTTTTTTTTCTGGAATTTCATTCGTCTTTGATGAGAGATGATGAATGTTCTGTGGTTGGAGAGATGTGAAGTCAGGAGTAGAGTCCGACCGAAGTTCAGTTTTTCGGTCGAAGCCGAAGCCGAAGCCGAAGCCGAAGCCGAAGCCGAAGCCGAAGCCGAAGCCGAAGCCGAAGCCGAAGCCGAAGCCGAAGCTGAAGCCGAAGCCGAAGCCGAAGCCGAAGCCGAAGCCGAAGCCGAAGCCGAAGCCAAAACCGAAGCCGAAGACGAAATCGAAGCCGAAGCCGAACTTCGACTTTTGATCACCTTCGGCCGAAGCCGAATGTTCGGTCGAACTCTAGTCAGGAGCGTCGCGATGACATCAACTTGAGCCAACTTGATGGGCCAAACACAAGATGGCTTCACCTCCGTCAAGAGAATTCACACCAAAGCCTAGAGCCAGCAAAGATTTCGTTGACATCCTGCGTGAATTCTTGTTTTGATCCCACAAACAACCAGTACGAGGAGTCTACAGGGTGGGCCAAGTACAAGTTTCTTTTTAAAAATGCAATAAAATGAACAAAATTTAATTTTTTTCCATGCATTATGGCTTCACTTGTGAGAACAAACATTCCCATTAATTATGAAATACTGCGTCCTTCAAGTGGCTGCCTCGGCTGGCTTCGCAGCAGCACATTCTGTCACCCGAATTCTCCAAGACCTTTTTGATGGTTTGGTGGGCGCCGTGGCGTAGTGGGTAGGTGCGTCGACTCCTACGCTCGAGGTCGTCAGTTCGAATCTCGAAACAAAACATCAAACATTTTTTCACGGCTCCACCTCTTTCGAGTCACTGACAATGCTCAAAGAGTATAACTGTCTAGAAAAAACCTTCTCAATCTCGCCGTTCGGAATCGGCATTAAACTGTAGGTCCCCTCCGCTCGTGAGAGAACAATAGCACGCACAACACGAGTGGTTGCTGAGAAGCTAGGCCCAGGTCCACCTCGGACTGTAGCGCCGCCATTATTATTATTATTATTATTATTTTTGATGGTTTCAGGCTGTAGCTCACGGATTACTTGGATGATGTTGGCTTTAAGCGCTTGAATCGTTTTCGGAGTGTTGACATAACATCGCTGCTTCACGGTTCCTCACAAAAAAAGTGCACAGGGTGACCTCTTGCAGCCCCGTGGCGGCCAATTGACATTGCCAAGACGACTGATAACACGATTTGGGAATTTGGTGCGTAAAAGATCGATTGTGGCATGGGCTGTATGGCATGGCGCGCCATCCTGCACGATCCAGAGGTCGTTCAAGTCCATGTCTTCAATTTCAGTAAAAAAATAACGGCGGTTAACATGTCTCTGTAACCCCCACCGTTGACCCAAACGTTGTTCCCAGCCTCATTTTCAATGATGTCACCACTCCACAATCCGTACCAAATTGTCATTGTCGAATGAATGCATTGGCTTCTCGGCAATAAAGTGCGGGTATTCCGGAATCCAGATGCGACAATTTTTGAGAGAGAAGTCCTAGTACAATGTGGCGCACACAAGTCGAGGGGGACCTCGGCCGGCTTGGTTTGCGAACCTGGAGACATCTGGGAGAGCTGGAAAGGCATGTTGGATGAGGCCCAGATCCACCTCGAACTGTACCGCCCTAAGAAGAAAAAGATGATGTCGTTCGCTGTTAAGTTGATGTCAGTCGGTCTGTTATCAGAAGCCGACACCTTAAAAAACTCGTCTATTGTGAGCACTGTGGGCGCCGTGGCGTAATGGGTGGGTGCGTCGACCACAAGCCAAACGACTGGATGGCGCAGTTGGTTAAGTACCTGCCCCAAGTTCGAATCCAAAGAAATTGAATCTGTTCCAGTCACCATTTGCCGGTGGGATCAAATTAACGGCACTGGAGTAGGTTGCTACCTGGCATTACAATGGACCAGTTTTGAATCTGAGTGCTCCAGAAGCGCGTCAAAAAACATCCGAAAAAAAAATCCACAAGCCACTGATGTTCAATTTTCTCCATAATTTGACATTTTGCTGCTTTTCTGCCGTGTCCGAAATCTGTCCCACGATTCACGTCTGGAATGGAGACAGCATTGATTTCTTGAACTCCCTCAACTCTTCCCCAAGTTCCACTTCATCTGTTCCTTTCTTACGAATACTTGCCACGGTTTTAAAAACGTCAATTCTCCCGTGTTCAATGAGCACAACTTTCCAAATCCTCCTCCATTTTCCCTGCAAAAACTGTTCGAAAAGTTTCTCACCAAAATCATGCACTTGAACGTCCATTTTCCAGTGTCCTGTCAAACTGACAGGTCTGTCAAACAAACACTCCCCATGAAAGTCCGTCTTCCTGTCTCCTGTCAAATTGACATATCCGTCAAACAAGCACTTCATTTGAGCGTCCATTTTCTCATGTCCTGTCAAACTGACATATTCGTCAAACAAACACTCCCCTTGAACGTCCATCTTCCCGTCTCCTGTCAAACTGACAGATCTGTCGAACTGACAGGTTTGTCAAACAAACACTCCCCTCAAACAGGCACTCCATTTGAGCGTCCATTTTCTCGTCTCCTGTCAAATTAACAGATCTGTCAAACGTCTGCATAGTAAGCTGACAGATCTGTCAAACAAGCACTCCCTTCGAACGTCCATCTTCCCGTCTCCTGTCAAACTGACAGATCTGTCAACCAAAACTTCACACAAAAAACCGTTAATTTTCTAATTTCATTTATTAGCAATAGATTTCTTTATTATATCTTCCGTTATATACTTGATTTATACATAAGTTCTTAACTATTCTAAAAAAAAAAACAAAAAAATACAACACCCTGCTCTAGCAAGTGTCAACATTTAGATTCCCATTGACCCCACCCCTTTCACATGTGCCATACCAGGGCACCAAATTAAAGCTCCAGGCCGAGCCTCAGGAGACGCGGCTCAAAAACGCAAAGCAAAGGGCGAAAAAGCGACAAAAAATAAACGCCCAAAACCCAAGTCAAATCAATTTGATTCACGAACATGCCCGCGAGCAAAGTTATCTTTTCATCTTCACCGAGGCCAAGCCTTGGCGAGGGAAGTTTAGGAAAAACAAAGCGAACGGGAAAAAAGAAACCGAATGAAGCTCAGGTGGATGGAAGGATGGAGGCACACACACACACGCGTGTTCACCCACACCACTCGAGCGAGCGTTGAAAAATCATTTCCGTTAGATAATCAAAAGAAAACACAAAATAGCGCGAGCAAAAAAAAAACGAAGGAAGGATAAGACAACAGGGCAGGAAGAGAGCAGAGGCGCCTCGGAGTCTCGGGGGGTGGAATTAAAGAACAACGCTGGAGGTGATCTGATGGGGTGCGGTTCACTTCTCCATCGCGTACTGTTCCATGGAGTACATGTCGCGGAGCAGCCGCGCTATGGGCACGTTGCCGATGGTCTCCTTGAAGAACAGCGCTTCGATGGTCGACGCTCGGATGGTCCGGAGCGAGGGCAGCAGCAGGAGGAGTCGACCGAAGCGGGTCGCTTGACGGGGATAGCGAATGCGGACGTGATCGGAGAGGATGCACTGCGCTTGGTCCTGGAGCATTTCCACGGGCTGGACGTCGCAGAGGCCAGCAGTTTCGGGGGCGAACAGGGAGATGGCCTTCATGCAGCCAACTTCGCTGCCGTCGGGAGTGACCTGCCGGAAGCGGGTGAGGATCTCCTGGATGGTCTTCATCTCGGTGATGGTGGCCTCGTCTTGGAGGACGCGCTCCTTGATCATTGGCGAGTCGAGGATCGGGGCCAGGTCGAGGGGGATGCTCCACTGGGCGAGGTTCAGGATGAACAGCTCCTTCCAGGATTCCTGCGAAAAGAAAAACAGTGGTTAGTGGTCTGCGATGGAGAAACGTGTGATTGGGGAACTCACTTGAAGGAGCAAATGCTGGTCACTCTTGGACAGCGTCTGGAACGGCATGAGGCACTTAACCCATCGGACGGCCATGAACAGCAGCCTGGCCGTGGTCTCCTGCAGCATCTCCCACGAGAGCAGTCGCGAGTCCATGCCGATCAGGGTCTGAGGCAGTGGGGGAAAGAGGATCGAGTTGTGCATCTGGTACTGGATGATCTCCTGGCACTTGTCCGGGCTGAGCAGCAGCTCCAAGAAGCCGTTCTGTCGCCCCTGGAACGCACTGCCATTGCTGCTGTTGTTGTTGTTGGTGGAGGAGGGGCTGTTGTTGTTGTTGTTGTTGTTCAGTGGCACCAGGTCCTTGGGTGCAGCCGGCAGAGTGGGCGTGGACGATGGCGAGGACTCCACGTTCAGTTTGGGGCTGCCCGAGCCCTCGGAGCCCGGCCCACCGACGCTGGAGATGCTTTGCACGGAACTCGACGGCGAGGGCGATAGATTGTGCATGGGCTTGTAGAACTCCCCCTGGCTGCCGCCCCCGCTGCTCGGCGGTGAAGTGGTCAGATCGAAGCTGGTCGGCAGCCGATCTCCGGCGGGCATCTTGGACGCCTCCATGAGATTGTGGTGCATTTGGGGCAGCAGATGTGGCGGAAACGGCATCGTCGGCGGCGGTGGTGGGGGCCCGCCTATACTCCCGCCGTGCAGGTGCGACGGCGGCGGGGGATGGAAGCCACCCGCTCCGGGGTGAGCGGCGATGTGCGATGTGTAGTTGAACGAGGCGGACACGTTTGTGACCAGCGACACCGGCATGTGTGCATTCGGGTGGCCCATCCCGTTGGGGTGGTGATGATGATGGTGGTGGTGGTGCAGCTGCGGGTGGAGTTTCGGTTTCCGGGGGCCGCGCTCATGCTGAACAGCTGAAACGACAGACGAGAGGGGGATTATTTGCTGCCTGAAATCGGATTAGCGCAATTATCCGCTCGGTTGCCATGCCGCCCCTTGTGTGCACCCGGGGAGGGGGGCGGGAAAGTCCTTAAGACATTCTGATTTTATTTGCATACACATCAAAGTTCGTCCCGACCCCGTGCGTATGTCAATAGGGAAATTATAAAGTTCGCCGATGTTCATCCCCCGAGCGGGCGAGGGTGCGGTCTCCATCCGCGCGGATGGCTGCTCCTTGAGAGATTTGAATTTTCTTCCAGACTCTGATTTGTCGAGGGCGACATGAGGGCGGGCGCTGTGGGAGGTCACAGGGTGGGGGTTGATGTCTTAATGATGATGTGGGAACCACTAGGCTGAGCTCGTGTGTGTGTGGGCGGTGGGGGTGGTTGAAAGTTCTTAGTCAGCGGCAACAGAAAAGTGCTTTGAATGAATTTTTCGCATCCGTGCAGGGAACTTAAGAAACACCGACGGGAAAGGGTTAAAAGTTCGAGAAAGATTTTCGGTTTTTTTTTTCACGCCAAGATGGCGGCTGGGAGGGAGGTGGTGGCTTCTGCTGGAGAATTAATGGCATTTGATGGTCGCTGTGGTGGGTTTTGGTTAATTGAATTTTCGAGTTTCGGTGAAAAGTTTCATGACTTGCGGCAAGGATTTGTTTGACTGGGAAGAAGTGCTTGGGAGGGTTTAGTGTCTCGTAGAGGATATGAAGGCCAGTCATATGTTCGATGGGAGGTGAAGAGTGATGGTCGTGAGTCGTGGGAGGCGAATGAGCAGTGGGAATCCTTCCAAAACTGCAGCGGTCCTGCTGGCAAAGAAGACAGTTTAGAAATTCCTATTCTTCTCTCAACAAAAATGTTGACAAACAGAAACCCAACCGTTCTTTAAAGGATCACAAAAATGGCCGTTAAAGCCATTCGTCTAATTCAATTATTTCGCGTTATATTCAGATGTTCACATGGTTGCCAACATTACCCATGCACAAAAACCAATTGAATCTGAAAAATGCACCATAACCCGTCAACCTAGACGCATCTGGGGTCGATTTCCTCGTCGTTAACTTTCACGCCGCGATGCACGCGGTCATACGACTATTTTGAGCTCTTATTTGTTGTCTCAGGTCTAAAGGTTTCCAAGAATTATGATCAGAAAGGTCAAAAACAGCAATTTTCAAAAATGAGTATATCTCGAAAATGTTGTCTGGCGTCGATTACCTTTTTTTATTTTTTGCCCGTCGATGTAGACATTCAATACGAATATTCTGAGCCCTAATATGTGGCCAAATTTTGTGCCATAGCCCTGAGTTGAGATTAGTAAGGTAGAAGGAGCAATTTTCAAAAATGTGATATATCTCGAAAAGGGTGCGTTTGGAGTCGATTTCCATTTTGTTAGCATTTATCTGTCAAATACGAGTGTTCTGAGCCCTCATTTGGGAGCCTAGGTCTGAAGATTTACAAGAAATACTATCAGAAAGGTCGAAAACAGCAATTTTTCAAAATGTGCATATCTCGAAAATTGTGTCTGGCGTCGATTTGCTTTTTCTAATTTTCACCCGTCGATGCAGGCATTCAGTACGAGTATTTTAAGTCCTAATTCTTGGCCGCATTTTGGACGATAGCCCTGAATTGTGATTGGGAAGGTCGTAGGAGCAATTTTCAAAAATGTGCATATCTCGAAAATTGTGTGTCTAGCGTTGATTGCCTTTTTTTCATTTTTACCCGTCGATGCAGGCATTCAATACGAGTATTTTGAGTCATAATTCGTGGCCCCATTTTGAATTGACATTAGGAAGTTCAAAGGAGCAATTTTCAAAAATGTGACAACTCGAAATCGGTGCGTTTGGCGTTGATTTCCATTTTTGTAGCATCTATCTGTCAAATATGAGTGTTTTGACCTCTCATTTGTGAGCCTAGGTCTGAAAGTTTTCAGGTAGTAGCCAAAAATTGGGAAGGAATTTGACAAAAAAAAACAATTTATTTTGCAATATGCGACATATCTCGAAAACGCTGAGTCTGGCGTCGATTTTCTCGATCAACGCCTTAATGCTAAAGTTCAAAACGAACATTTTGAAGCAAAATTTGTGACACTGGGTCTAAGGGCTTGGACGCTGTAGCCATGAATTTACACCCAAAAACTTAAAAAAGCACTTAATTTTGCAGAATGTGCCATATCTCGAAAACGGTGTGTCTGGCTTCGATTTTCTCTTTCTACGCCTCGGTGCTAACAAACGATAGCAAACGTTGTTCAAAACAAACGTTTTTAGCCAAAATGACCCTAGGTTTGTTCGCTACAGCCACGAGTTGGCATCAGAAAAGTCGAAAAAGCTATAAATTTTGCAAAATACTCCATATTTCGTAAACAGTGCGACTGACGGGGATTTCGATGCGGGTGACACTTTAGAAACATTGTGGTCAAAGGTTTTGATCGCTATGGCAATGAAATGGTATTCAAAAATTGAAAAAAAAAGAATTTCGAAGAATGTGCCATATCTCGAAAACGCTGGGTCTGGCATCGACTTTCCCCTTCTACGTTTCGATGCTAGCGCTTAAAACGAACGTTTTGAGACAACATTCGTTTAACTGAGTCCAAGGGCTACAACGTGTACCCGTGAATTGGCATCAAAAAGGTCGAAAAAGCAATCAATTTTGCAAAATGCTTCATATCTCGAAAACAGTCTGACGGGAATTTCACTTTTTAAATGTTTTACGCTTCGATGCGGGTGTTAAAAACGACATTTTAGATAACATTTATGGTCTAATTTTAAGAGTTTGCACCCTATAGCCATGAAATGGCATCCAAAAACTGAAAAAAAAAAACCCTCAAATTTGCATAATGTGGCACATCTAGTCTGGCGTCGATTTCCCCGTTTACACTTCGATGCTAGCGTAGAAAACGCACGTTTTGGGGCCTCATTTATGGTTCTATGCTTAAGGACTTGCAAGCTAGCATTCAAAACTAACGTCTTAGGTCGTAGTTTGCGTCCTAGGTCTAAAAACTTCCCATGATTTGGCAGCAGAAAAAATGTTTGAAATTCAACTTTTCATCAGTTTTCGGTGTAAATTCTTATATAAGACGTTGTGTGTTAAATTGAAAATCTGCCATCAATCCGAGTTAGTTATAATGCATCTTTATGACTGCTTAAGGCGTTCAATCATTTCTTTTGGAAAGATCTCCTCAAAGACTATGTGGTGGTTGTAACACATGACTCATTTGGAGGTTACAATTTCAATTTGAAAATAATAGACTGAAATCTAAGAAATTGTTGATGTTTCTAATTTGAGCATAACGTTGAAATGTTTCCATTTAATACAGAATCAAGATTTTTTGAGTAAAATCCTTTTTAGTCCATACAAGAAAATCTCAAATGTTGACTTGACTTGTTGACCGCTTCAAGCTACGAGTGCATTTTATACTCATTTGGCAATTTAAGTACCCGTCTTAACGATTAAATAGCTGAAGACTTTTTGAAAGAGACCCTAAGTATTACATGAATCCATTCAATTGAATTTCCTTAAGCTCTGAACGTAAAAAAGGATTGAAAATTTGATGGTGATTCAATAGGAGGTTACAATTTAAACTTGAAAAAAAAAATACATTATTTGAAGAAATTGTAGATGTATTTAGTTTGGGAGAGAGAAAAAATAATGACATTTAGAGAGATATAAGCCGAGGAAATATTTAGAGTAACAAAAGTCTGAATCTAGGCTGCATCAGCAGTCTTACCTTCTCAATTGTCTATCGTGTGAGATCTCTTTTCTCCACGTTCCTGCCCTGAACCCGTTGTCAAACCACATCCTTCTTATAGATGGGGTCCTAAACCCAGAGTCGTCTCTGATGACTTTTCAAAAACGTTTCCAACCTTTTCTCGACTGGATGGCGCAGTTGGTTAAGTGCACGCCCCAAATTCGAGTGGTGACAGGTTCGAATTCCAGAATTTTTTTGGGGTGGAAAATCGAATTGTCTGAAACTCGCGTCAATGAAAATTCGGGTCATGAGCACACCAGAAATGGCGGTTTTATGTCCGGGCGACGCACTGTTAATTAACTGCACTATCACTGGAGCTCACGGGGGGCTCACTGTCTTCAAGCCATCCTTTGTCCACGTCTAGACGTGGCTTATACGCCATGGCAGCACACACTTTAAACACGCTCGCGGACAGAGCGGCATATGCCGCTGAATTTTGTGGTTTTTGCTGGGACAAAGCAATTCGGGCAGTTGAACGTGTTAAACGAATCTCTCCTCCTTTTGGGTTGTATATCTTTCCTTGCCACGCTCGGAAACCTCTCGCTTTGAACCACTGTCGCGCTGCCAGTGATCATCTCGTCCTTCGACTCCATCTCCTCTCTCTCTCTCTCTCTTTCTCTCTCCCTCTCTCCCTCTCTCTCTCTCTCTCTCCATCTCCCCCGTCTAAATACCTCCATCGTTTACTTAACGCGGCTTTCACTTAAGCCTCCACTTTACACACCATTCAGCCGTCATTAGAAGACATTTGGCACGCACCCAGCCGCAGACCGCCGCCGCCGCCGCCGCCGCCGCCTCCACCTCCTCCTCCACCGCCTCTGTCTTTTTTTTCAATGTTGCCCGAACGAAAAGTCCCGTCGTAAGCCGCTTGCGGAGTGGAATTCACTGGATTCATCGTCTTTCACCGCCCCCCACTCTTCTTACGGATCATTTGATGTGAAGTAATTTTTCATGGCATTTTCCTGCCACCACCACCACCCTCACGACGGGCGCAGGAGACGAGAAAAAAAGTCTGTTCTCGTTGGGAAATTTTCCCACACACTGTCTCAGGGGTGAAGTGGTGCGATTTACATTCATCCCCCGCTCTCGCCAAAACAGAAAAAACTGCTTCCACTTGAACGTCTCATTTGGTGGCGATGTGACACGCAATCCGCGAGCGTATCCGTGTTTGCTCAGATCGGTGGCGAGTGTCTTTCGAATTGCTTTGCATACACACGGGATACAACATCATCATCAGCATCGGCGGCGGCGGCGGCGGCGGCGGAGGAGTCATCAGGTGATGATGGGAATGGACGCGGATGGGTGCACTACCGAACCCTCGGAATGCGACAAGGGGTCGACAGTTACTGCTCGTATTTGCTTATGTTCCGATGGATTTTTCGGTTTTATTTTTATTCGAAATTGATTTCTTCTGTTCGGTTGTAGGGCAGCCGCGTAATTAGGGGTGTTTAGATGCGCACAGTGGGTGAGGGCGAGGGTGTGGGTGAACGAGAGCAGGGGTGGGATGAGCACATCCTACCTGAAGTGACAGATGTTCGCTGTCGGCCAGCAGACAAACAGGAGGCTTGGGTATTAATTGATTTGATTGTTTCATTGTTCATGTCCATGCCGAGGGATGACGGTGGAAGTTGGTGCCGGCAAGTGTCCAGTCTAGGGTGTGTATGGGAAATGGTTTCTGTTTCGATTGAACTGAGGGAATTTCAGGAAGCATCTTCGACAGGGGGTGGCATTTGTGACGCTTGCGACAGGTGAATTTGTTGTGTCCAGTGTCATCTTATGTGAGGGTTGCTATGAAGGTGGAGGGAAGGAGGGTATTCAGTTCACTAGTTCACTAGTAACGGGAATGTCAACGGAGTTGTGTAAGAAAACCACAACTTCATCGATCGGGGTCCTCAAATGATCTCTAAAATCAGACACAGATGCCATGGGAAATCGAGAAAAGGTTCTTTTCCTTTTTTTTCGGAGGATTTTTGAAACACTACTGGAGGACTCACAGTCAGGTTCGAGGTATCGCGGGCCAGGTCTTTTTTTTCGGAGCATTTGTGAAACACTGGAGTACTCAGACTCAAAACTGGTCCATTGTGCTGCCAGGCAGCAACCTACTCCAGTGCCGTTAATTTGATCCCACCGGCAAATGGTGACTGGACCAGATTCAATTTCACTGGGATTCGAACTTGGAGCAGGCACTTAACCAACTGCGCCATCCAGTCGTGTCACAAGGTACGTTACAATGACTTCAAAGATTCGAGGCGACTGCAAGATACGAAGGACTTCGCCTTTGGAGATGCAGTCGATTGAAGAAACAGAGCTTCTTGATAAATCCTCGAAAAAACTGTCTGTTCGAGATCTAAGGTCCACAAGAATCGTCTAAGAAACTCAGTTGCTGAACACGCCCCCCTGAAAGTTTGGTCATTTGACAGCTGATGAGTCAATTTCATCGTTCGCTTTCGTAACCAAAGGCAACTCCTGACCACTCTTCAAGTTTGCCTACAGTTTCTCTCCCCCCGCCTGAACCGTCTTTCCTTAAATTCTGGATCCGATTTCCGCTGATGAAGTGCAAACATGTGTGCTGCCAATTCGTCTCTAAGTTCATCTCCACGTCAAGCAACTTCTCATGACTCTCTCTGCCGTTTCCATGCCTCACCAGCATCCCACACTCACTCCCTAACGACTCCCCCCTCTCTCCATCTCAAACACATGCCCACACACCCACCATCGTCAACACATCCTTGTAATCCACGGTAAGACCACAGCAGACTTCCAGGCTTGTCCCCGGAATATCTGTCATATTTCTGATCCAGAATTCAAATTGTCAAGACATTCATCTCGGATGTACCCTCGTTACTTTCGCCCCACTGCTCACATCCCTCCCCCATCCCCGCGTCCCCCACCCGAACATTGTCTTAGGTAATCTCCGCCGGGTTTGGAGCTTAGGTCTATGATATTCAAAAGGCTTTCGGTGGTGATTCCGAGTGAAATTAACTGTTTATTTTTAGCCAATAAATCGGATTAGTGTGGTTCCCTTTCATTCATCCCCCTCCCTGGAGTGGGTGAGTGTCTGAAGATTTCGCCAAGAATCCATGCCCAACCACACTCGGTCGTGGGATAGTTCACATGTGCGACAATGGGAAATTCAAAAGCTACCACCCACCACCCGGCGGGATGGGGGTGGTTTTAATTACGTGACATATCACCGGGGTCATGTGTGCGTGAAGATGCGTGCCCCGGTGAGGGGTGACAATTTGATCTCTGGAACTGGGCCCGGGAACTCCGTCAGCTGCCCAGTTGACAAAGGGAAGTGGCTCGGGGTTTTTTTTCGCATGTTTCCCGGTTGCCTTTCGGTAATCCTTTCGCTTGACAAAAATGCCCCCTGCCACCACCCCCCGCCGACCGATGACATGACCCACTCAATGCTCGAGTCCATTGATGCATCATCGTGCATAATCTATTCGGTGTCGAGAGTTCGGTGAGAATTTTCAATTTGCGTCCAGCGATCCTGTGTGTGTGTGTGGGTGGTGGAGGGGGAGGGGGAGGGGGAGGGGCGGCAGGACATGGAGAATAAACTGCAATGTCATGTTGAGTCGATTTTAAATTTTTAATCCCGTTGTATGTCAATTGAACGAGAGTGACTGCGCCCAGATCCCGGCTGCTGACACCTAGTCCTCGGTCTCTTCTGCTCTCCTCGAACCATCGTGTCGTCTGTCTATGGGATGTGTCAACAAACGCCGGAGTGAGAGGGAGGGGGAGGGGCAGTGTGTAACAACAGCTCACATTGTTGTGCGCGTCAGACATCGCATCACCATCTCTCATCTGTGCACACACCGCTGCCGGCAGTGACACGTTGGTTTTCCCGAATGTGAGTGCAGGACGGGGTGTGGGTGCTGGGGGGGAGGGAGGGAGGGGAGGTTTGCATTAATAAATCACCTCGTGTGCACTTTGGGACTTTGTTTTAATCGCTCTCCGATGGCGTCGGACTCCATGAGTGCCTTTGCCCGGAGATGGGCACGGGAAGCAGTTGGCAGTCGACTAGGACGGTGTAATGTCATGTTAGCTTCTGGGGGTGGGAAGTGATATGGACTTTGATGATGGGAGGTGTGTTTTGCCGGCGGCAAAGGGAGTGGGTGCTAAGGTTGTTCTGAGAAAACAATGGAGTCCTGTGAGGAGATGAAGGGGGTCTTCATTTTGACACCTACCAGGAGTTGAGTCCTGAACTCTACCGATTCATTGGTTAAGGAGTTGAGTTTGATGGGGGATCTTTAAGTTTGATGGACCAGAGGGACAGGGGATTTCATGCGAAAGGAGGAAGATGTCGATCGTCGAAACTTCAAATTTGACTAAAAGAAACCAACGAACTCTGTAATTGTTCAGCAATTTCCGTCTATTTCCTTGAATCCCCCAGCTCATCAGCTCTTCGGCCTCTCAGGACTTGTTTATAGAGCCAGCAGAGAGACTCTCTATGGTACAGCGATTCAGTTACATGAATCTTTCATTTAATGATGGGGCTACAATCCGAGGTGGACTTGGGCCTAGGTTCTTGAGTCTGCTGCTTAGGTTAGGGGGCTGATAGTGAATTCACCAGCACACTTAGACCATGTTGGTCCACTGTGATACCCATCGTCAGGCTACTACCATTGATCGACCGTGATAGTGCCGTTAAGTTGACCCCAACGGAAAATGGTGACTGGACCAGATTTGAAAAAAAAAAAAACAGATAGACGCGTATTCACTTTGCTTTCACTGGGATTCGAACCTGAGACCTCGCAGGCACTTAAACAACTGCGCCATCCAGTCATATCGATTAAGCGAGACTTAGACTATATTCTAATTGTAAGCTCCAATTGACAAGGCGACTCGCTGTCATGTGATTTCTTTAACATCGTCCTTGAAAAGATCGTGCAAAACTCACTGGCCAACACAAGAGGCACGATCTTCCAAAAGTCGGTTCAACTGCTAGCTTACGCGGATGACATTGACGTGATTGGGCGAACACAGTGAGCCGTCAATGATGCGTTTGCTGGCATTGAAACGGAAGCGGCTAAAATGGGTCTGGCGTAAACGAGGGCAAAACCAAGTATATGCTGTCATCGAGAAAGGACGCACAACATCGACGACTTGGTCAGAACGTAGAAGTCGACGCACCTATCCACTACGCCACGGCGACCCACAGAACGTCACCATAGGCAGCTATAACTTTGAGGTAGTTAAGGACTTCGTCTACCTTGGCTCCGCAGTACAACAGTACAAACAACATCAGTACCGAGATCAAACGCAGAATAACTCTTCCCAACCGCTGTTTTTTTTGGGCTCAAAAGGCAATTGAGGCAATTGACCAAATACATCGAATAACTGATGTTATAGAAAAATCGTTTGAACAAAAGCAAGTCTGCTCAGCTGTATTTCTCGATGTTTCGCAGGCCTTTGACAAGGTTTGGCACAAGGGTTTGAAACACAAACTGAGACAGTTCTTCCTGGGAAAACATTACGTAATATTATCAAATTACCTTTCTGACAGAATCTTCCGTGTAAAATATGGAAAAGAATACTCGGTATTTAAATCTATAGAAGCTGGAGTACCCCAAGGAAGTGTTCTTGGTCCTCTCCTCTACTTACTTTTTAGTAGCGATATGCCACAAAATTTTGGCACTGTACTAGGCACATTTGCTGACGACACTGCCATTTTGGTAACTGCCAAAACGGTCGAAGAGTCAACTAGAAAACTGCAACGTGCTTTAGATCGGGTACACGAATGGACAAACACTTGGAGAATTGAACTCAATGAAGCTAAATCCGTTCATATTAATTTTACATATAACAACGTGAATAATTTGCCCGTGTTTATAAATTGTGTTCAAATACCCTTTGGAAATGAAGCGAAATACCTCGGGATGACTCTCGATGTAAAGCTCAAGTGGAAAGAACACGTCAAAAAGAAACGTGAAGAGCTCCAAATAAAATATAAAGACATGTACTGGCTTATTGGAAAATATTCCAAACTAAGTACTGAAAACAAATTGCTTATATACAAGCAACTGCTAAAACCCGTCTGGACATATGGTATACAACTATGGGGTTGTACCAAAGAAAGTAATAAAAATATACTACAAACTTTCCAAAATAAAGTACTAAGAACCATCGTCAACGCACCGTGGTACATACGGTACGACGATATCCACAGAGATCTCGGAATTGCATCAATCCAGGATGAAACGAAGAACATTGCTCGTAAGCATAAGCGTCGTCTGGAAGAGCACATAAACCCAGCTGTCCATCCAATTCTTGACGAAAGTAATCTATTGCGTCGTCTTCAAAGGACTAAACCCCTTGACCTAGCACGGTGAATTCATCCCGCGCTTAGTTGCACTATTAGCAGGAACTCTCAGTGGAGAATCTCTTGTAAAACGCGTCAAAATCGAGAAAATAAAACTGCTGGATAAGTGTCAAACTTAGTTGTAGTATGAACACATTTTATTTTATTTGAAGGGAGGTGTTTTTACTGAGTAAAAATCCCTTTCGCTATGAGGGAACGGTCCCCATAGTGTCTTTTGAAGATTTTCACCTACCCTAGCTAAAAAAAAAAAAAAAAAAAAAGGCAATTGAGTAGTAGAGCCCTCTCTCGGAAGACCAAGTTGAGTTTGTATAAGACCTTGATCATCCCAGTCCTGCTGTACGGCACAGAGGCATGGACCATATCCCAAGCGGATGAACAGTCTCTTGGCCTTTTCGAGAGAAAAGTTCTGCGCGTGCTCTTTGGTCCTGTTTGCGTTGATAACATTTGGAGGAGAAGGTTCAACCACGAACTGTATGGGCTGTACAGCGACATGAGTCTAGCCAGGCGTCTACGGATCCAACGCCTAAGATGGCTAGGCCATGGACAACTTAGCTCCGGCCCGAAGAGTCTTCGACTCTGAGCCTGTGGGACAACGCAACAGAGGACGTCCACGTACAAGGTGGCGCACATAATCCGAGGGGGACCTCGGCCGGCTTGGTGTGCGAAACTGGAAACAGCTGGCGAGGCATGTTGAATGAGGCCCAGGTCGACCTCGCACTGTAGCGCCCTAAGAAGAAGAATACATACATCGGCATTCGCTAAATCTGCAGTCTCTGTGAAGACTCTTTGGCCCAGCGAAACTAGGCGCCGATTCTGGAGAACAGTGGAACAAAGCAGATGTTGGTGTGATGTAAGGTGTCGACGCATTTCGTTACGCAGGCAAATGCATCGCATGCATTTGCTCGCCGTGAGAACTGGAGTTGTACCGAATAGTGATTTGGCCGGATACCGGATACCGAATATACGGCCTACAGCTAGGCCGGATAGCCGAATATTGGGCGGCCGGATATCTGCCCAAATTAAAAGTATAATAGTTTGGTGGTTTGATACTCAAATCAGATCGGTACGTCGACATTTTTTGTTCCTTCTCCTCCACAAGATATTCTTGCTTTCTACACAGCAAAGTTTTTGGGACATTTTTGAAGACGTTGCGGAAGGCAAGCCAAATAGTGTTTTCTGCCAAAAAGAAATACCCCATTCCATTCTGGAGCATTGTTCCGATGGGGCAGTGTCCTGTGGTCACTCCGACAAGCACACGGATCGAGTTTCGGTCCAACGCCAGAAGCTTCTTTGTTTTGCCGTAGTTAAGCTCTGGCCACGTTGATCTTATCGTGTGACAATCATATTTTGTAAGCGACGTCGAGTCGGCCTCTTTTTGATGTCCATTTCAGACCCTTGTCTGCCCAATTCGCCCGCTCTCTCGTTCCCAACTGCAGTTGTAACCTTCTATTGAATCGGCTTTAGTTGAGAGGTAAGAATAAGAAACAGCAAAGGGCGCTAAATGCTTCCTGATGATTACAAAGTTTACGTTAAAAGAAATGTTAACATTTCAACCACCTTTCTTATGAATACACTT
Organism: Myathropa florea; assembly: GCA_930367185.1. Classification (NCBI taxonomy): domain Eukaryota; kingdom Metazoa; phylum Arthropoda; class Insecta; order Diptera; family Syrphidae; genus Myathropa; species Myathropa florea. The sequence goes on along the minus strand of OV884005.1, from coordinate 8,768,702 downwards.
TTTGTCTGCTTCTCAATTCTGAAGGTTTCGAAATTTATGAAAAATGTAACCTCCAATTGAATCACCTTTTAACACAGTCAGTCTCTCCTCTTTTGATTTGAAGCAACTTTGACTCAACGGCAGTTGGCGGTCGTCTTGGCTTATTCAAAATGCGCATTGCAGTGAAAGCTAATCCGATTCACATCCTTGAGACTTTATCCAAAGACTGGTTAAGTGGTTAAGTGAAGGGCCTAAGTTAGAGGGGTCCCAGATTCGCAGAGAAAGCAAAGTTAATACGCTTTTATCTGGTTTTTCAAATCTGGTTGCCGTTGAATTCACTAGCAGCCCCCTAACCTAACCTTACCTAACCTAAGCAAGCAGATAAACTTCAAAGAGCTCTCTTTGAAACCTAAGCAAGTCTATTCTTACCCTCCCTAAACTTCATTTGAAAACTGCCTGTCCACTCAACTGAATTCCCTCAAAAAGTCGCCCAAAAACTCTGACCCACATTCCTGACTCCGCCCAAGTCATCTCCTTAAATGACTCACTCTCCTCAGTCTCCTCGGCACTCAATAAAACTGCCTGCCGTCTGTCCCTTCGAACGCCCCAACAATGTCCTCGTCTCGTTGAAGATCCCTGAATAATTGATCTGCCCATCAAAAGTCGAGAATTAAATTTCACAAAAGATTACATGTGAACCGTAACACACTGGCTGTCTCTCAGTTTGCCAATCGATTTGTTATGTGAAGATGTCATTCCGACAAAGGGACCCAAGGACTTCATCTCCGTCTCTCCGATCAAAGCGACGCTTATGATTATCCGTTCGTTCTCCATTGTGTCGCATCTAATGATCCATAAAATGATGGGATTCCACCTTAATCCTTGTCTCGCTCGCTCTCCCCCTTGAGGGCCGGGAGAGGGTTTGTTCGTGCAACCGCAAGATTGAAACTTTTCTTTTGCTGATGGAAAAACTGTGAGTGTTTCTTTTGGGGGTGTGTCAAAGACAGGGACACACACAGAGAGAGAGAGGGAGAGAGAGTGTGGGACATGCTTCGTGTGAACCTCACAGCAGGCAGGAAGGCAGGCAGACACCGGAATGCCTTGTTGTCCTTGTTGCGAAACTTGTAATTCACCACATAACACTCGAATAAAAATAACATTAACACCCGTAGTCCCGGAGAGGAAAAGGACACAATGCCACCGGGATTACGGGACGCCAAGTGGCATCCATGCCACCATCCTCCCCCCCCCCCCCTGCCTGGAGGAAACCAATGTTGTTTTCACAGTTTTTCCAGGGGAAAAACCATCTCGACACCAAGTCGGTGGCAAGTCTCCAGGGATTACAGGCAGGAGCTGATGGGAAGGGACGGCAAAAAGGATTCTGCTCTCATTTCGAATGCAAATTAGTTTCATATTCCAGGGGCACACCTTGGCTGGTGTCCCCCCGTTCGCTGGTTGTTTTCCCAGCAAAGTGCCAAGGATAACAATTTTAATTTTACTTAATCAGGGGTTGGAATTATTTTGGCTTTCTGTTGGTTGATTGTTTGCGCGGGGAATGGGAGGGGGGGGGGCGTCGTGGGAGAATGATTTCCGAGTTCACTTACCGTCCTTGTTCATCGCCGATTGGAAGCATTTGGCCAGGCGGCATGCTCGACACTGATTCCGGTGGGTTTTGTCGACGGGACAGCGTCCTTTGAGGTCACCCGTCGCCTTGCAGGTGTATATCCGATTTCTGTGGATGCTCCGCTTGAAGAAACCTGAACAACCTGAAATGGAATAAGAGAGAGAGAATGAGAGAGAGAGAGATTGAGTGGAGAATTGAGGAGGACTTTATGCAGGAAGCTTTGGATGGTTGGCAGGGACATCAGCCAGAGACTGATGGCTTCATCTCCGTCGAGGGATTTTACACCAAAGCCTGAAAAAATCGCGGATTTCATTGACATTCGCCATTTCTTGTCGAGAACTGAATTCTTGGTTTGAGGACAAGTCGAGAAGAAGCTTCAGTCAAGGGCTGTGCAATGGGAAAGAGTGTTGCCAGCCGGCTAGACCGAGGAATCTCTCAAGTGACCGACAACGAAGGTGGCGCATCAAAGTTGAAATGGTCTGCTTCAGGGTGGGCCATCCTCTGTTGCGTTGTGCCACAGGCTCAGAGTCGAAGAAAAACAGTACAGGCCCCTGAAAATGTTCTACAGGGTGTACCATCTTCTTCTTCTTAGGGCGCTACAGTCCGAAGTGGACCTGGGCCTCACTCAACATGCCTCTCCAGCCAGCACGATCTTTCGCCAGCTGTCTCCAGTTTCGCACACCAAGCCGGCCGAGGTCCCCCTCGACTTGTCACCTTTTACGTGGACGTCCTCTGTTGCGTTGTCCCACAGGCCAGAGTCGAAGAAAAACAGTACAGGCTCCTGAAAAGAGGTGAAACCCATTCGCCCTGAATGGAGACAGGGTGCGCCATCTAGTGGTTTCTTTTTAAATCGTAGATTATTTTGACACTGACAGCTGTTTCCCGTTCGAAATCTTGACAGAAAGTCAGCATCATACCTCCGCGGAACGAAATAAGCCGCTTTGCCCTTAAACAACATTTGGAAAATATTGAAAACTCATTCCCAGAGTGAGAGCTGGGCCCAAACAGTGCGTGCGTTTTTTGAAAAGAAGTTCTGACCGAAATGAAGCACCCACCGCGACTGCTGTACTCAAGTTTGTGCAAAAAGTTCGTGAGACTGGTGTGCTAGTGGATAACACTCATGATCCCCGTAGTCGTACGATGCACACAGATGAGAATGTGGCTCCTGTGGCCAAGAGTGTGAGACTCAATTTACGGACATCAACTCGCCATTGATCTCAACGGCTCGCCGTTTCACGGACTACCCTGAGAAGAATTCTGCACAAAGATCTCGGATTATTCGCTTACAGGGTCCAATTGACTCAGCAATCGAAGGCGCGTGACCATCCACTTCGCAGTTTGGGCCTTAGGCTTGAATTGGACAACGATTTTGGACGAAAAATCATCTTTTCTGACGCTGACGAGGCACACTTTTATCTCGGGGGCTACGTTAACAAACAAAATTGCCGCATCTGGTGCTCGAAAAGCCCACACTTTATTGTCGAGAAGCCAATGCATCCACAGAGAGTGACAATTTGGTGCGGATTGTGGAGTGGTGGCATCATTGGGCGATTTTTCTTCGAAAATGAGGCTGGGAACAACGTTTCGGTCAACGGTGGGCGTTACGGGGCCATGTTAACAGACTTTTTTTTGACTGAAATGGAAGACATGGATATGGACGACCTCTGGTTCAGGCAGGATGGCGCGCCATGCCACACAGCCCATGCCACATTCGACCTTTTCTGCACCAAATTCCCAAATCGTGTTATCAGCCGCCTTGGCGACCTCAATTGGCCGCCTCGGAGCTGCAAGTTGACCGCCTTGGACCCTTTTTTTGTGGGGAACCGTGAAGGCTCGATGTTATGCCAACAATCCGGAAGCGATTCAAGCACTTAAGGCCAATATCATCCAAGCAATCGGTGAGCTACAGCCCGAAACCATGAACAAGGTCTTGGAAAATTGGGGTGACAGAATGCGCTGCTGGGAAGCCAGCCGAGGCAGCCACTTGAACGACGCAGTATTTCATAATTAATGGGAATGTTTGTTCTCACAAGTGAAGCCATAATGCATGGAAAAAAATTAAATTTTCTTCATTTTATTGCATTTTTAAAATGAAACTTGCACTTGGCCCCCCCTGTAGACTCCTCGTACTGGTTGTTCGTGGGATCAAAACAAGAATTCACTCAGAATGTCAACAAAATTCTTGCTTGTTTTAGGCTTTCGTGTGAATTCTCTTGACGGAGGTGAAGCCATCAGTCTCTTGCTGCCTTCAGACATCAGAATCGTGTCGAAAGCAACTCAAGGACAGGCGCGTTGAGGAACAGGCAAAGAAGACGCTCTTGGCGGTGGTCAAGTATGCCACGGTGGCAGTTTGGTGCGGCTTGTGGAGTGCTGGCATCATTGGACCATTTTTTTTTCGAAAATGAGGCTGGTAACAACGTTTCGGCCAACGGAGGCTTACTTGTCAACCGCCAAGAGCGTCTTCGCCGGTGGCTTACTTGACCACCGCCAAGAGCGTCGTCGCCGGTGGCTTACTTGACCACCGCCAAGAGCGTCTTCGCCGGTGGCTTACTTGACCACCGCCAAGAGCCTCTTCGCCGGTGGCTTACTTGACCACCGCCAAGAGCCTCTTCGCCGGTGGCTTACTTGACCACCGCCAAGAGCGTCTTCTTCGCCACCGCCAAGGGCGTCTTCTTCGCCTTGTCCAGTCTTGACTCTCCCTCTCCCTCTTCATCAGCTCAAGGACTTGCCAACCCCCAGCAGCCCTTAAGCCTCCTCATCTCAAGGATATTCAAACCAAACGTCTTCAACTTACCATCACAGCTGTAGATCCCGTAGTGTTTCCCTGAGCTCCGATCTCCGCACACCTTACACGGAATGTCCAGAAGGCGATCTCCTGCAAGGATACCATCGAAACAGAAGAAAAAAAAAACCGAAAATATTACTTAAAAACTTCAAGGAAAGGCAAAGCACAAAAAAAGTGAAATAAAATTTCCAAATAATCCTTTTAATTCCCCGAGCGAAGGAAAAGGCACTTCCCAGTCCCCCACGCCCGCCTCTGCACTCGCACACACACACCGGCAGCCGTTGAAAACAAGAAAAAGGACTTCGCCCCCTCCTCGCAAGAAGTAAACAGTTCTTTGGTTTTAATTGAAAGCGAAGAAAGAGTTAAGTGGAGCATCACGATGCGGCGGTGGTTTGATGCAGAGCAGCTCCTCCGCCGACAAGAAAATCCTTTTACGCTTCTTCTTTGCACATTTTTTTTTGTTTCCCCGCTGCTCACAGCCCGATATCTCCTTTTTCTTCCCTCTCGCCGGCTGTTTAATTGCCAGCCAGTGGTAATTTTCCCATGACTACTGGCAGAGACATAAGCGGAAAATAAAAAGGTGTCCTTAATTAGTTATTCGCAAAAAAGGATTTGCCTCCCCCCGGTGGGACAGGAATTAGCTTTTGTTTATCCGGAGAAGGACGCCCCTTCGCCGCATACGCACCACGCAGCGGCTGCGATTGGATTTGAGTGAAATTATCCGGGATTACGCAGGAAATTAGTTTTTTCTTCGCGTCTCTCCGCCTTGATTTCCGACCCACCACCCGTGTGTGATCTGTTTCCTTTTGTTGATTTTGTCCCGTCCACACAGTTACACGCTTTGTTGCGACACCACCACTCGAGTGGGCCCTCGTGTGTGGCTAATCCGTCCGAGGGTAATCATCAATTTGACACTTGTCAAAATACAAGGGGTTGACACTTAAACGGTGGCACGTTTCAGTCGTCATCCCTCTTTCTCTCCCATTCACTCGCTCTCACTCTCCCCTCTCCTTCGTCGAGGGCTTCCGTTTGAATTGGAATTTTAAGGAACCGTCAAACGGTGTTTTGTTTTGATTTGATTTTAAAACTTTACAGCTCTTTCGACACCCGCTCGTTTGGATGGGAAACGTATTGTTTCCCGACACCGCTCGTCCGACGATGAGTCCGCTTTGGTGAAACGAAAACAGAGGCGGCCTTCGGAACGAGTGTGTGTGTGGGATGAATTGAAACTTTGATGGCAAATATTATTTTAACGGTATTATTCAAGCCTTTTTTGTACCGAAGAGGAGTCCCCTTTGTGTGAGAACAAAGTGAAGAGCGGAGTTTGTGGGAAGCAATATGTTTTTTAAAGTCCTTCAAAAATTTTGAATTAAGTCCTTGAATGGTACAGAAAGTGATAGGTTTCTGTTCTGTGTCTCTTCAGAAATCAGTCAAGATTTATGCGGCAGCAAGCGGTGAGAATAATTCAACAGAGGCTGTTGACGTTTGATCTGACAGATGATTGAAGTTCAACCAAAATTTGACAAAGTTCTGTTCGCTGTGAAATGTGGAACGGGGTGTCGGTTTCTGAAACTTACGTTATATGTTGCAGCTTGAAATTTCGAGCAGTGGGTCTAATCACAGAGGCAACGTGATTAAAGAAGACCACGCTTCAGTTGGCGGTTGCTACGTCAGCTGAACGTACGTAACTGGGGGCACCTAACACGTCGCCAACATGGAATTGGGAGTCAATATCTATGATGGATAGTAGAGGTGTGACGGATATCCGGCAAGTATTCGGTATCCGGCCTATCCGGCTTCTCTTCTAATATCCGGCCGGAGCCGAATAGTCTTTTGATATCAGGCCGGATACCGGATAGTCGTTTTTTCAGTAAAAAAACCAAAAAATAAAAAAACATTTACTGACTACCAAGCCCAAGGGTCACATTCCGTTCAAAATAAACTGTTTTGAGATAGTATAAGTCAAGCTCGTTGGCGGTATTTTTTTTTGGTAGAAAACTCAATCTGATTTGCCTTCCGCAACCTCTTCAAAAATGTCCCAAAAACTTTGCTGTGTAGAAAGTAAGAATATCTTGTGGAGGAGAAGGAACAAAGCATGTTTAAGTTGGTTTTACTTGTACCGGTCTGATTTGAGTAACTATTATACTTTTAATTTGGGTAGATATCCGGTCGCCGAATATTCGGCTATCCGGCCCAGTTGCAGGCCGAATATTCGGTATCCGGTATCCGGCCAAATCACTATTCGGTACAACTCTAATGGATACGCCAGCAGCTGGAAACTTTTCGATCCTGGAGGTGAATGCGAATTCACACGTCAGGATCGAAAGAAGGTTGTCTTTACTCAACCTATTGGAGATCCATAAGCCTGACGTGTTGATGGTTAGCGAAACTAACCTAAACCGGATGCACATACTCAGGTACAAAGATTATACCGTTGCCCGAAAGGACCGACCGGTAGCTCTCTTCATAAAAAAAGGTATAGGCCACAAAATCGTTTATTGCGGTGAATTGCAAACTTTCGGTGTACTGGAAGCGTGTATTGTGTGCATTTCTCTCCAAGGAAATTGTACCTGATCGCGGTCTATGCGCCGGATGCACCTCGGCCACAGGTTTCATATCGGAGCTCGAGATTCTCTTCAGAAAACTTCGGCTTTGATTGGACGAGAACTGTTTTATCATAGCCGGCGATTTGAACGCGAAGCATGAGGAATGGGGTAATTCTGTGCCAAATCAAAGGGGATTTCCCCTTTGAGTGCTGCGTCTATCAATCAAGGAGAGAAAACTCTCTCCTTGATTGATAGACACTTAGACACTTAGAAAACTCTCTCCTTGATTGATAGACGCAGCACTCTATTGAGTTCAAGCTGAATTTGCTTGCAACCGATAGACCATCGTTTCGCAGAAGTGGGTCTTATTTGGATCTACTGCTGATTGACAGACGACTGACGTTACGCGATGTTGAGAGTGACACAAGGAACTGCTTAACAATGGTGGAGTACGACAGTGATCACTGTGGACTTGCCGCGGTTATTCAGTTCCCGATTGAGCTGGTCGAACTGGAGCAATTCGTGGAGACGTAACCTTATAATTATCATAAGGCTCGTTGGCCGCGTTTCTCCAGGGCCTTATCCAGAGAACTACGTTGGCTTAGACTTAGACTTAGACTAGACTTAGACACTTAGACGCACAGACTTTTCGACAACACTTATGACCTTAGTGACGTATCTATCAGTAGTCAACTGCGCTTCAAAGAAAGCTAAAAATCGTTTACCACAAGTTGACAAACGGGTTAGCTTATAGGTAAACCGCTTGGCAGCACAATGAACCAGCACAGGTCTAAGTGCACAATTAAACTGCTTTAAGCTACTTACCCAGGGATCGCAGAAAGGGAGAAAGGGAAACGGGAGTGATGCAGAATGTAAAGGGTAAAGGTGCGACTGGATGGCGCTGCTGGTTAAATGCCAGCCCCAAGTTACTGGGGTCAAAGGAAATGCAATGCATAAGGTCATCGAAACTCCAGTGCGAGTTGTACCAATAACCACTTCGTTTTAAACGGAAGATGGTCTTGAGCAGAGCCAGGCGTACTAGAGGCAGACCGTTCTTTGAAGCTTGATGAAAGCCGCAGTTACGTATTTACGCGAAAGCTTATTCCACCAAACGACCGATGCATAGGAGAGAAGGGGCCTAAGGAGACTCTTAATACTAGGTAGTAACTTCTTCGAAAGCGACTGGATGAAGCAGTTGGTTAAGTGCCTGCTCCAAGTTCGATGGGACCCAGGTTCGATTCCCAGTAAAATCGATTCTGGTCCAGTCACCATTTGACATTGGGATCAAATTAACGGCACTGGAGTAGGTTGCTACCTGGCAGTACAATGGGAGTCTGAGTGCTCCAGTAGAGTTTCAAAAATCCTGCGAAAAAAAAAATGGGTTTGGAGGATTCAACATCACGCTTTACGTCGCTGGAGAATTGGTATAGGATAGACAAATCAAATATTGTAGCTATCTATTTTTAGGCGATAATATGAGAGCTGATGCTGGAGAAACAGTTCCCAAGTCTGCATAGGACTTTAACGCCATGCAAAGAAGGGGAATATATGGAAAGCTGATATTTGCTGAGCGGATGACAAGTAATCCACAAGAGAACGTTAATTTCATCTTCAACTCGTTTGATATATGAGGTTAGTTGAGGACATCGCAAAGGAACTACAGAAAAATTTCAAAAACATGAGCAGCATCGGCAAAATGAACCCATCCTTCTTTCGGCTGGCAGTCTTCTTATGATATAAGAAATAAGCCCGTTTAATCTTATTAAAAATTTTTCAAATTTTTAGTGTTTTTGAAAAATTAAAAAAGAATTGTATTTTGATGTACGCGATGTTCGTACGGCTACAAGCTGTTTTTGAACTAAATTTCGATGCTTGGAAGGACAAAAGATGAACGGGGCCTGTTTTATATCTGCTTATCTTTTCGGGATTCTGCCTTCGAAGTCGTCAGCTCTTTAGATTTTATTTTCGATCGAATAGCAGCTGGAAAATCTTGATCTCGAGCACTCATTATTTGTCCTGAATTTCTCTTTGTTGAGAACTTATATTGGAAGAAAATTCATTTTTGTGGCTCTAGACGCTCCATTTCCTCGTGATTAAATTGGAAATTGAAGTGGAAAATTCGGTTTGCTTCCTATAAGACAAAGAAATAACCTTAACTTAACTAGTCTTAACTAGTCTAACTTAACCTTAACTAGTCTTTGTTGTGTTTTGTAAAGAAGTCAACTTGTTTCTCTTTCAAATTTCTTTATCGTTTGCAATTTACATGCTTCTTCAAAATAAAGCTAAAATTCATGTTTCGCTTATTAAACCACAAATTTTTGCTTCTACAACATAAGTCAAATTCCTTTGGACGTTATTTCCTTCCAGATTGCATCATCGTTGAATACATAAATCAGAGTTTTTCATCGAAATGATAGCAAAAATTCATTTGTCGGTTAGTAAGCCACACATTTTTAGATCACACTTAGTCTTAAACTAACTGAATTCAACCATCAAACCATGCTCAGGAAAGATTTTTGAAGGATATTCCTAAAACAACCCGCCTTTTGGGTTCGAATTCTGTAACAAGACATCGTTTTGGTACAAATTTAGCGGCAAAAATGCTTAGTTGCATTGCTCTCAGCTATTTAGTGTTCTTTTCACATGTTTCTGTTTTCATTTCCCTACAAGAACAACCCACTTTCCATCTTTTTAGCTTCAAAAATATCATTCATTGTCTGCAACGCACTTAAAACAAGTTTAGGATTCAGAACAGTCATTAAATAATTCTGATTTGTGGGCATAAATGTTGGTATCGCTGGGTATTGGCTTTGAAGACGGTGTCACCAGGTTTTTTTGAACAGTTTTTGATTCAAATTTAGTGCAAGACATGGAAAATGTTGACTTTTTCTACGATCAAATTCATTTTATGGCTTTAAAATGGAAGTGGACTCACTCGATGGAGCTTCCTTTCATGAGAAGAAGGTACATCGAGCATAAAATGCATTCAAAAATGACTACTAGTGGTCTGTTTCAAAAACTCTGTTGGAAATGAACTGGTTTTCGAAATTCAATTTAAAAAACTCTTTTGAAAATGGACACATTTTGGAGGAATAATTTGGAAATCTTGCTTAAAAGACCTTAACACCACCAACTGAATGAAACAAAACTTCACTTGAAGTCCCAAAACTGCCATCCCGACGGCACTTAACCCACTTTCGAACTCAAAATTCAAATAAAATATTCACATCACCTGTTCCCATTTTCCGCTGATGGAAGTATTTAAATCCTAAGGTATCCAGGGCGCCAGTAATTTAATTACACACAGACTTTCGAAAACAAAAACCAAATCACAACTTCACTTTTGTCACGGTCTTCAAACTCTCCGATTGAACATTCAAAAACCTGTATCCGATTCGATTTGACCCGAAAACCGTCTTCAAAAAACTGGAACCGAAAACGAAATGTTTTTGCTTTTTTTTTTTTTGTTTTTGAACCGAAAATACAAGCACGTCCTGCTCACGATAACTTTACACAGTCAGTGACTCTGACACGACTTATCTTCCTCCACTCGAGAGTGTTGTGTGGCGGCTACTCTCTGCTGGCAACTTGTAACGCGCTACCACCGTTGGCTGGTTGGTTTCCCTGACATACCGTGTGATAGATGATGACAAAACAAGAATGACGACGACGTTGATATGAAGTTGATGATGATAATACCATCTGCTATAACCGAAAAAGGACTCGACCAACCAACCAACCAACCAACCAACCAACCAACCACCACCACCACCACCATCAACATCGAACGACTAACATCACCATCAACATCATCGTCGTCATCCTCACCCACCCCCTGGCCAAACGGTTAGCGATAAATTCTGACATTGGCCACAGATCTCACCCTCGCGCGCAACAAGACCAGGGCGACGAGGAAACAGGGGCAAAAAAAAAAATAAGAAGCGAATCAACTCCGAGTAGCTTTTCGGAAGGAAAGGAAAAACCAGGGAAAAAAATTGTATCTGTAACATCGGGGGGTGGATGAGAAAAAGCAAAGGATGCGCGCTCTCGCAATTGATGTTGCTCTCGAGAGAGAGAGAAGCAAAGTCAGGAGACACACGGGAATACAGAAAGAACGCCCACACACTACGTGTCGTGTGATGTGCATCCTTGAAAACATCCCCTATTTCCTTGTGGCTTTCGACAAATTCACCACAAAATGTCAAGAATGACGAAGTTATGTGTTAAGCACCACACACACACACACACACACACGATGGAAGATGTTGATCGCGATGATGACGATGGGGAGAGGAACAGTGTGTGAGTGTGTGTGTGAGGGAGAGATGACCCCCCCCCCCCCCCCCGTTTCACCCACCCAACCAACCCACACACACACATCCAGTCACATCGTCAGGTGACACTTAAGGTTGACTGCTGCATTGCGACGAGAAAAATGGTGAAAAAAAGAGAATAAAAGTTCACAACTGCTGGCAATGCCGTGCATGAAACTGCAGCCGTTATGCAGTGACCTCCCAGCTTCCTGTGCATAAAATTGCCGGCTAACAGCGGGAATGACCTCTGCCGAGAGCAGGGGATGACATCCGTGGCTGTGTTGCAGTTGGGGGATGATTTCCAGGGACTTACCAGCTTCGAAAAATTTAACTGCACTCAAATTTTTACGAGTTTCCCACGGGACTTTGTTTTTTTTTTTGACAAAGGGCGTGGATTGGCAAAGGGAACAGAAAAAAGAACAACAATTCCGTCAGTGGAAAGGACATCAGGGATATGACCCACGAGAGAGCAGGAGAGAGAGAGAGAGCACGTGAGCGTGTGTTCGTTCCACCGTATGAGGGTTGATTTACTGACTCCGCAAATTGAAATGACTTAAAACTGGCACAATGTGAGTTCCGAGATAAAGGCACACACACACACACGCACACACACAGGCAAAGAGTTGCTCATCCACTCTGAGAGCTGAGAGCTGATACGTACGGACAAGGGTGGAGCCACCGTATGACATTGACTCCTGCCACATCAGTGAACGAAAATTCCCCACACCATAGCCACCGACATCGTCATCATCATCATCAGCAGCAGGCTCCTGGGTGGAGGGAGACTCTGGAGGATGTTGTGGTTACATTAGTAGCAGTAAGTCGTCACACACTCCTCCGCTGCTCCTGCATCCATTCCCCCCCTGGTTGACTCCTGTGTGCGACTGTGTGCGAAGTCCACCATTTTGAAAAATCCCTGTAAGATGACTCTCTCTCCTGCTCTGCTGATGGTGTGTGTGCGAGCGAAGACTCGTGTGTGTGTGTGGAAGGAAGCCACACCTACTCCCTGTCAAATGGAATATGCCAACCACTAAGCGTGAGGCAAGCCAAAAAATCACTTCCAGCATCAAGAGCGCATACGTCAGAGCTGGATTGGTCCAGTGAGTGAGTAGTGGTGAGTTTCTTTTCACGCGGGGTGGTGTGTGTGGGGGGAACACAACAGTTTTGTAACGGAAAAGCTAAAAGCTACTGACATCACACAAAATTGATTTTTCCCACGCTCTGGCTGGGTGGGTGGCTTTGGGTGGCTTTGGGCGGGGGGGGGGGGGTGATATCCACCATTGATTGCTCTCCGTAATAACCTCTTGGTGTGTTTGGCAGGTTTATTGGACGTACAAAGTCCGAGCTGTTTATGGACACACTGTGTGAGGTGTTTATTGCTAGAGAAGCCATTCCATGGCAGATTCACTCGCATGAGCAGGGAGATGCGATGGGTGAAGAGGCTGCCGGAACAAGGACTCAATTGTGACGGACCACAACACATGGGTTTATGTAGCTTTCTGATTAAACCGTTCGTTTGTCGATAGGGTTTTCGATTCAAAATTAGTCAGACGAATCGACTTGATGAAGACAAAAGGCTTTAATGGGAGTCACAGTTCGATGGACTCTCACCGAAGGAGTCTGAATGAGATCTTGGAATGTTCTGCTGATGGGAGGGGGATTCTCTGGAGTTTTGCGTCTTCCTTAAGGTGGACTGGAGGTTGCTCTAAACGCTCAAGTTGATTGTGAAATTCTTGAACTGTCAGTGCTCGCTTCACGACTGGATGGTGCAGCTTTTTTTTTCGTAGAATTTTTGAAACACTACTGGAGCACTCAGACTCAAAATTGGTCTATTGTACTGCCAGGTAGCAACCTACTTCAGTGCCGATCATTTGATCCCAACGGCAAATGGTGACTGGACCAGATTCGATTTCACTGGGATTCGAACCTGGGACCCCTCTAAATTGGGTCAGGCACTTAACCAACTGCGCCATCCAGTCTTCATCCAACGTGAAGATGATCATGGATACATCCCTCGAGGACTTTCGAAGATGAGTTGTCTTCTTCTAATGACGCTGCACTTCGGGATGGACCTGTACCTCAACCAACAGTCCCCTCCACGATCTTTAGGCAGCTGCCTCCAAAGTTTTAAGGCTTTTCACGCCATTGTACTCTACAAAAGAAGGTCCGACAAAATCGACTTTGGTTCTTATTAGTCACATCATCCATGCCTTGTCTGAGGCTAAAAAGGAGTTTCCTTAAAGTGCCTCCCATACTCCTAAGAGCTATCTAGACCAAAACAACACTCAACTGCTATGACTTGGGCTTTATGTCGGATGTTCAGGCTTCGAATTCTTCTTGAACCATTACACAACTCGAAGACACTCTTGGTCTGGACTCTGCGCTATTTACTTATCCCGTCGTGACTACAACTAATTAGCTCACAAATATCCGTCCGTCTCTTAACAGACCCTCAGACTATACAAGGAGGGCCAAATACGAGTTTCTTTTTAAAAATGCAATGAAATTAACAAAATTAAAATATTTTGCATGTATTATGGCTTCATTACTTGACCACCGCCAAGAGCGTCTTCTTTGCCTGTTCCTGTCTTTGAGATGATTCCGCCTCTATTCTGATGTCTGAAGACAGCCAGAGGTTGATGGCTTCACCTCCGTGAAGGGAATTCACACTTAAGCCTAGAGCCAGCAAAGATTTCGTTGACATCCTGAGTGAATTCCAGTACGAGGAGTCTACAGGGTGGGCCAAGTGCAAGTTTCATTTTAAAAATGCAATAAAATGAAGAAAATTTAATTTTTTTCCATGCATTATGGCTTCACTTGTGAGAACAAACATTCCCATTAATTATGAAATACTGCGTCGTTCAAGTGGCTGCCTCGGCTGGCTTCGCAGCAGCGCATTCTGTCACCCCAATTTTCCAAGACCTTGTTCATGGTTTCGGGCTGTAGCTCACCGATTGCTTGGATGATATTGGCCTTAAGTGCTTGAATCGCTTCCGGATTGTTGGCATAACATCGAGCCTTCACGGTTCCCCACAAAAAAAGGGTCCAAGGCGGTCAACTTGCAGCTCCGAGGCGGCCAATTGAGGTCGCCAAGACGGCTGATAACACGATTTGGGAATTTGGTGCGGAAAAGATCGATTGTGGCATGGCCTGTGTGGCATGGCGCGCCATCCTGCCTGAACCAGAGGTCGTCCATATCCATGTCTTCCATTTCAGTCAAAAAAAAGTCTGTTAACATGGCCCCGTAACGCCCACCGTTGACCGAAACGTTGTTCCCAGCCTCATTTTCGAAGAAAAATTGTCCAATGATGCCACCACTCCACAATCCGCACCAAACTGTCACTCTCTGTGGATGCATTGGCTTCTCGACAATAAAGTGTGGGCTTTTCGAGCACCAGATGCGGCAATTTTGTTTGTTAACGTAGCCGCCGAGATAAAAGTGTGCCTCGTCAGCGTCAGAAAAGATGATTTTTCGCCCAAAATCGTTGTCCAATTCAAGCCTAAGGCCCAAACTGCGAAGTGGATGGTCACGCGCCTTCGATTGCTGAGTCAATTGGACCCTGTAAGCGAATAATCCGAGATCTTTGTGCAGAATTCTTCTCAGGGTAGTCCGTGAAACGGCGAGCCGTTGAGATCAATGGCGAGTTGATGTCCGTAAATTGAGTCTCACACTCTTGGCCACAGGAGCCACATTCTCATCTGTGTGCATCGTACGACTACGGGGATCATGAGTGTTATCCACTAGCACACCAGTCTCACGAACTTTTTGCACAAACTTGAGTACAGCAGTCGCGGTGGGTGCTTCATTTCGGTCAGAACTTCTTTTCAAAAAACGCACGCACTGTTTGGGCCCAGCTCTCACTCTGGGAATGAGTTTTCAATATTTTCCAAATGTTGTTTAAGGGCAAAGCGGCTTATTTCGTTCCGCGGAGGTATGATACTGACTTTCTGTCAAGATTTCGAACGGGAAACAGCTGTCAGTGTCAAAATAATGTACGATTTAAAAAGAAACCACTAGATGGCTCACCCTGTATACAATGGGATCTATCCTCTTGTTTTGTTGTAGAGTCCCAGGTGTACTTCCATCATACTCTTTCATCCTTGTCTTCAAAGTCCTGTCATTCGAGTGAAGCAAGTGCCACTTTCGGCAAATGGATAAGAAGATTCCATCTAAAGAGAGTCAAATTCCATCTGATCATGCAAAACTTGTCACTTTTTCACTGGAGTGGCAAAAGAAACAGGCGCGTTTATCAAGGAATCCATATGTGCTTGCCCTGATTGGTAGGCTTCTGAAGAAAGGTCTCAACACAGTCTCTGAAGTCCCTTAACACGGTCCAGAACTTGGCAAGACCGCAGAAAAATCACGATCTTTGTGAAGATCGACCATTCTTTTATCAAGTGGTCGTGACATGAAATAAATCGATCTGGTCTGCGTCATAAATCTTGAACAGTGAGTCCTTCGCAAAGACAATAAGCCATGCCAAAGAAGACACTTACTCTGAGGCTTTTAAACGTTGCTTGGATGATTGACTACCAGCCCGACTGTAACAGACTATTCCATTGATTCGTGGCTTTTGATCAAGTGATCATGCGAAACTGGTTTCGAAAAGGCTGCTCAATTCTTCAAATTGTCTGATTTCATGTCTAACCGGACATCGAACTGAAGTTGAATCTGATTGGAAAGAGAAGTAGAAGCAGAGGTTCATTCAAGGCGCGTGATCACTGCGGATCCTCACGATAACGCCACAACTGAAAATTAGGAAATCGATCGTTTGATACCAGCCCAAGATTCTCAACGCTTAAGATTTCAGATCTTTCAGGTAGGCGACCGCTTGGCAGACCCAGAACGAGATGGTTAGACTAGGTCCAAAAACTCGCCTGGTTGCGCCTGATGAGTTAGAGTCGATGGCGGAGGATCGAGTGGCCTGGAGATCTCTCGTGCATGCATTGCCCCCGCGACCCCTTTAGTGGAACATGCGGGTCACTGAAAATGATGAAGATTTCCGAACTCTGTGAGCTTACATGTGACCTTTCCTCAGTCTAGCCTTGAACCCGTTCCCTGATCTCGAAATCATGACCAAGACCGGAGCAAACTCTTGAATCCTTGTGGCTTAACCATGAGTTGATAGTGGAGCTGCTTCCATTTCTGAGGCCATCTTTGGGACACCTTGTAACGAGGTAGAGCTTGTGCAGAGGACTCGTAAATCATTTGAATTATGATCATTGTCATCACCCGGTCCACCTCACAAAGCGAGCAGTAGGTTAGGTTAAGTTAGGGGGCCGCTAGTAAATTCACCAGCACACTTAGACCATGTTGGTCTATTGTGATACCCTCAGTCAGACTACTACCACTGATCGACCGCTCCAGTGATAGAGCCGTTAATTTCATCCCAACGGCAAATCGTGACTGGACACAGATTTGAAAAACCGGATAAACGCGTATTGACTTTGCTTTCACTGGGATTCGAACCTGGGACCTCTCAGGCACTTAACCAACTGCGCCATCCATGCGCCATCTAGTTGGTTAAGTACCTGCCCCAAGTTAAAGGGGTACCAGGTTCGAATCCCAGTGAAATCGAATCTGATCCAGTCACCATTTCCCGTTGGGATCGAATGAACGGCACTGGAGTAGGTTGCTTCCTGGCAGTATAATGCACCAGTTTTGAGTCTGAGTGCTCCAGGAGTGTTCAAAAAATCTTCACGTTCATTGTGTTTGCCTTTGACGACCACACTGTTATCGAAGATTTTCACCGAAAGTTCGCTTGACTTGAATTGCTGCTCATCCATGCAAACTTGGAATCCATCCTTGCCAACATTGGAGACAGCATTTTCTTCGATGCCCTTTGAACGACGCAAAGGGAGGACATCCAAACGGTTTTTCAAACTTTGTGGTAAATGGTGAACTCTAGGACGTTCCGTACTTGGAAGAAGTCGCTGACCGTGGGAACAGAGGATGCTCGAGAGTTCTACCGACTGGATGTTTGAAGTCTGACGGGAATAAAAATTGGAGCATACGAAAAATGAACAAAAGTATCCCAAATCTTGCCTCACTTTGGAAAGGAATCAGAGCCTTTTACAACCTTAAGCGCTGAAGACAGACTCATTTTAACTGAAGACAGACTCATTTTAACGGCGCTCTTACCCAAATTCGACATTATCCATCATCCCACCTTGCCTAGGAACACAGTTGAATAACCACTCCAGCTTCTGTTACCCAATTCGGAACTTCTGTTATCCAAAGTCCACACAGACCCCATCCCGCCACCATCATCTCCTGCACCCAATCATGAATATCGATCGACTCAGTTCAACTCAAGCAACTCAAGCTTCAAATAGAAACAAAGTCAATCTTCATCCGAACCGAATTCGTTCACTTCCTCGTTCACCCACACATCCCCGCCCGACGGGGCCAACACCCAGTTCGGCATCCCGTCCCAGGACATAATCCAACGAATTGATTATATGATTTCTGATGGCACAAATATTTACTCAGCTTCAGAATCCATGTTGTCACGTCACACTGACGGTAGCTTTCCAGTTCGGCACCCCCTTGTTGGATACGAACCTGCCCTGCCCCAGCTCACCCCTTCGCCCCAGCTCACTCAGGCCGTGTCGTCGTTGTGCAAACTCTGTGGTTGACCTACACAGAGGTGTCTACGTTGTCTACAACACCGAGCCTTCGGATCCGAAGCTGGAACTAACGAAATTTATTGATTCATCCGGATTCGGTTTAATTATGAGAGACAAGTGGAGAAGTCCTTAACCCGTCCTCCGGGGCGATGTCGACGTCTGTTTGTTTTGACAAAACGTCACGAACAAATTGATTTTTCAATCCCCACCCACACCGAGTCGGGTTTGGCCCCCTCCCCTCCCCACACACACACACACACACACACAGACACAGACACCGGCATGGAGTGCTGATGATGCTGATCTCAAGGCATCCTGGGAGACCGACGGGTTTCCTTCTGAGGGCATTAATTGAATTAATGCTCGTTGTGGCAACAAATTAGGAGGAGGCCTCGACGGACGGACACGGATGATGGATTCACCTTTCAACTTAAGCCCCAGTAATTAACCTCATTACTCGTTCACGGATTACCACCCGGGGAGGGAGGGGCGATGGCGATGGCGATGGCTGAGGCCATTCAGTCGTTCCATTCAGATCCATCGACCGAACGGTGGGAACCGGCGCACCTGACGGCGACGATGCGGTGGTTTTGGACCGTTTTGCCCGTTTCTTTGGTTTTATGTCCTTTGTACGAGGGACGCCGGATGATGGAGCTCGCTCCAAATGACTCTCCGGGTTATTTAAGAAGGTCGGCGCGCATAACTGATGCACATTCGGTTTATGTGCAACTTTGACGATGGCGACGGTGACGACGACAATGGGCACGGACTGGGGTTGTGCGCTGATTAATGTTGGGACACATGTCACCTGAGACTCAAGCGATGCGAGTGAATGGCCGGTCGGGTGGATGTTACAACGGATTATGGGCTTAGTCGTGTAAGGCAGCGTCTGAGCTGTGTCGACCAATAAAGACTTATGAGGGTTCTAACTGGGGGAGTGCAGGAAAGGGATGCTGCAGTTGCCACGAAATGGAATTGTGAACAGAGACGGAGTGCTGGGTAGGAAGTGTAGAGCGAGCTCAACAGAGAGACGAACTGCTGCGTCCTGCGTTTGGAGTGAGCTGAAGATAGAGACATCCTGCTGCACCCTGTGATATATATATTTTTTTCAGAGGTTTTTTGAAACACTCCTGGAGCAATCAGACTCAAAACCGGTCCATTGTACTGCCAGGTAGCAACCTACTCCAGTGCCGTTAATTTGATCCCACCGGCAAATGGTGACTGGACCAGATTCGATTTCACTGGGATTCGAACCTGGGACCCCTCGAACTTGGGGCAGGCGCTTAACCAACTGCGTCATCCAGTCACCCTGTGATACGTCTAGAGTGAACTACAGAACTCCTGATGGTCTTTGCTTCCCACTTGGCAGTGGATACTTCTTTTTCTTCTAATGGCGCTACAGTCCGGGGTGGACCTGGGTCTCAACCAACAAGCCTCTTCAGATGGCACAATCTTTAGCCAGCTCCATCCAAATAACGCACGCCAAGTTGGCTAAGGTCCTTCTCCACTTGTGTGCGCCATCGGCTTCGTGGGCGTCGTCTTTTACGTTGTCCCACGAGCACGGATGCGAAGGTGATGAGTTGTCCAGCAACTGTCGTCCCAATAAAGAGGACTCTCCCCCCACAAAGAAAACTGTTGTCCCAAATAGATCACTCTTCTCCCAAAAGTAGGACGGTGGGGACCCCCACATCAAGTGTCTCTGAACGTGTTCAGTACGATTTTCCAGAGGCGCTGTGTCGAAGACTCCATCATTTGAGTTGGGAAACGATGGATTTTTTGGGTAGAAAAAAATTGGGACCAAACAGAGACTGGCTGCTGGAGCATCTCCACAGGAAGACTCAAAAAGAGGACTACCCTCCCAAATAGAGCCCCCTTCTCCCAAAAAGAGAACGGTTGGGACCCCTGCATCAAGCGCCTCTGAACGTGTTCAGTACGATTTTCCTGCGTCGAAAACTCCATCATTTCACTTCGGAAACGATGGATTTTGGGGTAGAAATAGATTGGGACCAAACAGAGCCTGGCTGCCGGAGCTTCTGACCAGGATTTGACCACATTTGGTCCCCCGGTTCGGATCATAAAGAACTTTCTCTTCAGAAAGACTGCCTTCTTCGTGATTCCTCGTCATTTCTTCCTCGTTCAGGCCCCATGGCACTTCCACTAAAGGCTCCCCCCGGCAAATGTCAAAACCCGAATGGACACCAAACTTTGTGTCTTCATCTACTCGCCACCTGACCATTTGATTTCCTCCAGTCCATGGACTGCGAGCAAACGCTGATGGTCAGTAATCCTCGCCAAGTTCTTTCATTATCCCCGGCAAACGACAAAGACAAACACTTCACTTCCAACCATGGTCCGTTCACGTTGCATCACGCAAGATGACCAACTGCCATCAAATCCCTGATCCATCCACCACCAGCAGCCACTCCAACGAACACAACAGGAAACACAAAGAAACGGTGGCAAAAATGGGCAAACAACAAAGCAACTGTTCGAGTTCCCTTGGCCAGACAAATTGATAGGATTAAGGTATGTAAATACGAAGGATGTCACTTCATCTATCACGACTCCTCGTGCGGCTTATCGCGTGTTAGACTCCACCCTCATCCACCCTCTTCGTCCCGAACGACTTGTGTGTGTCCTCTTGTGGAGAAGACAAAAATGGCGCCCAACGGAAAAGAAATGTGTACGCGTCATAAATTCCCTTCCCAGAGGAACTGGGACTGTGTGTATCCTTGTGTGGGAATTTATTTATTTCCCCATCCCCATTCCGCCCACCACCATCCAACAACGTCGACAAATAAGGATCTCATTTGTGGCACTTAATTCCCGAACGTCTCTGTTTGACATCTGTCATCTGTCAGACTTCATCTTCGTTGTTCGTGGCGAGGAGGCAAAAGAAAAACCGAAGAAAAAATAGAACCGCGTCAATTATGATGTCCTGATGAAATCCTGAAGAATTGCAAAGCAAATAGTGAGACCCCACCCCATCAGCCGCGCCGCCCCCTAATGAGACCGCAACGAGACCGAGAGGGATACGCTTCATTCGGCGCCGCCAATCTCGCATGTAAAACGAGAGAAAAATGACAAAATCCTTGCCGTCCGTTGAAAGAATAACACCGCTGGAGGGGAATAAAAATCCACTCGTTAACTGTTAATTTTTGCAACGTCACGAAACGTTTTAGTCCTGCGAAACCGTATGCACGTACGAATGCGAATGGCGGGAGAGGACATTCAGTTCAGTTCGGTTCGGTTTTTTTTTGGTTTTGTTTGTATCCTGCATCCTTGCGGTGTAACTGTTAAACTGTCTCTTACAAGGATACACACACGCATACACTCCCGTGATTTACGTTTGTTCACACAGAAGATGCCTCGGCAAATAGCGGGACAAATGGAAAAAATTAATGTAGCCCGGCGGCGGCGGCGGCTGCGATGGCGGGCTTCTTGTTTTATTTGCTCGTTCACCTTTCGCATACAAGATGGCGTAAGGCCGTTAGTTGGTCGGGCATGGCATGCATATCCCCCACCGGGGGGTGGTTGAGCCTGGACGGGTAATGAAAGGATATTATTCTGCACGGAATTCTCCACAGCCGGGAAATGAATCATAAGCCCCTCTGCAACGGGAGTTTTTTTTCGCATTTGAAGAAAATGGGAGCAAAAAAAAAAAAATAGGGACTGAAGGTGATGGTGGGATTTTGGTTGAACCGATTGGAGGTGGGTAAGCCTATTAGGCTCATATTTGCTGGTTACATGAAGGGAGTGAGACTATGGGAGGGTTTTGCTTGGGATTCAAATCATTTTCGCCTTGCATCTGCGGAAGGAAACCTCAGTTTTGGACTTCGTCCTTCGATTCGGGGATTTGATTGTCTCTTGTCTCAGAATACACACCACATTTTCATCGCATGAGGAGGCTTTTGTCGGCTGGGTGAAGCAGTTGAATCTTAGAACTCCACTGGGTCCCTGGAGCGCTTTAGACATCTCTGCTGATGAAGGTACAGCCGTGTCCTTTGTCTGTCTTTGTTCTGTTTCTGTTCCACTGTCCGAGGAAACTCAAGAGAAAGAAGGGGTTATTCAGGTTTTGTCGTGGAATTCTCATTCTTCGGGCACTCTGGTCCTCAGTTTTTGTGTTCCTCGCCACTGTCAGCGTTGTCTAACGGTTTATTGCACAGGGGGCCTGTAGTGTTTTTTTTTCGACTCTGAGCCTGTGGGACACCGCAACAGAGGATGTCCACGTACAAGGTTGCGCACACAAATCGAGGGAAAGCTCGGCCGGCTTGGTGTACGAAATTGGATATACAGCCAAGCTCTGTTTGGTCCCAATCTATTCCTACGCCAAAACCCATCGTTTCCCAACTCAAATAATGGAGTCTTCGGCACAGCGCCTCTTGAAAATCGCACTGAACACCTTCAGCGGCACTTGACGTAGGGGTCCCAACCGTCCTCCTCTTGGATGAAGAGTCCTATCTATTTGGGAGGACAGTTGCTTGGCAACTTCTCATCTGCGCATCGGTGCCCGTGATACAACGCAATCTTAACTCACCCACTCAGCTTCAAAATACCTCACCCACCTCCATCGAAGCATGCCTCTCATCGAATTAATTTTTCGTTCAAAAATTCGCCCCAAAACGGCCTCATTCTATTTTCGAATGGTCCGACTGTAACTTCAAAGCTAAATTTACCGTGAATTAGAAGAAAATTAAAAAAAAAAAAAATTTAAAATTAGTGGGTAACCCTTGTGTGTGGTCTTAGTCGACTTTTGTGAACCCCTACTTTTTCCAAATCTTTTCAGAAATATTGCGTGTGAAGAAATCCCAGTTGACGACATGTGCGATCCATCAATGTCCATGGGCGGAGAAGTCGACTCTAGTTTTGGTTCATTTGAGGTAAGCGGGTGCACCCTCTATGCACAAGTCTTCTTTAAGCCTCCTCCGAAGGCCGATCGTTGAATCCCCCTAGTCGCCCTCAGAATCAGAATCGGTTTATCAAGCTCAAGCTGCAGCTCCAATGAGTTCTTTTAGACAAAGTCCTGTCGCTCAATGGTCTTCTGGAAGGGGAGAGGACACGGGCATGCTGTCTCGGAAGGCGTTTTACTCGCCGACGAATCCTTGCAATCTTTGCATTCATTCGACGCCGAATCTGGAATCTACGTGACTTGCAACAACTACCGCCAGCTACTGCTCCATACGCACATGTGGCAACCCTCGGGTTCAGCGCAGCGTTCTGCTGGTGTCCCGCCAGCTCCTCGGAGGATGCTAATTGCAAAAAGTACACATCTGCACGGCCGTCGGAGTGTTCTTACATTGAAAAGCATCTCCCTCCACTAATGGGCACTCTGACCATATCAGTGGCCCCAGCAGTTCCTCTCCTAGACATGCCTCGAATGCACTCTAAACGCTCAGTCAGTCCAGCTGCCCCGCCAGCTCCTTTCAGTTTAAGGAATGCCTGCCAAGCGTCGTCTTTGCCTTGATAAGTATCTCCCTTTATCACACTCCCACTAATCCCCTCCCCTTTTCAGTTCGCTGGTGGAAATTCCAACGCAAGACGTCCCATGCACGCAGGCTGCGAGCTTCGAGCCAGCAAGATGTACATGAACTGCGACTGCCGCAAAAGGAACGGCCTACAGGATTTCTGCCCCAGGACCGCGTACCACAGCAACTCGAATGGAATGAGTCACATGCCAGGCCCTGGACCTCAGTCATTCCCTCAGTATGACGGTGTACAAATGCCAGGCTTCGAGTCACCGAACATTGGCCAAAACTACAAGACCGGTGGCATGCCCTTCAACACCCCACTGAGCGGCTATCACGAATACTTTGGCGATGGAATCCCTGCGGGACCTCCGATGCAGGCATACCCCACGGCACCGCCCAATGGAATGCCGGACGGCGGTAACTGGGGCGGTGTTCAGCAGGGAAATCATTCTTGTTAGTAGAGGGCGTCATGTTTTTGGAACTTCCATCATTCATTTCATTTGCAGGCTACATTTGAGGAAGCGGTTTGGTGGGATTCATTCTCAGGCTTCATCTGAGGAGGGCCGGTTTTGTGGCACTTCGGAGGAGGCAGATGTTTTGGAAATTGATCAGAAGTGACGTTTGAAAGTGAAGTTTTTTAATAAAATTCAAATTTTGTCGTGGTTTTATAAATAAATTGTTGATGGTTTCACTCAGGGTTGCATTTGTTGGCCACTAGGGGCTCATCTGGATCTTCTGTTGATCCTCTAGTCTATCAGGCTGGAGGACAGGAGGACTCCAGCCTCAGGATAAGATAGGATTTTGAGCTCATTTAAATTTCTCCGAAAGACGAGACCGATTCGGGACCCCTGTGGCATTCCAATATTCCACGGGTTCCTGGTCAAATCTTGGAAGAATTTCTCCGAAAGACAAGACCGATTCGGGACCCCTGTGGCATTCCAATGTCCCACGGGTTCCTGGTCAAATCGTGGAAGAATTTCTCCGAAAGGCGAGACCGATTCGGGACCCCTGTGGTATTCCAATGTCTCACGATCCACAAGCTGTTGGTCCCCTGGGAGACGACTGCCCAGTAAACATCCAGAACTCCAAAACATAGAAAACCCCATTTCCAACCCCGAAATCAATAAAAGTCATGAACTGAGTCGTATGCACTAAAATTTTTAATCCAAAAAACGTTTGATTTCCAAAAATCGGTTCATCAACCTCAAGCTGCAAGCTTCAAGGAGTTCTTTTAGCCAAAGCCCTATCGTCGAATGGCGAAGTGAGTGCATGAGGAGTCTGGTGGCTATGCGCTGAAACTTACCGTCAATCTCCGTGTCTTCAGCACTTTGGGGGAGCCGCATTTGGTGTCTCGGAAGGCGTCTTACTCCCCGACGAATCCTTGCACCGCATTCTTTTCAAATCCGTTCCCATTGTCAGATAGGCGTACTTCAGTGGAAACGTTGACGGACAGCAGCTTGGAACGGGCCTACGCATACATCCCAGCCGACCTTGGCACAAGGAACGCGGACATTGATCCTGGAGACCGTTCCGCTTCCAACAGTCACAATTCGTGTACATCACGCCGGCTCTCAGCTCCCGACTGCTGCATTTCTTCGGCTGAAAAGAAGACAAGAGAAGCAGAATGAGGACTGTGGGCACATGTCATGGGATGCGTTACCAAGGCGCGTGACTTACCCTGATAAGCATCGATCTTTCTAACACGCCATATACGGGGGACCGGGGACACATGGACCACAGGGTCCCATTGGTCCGCATGGGCCACACGGGGCACAGGGAGAACAAGGACCACAAGGGCCACAGGGGCCACATTTAGGCACGACGGGGCCATTGGGCATGGGAAGACCACAGAGACCGGGACCGCAAGGCCCACACGGACCAGGACCACAAGGTCCACAAGGCCCGCAGGGTGAACACGGACCACACGGTGGTGGATATGGTGCACACGATGAGGGCCCGCAAGGTTCACAAATTGGATACTGTCCACTAGTGAAGCAAGGCAGTGGCCCACAGCCGCCAATCGGCGTTGGCGGACACGGCTGACTGGGCTTGTAGCGAATCGGTCCGTTCTGATAGCAGCAGTACTCCCGCGGCGGCGGTATGTCGATGACTTGGGGTTTCGGCTGGCAGAGGAACGTCTGGCAGACTTCCCGCGGCTCGGTGATCCTCTTCGGATAGCACACCACGTACGGATCGGGGATCATCGACGGATAGTAGATCACCCGGGGCTCGCGTATCATTTGCGAGACCCACGTCAGTTTCGGGACCTTTATGACTCTGGTCACGTCGACCACCTTCGGTATGGTTATCTGACGGCATCGATTCACCACCATCGGCTCTGGGACGATTTTCTGATTGAAGACGACCTTCTTTTTGCATATCAAACGCGGCGGCTGCTGTATGGTGACGCATTTCGGCAGAGGAGGCGGTGGCCTTGGGGCGCACTGCGGCAGGGCTTCCAGCTCAGCTCCCGAATAGCATTGCGGTGACGGCTGTTGTAGGGGAGGATGAAGATGCGAGAATCAAAAGAAAGCAACCGACCAGTCGGGGGTCCTGAGAAACTCACCTCATAGGGTCCCGAGCAGGGATCGCACGGAGTGCAGCATGGAATGCAAGGATCGCACATTGCCTGAGGTATGATTTATCCTCTGAAATGAAGAACAACGATGTTGCGGTTAGTCATTCGTGTGGAAGCCCTTCAATGACCCTCGTTAGGCCCGTACCTTTTCAATGAATTTTTAAAAATGTCTTTTTTCGGTTTTTTTTTAACTAAAATTTAATTATTTGATCTGAAGGAGAAGCAGGACTGAAGTTGAATGGATTTTTTTCGAAAAATCTCAGAGGGGAATTTTTTTGATTTTTTTCCGAAGCCGACTAGATTTTTGGGGAGGGTGTACATACTCGTAAGTGGACGTAAACTTACCTAGCAAGTGAGCAAATCAGGATTTTTGTTAAGACTTCATGGTTTGACCGCAGTTCTGGGACACAGTGGGACTGCGGTCGGTTGCAGTGCGTTTTTGCTGCATCTGTCCACGTGGATGCAGTATTCGATGAAGAAAGCTTTCGGTGATTGCATGAGTCTTCCTGAAAAGGAAACGGGAACAAGGAGTTAAGAGGCCTTTCGACAGCAGGTTGGTTGCAGTGTCTTTTTGCTGCATCTGTCCACGTGGATGCAGTATTCGATGAAGAAGGCTTTCGGTGGGTGCATGAGTCTTCCTGAAAAGGAAACGAGAACAAAGGAGTTAAGAGGGCTTTCGACAGCAGGTTGGTTGCAGTGTCTTTTTGCTGCATCTGTCCACGTGGATGCAGTATTCGATGAAGAAGGCTTTCGGTGGGTGCATGAGTCTTCCTGAAAAGGAAACGAGAACAAAGGAGTTAAGAGGGCTTTCGACAGCCGTCAGACAGCAGGAGTTCATCACCGCCCTTCGAGATTACCCATCAAAACAGGAACCATCACTAAACTCACCTGAATCCCCTGACAAATGCTGGTAACAAATTGAAGGACGGGGACATGTCTTCGGGAACGACATCGCCGTCGAATTGCACTGATCAGCCGCGGGATAGTAAGCAACCTTGTCCCCATAAGCCGGTCCCGGTCTCCGATAGGGGTAACCATGAATAAACCACTTTGGGGTGTCGTCCTGGATACCATTGTTCTTGTTCACAGACCATTCACTCCACATGTTGCATGCCTTGATTTTCTTGATCTTGGGATCCTTCTACAAGGACAAATACTCTTTGTTAAGGAGGTCCTATTTGAGAGCCGCTCTGTTACCATGTGAGAGACGTGAGAATACGGCAACTCCATGTAACGCCCCTTGACCATCCTGTGAATCTTGAACCTCTTGTAGTCCGGATCGGAAGTCCCGGGAGTTAGGGCCGGTCGAAGCTGTGGAATGCCCTCATACTCAGCGCCCATGAAGTGGTCTTGGAAGACCTGTCAAAGAGGAAATTTGTTAACTCGTCACCGATCTCTTGGGAACTCACCATGTCGGCCCTTGGAACCACGCACGGGACAAAGGAAGTCATTGTTCAGGACTTTGGCCAAATTCTTGAATGAGAAGTGAGAATTTGGAATTTGGAGAAGGGGCCGCAAGGAGACTACAAAAAATGTTTTCAAAAATTTTCTGACAAGAGGCTTTGTCAAGGTTTATGTGAGAGTGTTTCCTCTGGGGTTTTTGTAAGGGCCTCAATCGGTCTCAGTGAAGAATTTAGTGAATGGCTGGACAAAGGCTGAACGGAAATTAAGTCGATTGACACAGAAATAGGGAGGCGGCGAGTACAAAAATGCAGTCCATGCGGACCATTTGGTTCGTGCTGTAACCCCTGTGGCACTTCCTGCGGACCGCGTGGCTATGTGGTCCGTGCTGTATATAGCCCTTGTGGCACTTCCTGCGGTCCCCTCGGGACCTCGGCCGGCTTGATGTGCGAAGCTGGAGACAGCTGGCGAAAGATCGTGCTGGATGGAGAGGCATGTTGAGAGAGGCCTAGGTCAACTTCGGACTGAAGCGCTCTAAGAAGAAGAGGAAGAAGGCACTTCCTGCCTGAGGCCCGTGAGGCCCGTGAGGCCCATGAGGCCCGTATCGACCTTGCAGCCCCTGTGGACCGTGCAGTCCTTGAGGCCCATGCACCCTTTGTCCGTCATGTCGGCCTTGTGGACCAGGTTAGGTTAGGTTATGTTAGGAAGGCTTTATGCTGTTGCTATTAGTTAAACCCGTGAAGGTCCATTGTGTGTGCCCTGTGTATGGACCATGTTGCTCTCCACGAAAGTTGAATTTGAATAAAACTGAAGTCATGGAGCTGTAGAAAAGGTGCTTAAGCGAAGGACTTAAGGCCCAACTTAACGAAATGTTTCGAATTGTTCTTGAGCTTCACTATATTCGCTCTTCTGGGGATGCGTGTATTCGCTCTCTCATGCATGCGTGTTTGACATTAGCTCATACGCGCTCATGTCTATTATAGTTGGTCCTTTATGTTGTGGCCTGAATATCTCACCAAAATTTGATTGCTAGCGGCAGCCCTTTCAAGCTTCAATGTTTCATTGATTCGATTCTAAGCAGCAGCAATTTCACAAAAAAAACTCTTCTTTAATTTTAAGGTCTTTACAGACTCCACAAGCAGTTGGGCCCTATTAGAGACCATTCAGAAGCGATATAAGCAAATTTCCCAAAAAGTTCGAATTTTAGTCCACCACCTTGGCAACCTCCAATCAATTTTGCTCAGGGCTTCGGAGCATTCATAAATGCCTTTGAAGCTACTTCACCCGTTGCCCACTCTGGGAATTTTCTGAAATCCTAAGTCACTGAGGAAAAAAACTAAATTTGTCTGACGAGACGCCTTGAAGCTTATTTCATCATATTCCCATTCGGCGTCTCAGAAAAAATTGAAAAAAATTAAAATTTGCGGTAAGAGTGGTCTCCTTGCCACTCATCCATGACCAGGACCTGTCTAAACCCTCTTCTCTCGTTCCAGGAAAACAGCATTTGGCCCAATTTTTTTGAAAGTGAAAAGAATAAGAATGTATTCCCTCACCGGCTTCAGAGGAACCTGCGGTCCCTACGGCCCCTATAGTTCATGCGGGCCCTGTGGAGTGTTCTCGTGTGGACCCTATCCGCCCTGTCCACCAACTCAACCATACGCATGTGGTCCATGTGGTTTACCAATCGCTTCGGGACCACGAATGCCCAATGGATCCGGTGGCCCAGCTGGAGCGTTGTATGCACGAGGAGTGGGAGCGCCATACGGACCCACTGGCCCCTGGGGACCGTGCAGCCCGCACGGACCGTTCGAACCACTGGCACCGTGTCAGACGTATTGTCCGTATGGACCGTGCCAAGGTCTTCAGTATAAAATTTGTTCATGAAGCTTTTGAGTGGATGAACCTTCTTGGACTTTAGTGAAATAAAGGGTTTCTGAGAATGTGTTTTCTGGTATTGGGGGACTTAAGGCGTTGATGTGGAAAACGAGCTCTTCTTCGGGTGGCACTACAGTCTGAGGTGGACATAGGCCTCAACCAACAAGCCTCTCGGGGTGATTCGATCTTTAGCCAGCTGCCTCCAATTATGCACCCCAAGTTGCCTGAGGTCCGTCTTTACTTGTTTGCATCATCGGTTTCGTAGGCGTCCTGTAATTGCGTTGTCCCGCGGGTGCTGTGTCGAAGACTCCATCCATTTGAGTTGGCAAACGATGGATTTTTGGGGTAAAACAAGATTGGGACTAAACAGAGCCCGGCTGCTGGAGCATCTCCACAGGAAGACTCAAAAAGAGGACTGTCCTCTCAAATAGAGCACTCTCCTCCCAAAAGAAGGACGGTTGGGACCCCTACATCAAGTGCCTTTGAACGTGTTCAGTACGATTTTCTAGAGGTGCTGTGTCGAAGACTATCATTTGAGTTGGTAAACGATGGATTTTTTGGGTGGAAAAAAATTGGGACCAAACAGAGCCTGGCTGCCGAAGCTTCTGCCCAGGATTTGACCACATTTGGGTCATTGGCGTCCTCTATGATCGCCGAGCGGTCCTGTCCATGCGCTCATTTTCGTACAACAGGTTAGTTGAGCTCCCTCTCCACTTCGACGTTGACGTCCTCAACGTCGCACATCAAGTTGGTTGAGGTCCCTCTCCACTTGAGTGCACCATCGGTTTCGTGGGCGTCCTCTATTTGCGTTGTCATTTGAGTTGGGAAGCGATGGATTTTTGGAGTAGAAAAAGATTGGGACTAAACAGAGCCCGGCTGCCGGAGCTTCTGCCCAAGATTTGACCAGATTTGGCCCTTGATTTGGGTCATTAGCGTCCTCTTTTGTGTTGTCCTACGGCCGCGGAGTCAAAGACTCTTCGGACTGAAGTGGTCCTGTCCATGCGCTCAATACATCAAGTTAGTTGGGCTCCCTCTCTACTTCGACGTTGTCGTTCCCAGCGTCGTACCTCAAGTTGGTTGAAGTCCCTCTCCATTTGAGTGCGCCACCTTAGACGTGGACGTCCTCTGTTGCGTTGTCCCAATTGTTCAGAGCCGAAGATTCTCCGGCACAGAGCCTTCAGTCCGCTTTGGGGTTTGAATTTCTTAGTCTTGCTAAGGACACCGTAGTAGAGATCGATGTCAACTCAATTCGAAAGCTAATAGCGTCGAAAGCCAACGAAAGATGGTCCCTTTTAAAAACCCCCTATCTGCCAAACCAACGAAAAAAGAGACTCATTCCCTTTCTAAATGTGTAGCCTCTCAGTTTATTGGTACTTAAAAATTGCAAAAACATCCAGAGAATTGTTAAGAGTCTTCCCTTGCAGTGGATTGGCCTTAGACATCACAGACAGATATTTCTGCTCGTTGAAATCCGTTCGAATGACTTCGCGCAATCCAGACTCACAGATATCTTGCTGCTTCCCTGTTCACATTCAGCAAGATCTTCCAGTTCTCACAGAAGGCAAAGTCTCATAGCAGTGCGCCTCGCAGGGGGCTGAGTACCGACACGGTCCTGTTCTTTTTATGCGTGCTAAAAGCCTTAAATGATGGACAGTAAATAAAGTGTGAAACTCAAATTTAGCTTACGTGGAAAGCAACATGGTCCGCAAGGCCCACATGGTGGACAAGGGCTATATGAGCCGCAAGGACTGCATGGTCCACAGGGGCTGCAAGGTCCACAGGGGCCACACGGTCCGCAGGAAGTGCCGCAGGGATTATAGCACGGACCACATGGACCACATGGACTGCAGCTGGGTACACAGGAGCCACAGGGAGTGCAGGGTCCATAGGGTACACAAGGAGCGTAGGGTCCACAGGGAGCGTAGGGTCCACAGGGAGCGCAGGGTCCACAGGGTGCGCAGGGTCCACAGGGGTCGCAATATGAATAGCAAGGGCTACACATCCTTTGAAGTCTTTTTTTCTGCAAAAGAAAGTCGCAGTTTTTGTAAAATTCTTTAGATTACGTCAGCTCTGAGGGTCTCACCGATTAGGGTCAAAGAAAGAAGTTATTTACGGAAAATTTGGATCCGCTTTTGAAGCCGAATGGAAAATTTATGAATTTTGAGTCGAAATCGAGACGAGGAGAAGATTCTTTTCTGAACATGACTTGCGTGATGTTTTAAAGGGAATTCGAAGGAGTACAGTGGTTTTCTACTTTATGCTGTATGTCGGCTGCCATGAGGGGAGCATGAGACGATGGTTCATGAGAGCGGAAGGGTTTTTGTCCGATCAAGCGACTTTTTCTGTTAGCATGGCGGCTGCCTAAGTAAACCAGGATGTGGTTGAAGACATAAGTTGAGAACTGATGGGTCCCTTGCTAGACCAGAGCAGCGGGTGGGAACGTCCATGCTGCCGGAGGAATGAGAGCAATCGAAAAAGGACCAATCAAACGCTTTTTGAGGAGATCGTGCAGAATCGACAGTCAAAAAAGGCCAGAAACTGTTTTCTTCGAAGGCGACGTGCTGTAGAGTGTGATTCAATTGGAGGTTACACTTTCAACTGACAACAAATTGTGCAAAAATTCAACAAATTTCAAAAATTTTTCTGTAAAAGGATGAAGAAATGCGGACATTTGAAAAACAAAAACAAAAACATCCGTTCATTTTCCACCACTTTTCCTTGCGAATCTTTCAGTAGTTCGTGCTCTCAAGCGTGGTTCAATGGAGGTTACACTTTTTGTTGACAACAAATTGTGCAAAAATTCGACAAATTGCAAATGTCTTTAGTTTTAAATAATGGAAAAATGTGGTCATTTGAGGATGTGTTATTCCTAAGAACATACATTTATTTTTCACTACTTTTTGATACGAAGTTGGACAACTTGTTCCAAGCGCCCGTTTGTTTTTGAGCACTCCCAATGAACCTCGTACCCACCGCTGTACCCAAAACAAAACAAGACACATTTCATATTTTAGAGTCATTCCACTTTATTTCAGTCGTTTTAAGAAAGCAATATCTATTCTGCCCTTCCTCTGTTCCCTTCTCAAGCCCTGCCTTGTTCACAAATTAAAGCACATCTACACGAGTCCAAATTTCCGTGTCCAATTTCCAGATCTGGGACTTCAGCAACAGAACCCATTAGAAAATGTCGGCTTTTTAATGCGTTTCGGACAACACGCTGCTGTGGCATAACATCGCATTGGTCTGTTGTCCAAGCCATGGGTCATGTAGGCGAACTTCAGCGGGTAAGAGGCTGGACAACAGCTCGCATAACCATTGCCAGATAGGCCACAGCATCCGTCTCTGCACATGGACCTCGGGCATTGGTCTTGAAGGCCATTCAACTTCCAGCACTCGCAATTGGTGTACATGACACCCATCCTCAGCTCGCGGCTGCAGCATTCGTCCGAGCCCGGGCCATAGGGTCCACAAGTCTGGCAGGAAGGAGGGCACATCTTTCCTTTGTTTTTTGATTTTCCAAAATTAGTTATCCAAACGATTGCTGAGAAAAATAGAAGAGGAGATGAGGCTTGGTTGGGAGCAGAATCACGGTCAGGAGGAGACTTACAAAATTTTGAAGAAATTTGAATTTTGACGAATGTTTTGTGGCCGAAAGTTTATTCAAAAATGATTCTTCTTTTCGAAAATTGCTCGGATTTTTCGACCCTCGCCTACTTGACGAGGACGAGAGTTTGGAATGTGATGTTAGTGAGGTAGAGCTGAAGGTTATGTGGGTTTCGACAAGTCTTTCATCAGGCGGTTGGGGTTTTTGGTTGTTTTTGATCGTAACGAGCACAAGTGGAGAGGGTCCTCAACCAATTTTCCCCAATTGGGGACAGCTTGCAGGTGTGTGCGCCATGGTTTCCTGGGCGTCCTCTATTTGCGTTGTCATTTGAGTTGGAAAACGATGGTTTTTTGGGGTAGAAAAAGATTGGGACCAAACAGAGTCTGACTGCCGGAGATGCTGCCCAGGATTTGACAGGATTTGATCAGATTTGGCCCTTGATTTGGGTCATTGGTGTCCTCTATTGCGTCGTCCCACGGGCTCTAAGTCGAAGAACCTTCAAGATCCCGTTTTCATTCATTCATCCATTCTCTCGTCTGACGCCTCTCTTTTATGGCTATCCATGGTCTTTCAAAAGGAGATATAAATAACACCCCTCCTTACTGAGTTTCAAATTTAAATTTATTGAGCAAAAACCATCTCTGGCTGACTTAACAAAAATTTTCCATAAAAAGAACAGGCCCAACATTTCTTGCAAATCTTCTTTAAAAGATACATTGTCCCCGTCGGTTTTTCATCAGTTTTTGACGTGCCTTCTACAAGTAGCATGGATAGCAACAGGGCGCATGGCAATTGTTCCATACTCGAGGATCTGGGATACCGCCCTCCATCAGTGGAGGGCTGACGTAGCAATTATCAGCACCAGCGGGCAATGGAACCGGAACTTCGCAGGACGGATGACTTGGTAGACCACATTGTGGTGTACTTACGCTGCCAGGGCATGGTCCACAAGGACCAAAAGAGCCACAAGGACCACAAGGTCCACAAGGGCCACAAGGTCCACAAGGATCACACGGTCCACCAG
Source organism: Myathropa florea (assembly GCA_930367185.1). NCBI lineage: Eukaryota > Metazoa > Arthropoda > Insecta > Diptera > Syrphidae > Myathropa > Myathropa florea. Next base: position 8,734,875 of record OV884005.1, on the reverse strand, counting down.
ATCCACAAGGTCCACAGGGAGTGCACATTGTCTTCTCAAATTGTCTGAAAAAGCGAGAGAAATGAACGATTTTCCTGTGAAATAATCAAGACAGCCGTACTGTCTCGAGGGTAACGTAGTAATTTGTGGTTATGTCCTAGTCCGACTTTAGGCCGAATGCGGTTTTTTTTCCTTTTCTAAAAATGAATTGCTCCTCAAATTTGTTTAGCCGGATGAAAATTTGCGATTTATTTGAAAAATGATTCAAAAATTCCTTCTTTCGAAACGCTAGGCTGTCTAGATGAATTTGAAGTGCTACAGTTGAGTCCTTTGCGATCAGTGGAATTTTTGAAAATTGGACTTAAATCAAAACACGTTGCATCAACTGGTCATTCTCTAGACTGTCCAAAGGAGGTCTCCTCAAAATGTCCCCAAATAGACTTCCGCCCGAGAACAAACAACTTGAGGCAAAATCTCCGCAACACCTTCAATCACAGCAAATCGAATTGAAATCAGCCTTCACTTTGAAAATTCAAATTAATTCGGAATCGTTTGGAACCAAAAACAGACAAAATTCTAGTAATTTTTTGACGTTCTAAAAAATTTTGGCAAAAGGTTAAAAATTAAAAAAAAAAATTTCCCAAGATGTGCAGTCCCTGCTTTTCCATCTCCGGGCCATGCGACCCTTCTATACCCTGCTGTACTTCCTGTGGCCCCTGTGGTCCATATGGACCCAGAGGTTCTTGCGGTCCATGTGATCCATGCAGACCCTGTGGACCTCATGGCCCTTATGAACCTTGTGGACATCCTGGACCTTGTGAACCTCGTGGATCTTATGGACCTCCTGGTCCTTGTGGCCCTAGTGGACCTTCTAGCCTTTGGAACCCTCTTAGTCCATATGAGGTGAGGATATGAATATAATTGATAACAAAATCAACATCTTCTCGAAGGCTACCAAATTGTCTCCATAGCGGTGTAGTGCTCCATGTGTCCCTTGCGGCTCTTGTGGCCATTGTGGCCCTTGTAACTCTTGGAGCCCTTGTGGCCCTTTTGGACCGTGTGGCCCTTGCGGATAATGTGGCCCTTGTTGCTCTTGCGGCTCTTCTTGCCTTCCTCAGTCATATCAATGTGGCTCTTGCGGGCCGTGCGGCCCTTGTGACCCTTGTGGCTCTTGTGGCCCTTGTTGCCCTTTTTTACCGTGTGGCCCTTGCGGCTTTTGCGGCTCTTGTGGACCTTGTGGCCCTTGTGGCTTTTGTGGCCTTTGTGGCCCTTGTAAACCTCGTGACCATTGCGGCTCTTGCGGCTTTTGTGGCCCTTGTGGCCCTTGCGGCTCTTGCGGCTCTTGTGGACCTTGTGGCTCTTGTAGCCCTTGTGGTCCTTGCGGCTCATCTGGCCTTCCTCAGTCATATCAATGCGGCCCTTGTGAGCGCGGTCCAAGTGGACCTTGTGGACATGAATGCTTTCCTTAATATTGCGGACATGGAATGGGATATAGGACATATTCAGACCAGCCCCTGCACGCTTTAAAATTCAACTAACTTCAGTCTCTGTTCTCTTTCAGCCCCGAGGGCGTATAGATCGGTTGCTAAACAAATCCGTTTTGTACTCAACGCTGGACTATGCCAGACGAAATGGAACACAAGACTTCTTACCAATTTCACAACAGTTGCCAAGTTGTCGGCCCCATTGCGTGGATGTGTGTCGCTGTGGTCCACGTAAGTTCAGAAGACTGCATCCAGTGAAGCTGGCCGAAAGGCGATCTAATGTTGGTTCTGTTGTCACCCCTAGGCAAAGGGATTCCGAAGAAGTGGTAGTGTATTCATTTCCATAGCCCAGGAAGTGACAATGAGCATTGGAATTGACGATGGGGCGCATGCGCGAAATCATCGTCCAAGTGCCACTGAAGGAGAGGAAGAAAACGAGATATGATGAAAAAATCATATGAGATGATGTATGAAACACGAACGGGAACAAAAAAAAGACGGTTGCGGTTATGAAAGACGCGTCCTTAGGAGTCCTAGGAGTCTAAACTTCACATTACGCGACAAACGGGGGGAGGACTCATCAGAAGATAGATAGGACGAGGGTGTTGTGGCATCACCCGATATATGCTTCTTAGGCCAACGCGTCACTTCTTTTCAAATAAAATAAAAGAGGGAACAGAAAGATTTGTTAACGATTTCTTCCGCTCTCTCGCTCTCTGTCTGTTTGTCTCTCTATGAGTTCGAAACTCAGCATGGATCCACAAAGAGGTGTGGCCACGAACTATTGTTTAAAATGACTATCTTCTGTAAATTGTGCGCGATAAGGATGAAGTTCAAGGCTCATTATAGTCAGATAATTTCGACGAATGCCTTAATAGCTCAGAGGTTTTTAGACTTAGGACCACAATTGATGGCTCAAAATACTCCTTTTAACCGCCTTCTTGGACGCAAAAGGATCTGTGGTCTAAAATTGGAGTTGACTTTGAATGTTAAAAGCAGACTCTGTAGAAACTGCTTTTAAGTCCGTCTCGGACTGTAGCAGCACCCAAAGCAGAAGAAGAATGTCTTCTGCTGCTACCTTTACCCTGAAACCGGAGCTAGGTTTGATAAGCAACATTTTTCTTGAGCCCAGAACTTCCTTCTTCCTCAAGCGACTGAATGTTGGAGGCTACTAGGACCTGTTGTGCTAGGCAGATTTAATTGCTGCCCAAGCAGGTCAATTTTCGAATAACGAACGTACTTTTGAACGACATGGGCTTCAAGTTTCAACTTCAAACGCGCATTTGGAGCACAGAAGAGCAATTTCTTCATTTGGTCCCCCAAATTATACACACCTAGCAGAGACCACAACCACTTAACTACGGTAGACATTGTCATTATGTTGAGTAAAGACGACGTACAGTTGCCGATGCCAAAGATGAGATTTCAAATTTCTAGCCTTAAGGGTTAACTTTAACGGCCGTAAAGAAAGTTGAAAGAACTGAAGGCTCATTTGAGTCATAAAACCACACAAGCGATAGGATACACAAAAACCATACACTGAATATATAGTAACCATTTCGTTCAGTTTCGTTAAGTTTCGTTAAGTTCGTTAAAACCATACACTGGAAACATATTAACCATTTCGTTTTGTTTCGTTAAGTTCGTTAAGTACGTTAAAACCATACACTGGAAACAGTAACCATTTCGTTCAGTTTCGTTAAGTTCGTTAAAACCATACACTGGAAACATATTAACCATTTTGTTCAGTTTCGTTAAGTTTCGTTAAGTTCGTTAAAACCATACACTGGAAACATAGTAACCATTTCGTTCAGTTTCGTTAAGTTCGTTAAGTTTCGTTAAGTTCGTTCAATTCGTTCGTCACTTTTGCCTATTAACACGGGAGCGATATGAATCGCTCTCTACGTATGCAACTGTCAGTTGACAGCTGAATTCTCTTTAAGATTTTGTGAGGAACTATGGACACTTTAAAATTGGACGATGCTTCCGGTTACCTTTCGTCTGTTTTTGACATAAGTTTGCGAGCGGCCCCTATACTACACAATGTCTACCGATGACTTGAGACCCAAACCCACCCCAGACCCATTCTGTTACCAAAAACTCCCTCACTTTGTCCAAACACACTAACGGGACAAAAAAAAACTCAAATTCCTTTGAATCATTCGTCAAATTTTCGCTGATTGATCAAAAGTTCAGAATTATTTCTCTCGAATTCAAAATTTCCAAGAAAAAAACACATTTTCCCATTTCGACGAACCTTTGGCTCCCTAAATTCTTGAAAAAATGTACGCTCCATCTTGCGGACTCGATCCAGTTCGGCCCCTTGAACTCTGCTTTGGACCATATCCGGTAAGTAGGAGATCTCCTGTGGTAGCCGCACATTTCATTTTCCCTCTCAGTTTGTAGGCCGAATCCGACGCCGCTTGAAGGCGGGCAAGATGTACGACACGTGGGATTGCTACAAACGCAATGGCATCCAAGATCATCCCCCATCCGAGGTGAAAGTTGGTGTACCAAGACGTTATTGGCAGCTATTACCGACAACAACTCCCCTGCAGCCTTGTGGGAGTTGTAACTGTGGTCGGGGTTGTTGTTGGTAAGCAGCGATCTATCTTCTTTTTATGGGGCTACAATCAAGCGCGGACCTGGGCCTCAACCAAGAAACCTCTCCAGTCAGTCTCTCTCAAGCTAGTCTCTCCAGTCGGATTTTTCAGACAGCTTCTCTAACCAGCACGATCTTTTGCTAGTTGTCGCCAATTGCGCACACCATGTTCTTTGAGGCCATCCTCCACTTGAGTGCGCCACCTTAGACGTGTGTGTCCTCTGTTGCCTAGGCGATTAGTTCTTGACGTTCTTTTCTCTTGCGTTGTCCTACTGGAGACATAAATTCTGGAACTGCAAAAAGAAAAAAGCGTTCATCTAAAAGGAACCCCAAGGTATCGCCTATGTCCCACCATTGGCAGGCTGACTGATATGCAGAGCCACCAATTCCTGTCAAGATAATGACAAAAAAGTGGCTTTAACTGAGACAGCTTTGGGATGTTTAAGGACTCCTAAAAGGTCAAGAAATCCAAGTCCAGACCCAAGATTAACCCCAAAGAATTCGAACAATTCGCAGGTTATGTCAAAATAAGGATTCTCAAGACGGATTCACTGAACCCATCTCACCACGATGTCAATAAGACTACCATTACCCGGGTCTAATGGACTAATCGGACCCCTATTAGACTAAACTTCCATGATCCACTGAAATCCACCCTTCCCCTGGCCGTCACATGCGGCACCGGGTTACAGCGAGGATCTGTGTGTCCTTGGTGTCACCTTAATGAGATATTAAACGGCCATTTGTTATCCATCGCACACACGCCCGTCCGGGCCCGGCGTTCTGTCACACAAGACACCAGATTGATTGATTGATTGCTTGAGGCCCGTCTCCACTTGGGTGCGCCTCCATGGACGTGGTCGTGGAAGAGGCGCTCGACCACATAAGCAAGAAAAGTCGAAAAATTCGTTGCGGAGTCCACATTGGTCATAGATTCCACCTGATAAAGTGCAAACAAAAATCGAAAAGAATGTGTTTTTTTTTTTATTTTTTCGTATAGGGTACCCTAGGGCACAATAGATCTTAAAGCTCGCGGTGCAATCTGCCCTCAACAATAAAAATAGGGTACCCTACTGTACGCAGTCACCTTTCGCCAGCGCCTCAAATGTTCTTTCAGCCTCTTCTCTCGTGACCCAGTAAAGCATAAATAATCGAACAGAGCACACCATCGTTGGAGCAGCAAAAGTTCACGGCATTCATTTGCCTATCACCAAACGGCAGATAGTTTATTCAGGACCGAACAGCGACTAGATACTTGTCGGCGTGAGCCGGCGTTCGAGAATCAGTTTCAGTCGATCGGTCGTCGGAGTTAAGTCGTCTCGAGGAGAGCAACCGAGAGAATAGAGACGACCAAGTCGTTTGGTTTCGCGTTACGGATTGTGTAAGTGCTCGTCTGGTGTGTTGCAAGTGATAAGTGCAAGAATATCCATAAGACAAGGCACGAGAATTTTGAGATCGCGTGTTTATCGAATTTGTGCGGTTCCTGGAGACAAGTGCTGTGGGATTTGGTGACGTGGACAAGTGACAAAATTTTGAATTTGAATTTGAGTTATGCTGCAATCCGGTGGGGTTATCTCTTCGGTGTGACATGGAATGAGTGGTGATGTGTGGGGGAGATGAACAGAGTGGAGGATGAGCGAGATTATGTTCGTCTGAGAAGAGATCTGTTGGGGGACTTCTATGATTTCTTTGGGATTTTTCTTTAAAAAAGTGTTGTTCAAAGTTTCTGAGAGCAAGGATAGACTGAAAGTGAAGTTTAACAACACAACAGCACGGACAACACGAGAAGTCTCTGTAGAAACTGCTTCTAAGTCCACCTCGGACTATGGCAGTACACAAAGCAGAACAACCTGTTGCTACCTTTACCCTGAAACCGGATATAGGTTTGATTAGCAAAAGTGTTCTTGAATCCACAACCTCCTTCTGCCTCAAGCAATTTACAGGAGATCTCTTGTGATCTCTGATTCTCTCCATCAGCTTGCAGGCCTCCTTTTCATTTCTAACTGATTCGGAAGAAATTGTGGTGAACCGTTGCAATTAAAACTCCTATCATACGAGCTGGAAGTAGAATTAAGTGGTTAGACCCGGGTACGTCCATTTTATTGATTATCCAGGCTTAGTTCTTGAGCTTAAAAGATTCTTTAAGCCAAAAACACGCACAACACCTGAAGTTTCTATGCCAGCTAGTCCTCAGTCACTTCGTATTGTAACAACACCTAAAGCAGAAGAAGAAGATGTTCACCCTTTCTTCTACCATCGATCTTTATCCTGAAACCGGATCTAGCCTTGAGTAGTAGAAGCGTTCCAGAGTCCACTACTTGTTCAAGCGACTCACTGCTCATTTTCATTTCAAAATGTCGAAGATGTTGTGGTGAACCGTTGTAACTGAAAGCCGGGATGGAAGTAGTTTGAAGCGGCTTGATAATGCACTTAAACCAAAGCTTAGGGTCCATTTTGGTGATTATCCGGGCTTATGACACATGAGGACATGTGTGAGTCTTTCACTAAAATTCGCTGTAGGATCCGTCTGCTGATGCCAAATTGCGTGGCCCGTCGTCTGGTTGAAGTTTCTTCGTTCTCAGCGACATCAACAGCCATAGCTGTGATATTCTCGGCCAAACGACCAGTCCGGTGGCGACCACGTCCTGCATGGTCTCTTGTGGTTCCAGTCTGTTCGAGTCGAGTAGCTAAGCGCCGGAATGATTGCCCAGTTGGCGCGATACAATCAGGAAATCGACGTCAAAATTCACACCACCAACCACTAGTAAGCTCTTGACTGTACACAGAACTACGTTCCTTCTTGCGACTGATTGTTGCCTTCATCGGGCCAAAACAGAGACACTGCTTTGTTTGAAAATGGACAGAACTGGGTTTCTTCTAACATCTGTTTATGGGTTTGATCAGGCCAAAAGAGATCCGCTCGCTTGATTTAGAATCGGACCCTTTTCCTCTTTCTCTGACTGTCGTCTAGATCTTCAAACTCGACGAGATCTAAAAACACGTAAAGCAGTCATACAAGAGTCTCTTAAGACGCTCCTTTCTTTCGCGAACTACTCTCCAATTGTGTCCAAGACAAACCTGTCCGACCTTCTCTTTGCTTTGCTGGTTAAAAAGCCGTGCATCACTCGCAACAACTGGGAGCTTGGAAGTAAAATGTAAGACAGTAAGACACCTCTGAGCACAATGGACCAGTATTTGAGCCTGAGACGACTGGATGGCGCAGTTGGTTAAGTGCTTGCCCCAAGTTAGAGGGGTCCCAGGTTCGAATCCCAGTGAAATCGAATCTGGTCCAGTCGCACTTTGTCGTTGGGATCAAATTAACGGCACTGAAGTAGGTTGCTACCTGGCAGTACAATGGACTAGTTTTGAGTCTGAGTGCTCCAGTAGCGTTTCAAAAATCCTCCGAAAAAAAAGAAAGAGAAAAAAATTGAGCCTGAGTGCTCCAGTGTAGTATTTTTTTAAAAAGACGACACATCTGAATGCGCCCCTTTCATCCCATAGCCAGCATTCGTTTCCCCAAACCGCTTGCTTCAGAGGTCACCCAACTTTATGAGAATCAACAAGTACAGTGATTTCTTCTGTTTTTGACTTTGCACAGCTGCAATGACTTCGTCTTTCATTTCAAGTCTCTTTTTGGCAACTTCCAAATAAGGAACACATTTGAAGACCGACTCCCTCGATTTTCTTGTGTCGCCCTGACATTCTGGTGCCACAGGGTGACGCCCTTTGCCTTGTCATTTCCCCCGTCAGACAAAAATCCCTCAAAAAAATCAAATGCTCAGTCCTCCTGGTGCACTTTGGAACTGTAATAAAAAGCGTTTAATCCACCAAATCAATGAAACGCAATAAACATTCAAAAATTCATGACCATCCCTCCACTGAACTAGACCACATTCAAGAAGTTAATGCAATCGAACCTACAACAATTTTACCCTCATCGCCACACCGGAAAAAAAAACAACATCGTCTCAATCTGAGCGATTAGAGCAAACCGAACCGATAACACGGACAGAGTCAGAGAACTTCCTCGCGGAGGCCAAAATGTTATCACTGTCCCACTGCCCAAAATAGTGTCTATCCACCCCAAATCTCATGCGTCTTGTTTCCAATTCATTGATGCAAACCACCGCGAGCACAGTGATTTCGTGCGACGATTGAACAAAACAAAAAGAGTGAAAGTGTCAGCCTCGATTTTTGGTGGTTTCTTTTTAGATTCTTCGCCTCTTCAAAATGGGAGTACACAGCGAAGTGTAACAAATCGAAGCAAGACAGTTAAAGAAGCAAAGATTGTATCTCGATGTTTGAAACGTGCGAATTGTGTAATGGTGGACAAAGAAGTGCGGAAAGTTCCTCTCAAAAGGAGAAAAAACAATAAATTTCATCATCGGCGGGGCTGTTCACGTCTCGCGGGCATCACTGTTGCATTGCCAATCGGACGGGTGCCCCGATGGGCTGTGTTCAGCGCCGTTGTTATCGTCGTCTGTATCGCCTGGAGTTCAGCTGTGGGTTATGTGGACGCTGCCGCCGCAAGGAACGACGAAGATAGTAAGTGAAGAATTTGTCTCTGATGTCATCTGTGGAATTAATTTAAGAGTTTGTTGTTGTTTTTTTTTTTGTTCCTGGTGCCTGGTGGCAGTTGACACATTCAAATGTGGAGTAGTCGTTTCGTGGGTTCAGCTGCGTCGCGAATTGATTGCAATTGACGCCTAGTTTTAGATTTTTTCGCTGCGATAAAATTAATTAAAACTGGTTAGCTGGTTTTGTGATGGAGAGTGGTGCTTGGAATTGAGGATGTGACCTTAGAAGGCAATCGACTGGGGAGATGGGAAAAGTTTTGAGGAAATTGTCAACCAAAGTTGAAGCTTCTGAGAGTTGGAGCGTTCTATCCGTTCTATGATTCAGTCACAAGTTCCGCCTTAAGCTTCAGAATCATTGAGATCCCCTTCGAAAGAACAAGACGGCATCGAGCAAAATTTAGACCATCACAGTCTATCTTTACGACACAATGACCTTACTTCTCAGCCCTACAATTGTCTAGCCCTACGGGGAAGAAGGCTGCTAACACTAGGCAGTAAATTCTTCGACGAGCTGGAGGATCTGAATAAAATAGAGCCCCCCATAGAGCCCCCCTCTTGAACGTACACAGAACTACATTCCTTCTTGCGTCTGTTTGCCGCTCTCATCAGACCCAAAGAGAGATGCTGTGTTTTGTTTGAAAATGGATAGAATTGCGTTTCTTCTTACGTCTGTTCTAATCGCGTCGTTGCTTTCAAAAAGAGCCTTTAGAAACGAGCTCTGTTCCTCATTCTAACTGTCATCATGGACAACTGAATGTCGCAGTTGGTTAAGTAGAGCCCCCCCCCTCCCCTCCACACCCAGGGCACAATGGACCCAACTGTTGGTCTCAGTGAGCCGCGACCCAGTCGCAAGGGCACCCTACCAACCTACCTACCTACCCTACTTCCCAGCCCAGCAACCCATGGAGGGTCTGAGTCTGCATTAATGCCGCTTTTCATCCATGGGCCACGGAGACGCAGTCTTTTGTCTGCGATCACTTGGTCTTTAAACCGTAGCTCCAGGGTTCCTCTTCCCCTCGAACCAAGAGTCTTGACTCTTTCAGCCGGAGCATTGGTATTCATACGCCCGATGTGGTCAACAACTACTCGGCGCCCAGTTGGAGAAGTTTTGTTTTTAAAGGGAGTCGCTCTTAGTGATCTACAAGGAGTTAGGACCTTTCGCAGGTTTTAATTTGGCTTCAATTTTGTTGACTAGGAAGTGCTCTGCAGTGTCATCGATACCTCCACAAGCGGCGCAGAGCGTTCCATCGCTTGGGCCAAGTACATTTGGGTGTTTGTCGAAGGTGTAGGGGGCCCCTTAATATGACGTAAGCTGTCTGCAGTCTCTTCTGACAAGAAAGCCGCTGATTTCTTACAGAGCATGCGCTTGGTCTCTCTACATCCTGGAGATTCATGCCACCTCCGGTTGTGCTTTCGAGAGGTCCAACCATCGATGAAAGCCCTAAACAAGGGCGCAGACAGTCATAGCGCAGGTCCTGAGAGTGCCTCCTGTAATCCTCGTCTTGGAAGTTCATCGGCGATCTTATTTCCTGTGATCCCATGGTGACCCGGGACCTAGGCAAGTCTTAGCGAATTTAAACTGACATGTCTTACAAGTCATTCTACATCAAGATAGACCCTCATATAGTTAAAGTTGACTGTCGACGACTGTTATCTAAACTGAACTCACTGACTTCCAAACACAGTGCTAGTAGCCTCCTCCCCTCTCAGGTTCACCCCAGGACTGCAGCCATTGTCCCATGGGCACGGAATCGAAGGTGGTGAGTCTTCAAGCAACTTCTTCTTCTTCTTCTTAGGGCGTCAAGCAACTTATAATAATAATGGCGGCGCTACAGTCCGAGGTGGACCTGGGCCTAGCTTCTCACCAACCACTTGTGTTGTGCGTGCTATTGTTCTTTCACGAGTGGAGCAAGCAACTTATTCCGACAAAATTTCTAAGAATATCGCCAAAAACACATGTAAACTCAAACAGTGTTCACTGTTTGTGTGCCAAAAGGGGATATCACAAAGGTCGCCTCCAAACAACTAACCATGTCATTCCCGCCTTAAAATCTCAACTTATTACGCTTCTCCAATCAATTCCCTATCCATTGATATACCCTGCATCGCTTAATTCGTCCTAGTTCCCAAGAAAATCGTTTCAGAAAACCCCATGTTTTCAAAAATCATGCATTTCTTGTGACAAAGTAAGATCCTCCGAACTGTACTTCCCAGCAACCACCCGCCGCACTCCCGTTTCAAAATCTTACCTTATTTCGCTTCTCCAATCAATTTCCTTTCCATTCTGATATCTCACATCCTTCAATTCGTCCTAGATCCCGAGAAATTCGTTTCACAAAATTTTGCAATCATCAAATCCACTCCGACGAAAATTCGTTGTTTTTCGGCAAAAAAAATGCGAGTCTTTGGTGATAGAAGTTGACTGCATTTTTTCGTGTGAATCGTGCTCTTTTTTCAAAATTCGATTTTCTGCGTTTTTGAACTGAAATTTCACCTCAAATCTGAGGGGCTGAAAGTGAGAATGATAACCGGTGTGAATTCAATCAAAAATTTCGCTGGAAATCCTTGAAAAGAGGAGAACACTGAATTTTCCTCTCTTCCATGACGTCACAGTTGAACTCATTCAAATCGAATTTTCAGTCACCCAGAGTGTGCGCAACAAAATTTAGATCACAAATCATCTGCTCCTCCTGACCATCTCTCGCCCAAGACTTGGCACCAGCGATCCATCGGTCCACAGCAACGACTTGGCACACATTCCCTCGCCTTAATTGCATACGCAATCGTTACTTTGTGTGCATTCCACAGCGGCACCCTGAGTGTGGAGTGCATCCCGCGACCGAGCATCTGTCAAGCTCAATAAATCGATTCATTAAGCAGTGGCCGCGTTCAATTGAGTCGCCAACTGAGCCGCATGCCGCCGCGACAATCATTAAGGTCGCTCTGCAGCTACGATCGAATCACTTGAGCAGAAGGGACAACCGCGCGATTGTGTGTGGATCTGGGTCAATGGTCGTTCCACAGATAAGCGTGACTCCCCGGCAGTTGATCCCGCGAAACGAAATACACTTGACCACCATCAAGCGTCGCGCTTATCTGGCGCGCTTATGCAACCGTCGTCGGCGTTCGCTCGCTCTATCAGTTCTCACACGTTTTGTATTTACTTCCAGGTGGCCTCGTCGATCTGCTGAAGGCGTTCCGCTTCCCGGACCTGCCCGCCGGGATCGTTCAGGCGAAGGGCTTCTGCGGCAGCGAGAGGACCCCGTACACGGAGTCGTACCCCTCGCCAGCGTTCAAGCTCAGCAAGGAGGCGATGCTCACCATCGAGACGTCCATGGTGTTCCCGAATGGCTTCCCGGAGGATTTCTCGATCCTGATCGCCCTGAAGCCCAACAACCGAACGCAGTCGAGGGTGCCCGTGTTCACGATCTACTCGGAGGAGAGCGACGACGTGCTGTCGGTGTCGATCGGACGGGAGATCGGCATGATCTACCAGCAGGTGGAGGGCGGGCCGCACTCCCAGCGGAACGACATCAACTTTGGGATCGGCATTGCGGACGACAATTGGCACCGGATCGGCATCAGCGTGAAGGGAAATGCGGCGACGCTGATCCTGGACTGCAACAAGCAAGTCACTCGCCGCGTCGAGAGGCAGCTGGGCTCCTCCATCCCCACGAACGGACTCATCCTGACCGGGATACAGATGAGGGACGACGAGGGCTTCTTCACGGGCGACATCCAGATGATGCATGTGTCCGACACCCCGGACGCCGGCTACGACATCTGCTCGAAGTACGTCCCCTCGTGTAGGCAGGAGTCGACCGTCAGCACGATCAGCTCGGGCCCTGACGGGATTCGAAGGTTCTCGTCGACTACTTGGACGTCTGGTGACGGCGAGTCTGGATCTGTGACGTACGAGAGTTCCAGCAGTTTGACTGGTGGTGGCGGAGGTTTTGGAACGGGTGGAGGATCCACGTATCACGGCTCGAGTGGGGGATCCCTGGAGGGAGCGGCAGGAGGGAGGGGCAGCTCATCAGGCGGGTTCAGCTACCACTCGTCTTCAAGTGGGGGCAGTGGGGGCGGTGGAGCTGGCATCAGCTTGAGTGGAGGCGGCTCTGGAGGTGGTGTGGTGTATGAATCCAGTTCCAGTTCCTCGGCTGCAGGAGGTGGCGGGTCAATGTATGAGATGTCAGGGTCTGGCGGACTGTCGGGAGGCGGTATCGCTCAGAGTGGCACTGGTTATCACATCTCAAGCGGTGGCGCTGGATCGGGTTACGACATCTCCTCGACTGGTGGCAGCACTTCCCTAGATCTTGACGGGCAAGGCATCCTCTTAACCACCGCTCGTCCCAACGAAGGCGAGGACTCTGGGAGGTCACTCTTCGGAGGTGGACTCAACGGCTTCCCGGAGTTCGCGCCAAATTCAACTGAAGACGACGCCAACTCCCAGGAGGACAGTGCGGGTCTGGAGGATGACTTCGACTTAAATTCACTGAATGCCGGCTTAGGCGGTGGCTCCAGAGGACGGAAGAAGCCCAAATCGCGCAAAAAGAGCAAAAAACTTGAGCCGGACTTGGAAGCAAGCTCGACAGCTCTTGGACCTGCTGAGCCTGACCGAAGGAGCAACCAAACTGGACTGGGGTCGTATGACCCAAGCACCGTGACATGCTATCCCGGGCCGCGGGGATACACCGGACTACCAGGACCCCCAGGAGAGCGAGGACCGAAGGGAGACCCAGGCAGAGACGGCCTGTCAGGGCAGTTGGGCGCTCCGGGCGCACCGGGGCACGTCTTTGTTGTGCCAGTAAGTGTGTGTGTCTTCCCCGTTGGAATTTTCTTTGATTTTGTCTTCCTAGGTGAGTCAGAGCAACGACAAGGGACCGGATACCCACGCGGAGGCTCTGAGGCAGATGCTGTCGCAACACATGGTAAGCCACTCTCATTCATTTGCGAGGTTCATCCATCAAAAGCATTCTCTCTCCCAAGATGTCCATGAAAGGCCCCGACGGGCCGATGGGATTGACTGGACTTCCAGGACCAGCGGGGCCACCAGGTCCGCAAGGCTCCAAGGGCGAGCCGGGCGATGTTGGGGAGCCGGTGAGTTGCGATCTCCTTCCTCAGGATTTGCCAAGACTCATGCTTCTTCCGTTTAGGGTGTTCGAGGTCTACGAGGGCCTTCAGGTCTCCAAGGACGCGAGGGCCGTCGCGGGCGATCTGGCAGAGACGGCGAGCGGGGAGCCGTGGGACCCACAGGTCCGAAGGGGGAAATAGGACCGATCGGAGCGTCAGGACTTCCCGGCGACAAGGGGCACCGTGGCGTGCAAGGAGCGAGCGGGGAGAAAGGACAACAAGGCGTTGAGGGACAACCCGGCGAGGAGGGACCTCCTGGACTCCCAGGACTTCCTGGCGAGCTGGTAAGTCACTGGAATCTCAAACGAAGCACTCATCGTATTTGGTTGACAGGGCCCACGAGGTTTTCTAGGACCCCGTGGCTTCCCAGGACCCGCAGGTAACCCCGGTCTCCCAGGCAACGAAGGACCACAGGGACTCAAGGGCAACCCTGGCATGGCTGGACCACCTGGCTCTCCTGGTCAACAAGGCCCCTCAGGTCCCACAGGTGCCCCTGGGCACCAAGGCAATCTTGGATCACCCGGCATCCCCGGCCCATCGGGGAAGGCTGGTCTGCCAGGTCTTCCCGGCGCAGATGGCTCTCCAGGGCGGCCGGGGACTCCAGGAACGATCGGATCTAAGGGCGATCAGGGAATGCAAGGAGTGCAGGGCCCCGTCGGTTTCCCCGGACCGCGAGGACCGAAAGGCGACGACGGGCCACGGGGACCGATGGGAGACAAGGGTGACACCGGCGAACGTGGATTGGATGGCGAAAAAGGCGACGCCGGCTTGCAGGGGGAGCGCGGGACACCAGGTTCACCTGGAAGTCCCGGTCCAGAGGGCCCCGAAGGACCAAAGGGCTTCGAAGGGCCACGCGGTGAAACTGGTGACATTGGCCCCACGGGGGAAAAAGGCAAACAAGGCCCACAGGGATTCCAAGGCTATCCCGGTGCCACCGGTGACAAGGGAGACAAAGGAGCCACTGGCGCCACTGGTCCGGCAGGCATGAAGGGAGAAAGAGGTCTACAGGGCACCCAAGGCGAGCGAGGCGAAACCGGTCCGAGGGGCTTCCGCGGCTCTAGAGGACGTCGTGGCAATGAAGGCACTCCGGGACCAAAAGGAGATACTGGTCAGCCAGGACCACCGGGAGCTCAAGGCGAAGCGGGAGCACAAGGCGCTGAAGGACCAAGAGGATTCATCGGAATGCCGGGGCCACCAGGAGCTGATGGCAAAAACGGACCCGCTGGCCCACCCGGCGAACGGGGACAACCGGTAACTTGAAAGTCTCCCTCTCTCAGCAACTGCTTCTAAATCCTTTTCCTCTTTAAGGGCGAACCAGGAAAACCGGGACCATCTGGCGAACCAGGAGTGATTGGACCACGCGGAGTCACGGGTGACCCGGGGCCCGTAGGCGAGCCGGGAGTGCCGGGTCTGCCAGGGCTCCCAGGAGAATCTGGACTGCCTGGTGACGCCGGCAAGGAAGGACAACCCGGCCCACCTGGGCCCATGGGCAACCCCGGACCGCAAGGCCCGACAGGTCTGCCAGGCTTCCCCGGAGAACGCGGACATCAAGGTCAACCGGGGCTCTCTGGACTCAAGGGGGAAATCGGCTTGCCCGGAGCTCCGGGTTTGCCAGGCGACAAGGGACAAGCGGGCGAGGCAGGAAAAGACGGACCACAGGGGCAGATGGGACGGCCAGGACCCACGGGAAATGTGGGCGCTCCGGGCAGCAAGGGCGAGCCAGGCGAACGGGGGCCGGTAGGACCAACTGGACGTGATGGATTGACAGGCCTGCGGGGGCTACCGGGACCACCAGGGCCTATGGGCATCCCGGGCGAGGATGGCGACAAGGGCGAGGGCGGCCCACCGGGAGAAAAGGGCCTCAAGGGTGCACAGGGGGAGACGGTAACCACGTTTCAAGTCCCACAAGTCGGCGATTCTAACTTCTTTTCTTTCTAGGGACCCATTGGATCAGCAGGTCCTCAAGGTCCTCGAGGTGAATCGGGGCCACCCGGAACACCCGGTGACAAGGGGCCCCCTGGCGAGATGGGACGGCACGGAGTCAAAGGCGAAGACGGCAAGCAAGGCATTGCAGGTCCCCCAGGCAACATTGGACTGCAAGGACTTCCTGGACCGCCGGGAATCAAGGGCGAACGCGGCGACGACGGCATGGTTGGACCCATTGGACCGATAGGAATACCTGGAGAGCCTGGCCGCCGCGGACCGAAGGGCTCAGTAGGTGCGACAGGAAAGACGGGAGTACCAGGCCCGATCGGGTTCCCCGGTGCGGACGGACCGCAAGGAAAACCCGGTCCGATTGGTGCCCCAGGAAGGATGGGAGAACGCGGACCACACGGGCCGAAGGGCGAGGAGGGAAAGTCTGGTGTGCCTGGTCCGCCCGGCAAGCAAGGCAACCCGGGTCCAGACGGCCCAAAGGGGGCCGTTGGTGCTCGTGGTTACCCGGGAAACAATGGCGAACCGGGAATTTCCGGACTCAAAGGCGAACAGGGCAAGGACGGCGAAGACGGAAAGCAGGGAGAACAAGGTCCGCCCGGTGACTACGGACCACCAGGACGAGTTGGGGAATCAGGTCCCCCCGGCAAGCAGGGCCCCGAAGGACCATCAGGGCTACAGGGCAGCACTGGCCCCACCGGCGAAAAGGGCGACAGAGGCGACATAGGCCCCCCAGGGCCAATGGGCATCATCGGACCTCAAGGTTTGCCAGGCACCCAGGGACCACCCGGTTCGAGAGGATCCCCGGGGAGCGTGGGTGAAACCGGAAGACCTGGAAGTATTGGAGCATCAGGTCCCAATGGAAAGGTGGGCGAACCAGGACCAGCGGGAGAGAAGGGAGATCGCGGGCGACGCGGTCAGAAGGGCCACCGCGGAGAGCTCGGCTTGGTCGGCATGAAGGGCGATCAGGGGGAGAAGGGGGATCGTGGAATGCGAGGCCCTCAGGGACCTGAAGGTCGAAAGGGTGAAGTCGGGCCAATGGGCCAGATGGGTCTTAAGGGAAACGATGGACCACAGGGCACTCCAGGAGACTCCGGCCCAATGGGCCCGAAGGGAACCGATGGCGCCACAGGGAATAAAGGTGACATGGGACCACATGGACCCCCAGGACCGCCTGGTGCTCCTGCAGATGCTCCACTCATCCCGCCAGAACTCCTCTTCCAAATGGGAGAGTATGGCGCCACAAAGGCCGAAATCCGACGCAGAAGAGACCTCTCAAGCTCCGAGGACATCACAGCACTGGACGATGACGACAGCTTCAACGAGTTAATGGGCATCCCAACCCCAGACAAGACCTCCAAGCGGAAGGTGAAGAAGAAGAAGGCCAAGAAGGACGACCTGCCGCCGAAGTTCCTAGACATGTACGGCGCCATATACTCCATGCGCCAGGACTTGGACCGCATTCGCAAGCCGCTCGGCACGCAAGACAGCCCGGCGCGCACGTGTCGGGATCTCCACTTCGGACACCCGCACCTCACGGACGGATGGTACTGGATCGACCCGAACGCCGGCATGCCAGACGACGCCATACACGTCTACTGCAACATGAAGACCGACGGAGAGACCTGCGTCGCCGCCGACGTCCACACGGCCCAAATGCCCATGATCCCGTGGAGAAAGGAGAGTCCGGACTGGTTCTCGAACATGAGAGGCGCCTCGAAGATCACCTACGACACCATTGGAACCGTCCAGCTGACCTTCCTGCGGCTGCTCTCCAAGGAGGGCTACCAGAACTTCACCTACTCGTGCTCGAACAGCGTGGCCTGGTTCAGCAGACGCGCGGACGGGTATGCCAACGCTCTCAAGCTCCTGGGCGACAACGAGATGGAAATGGCTCAGGCGGAGACGCCCGTCAAGCCTACTGTCCTCGTCGATGGGTGTCAGGTAAGTGACAGCATTTTTGGGGTGAATCTGTGGTTCAGGAGCTTCTCTTTTCAGTTCGGCAACACTCAGTCGGAGACTGTGTTGGAGGTGCGAACGAAGCGCCTTGCCTACCTGCCCATCACCGACTTCCAACCCAGTGACTATGGACAGCCGAGCCAGGCGTTCGGCTTCCAGGTCGGACCGGCCTGCTTCAAGTGATCCGCTGACGGGGGGAGGGACGAACACACAAACTGGACTGCCAAAGATCTTCAATGATAGGATTTTTTTTTGTTGTTTCTCTTCGATTAAGTGTACTTATTAGTTGATTTAGGTTAACCGTTATATAAGAGTGTTGTTGTAATATTTAAGGAGAGTCTTTTGCACGTAAGGAAACAGAAAATAGAAACGAAACGAAACGAAAATAAGTGGAGGCTGCTTGGATTTGCTTTTGGAGGTTGCTGGTGGAGTGACATTTTGTGAAACGTCAGCTGTGGAGTGTGTTCAGAAAGTGACGTCGTTTTTGATGGAGGAAAATATGATGTTTCGTACTGGACTCTGTCAAGTTTTGACAGTCTTTTGGATTCTGTCATACGTCGGACACAAACGTTGGACAGAAACGTTGGATCGACATCAAACGGTTGTCGGCTGTGTTCAGAAAGTGACGACGTTTTATGAGATGGACAACAGGGTGTTTCTTTTGAATGCTGTCAACTTTTGACATTCTTTTTGAATTCTGTCAAACGTTGGACAGTCTAAGGGTGTGTCGGCATCAAACAGTTGTGGGCTGTGTTCAGAAGGCGACGACGTTTTTGATGGGGGAAAACAGAGTGTTTCATTTTTAATGTTGTCAACTTTTGACAGTCGTTTTGGATCCTGTCAAACGTTGGACAGTCTAAGGATGTGTCGGCATCAAACAGTTGTGCGCTGTGTTCAGAAAGTGGTGACGTTTTTTGAGGGGGAAAGCAGGGTGTTTCTTTTTAAATTCTGTCAAGCTGTGTCCAGAAAGTGGCGACGTTTTTGATGGGGGAAAACAGGGTGTATCTTTTTTAATGCTCTTAACTTTTGACACTCGTTTTACAGTTTTTTGAATTCTGTCAAACGTTGGACAGTCTAAGGGTGTGTCGGCATCACAGTTGAAGGCTGTGTCCAGAAAGTGGCGACGTTTTGATGGGGGAAACCGGGTGTTTCTTTTTGGATTCTGTCAATTTTTAAAAGTCTTTTTGGATTCTGGTGAACGTGTGACAGTCTAAGGGTGTGTCTACATCGAACAGTTGTGGGACGGTGGTTTTGAGAAGGAAGAAAGGTTGTTTTTCAATGCTGTCAACTTTTGACGGTCTTTTTGAATTCTCTCGAACGTTGGACAGTCTAAAGGTGTGTCGACATCAAACAGACTTACATTTTTTTTCATATACTTGTTTTTTTTTTTATTTATTTTTCTGGTAAAATTGCATAATTAAAAATTTAACCTATAAATTTATTTCAATTCATTTGTTTTACAAAAAAAACCCTCGTGACATTTAACATTTCATCCGCTTTCTCATCTCAAAAAAACGAAAAATTAAACAAAAACAAACAGACTCTTGTGGCAAAATGAAACTGTCAAAATAATGAATTTTCAGTTCACCAGCTTCCGTCAATGTGACAGTTGCTGTTGGCAAATAAATTTTAATCTCATTTTTTTCTCGTTTTTCCTCTTAAATTCACATAAATATCTACTTGTTTGATTTTTGTCTTGTACAAAAAAACTCACACAACAATTAATTTGTTCCTAACCACGGTTGACACATACTCGAAATTATTGTTTCACACAAAATCAAAAAATCAGAACAGAATCGAACGAAGCAGACTGGTTTTTGGAAAGTCTTTTGAGTGTTTTTTTTTTCTTCTTTTTTTTTCTGATGCCTGTCGCAGCGCAAACAAACGGAGGTCGTGGACAGGTGGATAAACTGTATACATATTTTTTTGATTTTTTGTTTTTTTCTTTTAAATTTACATTTTGAAGGTTATATAGGGACCTATTCACTAACACAAACAGACAGATATAGGCTTGTAGTTTTTTTTCTTTTGGAATACATCATTTTTTTGGTTTTAAAAGAATGCACACAACGTTCAATAGTATTTTTTGGTTAATATTTTTAGGTTAGTTTTTCTTTAGTTTTTACTATGGTTTGATACATACATTTGAAAAAATACGATTTTTTCTCCTAAAATTCACAGGGTATTGGGTTATGGATTATATAGGTAGGTTGTCTTTGATTAAATATGTGGTTAGCTTATAGATGGAGTTTTTTGTATTTAGCGGTTTTTGTTTTTTTTTTACTGATTCGAGGAGTCAGAGAGTAAAGGTTTTGAAGGTGGTTTTCGTTGATTGTTTTGAAGGAAATTAATAAAACTAAAATTAGGCTTTAAGAAAATAAGGGAAATCAGGGAATAAATGGTGAAGAGAGCATTTGCCATAAACCAGAGTTCTGGAGGTGATCAACGGCGGTGTTGTCCCATAGGGATTTCTTTGAAGCATCGATAACACAAGTAGTCTTCAGATTATTGAGCAACTAAAGGGCCAACCATAATGGTCGTACAAAAAAATTAAGCTAATGTCCTAGCCAAACGAGAAGTACCCAGGAGCATCGTCCAATTTCAAAGTGTCCATAATTCCTCATAGAAACTTAAGGAGAAGTCAGCTATCAACTGACATTTGCATACGTAGAGAGCGATATAATTCGCTGCCGCGTAATTAGGCGAAAGTGAACGAACTTAACGAAAGTGAACAAACTTAACGAAAGTGTCGTATTGTGAAATTTTTGAGTATTCGCTTGACTGCTTCAGTTCTCTTAAGTTTCTGTACGGTCATTATGTTTGACCATTAAGTTCGTCACTCATTAAATTCTTAGAATGTCAAGTAGGGGAACCCTTAGCTAAGCTTGTAGTTGACGTTGTTTGTTGAAGGCACAGTTAGTGGGAGATGGAGTCACTGGAGACGCAGTTGTCAGAGACGAAGTTCTTGGAGACGCAATTGTCCGAGATGGAGTTGTTGGAGACGCAGTTATTGTAGACGCAACATGAAGGCGGACGGAGAGACATGCGTCGCGGCCGACATCCACGCGGCCCAAATGCCCATGATCCCGTGGAGAAAGGAGAGTCCGGACTGGTTCTCGAACATGAGAGGCGCCTCGAAGATCACCTACGACACCATTGGAACCGTCCAGCTGACCTTCCTGCGGCTGCTCTCCAAGGAGGGCTACCAGAACTTCACCTACTCGTGCTCGAACAGCGTGGCCTGGTTCAGCAGACGCGCGGACGGGTATGCCAATGCTCTCAAGCTCCTGGACGACAACGAGATGGAAATGGCTCAGTCGAAGACCACTGTCCTCGTCGACGGGAAACGCCTGACGCACTTGTTGGAGACGCAGCTTGTAGGTAGGTAGGTGATAAGGTACCCTTGTGAGTATGTCGCGGGTCACTTAGATCAACAATTGGGTCCATTGTGCCCTAGCAGCTTGTAGTTGAAGCACATTTTTGCAGACACATCTTGTAACAAGGTGAAGGAAAATTAGCAGAACTCTGGAGAAACTCTACGGAGCCCACTTCTTTTTGTCAAGTTTTCTCATTTCACTATAACTTCCTGCATGCGACTGTGGGGATGGGAGTATTCGCACTTGGATCCAAGACTTAGGCACCCATTAGCAAGTTCAAGGAAACAGTCTCACAAGAGCTGTTGCCTCTGATGCCAATTCTATAGACGCCGCGAAGCTAGCTAGCGAGGTTTGTTGGTTATGGCCCAGGTCCACCCCGAATTGTAGCGCCACACAAAGAAGAAGAGAACTCTGTCAACCTGGAGTCTGGCACGAGGGATAACTGACAAGGACGGCGTTTCTTCGAAGAGTGAGATAGAAACACAAAAAGTTGGAAAAATGTAGGCACGACCGATAGTTGAACATGCTTGTGCTGCAAAATCCGTCGAACCAATGAAACGTCAAGCGGTGACTAGAGATAATTGGTGTGACAACTGACCGCGGAAGGCTTCTGTGGAGCAAGACGACGTCTGAAGGAATGAGATGTGCCATAATCAACTACAGATGAGCAAAGTAACACTTTCTTTTGACGGCCTCAACTGGAGGTGATTCTTAAGCAATTCTGAAGGAACAACTCACAGTGTGAGGGGGCAAGCGGGATGAAGAGTGCGGCAGGAAGCACAAGTCGCCGCACATAAATCAGTTGGTGGAAATGCTGCGCATTTGCTCTCATCTAATCGAGTGAGATGGAAGCAGGAAACATGAATAAAAGCAAGAGGCAACCGTAAAACAGAGTGGCAGAGAACTGCCGCAACTAAGACCTATACGTCTGCCTTCGACTCTGAGCCTGTGGGACAACGCAATAGGACGCGTCCACTTTTAAGGTGGTGCACACAAAATTGAAGGGAACCTCTATCGATTTCGTAGACAACTAGGAAAAGATCGAGGCATGCTGGTTGAGGCCCAGGTTCACCCCGGACTTTAGCGCCACAAGAAGATTATGGAAACAAGGCACTTTAACCTCTGTTAACTCATGAAGGTTGCATTGTGTAGTTCTGACGACAGGAGCCTGCGATAGCCCCCCAGTCAGGAATAATGGCTTGAGTGACAGAAGACAGCAGCCGATGAACAGGGACATGGGGTTTGAAGCGAACGCTGAAGACTAAACTGAAACGTCTTCGACGGAAGGAGAAACATCCTCCTCCTGTCTCTCCACAGAATAAGCAAAATAAGAGAGAGAGAGAGTGTAACCAAATGGCCGGTGTTCAGTGTAAAGTGCAACCAAAAGAACACAAGAAAAAATGAACCGAAACCAAAATCGAAACCGAAACCAAAAACCAACTGAAATGAAATGAAAACTAAAAACAAAACGTTCGTTTATATACATTTTATTATATCATACTTTTGTAATTTGTTTTCCGTTCACTGCTCTCACTCCCCGCGCAGGCGCGAGTGAGACTGTTTGTTGTGTGGGTGTCAGTGTCAGTGTGTGTGTGTGTTTGATGAACTTTGCATTTCTATTTATATACTGAATATAACGTACGGTTCATATATACCTCTATACATACATATTTATACTTGTTTAAATAAAATGATCGTCTCTTTTGGGACGAGTTGCTGTCAAACTCTGTTACAAACGCGTTAAAATTATTCACAAGAGGGAACAAAGGAAAATGAAGTCAAAATCCAACAGAATTCACATTCAGATCGACTGTTTTAAGCTAAAAATCACAAACTAAACTTAAATTTGCTTTAAATAAACGTAAATCGTTATCTTATGGGGGCTGCGCGTGTGTGTGTGGTTACGATGAACATAAAATTGGGACACAAACAAGGAGCTTGTCCAGAGCTACACACGAGACCCTCGTCTCTGGTGTTCTTTCTCTCTCTTCTCGTGTGCACTCGGTGTGTGCCTAGTCAAGCGGTTTACGGTACAGAACACGGCGCACACGCATCGCCTCCTTAAAAAAAAACCACATTAAATTACTGTATACATCTACTCTCGTGTCCTGCGTGTGTGTGTGTGGGTGTCTGGGTGTTGTTTGATTTGCATGGGTTCTTGCATTCATGTCCGCAGCAGGGTGTTTCTTTTGCTTTCTTGGTTTTTTTTTTGCTTTTCTTTTTCAATTTTAACTGGCGAATATTTGTTATTATTGTTGTTAGGTAAATAAATGTTTCTTCATCTTTTTTTTTTTCTGTTTTTCTGGTTTGTTAATATATTTATAAAATTTTAATACAACTGCCACTACTATCTGGGCGTCTCCATGACGACTTGCTTGAAGGCTCCGGCCGATACACGGGACTTGACTTCGTGGCTGCCTAACGATGCCGTTCCATCCTTTGCTATATACAATTGCAGGCCAGATGCTGGAAAGATTCAAGAAAAAAAAATGTTGTTAGTGGCGTCATTTTAAGGAGGGGATGATGAGGTGAGTTTGGAAGGGAACCTATTGGCAACGCCATGTGGGGGTGGATTGGTCACACGTTACGAAAGAACGACACGACTGGATGGCGCTAGAGGTGTCCCAGGTTAAAATCCCAATGAAAAGGCAAACTTAATTCGCTTTTATCCGGTTTTTCAAATCTGGGGCAGTCACCATTTGCCGCTGGGATCAAATTAGCGGCACTCTCACTGGAACGGTCGGACCAACATGGTCTAAGTGTGCTGGTGAATTCACCAGCAGCCCCCTAATCTAACCGAAACCAGGAAAGGGCGACCGGTGCATACGCAGGTTTTGGACCTGAAACAACAAACGCACCAACACAAGATGGAAGAAGACCTGGCGAGATAAAGAAAGTGGACAGAGAAACGCAGTAAATGCGAAAGAAGTTGGTTGCAGGGAATTGAGGCACATTCCAGAAGGGTTCCATACGTCCTGGATAGCAGCAGACTTGGCGAACCTGGGAAAACGTGGCGCTGAACAGTTGAAAGAGAATGGCGGCATATTCGGGAGAAGTCTCCACCATTTCTGCCTTCTTCCACGCATGCAAACGACGTCTTTAGGAAGCTTGATGTTGATGTGCAATCGCCGCCGCGTCGTCATAAAGATGAAATCTTTAAAAACGTCGTGGCAAAACACCAGGGGAGAAGACATCAGCAGTAGGTGTCCGAATTTTCGAGATGGAAGCTGATACACTCGTGTCTTTGCTAGGTGGTTGAATAATTAGTTAATGTTCACACCAGAGCTAATGTGCCATTGAGAAATTCCCACCCTTAGCGGAGACCCTGATGACATTCGTTAGTGTAGACACAGCATGGTTTGTATGAAATTTCCTAATGGACGTGTGCTGCTTTTCGTTGAAGAAATCCCTCGAACAGAAAAGGACACTGGATAGCGTAGACACAGCATGGCTTGTGTGATATTTCCTCATGGGTGTACTTGTCTGCGACGTTTGTCTTTGATGAAATCCCTTGAACAGAAAAGGACCATTGTGTATTGCTGGTGGTTGGCCACAGTGAAAAAGCAGTGACACAGAATCAACTGTGTGAAATTCCCTAATGGACGTGTAGTTTGTGCTGCTTGTCGGTGAAGAAATCCCTTAAACAGAAAAGGACCACCGTGTATTGCTGGTGGTTGGCCACGGTAAAAAAGCAGTGCCACAAGATTGACTGTGTGAAACAAGTGTGCTTTTCTTTCTGCAAAGAAATTCCTCACGGAGCAACTTGTGAAAATGATACCCGCTTGTGGTTGGCCACGGTGGAGGAACATTGACTGTGCGAAATTCCCTAATTCAGCATGGACGCACATTTGACAGTTGCATGCAAATTGTGCAGTTACCGTTTTTTTTGCCGAGGAAATATGTCAAAATATGTGTCAAATTTTCGAAAAACGACGTCTATATCTTGTCAAAAAATAATAAACGTCAAATATGTGTCAAATTTTCGTAAAAAGGTCGCTTTTGATGTCTGCGTCTTGTCAAAAAAAGTAATTCTTCATCTTTTACTTTTTTTCACGAAGACGTTGCCGCAAACGGCTGTAAAGAGATGTGGACACAGTGCGGAAGGCAAAGACTCGCCAACTACATTGCCGCGACATCTAGAGCATGAACATCAGCGCTCATGGCTTAGAGAGCCCTTGAAACCGAGCATTCTGGTTCGTGAAAGAAGGGAACACCAAACTTTCCTGACGGCGGGTGCAGGACCAACTGAATCATCAGCAAGGAAAAGCAGCCACAGCTTAGGGTCTCAGACGTCCCATGCGTCGCTGGGCAATCAAGAAGGAAAGGCAGCTAAAGCTGAGGGTCTCAGACGGCCCATGTGTCGCCGGGGAATCAAGAAGGAAAGGCAGCTATAGTTCCGGCTCTCAAACGTTTCGTGCGCCGCTGGAAGAATGGAGAACGGTCGAGAAGGAAAGGCAGCTTCAGCTTGGGGTTTCGGAGAATGGAGATCCGTCAGAAAGGAAAGGCATCTTCAGTCCAGTCGCTCAGACGAATGGAAAATGAACCAATCTCTGTGATTCGTGATCTCAGGTCTACGGCCTAAGGATCTCCGACGTCCCATGCGTCACTGTGGAGAATGGAGAATCATTAGAAGAGGGAAAGGCAGCTATAGCTCAGAAGGAACCAATCCACGATCTAAGTGGCCTTCAAGCTAAATCTTAAAAGAAAGCCCTGCTGATGAATTCGCTAAAAAAAAGGAACAAAAGCAATTTTCGTTTTATACTCACTCTCTGCTGACTCCTCGAACTGATCTAATTTAGTGTCCTTTAGAATTTCATCGATTAATGAATTCGGATTGACGCGCGTCTCTTCGACGCGATCAGAGACCCGTGGCGCCCCGTCGTCCAGAGCCCCCTTCTTACGTTTCTCAGCAGCGGTCTTCATACGATCTAGAGATCCTGTTTCACTTATAACTAACGATCCGGAACTGGGGTTCCTGCGGGAAAGAAACGAGACACTTGTTAAAACCCGCAACTGAATCGATTGTCTTCTTGACTCTTGCAACGAACGGTTCTTTTCCCTTGGGTGGGCCAAAGCAGAGCCATTCGTTGCAAAGAAGAAACACAAGAAATGGAAGGTCTGAAGCAGTCATTTGTAAGCATTTAGTGGCGATTGGATGAAATTAGAGGTGTGCAGTTAATGGCTATGATGCGGTGCCTTTAAGCCTCATGAGGTGAGGGTGAACACAAGAACGAAACAAAGAAAAGAAAAGAAAAGAAAAGAAAAGAAAGGAGAGAAGAGAGTAAAGCAGAGTGTGAGTGAGCAGCCGTGGGAGGTGGTGTTACAAGGAAGAAAGTTGCATTCAACAGGGAAAGAGATACGTAAGTCCTACTTATAGCAGAGAGAGAGAGAGAGAGAGAGTAGGTGCAACAAAAATCAACGAAACTACTCGGTCGCTTAGTCACAAGATTATCGTTCAACAAAAAATCATCGTTATTTGTCTTGGCTTTGGAGGGTTGGAAGGGAGGGGATGTTTTGGGATGTGGTCCGTCTAGATTTGATGGCGTTTGGAGGAGGAGACTCAACGGAGATTTATGTGAGCTGTAAGCTATTCTGACAGCGTTTTGAGACGCGTTTTGAACGCCGTTTTCAGACGCGATTTCAACGCCGTTTTGAGACGCGTTTTGAACGCCGTTTTCAGACGCGATTTCAACGCCGTTTACAGACACGATTTCAACGCGGTTTTCAGACGCGATTTCAACGCCGTTTTCAGACGCGATTTCAACGCCGTTTTCAGACGCGATTTCAACGCCGTTTTCAGACGCGATTTCAACGCCGTTTTCAGACGCGATTTCAACGCCGTTTTCAGACGCGATTTCAACGCCGTTTTCAGACACGATTTCAACGCCGTTTTCAGACGCGGTTTCAACGCGGTTTTCAGACGCGATTTGAACGCCGTTTTCAGACGCGATTTCAGCGCCGTTTTCAGACGCGATTTCAACGCGATTTGAACGCCGTTTTCAGACGCGATTTCAACGCGGTTTTCAGACGCGATTTCAACGTCGTTTTCAGACGCGATTTCAACGTCGTTTTCCGATTCGATTCCGAGATGATTAGGCCAGTTTCTAGTTTCAAAAATATCGTGCTGGGCTGGGATCTGCCGAGCGAATGAAAGGGGTTCCAGTCTAGAAAGCCT
The DNA here is from genome assembly GCA_930367185.1 of Myathropa florea. Classification (NCBI taxonomy): domain Eukaryota; kingdom Metazoa; phylum Arthropoda; class Insecta; order Diptera; family Syrphidae; genus Myathropa; species Myathropa florea. Next base: position 8,707,660 of record OV884005.1, on the reverse strand, counting down.
TCGACTGCAGCTCTGAGAGACAACGCGGTCAGTTTCACACGTCCTGGTTCTGCTGACGGAATGGACTCTAACGTCCCAGCCGGGTCAGACTTCTCCAGCACGGTCTTCGGCTGGTCATGGGCTAGGTGCTCTCAATTCCCTACAGTCTGACTACTTTCCGTAGCTCCAGCTCGAAGAATCTTCGACTCCTGTTGTTCATGGTTGAAAGCGCGCAGAAATAGAGAAGAATCGTAACCAATTTGGTGTCCGAAACTGGACGCTTCGAGTGCGAATCTGGGTCTCAGACATACCTCTTCCTTCAGATCCTACGCGTACTGTTCAGGAGCCATTGTTGTTGTGGAAGACATCCTGCAAGGGCTCGTGCTAGTGGAAGAGGCTTTTTGGTTCAGGCCTAGATCCTACCCGGACCGTAGCGCGTAGAAGAGAGGAACTTAGGAGCAGTCATGGCATCAGTTTCAATGGAAACTTCGGAATGTTTACGACTGCGACTGTGAGCCTGTGCGACAATGTAGCAGAGGACGTCCATGTCTAAGGTGGGACATCCAAGAGGAACCTGAATCGACTTGGCGTGTAGCTGGAGAGCCTTGTCGGTTGAGGCCCTGAAGTACCGCCACAAGTATAAGTTCAAGATTTCAAGAGAGCGGCTCCGACAAGATCAACGTCTGAAGTCTGCACAAGTCCACACATAAGAGATTAAGACAGCCGCATAGACTCTATGTCAGACTCATTGTCAGAAGAAGAATTGGCTAAAAGGTCCCGTGGGGCTATCATGTGCATCCAGGGACTCAGGAACTATGACGATTGCAGCTGTCTCCAGTTTTAGACACCAAATTGGCTAAGATCCTTCTCTACTTCTGCACGCCCTCAATCATGGATCACAGGCTTTGAGTTGAAGATTCTTCGGTCTGGTGCTACGGAAAGTAGTCAGATGACCGTAGGGAACTAAGAGCCAAAAACCGGTCAAAGATCGTGCTGGAGGAAGAGGCATGCCTGAGACCCAAATCCGCTGTAGTCTCACTCGAAATGTCCAGTTTCGGACATCGAATTGGTTACGATTCTTCTCTACTTCCGTGCGCCATCTCAACCATGGACATCCTCTGCTGTCCCACAGACTCAGCGTCAAAGACTCTTCGGGCTGGAGCTCTGTACGAAATTTGAAGCACCATGCCAAAGACCATGGTAGAGAAAGGCGCCTCTTTGAAGATCAGATCCCCAGCAGTGGCACTAGAAGAAGTGGATTGGGGATGGAGATCGAAGTTTGATGCGGAATGGTAGAGAATTGAGAGTACCTAGGCAAAGACTGGCCAAAGACCGTGCTGAAGGTCTTCTGCACACAGTTTCGTTCACTAAATGCTTTGTGAAGCGCCACAAAAAGAGGCAGAAGATTTTTTTGTGGCGAAAAAGTCAGTCTTGAGTCTGCTTTCGAGGCTCATGAGGGAAACAGGCTTGTAGCTTCGAAGAGTAGACCCCAGAACATATCGTCGAGACCGAGAGCTAACCGCGAATTAAACTGAGTCAAGGACTAGCTCATGGAGGAAACAGGTCTTTAGCTTGGAAGAACATAGCCCGGAATATATCCTTGGAACCGAGCGTTGACCACGAACTAAGCCAAGTCAATGAGCAGCTCATGAAGGAAACAGGACAGCGAGCTAAGCCGAGTCAAGAACCGGCTCACTAAGGAAACAGGACAACGGATTTAGCCGAGTCAAGAACCGGCTCATAAAGGAAACGGGTTTGTTGCTTAGAAGAGCATTCCGCAGAACCAGGCATTCACCGTCAATTAAACCGAATCAAGGACCGGCTCAGGTCTGTAGCTGTAGACTGGAAACAGGTCTGTAGCTTTTCTCGGGATCAAGCGTTGACCGTGAAATAAGCCGAATCAAGGAGTCTCTTTGCCCGTAAAATTGATGATCATTCTCTTTGATTGTTCAGAAAAACTCTGATGGAAAATGTGCCAAAGGAAGGGTCGCGGACATAAAATGAAGTCTTCTTTTCGTGCCCGAGGAAGGAATTCCAGTTCTCTTACAAAAGTGATTTGAATTTCGCTGGAAAGAGATGAGGAAAACGTTGATCGGAACCACTAAAAGGCGTAGAATACCCTGAAGTCAGTTCTGCTTCAATTCTCCATTCCAAGCGAAGTTCACCACAGTTCCAAGTTTCCAATCACAAATCAAGACGGACGGACATAGAGCACGAAGTCGTTGTTGCAGGAAACAGAGGAAAGGCGCGGAATTCTGGGACAGGATGATGAGTGAGGAGCAGGAACCTAAGTCTACAAGTATTCCAGCTGGAATTGGACGGGAGATACCACAAGCGGGGGTCTGTGAAAATACATCCACAACACAATGCACACTTTGTTCGACACGATCTTCAGTTCGATTGCGTTCTGGACAAAGACAAAGACTTGAGTCTGTGGCAAAAAAAAAGAAGACAAAGTCACAGAGCAACGGAAGACGATCAAGCAAATTGTGATGCCAAGCAAAATACCGCCGAAAAACTTCGAAAAACTCCGAGGCATCTTTGTCAAGCAGATAATCGTGACTAACTCCATCGATGCAACAACAAAAATTCTCAAAAAAAACATCAAAAACCAAAAACAAAATGTTTTCTCAAAAAAAATCGAAAAAAAACACAGACTATCCGGCATCGTCTGGAAGGCATGCTCGCAAGAGGAGTCTACTCTATCCAGCTCCACTGGCATTCTCATTCAAAACAGAGACGAAAAAAAAACATCAAATTCTTACGGAAAAAAACACAAAAGAGAGCAAAAACAAGGCAACGAGAGCAGGCATCATATAAAGCGTCTCACAACAGTCAGGTGACAACAACACAAAAATTAGGACAAATTTTGATATTCTCTTGGCGTTGGGACACGAACATATTGACACTGGGCCGGCGAATGACTTGCGAGGTGGCCAACGGCGATAGGGATGCTCCCGTCGGCGTGACATACTCCCCAGCGCTTCCGGTACAACCTGTAGCAGCCGATGAAGTCGTTGTTGCGCCGCCCACAACCGCACTGCTTCCGCCGGTGCTGCTGTTGATTGTGAGCAATAGAGACGCAGCCGAAGGATTCGATCTCAGACTGCATACGTCCGTTGGACTGGTTGTCGATGAGTGCGTCGTTTGTGCGTTTTGTGCCGCTGCTGCTGTAGTGGTTGCCGCTGTTGTTGCTGTTGTCCCAGCGGTCGCTGCTGCACCCGGTGAACCGAGCGGCTGAGTGCTGGATCCCACGCCATCGACCACATCACTGGTGCAGGTGAATGTGATGACAGCGCCGCTACTGCTGCCGCTCGACGATGTGCTGTTGATGCTGCCCAGTGTGCCGCAGGACGATGAGGCGTTCGGCGATGTTGTCGCTGTGGCAGCAATTGATGAGATCTGACGATTGCTGCCATCTAGGAGTCGACGTGGCACGCCCGAGATGCTTCTGAGAGATACAGATGGAGCGTGTATATGGATGGGTGTGGCAAATGAAATCAGAAGACGCACGCAGCAAGCAACAAACGGGACACACACAAAGAAGAGAGAAAGAAAATATTTCAAGAAGCATTTTTTTTGTTTTGATTTTTTTAAATTCATTTAATTTTTAGTTAAGAGTTTTATTTAAGATCGGGAAATGAACTGAAAAAATACGAAAAACTAAAGAAAATAATTGAGGCACACTCTAGAGGCACTGACACTCATTTGGCGAGTGAAGCTGCGAAAGCAGGGCTGCAGCTGCAAGCTGGTGGTTAGACTTTTGTTTTTTGTAAATTTTTTATCGGCGGAGGCGTCTATGAGGGACTCTCTCCAGTTGAATCAGAGATCGACGGCAAAACCGAGGGTCTGTGGGATGCGAAGCAGTGGACTGGAAGCGGATCAAAAGCAGATGTCGGTAACTGCGTGGCAAAGACTGAAGTCCTGACTTAAGTGGAAGTCCTGACTTCAATGGAAGTCCTGACTTCAGTGGAAGTCCTGACTTCAGTGGAAGTCCTGACTTCAGTGGAAGTCCTGACTTCAGTGGAAGTCCTGACTTCAGTGGAAGTCCTGACTTCAGTGGAAGTCCTGACTTCAGTGCAGAAGACGCGCACGGTTCGATTCCATAAGAATTGAGGAGCCGAGACCTAAATGACTGGATGGGGCAGTTGGTTAAGTGCCTGCCCTAAGTTAGAGGGGTCCCAGGTTCGAATCCCAGTGAAAGCAAAGTTAAAACGCTTATACCCGGTTTTTCAAATCTGGTGCAGTCACCATTTGCCGCTGGGATCAAATTAGGGGCACTCCCACTGGATCAGTCGGTCAGTGGTAGAACGTCTGATGGTGGGTATCACAATGGACCAACATGGTCTAAGTGCGCTGGTGAATTCACCAGCAGCTCCCTAGCCTAACCTAACCTTCACGCACCTAGAGCCAAAAGATTGTCTATAAAAATGCCTGAAAACTGTTAAAGACGTTGTCGCTTCAATCCACGAATTGAGCGGCTTCTCATGGCCGAAATGGTGTTTCCACGGAAGGTATAGAAGGAGAAAGGGAGAGAAGGACGCCCACGAAACCGTTGGCGCACACAAGTGGAGATGGATCTCAACCAACTCGTCGTCAGCTAGCAAAAGATCGTGCTGGTTGGAGAGGCTAGCTGAAGAGTCAGACTGGAAAGACTAGTTTAAGAGGAGGGCTTGAGAGACTGACTGGAGAAGTTCGTTGGTTGAGGCCCAGGTCCACCCCGGACTGTAGCACCATCAGAAGAAGAAGCCTAAGACGGGACACCTTCAAATTGGTTGACCCAAACATGGCAGCAATCTAGAAGCTTCAGAAAGGATACCCTCAAGTTGCTTCAACCATAGATCGCAATAGATTCGAAGGTTCCTCAAACGGAGGAGTGGACTCAAGGGGCAGACTGTCCAGTCAATGAAGGGACTGATCAGATTTTCGATGAATGACTGGGGAAAGACCAGAATGACCAGAATTTGCTTTGAATTGTTGACCCTTTTTGACGACTATTCAAACGGGAGACTTTCGGCGATGGAAAGTCCGACGAGCGTCAGGTAATCGATGAGGCCGTTGCAGTCTCTAAGCAGGACTCTGGTCGGAAAGACGGCCAACGACCAGAATTTGCGCCGAATTTTGGGCCTTTTTTGACGAATACTCAACCGACACCGACAAGCCCGTTGCAGTCTCTAAGCAGTAGAAAAAAAGTCCAAGCGGATGACCGAGCATTTGACTGCCTTTTGCACCCTCGTCCAGGACTGGTCACGAGGCCACTAAGCAGTAGACAAAAACCAAGAAGAGGACATAAGCATCCAGGAGTGACTTTGCTGATCTCAATTTTTCGATCCCACACCAGACTGTTCGACCAGCAGATGGTCACACAAAGAATGCCGCTTAGGGAGTTTGTCGGCTTAAATTTCTGGACAGGGCCAGGTTCGACTGTCGAGCGTGCTAACAATAAAAATTAGCAACCACAGAATGGGAGAAATCGGACAGTTTGTCCGTCTCAATGTTTAAGAAGCACCTTCTATGCTCAGGCGGCCACTTTGGAGTGGACCAATTCGGAGCAAGGCTTGAAGCATAAGACAAATTGGGCCGTTATTGCACTGGAACAGAATTCCCCAAATCATCAAGTGGTTCTTCTTGGGGAAATCAAGCGGTCAAGTGGTGGCTTAGCGCTCAAGAGGTTAATTCTCGAGGAAATCACTGGGATTGTGGGCGCTCCTTTGAACAAAATTACACTCAGATCCAAAAGTGCTCAATCTGAGCTCACTTTTCGCCGCCACCAGCAAACAGCAGCTTACTTCCTTTCCATCGGTTCCAACTTTAAGCCCCGAACCACCCTCAGCCTGGTCAACACCAACTCCCACAGCCGACATCCGAACCGACCGTGTGTCAGTCATTAAAAAAACCCGACCCAGAGAAGACCATTCCGCTGCAGGGACGGACACATTTGTCATGAATAACGACCGCCAACGCGGTAATTACCCGCCGTCAATGACTTCAAAATCAATTAGCACGCCTAACACATCGAATGTGCGCACCGCGAAACAATGTGTGCGCCCACCAGCTGGGATCCCGAGAAGGCGGCAAGGAGCACAATAGAGGCTCCATTTTGAAGCTCTCCATCGCCCCACGGAAGCACTGTCCAGTGGGAGAGCCAACAGCCTCTCATGTGGAATTCCCACGACCCGCGGGGAAATATGGTGTAAAATTCATGATATCATCGCTCCGTTCGAACAGTCGTTAGGGAGCCGTGTGTCAGGGTATCGCTTTTTTTAAGTGACTGCCCTCCTCCTGGCCTGCCCTCGACATAAATCATTTTTCCTCCCTATCCTCCTGGCAGCCATTCGGCGCTTTCGATTAAATCGTCTATCGATTTTCCCACATTCCGCCGTCGTCATGCGTCGAAAAGGACGAGAGGATTGTCGTCGGGAGACAACGGGAACAAAACGAAGAGGAAGCAGCGGCAGAGTGTGTGTCGTTATTAATTCAGTTACGGCGAAAAATCGTCCCATTCTCTGGTGACGCTGCTGCGAAACACGCCTCCGCCGAGGACAGAAAATAAGTACCACCTACGCGTCCTTAATTGAATTTCACTGCACAGCGGTGGCGGGTGACGGGTGGCGGTGGGTGGCTGATTTTTCATTTCACACTTTAGCAGCCGCTTCGAACGAAGCCTTTCTGGCGCGCATTTGGAGGAGCATTTAAATGCCATCCGAGAACCATTAGGCAGAGGATATTCGGTGAAGCAGAGAGAATAAATTTTGAAGGGGGTCTGAGGGGACAAAGTTTAATCTGCGCTGTTGCTGCTGCTGGAGATCGTGGGCGGTTGGCAGGAGCAGCTGGGCTTGGGCGCCGGCTGACAGCCGGGTGAGGGATGGAAATTGATGGGGAAACAGTTGTTGCGTGTGGTACACGAAGTAATCACGACTTAGAGAGTTGCTTTTTCTTTTTTGGGAAAACATTAAGGACACGGTGTGCGATGAATTATTTCCACTGAATGTTGCTGACAATCGAAGGAACGGCTGGCTTGGGAATTCTGAATGAACTTCGTGTGGGTTCTGCTGGCGGAAGCCAAAAGTGGAGGTAAGATGACGTGATGGAGGAGGAGATTTGGGGGGCATCGTTAGAAGGGAGCATGTCTAGGTGAAGGTGGATGATTCAAGGCTAACTTCTTTTTCTTGTGGCGCTACAGTCCGGGGTGGACCTGGGCCTCAACCAACGAAACTCTCCAGTCATTTTCAAGCCCTCCTCTTAAACTAGTCTTTCCAGTCGGACTCTTCAGCCAGCCTTTCCAATCCGCACGATCTTTTGCTAGCTGTCGCCAATTGCGCACGACAAGTTGGTTGAGATCTCTGTCCTCTTGGGTGCGCCACCCTAAACGTGGACTGCAGACTAACAGTCTCTCTTAGAAGGGGGCTGCATGCAGGCTAACAGCCTTACTTAGGCCAAAGTGCGAACAAACTTCAACGATAGCAGTCTTTAAAGAACCTGATGATTTACACTCTTGCCACGACGCCACGAGGAAGTAAAGAAGTCCACGACACGGTGCCGCCTCGAAGGAGTAAAGAAGCCCACGGCACGGTGCCGCCTCGAGGAAGTGAACGAGTCCACGACACGGCGCAGCCTCGAAGGAGTGAAGGAGTCCACGACACGGTGACGCCTCGAGGAAGTGAACGGGTTCACGACACGGTGCCGCCTCGAGGAAGTGAACGAGTCCACGACACAGTGCCGCCTCTAGGGCGTGAAGATGTCCATGACACGATGTCGCCTCGAAGGAGTGAATGAGTCCACGACACGGAGCCGTCTCGAAGAAGTCCACGACACGGTCCCGCTTCGAAGGAGTAAAGGCATCCACGACACGGTGCCGCCTCGAGGAAGTGAACGCGTTCACGACACGAAATCGCCTCGGGAAAGTGAACGAGTCCTCAAGGTAGTTCTTGAGTTAGGACAGGGGGTAAAAAAGGAGCTCCTGTCAAGACAGTTCTGATCTTTGAGACAATTGGAACATTTCTTATCCTAACCTAAGATTGAATGTGGCTCCCCCTATCAGGAAGACGCACTCAGGCCAACGTAGATCCGCTGTACAGTATCCTAACCTAAAGTTGTGTGAAATCAAAACAAAAATTAATGAATTCAGTGACGTCATAAAAACCACTGCTTCTTGTTCTAAAATTCAAAGAAATACGTACACGCATAAATTTCCAGACTTCACAAGGACTTCAAAAAAAAAACCCATAACAGGAAGTAAACTATTATTATCCCTCAAACACTTAACCCTGTACACAAACCCTGAAAGACGTCAATTCAAACTTTACAGTACACTCTCTAAAAAACGGACAACAAGACCTTCTTCAAAACTCACGGCACAAAATAACTCAAAATAAATCATCAACAAAACCAAAGAATAACAAAAATAAAATTAATCGACACAAAAAATAATGAATTTCAAGACAAACACACTTTAGTTCATAAAAAAACAAAAAAAAAAATGGTTAAAACAAAAATCAAATGTGCGTTGGAAAAAAAAGCAAAAAAATAACAAGAACCCAACAAAGAAACAAAATGAAGCGCTCCCACTCTCCCTTAAACGGCACCCGCAAGCAAGGACAGTCTGACGTGAAACCAAGGTTAAAAAAGAACAGGACAAGGAACACAAAAAATGAAAGAAAGTTACAAAACAAAAAGAAGACAGAATGAATTTCTCGTTTGTTTATGCGATCGACTTTGCTGAGCCCTCGTCGGTGGCATTCGCTGTGCGAGAGAGAGCGAGAGTTAAGCGACAGTTCTTGGTTTTCTGTTGAAAGCTGATAAAGTAGGCGTGACAAAGTGAAGTTAATACAAGTGAATGAGAGAGAGAGAGAGAAAGATTGATTTCTGATTTCTTTTTTTTTTTTTACAAACCGTACCTCAGTAGATTGGAATTGGGACGACCGGCGGCCACTGTGGACGCCTCGTTATTCGTGTAGTAGACGTAGCCGTCGGATTGGCGGAGGGGCGTGGAGCTCTTGACGTTCTTGATGATGGCCGGTCCGTTGCGCTGGTAGCTCCGTCTGTAGGCCCGCTCGAATGGTGTTCGCGACAGAATCAGACCCTCCGGGGTGAAGTGCAGCTTTCCGAGGCGTTCGTACGAGGTGAGCTCCTTCATCGAGGAGCCCCACGAGCAGTCGACCACATCGACGCCGCTGTTACCGACCTGGTTGATGTCGCCCGTCGTGCCAGTGGGGAAGCTCTTTCGGCCCGAGGTCGGCGTCAAGAACGGATCGCACTCCACGCGCTCGCTGACCACGTCGGGAATGGTGCCGAGGGACTTCATCTTCGCGATCGGATAGTGGGGACGGGGCTTTTGCGTCTCTGGCGTGTCGTCGTTGCCGATGAACTTGGCATTGCCCACCTTGTTCTTGATGAACTTGCCACTCTTCGGCGAGTCCCCGGCACTCACGCCCAACGCCGGCGACGTCCTGCTGTGGCGGAGCCTCTCGAATTCCAGCTTCAGAGCCTCCCCCTCGTAGTTGTCAATGTCCACGGTCAGGTTGTTCAGCGACTTAATCTTCGGTATCCTCGAGTTGATCAGCTTCAGCCTCCTGGGCGAGTTCCGATCCAGCTCGCGAGAGGCCTTATTGAACTCCATCTCCAGAATCGACAGATTCTCCATCGACTTGATGCGCGCCACCCGCGGCGTATGGAAGTTCTCATCCAAGCCCGAGTCATCGTCGCTGGACACATTCACTTCGTCGTCCTCGTCATCGTCCTCCTCGTCGTCGTCGTTCTCGTCGCTGCTGCTGGTCGAGTAGTTGCGCTTCGGCACCACCCTCGCGTACTCAACCGGAGGCGTGTGCAGAAACTGTTTTGGCATCTCGTACAGTGGCGTTCGAAACTCTTCCATGCTCTGATCCGTTTGCGCGCTGAGCGATGAGTTCGGCGTCAAGTACACATTCCCGTCTGCATCGACGCTGTCCGCCTTCGTGTGCAGGAACGAGGGGATGTTCAGTTTCATCGCATTCAGCGCTCTCTGATTCAATCTGCTTAAGAGGGAGACGGATTTTTGGAATCTACAGATTTTTATTTTTTGTTCGGTTTCGGTGCCACCGTTAGGTATTGTTTCAAAGCGAGAGCAAGAGTAATTTGGTTTGATTTTGGTTTTTTTTTTTTTGCAACGTACAGTACAGAGTACAGTGGTGTTAGTCAAGATGGATTCGTTTTTGATTTATTTACCAAAACATAAAAAGGTAAAAAATGAGAGAAGAAAAAACACAAAAATAATAAAAAAAAAAAATAAACAAATCAACAAAACAAAAGAAAGTTTTAATTAACTAGAGGCTAGAACGAGAGCTACTTGGTTGAGCTAGGAGAACTGAGAGAGAGAGAGACACGCCCAAGGGTGTCGCTCTGTCGCTAACTGATCTGATCTGACTACGCGGCTAGCCTACAACGGGGAACGACTAAGATGTCTGAGGATTGAGGGGAGGTTGTGCTTGCTTGGCGTTGTTGTGATGATCAACTCGGTCCCCACTATTTTTTGCATCTTTTTAACCAGACGCACATTTGCATTTTTGAATCGCTTCAAAAAGATGAAATCCGATACAAAACGATGTACACAAGAGTAAACATTGCTGCTGCCCGACTAAGTTGCAAGGGGGAACGACGCTCCTAAGTGGCGCTCCATGCCGGAGGGGTCTTAACGTAAACAAAGACTCCAGTGGCGATTGTGCGAAAAGGCAGAATTTTTGTTATTCTTTGAAACACGACACCATGCGCCAAAGCGAAATAAAAATAGAGCAATGGTCCGCTGGAATCTTCTCCCAAGCGTCTATGCGAACACAATTGTGTGCAGGGGAATGCATGGAACGGAAATTGCAAGAAGATTCTTTGGGAAATCGAGGGCGTTGCACCAGATCAGGGGATGACGGATGACTGATGAATGAAATCTGCATTGCCGACTTATGTAGTTTTGTAGTACGGATTGAATCGTGCTCTGAATCTATGCGAACACACTTTTGTCCAAGCAGCGATTAAATGGAACGGAGACAGCAGGTTCGCAGAGAAGATTCTTTGGAATATCGATGGCGGTAAACTAGATCAGGAGACGGATCAATGAAGAACTCTACATTCCCGACGCATGTAGTTTTGTAGCAGGGATGGAGTCGTGCTCTCAGGCAGATCTGAGAAAAGTGAACAATATTTACGAGGAATTAAAAAGAGGAGATCCCCAAGGACAGACGATACGTGACTGTATGGAGAACTTGTGGGACAGGAGTGAATGCGACTAGGCCACTAAAGAGCACATGAGCATTGAATGGAGAATCTATCGATTCAGCGACGAAAGTGTACGTATTTTTGACGGCTTTCTGTTGCGCCTAACTCAGAAATTGTGGGTGAATGGGGGAAATGAAGAACAAATCGTCCTTTTGAAGTCGGGCCTTTTCTTGTTCATCCAGTCCTTCAAACAAAGTTCAAACTAAGTTGTTTGAAGTTGAAAAGAGTTCTGAGTGTCATCGCAAATCGTGAGCGTGGATTAAGGTAGCCCTAAACGACGAACATGCTGGCCGAACTTCCTCGTGCTCGCCGAACTTGCTCGTGCTCGCCGAACTTGCTCGTGCTCGCCGAACTCGTTCGTGCTCGCCGAACTTCCTCGTGCTCGTCGAACTCGTTCGTGCTCGCCGAACTTCCTCGTGCTCGTCGAACTCGTTCGTGCTCGCCGAACTTGCTCGTGCTCGCCGAACTTGCTCGTGCTCGCCCCATTTTCGTCGTGACTCGCTGTTGGCGAAAAATTTCGATTTTGTCGTGTTCGTTGGCTTTGATGTTCGCCGTGTAGGGCCATGTTCACGAGCAAACCTCATTTTTGCTGCCAACGTCGCCGAGTGCATATTGCGGTTTAAGCCCAATGTCAACAGTCAGCCACGATTTTATCGAAGAATTCGACACTTGCGCTTGCCTATCACACATGTTGACGGTTTGAAGAAACACCACGAAATGAATGTTCGCCAAATGTGTTCGCCGTGTAGTGGATAACGCAAACGAGCAAGTTCGGGGAGCATTTCTCTGAAGTCGCGCTAGTCGGACGGACACTCCTGTATTTTTACAAAGTTTCATACTTTGACTGCGAATATCTCGGGAACGGTGTGACGTAGGAAAAAAGTAATGATGAGGGATTGTAGGTAATGTCTTCAAGACATTAAACCCGAAATATCCACAGCACTGTTTGTGTCTTGGGTGGGGTGCTGCCGGAAAGATTAAGTTGGAATTTGCTTCTGTCAGTTAGCTGTCGGTATCTGCCAATTTGTTCGTTCTAACCTAAAATTTTTCAGAAATAATAGCTCTCGACGAAGGAGACTTCTATCTCAGGGTCCTAGGGTCTCAGAGTCTCAGAAACATGCGGACCACGGAAAATGAAAAAAAATTAAATGTTCGTTGTTCATTTCTAGTCAATAATCAACAACGCCAACCAAGCAGCATCATCTTCACCAGCCCCAAACCATACCCCAAATCTACATCTCCTCTACTTCTATAAATCAAAAAATTCAAAACTACCATTAAACCCCCTACCCCTACCCCTACCATTACCCTCACCCCCACACCCCCAAAACCCCAAAAAATCTAAATTCGAACACACAAATAACTTAGCTACACACTTTCTAAATCTAAATTGTTTACCAAACACGATTTATCGCAAAAGTTTGAGGCGTTTGTAGCAAATCGTATTCATTTTAGTAAAAGCCGTTAGCATTCCGCATGGAAAATCAAAATCAAAATAAAAAAAAAAGCATTCGCTTAAAATGACTCGATAGTTGTGTGTTTGCGGTTGAAAATTGAAGGGAAATAAAAAGGCACGGTACAAAATGAGTTCGCTTTGGCTTTTGGCAAAGCATAGAAAAGATACAACGTTATTTCAGTTTTTCCATTCGATAAGGCATGTGTGAGTGTGTTAGGGAAGAAATACAAGGAAACAGAACGAGGTGGTTACTGAATTCGACGTGGTTAAGTGCGACAAGTGGAGGGGGTTAATTGTTTAATTTGCTCTCTGCACTCGATCGAGCGATGACTTGTTCAGTTGGTGATTAATTGGACAGCGAATTGGTCGTCAATCGATGTAACCTGATCTGAGGGAAGGAGGAGATTCGTCTGCATCCAGATGGAAGGAATTTGTGTGCATTTGGTGAAGGCGTCTCCCTAATTTGTTTCATTTCGAAGGAGTACGAAGAAGTGACCAAAGGAATCGATGAAGGGACACTTTTAAATTGTTTCCACGACAATTTCTGATGAAATTTCGAATTGAATCGAATTTGGATTCAACTTTTGTGATTTTTTTCAGATTTTTAAACACAAAACATTACGCGTTCAATTCAAAGATGAAGCACGAAAAGTAGGAGAGACGATCTTTTTGTGAAAAAGAGACATCAGTTAATCCTCGTGAGGATTTTATTTTTGCCAACAAATCCGTTGTTCTAGTGTGACCCATTCATGAGAATTAACGATAAGGAATCGAGGTTGAGGCCCAGATCCCCACCACTCGTTGGCGAAGAATGACTCACACATCACGAGTGGTTGCTGTAGAAGCTACACCCCGAACTGCCACACAATTAAGAAGAAAAAGAAAGTGAAACCAAAAAAGGGGTTATTTTGGTACCATTCCGGCATTCATCTGAACTCTAAAAATGGCATTCATCTGACCGACGCATCTCAAGAAGACTTATGGTCAAGAAAAGCCATAAGTGAGGTTAAGTTAGCACATTTGTGACAGAATTTGTGACGATTCCCACGATGATTGGAATCCAGGCGAGAGATTCTCACGGTGACTTAAAGCTGGTTGAGAAGTAGAAGAGTTAGGGGCCAACAATAATAACCGTACGAAAACGTAAGCTTATACCAAAATCGAACGAAAAGTAAGCAGAAACGTCGTCGTTAAGTTTCTAAGCGGAACAAATTGGCTGTGTAATCGAGAAACAATGTGGCACACTACAAGGTGAACGACTAGGACACCAGTTTGTACTTTCAGGTGTTACAAGTCTTTTGGCTAACGAGGAACCAGTGCTACTACCACTGGATAGTGGCAGCTCAATGGATCCAACTGGGATCTAAGTGGGTCACGGCTGATCTTCACTGTGACAGTGACAAAAACCAAACCCAACCCTTCGTCGAATTTCAGTCAAATTTCAAATTTCAATTTAATTGCTTGGGGACATTTAAGGACACTGTGGCAATTGACATTTTCGTACGTAGGGAACGATTCATTTCACAAGCAGGTAAAAGTGAACGAACTTAACGAAACTGAAGGAAGCTGTGATTGTTGTTACAGTGGATCATTATTGTGTTTTTGCTTGGTTGCTTCAGTTCTTTTCCGAAGTTTGAACTTAACGAAACTGAAAGAAGCGGTGATTGTAGTGACATTCATGTGGCAATTGACATTTTTGTACGCAAAAAGCGATTCATGTCATAATTAACGAACTGAACGAACTTAACGAAACTTAAGAAAGTGATGATTGTAGTCACAGCGGATCATTTTTTTGTTTTCGATCGATTTTTCCAGTTCTCTTCCGAAGTTGGAACTTAATGAAACTGAACGAACTTAACGAAACTTAAGGAAGTGGTGATTGTAGTCACAGTGGATCATTTATGTGCTGTCACTCGATTTTTCCAGTTCTCTTCCGAAGTTTGAACTTAACGAAACTGAAGAAAGCTGTGATTTTAGTCACAGTGAATAATTTTTGTGTTTTCGCTCGGTTCCTTTAGTTCTCCTCCGTAGTTAACTCTCCATGCATAATCCAAGCCTACCTTAAGAATGGCTTTTAAGCATCAAATTATGGACGACGATATGAACAAACGACAGAAAAGAGTTCGTTTGTGTTTGGCAACCTTGTTTCGCTGACAGACTTCGAAAGGAGTCTGAAGTGGCCCAGACCCAAAGAATCTGTTGCGTCGTGTCCAAAATCAAATTTGAGTTCTTAGGAGAGATGACCGTTAACATGTATGTACGTTCCACAGTTAAGGACTCATACCAAAGCACAGTGTGACTGAGATTTGAACAGGATTTTTTAGGGTCACGCCTTAGAATAATAGAAATGGAACCCTTATGGTTTCACTTCTGTGGCGACATGTTTTGTATGATTTACGCGTGCAAAAGGGGTTGTGAATATCCTTAAGTGCCCGGAATTGAGACACAGCACGAACAGCTTCCGTGAATTGATAACAACTTCATTTTGAGTTTTTTCGTCTTCTTCTTTAAGAGGCGCTTCAGTCCAAGTGGAAGTAGTAGACGCAGTGGACGCAGGCCTACCTTCAACAGCAACCACTCGTGTTGTGCCTGACATTGTTCGCCCACGAGTGGTGTAGACTTATGGTTTTTTGTAATTTCTTAAAGGATACCTCCTTTGCTATGTGCACACGTGTAATTTCTTAAATGGACCTCCTTCGCCGACTCCGAATGTTGAAGTTTGAGGCGCTTTTCTTGACAATCACACTCTTTAAGCATTTTCAGTGGCTCATCAGAAATTGGGACTGGAATGAATGGGAGTTTGGTGCGTCGGGATCGAACCGTGGACATTGAGTGTATCAAAAGCTACAGCTTTGTGGAGTGTATACGCAGTAGATTCTAGATAGACCGAGACCTTAAGGATTTTTTCATGCGACGCTAGACGAGATCGAGAGCAAGAAATGTGAAAACAGAGACTGTTCGAATGGGAAACGACTCAATGTCGGGTAGAAACACAAAACCATTCAGGAGTTTGGTGGTTAAGGAGTGGAAATGAGAGTTAATTCTTTGAATCGAATACAGAACTGTGGCCTTCTGTGTGGTTCGTTTTAAGATTGAATCGGTTTATGCTGCTCATAGCCTCCAATGAATCATTACACAAGACCTTAGCAAGACTGTATCTACTCCATCTAGTCCAGAAATCGAGAAATGGCCGTCAGATTTAAAGAAATCCCTCTTCTTCTGTATGAGACGACGAAAATTACCTTCAGATTTGACGATACCCTTTCTCTTCTGAAGAAAACGATGAGAACTACCGTCAGATTTGAGAAAACACCTCCTCGTCTGGGGAAAATGAGGGAATTTAAACGCCATTTTTTGGAGTAATTTGGATTTCACTCGAAAGGAGGGCACCGTTCAGTTCGTTTTAAGAAATGAAGCCCAGTTTTGAAGAATCAGACAAGAAAGCAACAAGAAACGATGACTCCTTAGATCTTCATAGAAATCAGACGACAATTGAATCATGTTGAGTCCATTCTTGGGGTTTCAGAGAGCAGAGGCGGAGAATTTTTCAAATGAAGTCCAGAATGTCTAGAGGGAACGTAAGAAAACTGAAAGCAACTAACAAGCAGCGGAAAGCAATCTCTGTTCACACTTGTTTTCTGGGGACAGTTGAACAAAAGATGAGTTTAGGAGAATCCTCTGTAATCGAATGCTCCACAAGATATCCGATTCCCCACACAATTGATTGAACACATTTTAAACCAAAAATCCCACAGGAAAATCCTGCAATCCCTTGTAAACTTCTTGTGGAGTGCCTTTGAATGCCCGGTGAGTTTGTGAGAATGGATGTGTAAAGCTACAAGCCTTGTATGATACAGACCATCGGTCATCATCGTTGCCGTCGTCAGTCGATTTCTTAATCAACTTCAAGTGATGCTTGATGCAGAGGCACTCGATTAGGTGAATAGAAAATTAGTAAAACGGAAAAAAAAGAAATAACCAACTGTGTCCGTGCGGTAAACACGCACACAATTGTCCATGTCATGATGTGTGTGGATGTGTCTTCATGTTCACTCAAAAATCAGTGCGGCGTTCGCTTAACTCAAAAACAATCGAAATCAACGAAAAAAATGAAAAAGAATAACACCATTTAGCAAAAATTAATTGGTTCTCTAGTCTTAGCACAGCCAAAGCACAACACTCGTGTTCCAACAGCAAATCAGACGCACAAGACATCACGTTCTTGCGTGAAACGGCCGCAGGCAGTGAGCCACGGTGGGTGATCCTTGCACTTGAACCGTCATCATATCAGCACCCGACACAGAGCACAGGCTTCCCTCACTCAAAGTCTCTTTCTCTCTCTGACGGGGAGGACCTTATGACGAAGGCTAGAAACAAATGCCAACAAAAATGACGCATAATTGTCCGCCGGCTGTTTTAGCGCTGTTCTTTGCAACCCTCCTTGGCATTTCATGGTGCTTCGCACACAGGCATTGGGCGCACACAAAACTTTATTCACCTTGTTGCATAAACGCTTAGGCGAACAATGGCGCGGGGTGGAGGGAGGGAATGGAAATGCATTTAGCGAACTGAGGCGGAACCCCTGAGGCGTGCCGGGGGATGTGTGCGGAATTGATTTTTTGAACGGTGGCCAACTAACCGACAGACCGGGGTTAGTTGACCTTAAACTTTACAATGAAAATAAATTCCTGGTGGCTCTGTGATGATGTAAAACATGTGCTTCTGACGATGGCTTCGGCTCCCGACAAAATGTTTGGCCGCCAGCTGGGACAGCGCTTTATGCGGACCCCGTGGGACAACATAATTAGTGAATGTTTTCTTTTCGTTGACAACGCCCTAGCCACGTGCAGGTGAAGAGGACATCACGGACAGGTGAACGGCGCCGTTTTTATTCGAAGGGGTGACACCCGTCACAGCAGCACCAGACGAGGGCCCAGGTTGTCGGACATTTTCAAGAACTCGTCCTTTTGATGGTGACACACAAAAATTTAGGAGTATTCAGCTTTTTCAATTATTTTAGATTCCATTAGATAGACCACAGGGGTTGAAAGCGTGCAGCTGACGAAAGAGGGAGATAAAATAAAAAACGCCGTCAGACGCACCGTTTTCAAGATATGGCGCTTTTTTCGGGCGCCACTTCACAATTTTTGGCCATAGGTCGAGAAAGATTGGACCTAGGGCCACAAATGATAGCTAAAAACGTTCGAATTGAAAGCGTGCATTCGACGAAAAAGGAGGACAAAATGGAAAACAAAATCAAACGCACCGTTTTCGAGATATGGTGTTTTTTCTTGGGCGCCACTTCAGAATTCTTGGTCATACCTCGGCAACTACTGGACCCATGGCCACAAATGATGGCTTAAAACATTCTTTTTGAAAACGTGCATTTTGGCTAGAAACGGGATTAGGGAGAGGCAGAAAGGGAAAACGCCGTCAGACGCACCGTTTTCGAAATATCGCGTTATTTATCGTTCACAACTTCAGAATGCTTGGCCATAGCTTAGAAACTAATTGAGACACGACCGCAAGTGAAGACTCAAAACGATCGTATTGAAAGCGTGCATTTGTCTAGAACAGAGATTTAAAGTGAAAACGCTTTCAGACGCACCGTTTTCGAGATGTGGCGGGCAAAACTTCACAGTTCTTGGCCCTAGCTCGAAAACGATTGGACCTAGGGCCACATATAATGGCTCAAAACAGTTGAATTGAAAGCTTACATTTGACGAAAAGGAGGATAAAGTGGAAGACACCGTCAAACGCACCGTTTTCGAGATATGGCGTTTTTTCTGGGGCGCCACCTCACAATTTTTGGTCATACCTCGGCAACTACTGGACCCATGGCCACAAACGATGGCTCAAAACGTTCGAATTGAAAGCGTGCATTCGACGAAAAGGAGGATAAAATGAAAAACACCGTCAGACGCACCGTTTTCGAAATATGGCGGGCACAACTTCACAATTCTTGGCCATAGCTCGAAAACTATTGGACCTAGGGCGACAAGTAATGGCTCAAAACGGTTGGATTGAAAGCTTGCATTGGGCCAAAACAGGTAAGAAAATGGAAAACGACCACAAAAACGCATCGTTTTCGAGATAGCTTGGATTCTATAGGAGCTATTGGGAAACAGGGCTACAAATGCGACATTTCTCGAAAACGATGCGTTTAGCGTCACTTTCCCTTGTGTTTGCTTTTATGCGTCGTTCATTAAGACCAGGCTTCCGTCTGGATTTGCTTGCAATTCATTAAAGTTAACAAGAGTTTTCCTGACCACTGTAGACTGTTAAATTCCACAAAAAAGAGTCACTTTACACTCTTAAGGGTAAAGCAACTATTCTTTGAGCAGCACAAGCGTCACCATAAAACGACTGTGATGCAACAACTTCCCCTACAATTTCCGACGCATTACCGCAGAACGTCTGAATGGCTCGTAAACACTTTACGACCGCTAATTAAGACATTTGAATGCATCCTCCAAGTTCCGTGGCAATCAATCACACCGACGGAAGTTCTCGCCGCCGCCTTGCTGTTGGAACACCACCAAGCAATGCTGCTTTGCTGTCTTTCGGAAGCTACAGAACAGAACAGAACAACTGCAACTAAACTAAACGGCTAGAGTGTATCTGTTCGGGAACAAAATCTTATCCTAGAGCGTGTTAGTAGTCAAAAATGAAGTTAGTACGTGGTGTGTGTGTGTAAGAAAATAAGTACAAAGCGTAACGGAAAAGAAAACATAAGAAAAGAAGGTACAAATTATCGACTTAAAGTTAACTTCTGAATGCAGTGTGTTTCTGTGTTTGTTTAGTTCGTTTTAAAATAAATCACAAAACTGGTCTTCAAAAAAACGGAAACATCGAGTAAATAGTTAAGCATAAGTGTGTGGGGCGCATCGCCGCTGAGGACTTACCGAGCATGACCTGAATCACCTTCAGAGCTTTGCCTTGAATGTTGACTGTGCGAAAAACTACTGTAACCCGAACCCTTCGACATCTGTTGGGGAGAGGGAAGAGAGAATGATGTGAGTGGTGGGTGGGTGTGAGCGGGGGAGGGAGGAGGAACACTTACTTGACTAGTATTGCTGGAATTTCTCGAGTGTCCCATCTCTATCATTGATGCAGTCCCAGTATTGCTTATGCCTCCACCACCGCTACCACTGTTTGTTATCACTCCTGTTACACCGCCTCCGCTACCACCACCTCCACCACCACCGCCTCCGCCACCGCCACCGCCACCGCCGCCACCACCTCCTCCTCCTCCTCCTCCGCCACCACTGCCACCAGTTCCTCCGATTCCACCACATGGAAGCACTTGTTGTGCGTTAGACAATGACGTAAGCGATGGCGGTGGATATGTTAGCAAAAGTGAATCCGATGCGTTCGTCGCCGGCTCCGATGACTCGGACAGCCCCGAATCGGTGACTATCGACGCGATCAGCGATGCTGGATCCACATCCGCAAACAGCTCCGATTTCTTCTTCGTTAACGATCCAAAACCAGAGGACGTCTGCGACTGTGAGATGCCATCATCTCTCGACGACGATATCGGCCGGTTGCCCGCACTGGTCGCCCCAGAATTGGGCACCCCAGTGTTGGCTGTCGGCACGGCTGACGGGACTGTTGCCGTTGGTGTCTGCAGTCCGCTCAGCGCGTTATTTCCACCGACAACTGTGCCGAGGTCATCCTGCGATGGAATTTGTTTGCCTGCCAAGCTTGGCGTTGGTCTGAAAAACAGAAAACAGACGCGAGATTAGACGGCGCGTGGGAGCGGGGGGGGAGTGAATTTGAAAACTTACGCTTTAAAGAGAATATCTCCACTCAGCATGTGCATTTTAATTGACACCCTCAGCATTGAGTTGTCCAAGCGGTGACGCTGATCATAGCCCTCCAGCAGGCAGCGTCGCGATGTCAAGCCCGATCCGGCGAATTCGGCAAGATTCAAATCGATAAAACCTAATTTATAATAACTACGTCCGCCCTTCATCTCTTTGCGGATGGAAATTCGTAGGAAGCATGGATCTAGGACACCGGTCGACGCGTTCGCCGACATTTTGCACGGGAACTCGAAGTGACGGTCCCATTCTACGCGGTGATTGCGAACTTCTTCTCTGTTGTTGTTGTCCCAATGTTGTTGGTGGAGGCATGAAATGAAAGATGCAAAATTTTGAGTGATTAGATTTTCAAAATGGAGTCGCGGGTGGGGTGGGTTTTATTGGATCAATTGGGTAATTCAATAGAAACGAGAGCACGGCAGACGGCAGACGGGAGACGGGAGAGTCTAAGAGTTTCAATTAAACCGTCAAAGCGGTGGGATATTGACCCGGGAGCAGCAGGGATGTGTGACACCTTCGTGAGGCACAAATGTTGGCAGACGCAGGGAATTGTCTCTTTGAAGTTGTATGTATGGTATGGGGTAATTGATTGTCTTCTGAAGTGTGATGGGGGAGGGAGGCGAGTCTAATTGAATTCAATTTGGACACACTCACCGCCACCAGAGGAATGGTCTTAAGGGGATCTGCGAAGAGAAGCAGGCGTTTGAAGGAATTCATGGAACCGCATAGACTATAGAAGGCTCCAGTCACCACCGTGGAAGAATGTCGCGACAAGAAAGTCAAGATTGACTGGAGGAGGGAAGCTGATCTACGGCTTCAAGGATTCACTCCGTTCGCAGACCTCTTAAGGTGGTCACTGAACTTCGTGCTGTTAAGCATCAGCGAGCGGGAGAAGAAGAAAGATCCTTAAGCCGACCACGTCTGCGATTCGGTTGGACTGTAGGCCAGTCTAAGAAGATGAATGCGAAGGATCGTGCGCCATTGGAGACAGCGAAGGATCGTGCGCCACTGGGGACAGCAAAGAATCGTGCGCCGCTGGGGACAGCGAAGGATCGTGCGCCACAGAAGGCAGCGAAGGACCGTGCGCCGCTGGAGGCAGCGAAGGATCGTGCGCCACTGGAGACAGCTAGAGAAGGATCATGCGCCACTGAAGACAGCGAAGGATCGTGCGCTGCTGGGGACAGCGAAGGATCGTGCGCCGCTGGGGACAGCGAAGGATCGTGCGCCGCTGGGGACAGCGAAGGATCGTGTGCCGCTGGGGACAGCGAAGGATCGTGCGCCGCTGGAGACAGCCAGGGATCGTTCGCCGCTGGAGATAGCGAAGGATCGTGCGCCGCTGGAGACAGCCAGGGATCGTGCGCCGCTAGAGACAGCGAAGGATCCTGCGCCACTGGAGACAGCGAAGGATCGTGCGCCGCTAGAGACAGCGAAAGATCGTGCGCCGCTGGAGACAGCGAAGGATCGTGCGCCGCTGGAGACAGCTAGAGAAGGATCATGCGCCACTGAAGACAGCGAAGGATCGTGTGCCTCTAGAGACAGCGAAGGATCGTGCCCCGCTGGGGACTGTTGGGCAGTTTAACAAGATGAATGCTTACGGAATCCAGTCTGTCACAAGCAGCAACGTCAGAGAATTCTCAATCGCCGCCGGGGAGAATCTGGAGCTAAATCGGAAGGAGGACATGGTCTTAAGCCGCGTCTTCTCAAAGCTCGAAGGGCAGTAAGTAGAGTCTGCGGACTAAATTCAAGGCCAACCCGGGTTCCTGGAAGTGGTTGTGAGATTAAGGCACTTGCTGTGCCTAGCCGCTGTTGTGGGTATCGACTTAATGACAGTAGACTGCTTGAGAGCCCCCGCGCAGCTTGCAAACGGCTAGAGGACGACTTCAGACAGACAGACAGACAGCGCCCCAAAGACTTCAGCTTGTTTCTGCCAAGATTCATCCTCAGGCTCAGACCCTCCATGGGTCGCAGGTCTGATAAGCAAGTTAATCAGTAATCTTCGCCTTTGAGCCTATGAGACAACGTTACAGAGAACGACGACAAAATCCCCCACCTGATCCCCTTAAAAAAAAAACCCCTCCAAGCACTTACCTTGAACTGTACTCCTGAAATGATCCACCATCCAGTAACCGTATCTTAGCGAATAGCACCTCATTAACCAAGGCAACCTCGACCAAATCCTTCAGCTGCACCTCAACATTGAACTTGTACTTCTTTTTTTTCATCATAAAGGCCATCCCAGGGGCGCTAGGCCCAAGTAATGTCATTCAGGGTTCCGTCTCGACGAAATGATGTTGCCTCTTCGTGGACAAACGAGATGAATGTCACTCCAGAGCACGGAAGACGAAGAATCCCCTCAACTGCAACCGCCTGGAAGTCTCAAGACCGACTTTGTCTGAATGGAAGCTGCTGGTGTGTCGTTGTCTTAAGAGGTGTGTGTTTGCTGTGTTTTGAGGAAGCGTTTCTTGGACTGCAGCAGCAGCGGCTGATAGTGCGATGAGGTTCGGAGTTATTTTTAAACGGAGTCTCTTTGCTGGTGGTGATTCATAGCTCAGCTGCGTGCTGGCTGGCTTTTGTTGGGTGATTGCTGCTCGCTTGTGTGTCAGTCCACGACGTTGCGCTGCATGCGGATGTCGAGGGAGCAGTCTGAAAATAGAAGACAGCACAGTTTGCTGATAAGAACAGAAATTCTTTTTTAAGCTTTAATGGGTCATAATAGAGAGTTAATGGCTTGATACGAGTAGTGCGCGGTTGCGGGGAACTGTGGGGCAGATAAGCCGGGGTCGGGAGGGCAGAGAGCAATGAAACCGGCTGCGAAGTTAAATGGAACCGAAGTTAGATTTGGGGGGAAGATTGCCAACGAGGATGGGGAGGAGTGCTTGGATCGATGGGAAACAAATTGAGTGGTATTCTGGGTCAGAACACTGCTTTTGGGGGGAAGCTGAGTGCGGGTGGTGGGGGTTAATGGCTTTGATTTCTTTTTTTAGGACACAGAAGGGGAGTTTGTTTGCTGTCTTTGAAAGGCGAGATGGGAGCACAAGGTCTTTGAGGCTGTCCCACGCTTCATACAATGGGAATCTACTACTTGTTCGACAGAGATTACAACAGAAGTCACAGTTAAACAACCAATTCCTTGCTAGATCTGTCTACAACAAGTTTTCAACTGAAAGACGCGATAGATAGCATCAGACGCATTTGAACTTGTTAGTGAGCCAAAATGGGACGTCTAAGAGCGACATTTTACAGTCAAACCGAGTTCTCAAGTGCGATACGACCCCCGGACAGGTTAAGTGGAAAGAAGAACTGATCATTGAGTTGAAGATCAGCGGAAAATTGGGAATGTGTTCAAACCCATGAACCTTCGACCACAACTTGGTCTTGATGGCTGGGAGCAGCTTGGGGATTGGCTGCGATGGAAGGGGGCATTTGCTCAGACTCAGGCCCTCCAGCGATCGCGGGCCTGATCAGTAAGCTAGTCAGTAATCTTTGCCTCTGAGCATGTGGAACAACGCTACAGAGAACGACGACGAATAAGGTGACGCACGCAAGTAGAGAGGGACCCCAACAGCTACCGAACGATCGTGAGCAGCTGGAGACAGCGAAGAATCGTACGTCGCTAGCTAAGGATCGTGCGCCTGTGGACACAAATAGCGAAGGATCGTGCACATCTGACGACAGCGAAGGATCGTGCGCCGCTAGGGACAGCGAAGGATCGTGCGCCGCTGGAGACAGCAAAGGATCGTGCGCCGCTGGGGACAACGAAGGATCGTGCGCCGCTGGGGACAGCGAAGGATCGTGCGCCGCTAGAGACGGCGAAGGATCGTGCGCCGCTGGAGACAGCGAAGGATCGTGCGCTGCTGGAGACAACGAAGGATCGTGAGCCGCTGAAGACAGAGAAGGATCGTGCGCCGCTGGGGACAGCGAAGGATCGTGCGCCACTGGAGACAGCGAAGGATCGTGCGCCACTGGAGACAGCGAAGGATCGTGCGCCACTGGAAGCAGCTAGCAAAGGATCGTGCGCCGCTGGGGACAGCGAAGGATCGTGTGACGCTGGAGACAGCGAAGGATCGTGCGCCACTGGAAGCAGCTAGCAAAGGATCGTGCGTCGCTGGAGACAGCGAAGGATCGTGCGCCGCTGGAGACAACGAAGGATCGTGAGCCGCTGGGGACAGCGAAGGATCGTGCCGACCACGTCTGCGTTTCGATTGGACTGTAAGGTAGTCTAAGATGAATGCTTACGGGGTTCAGTCTGTCACAAGCAACAACCTCAAAGAAGTCTCAATCGTCGCCGAGGGAGATTCTGGAGCTAAATCAGACGGAAGACGAGATCTTAAGCCGTGTATTCTCAAAACTCGAACGCCAGTAAGTGGAGTCTGCGGACTAAATGCATGTGAAACCTAGACTCCTGAAAGTGGTTGTAAAGGCGAGGCCAGAGGGGAATACCCGTTTATAAGAGGAACAGCTTGCTCCGTAATAGATTGTTGTTTTGAGGTACTTGCTGTGCGTAGCCGGGGATTTGGGTAAAAACTAGATGACCGTACATTGCTTGAAAGCCAAAATATTCCAAAACCCAAATCAAGTCATCGAACAAGGAAAACAGTCGCCTTCTTTGACTTTTCCTCCTCTCAATTTCAAATCAACTCAAGTCATCGATCAAGAAAAGCAGTCGTTTTTTGTGTAACTCCAACAAAGTCTGGCGGACTACACGAGCACAGAACGGGGAGCATTACATCCTCCTCTTGTTCATCGCTACAGCGGAGGCAGAATTTCTTGGGAAGAAGATCCAATCTGTTGGTGTATTTTTCAAAAGTCGCAAAATGACACTTGGCGGCGCCCTTATTCTGCTGATCTTTTCTTGGTGATTAAGCAGAGTGGACGCTTATGGCTAAGGGGAGGCCGGACTTTTAGCACCTTCTGACCACCAGCTGTGGGTGGAGTTTGTAGCGTGGAATGTGGAGCGTGGAGTGGGGAGCGTTGAGCGTGGAGTGCGGAGCGAGGAGCGTGGAGTGCGGAGCGAGGAGCGTGGAGTGCGGAGCGAGGAGCGTGGAGTGCGGAGCGTGGAGTGCGGAGCGAGGAGCGTGGAGCGTGGAGTGCGGAGCGTGGAGTGCGGAGCGAGGAGCGTGGAGTGCGGAGCGAGGAGCGTGGAGTGCGGAGCGAGGAGCGTGGAGTGCGGAGCGAGGAGCGTGGAGTGCGGAGCGAGGAGCGTGGAGTGCGGAGCGAGGAGCGTGGAGTGCGGAGCGAGGAGCGTGGAGTGCGGAGCGAGGAGCGTGGAGTGCGGAGCGAGGAGCGTGGAATGTGGAGCGTGGAGTGCGGAGCGAGGAGCGTGGAGTGCGGAGCGAGGAGCGTGGAGTGCGGAGCGAGGAGCGTGGAGTGCGGAGCGAGGAGCGTGGAGCGTGGAGTGCGGAGCGTGAAGCTATGTTTAGAGTTTTACTGTAGCAAGCTTCCTCCCCCTACATCTTTGTTGGTTGAGGACTAGGTCCACCCTGGACTGTAGCGCTACAAGAAGGTTCCTCACCGTCATGGTTCAGTGAAGAGTTCACCGCACACTTGGCAAGTTCGTCCTCTTCACAATCATCCCGGTTGGGTGAGCCCCAGGTCCAGCTCGGACTGTAGCGCCCTAAGAAGAAGAAGAAGGTTAGGTTCAAGTGGTCAACTGCTGGTTAGCAGTCTTACTTAGGGCAACATACGCCCAACGTCGATAGGGTGTCTCCTTTTCTATGAAGCGCTTCAGTTGACTGATGCCATCGTTGTTCAGTTCATTCAAGCCGTCGAAGAAGTAGGCTTCCAAACGATCTTTCCTGCGGGTGAAGAGGGCGCTACTGGACACCAACGCTCTGGCCCCGAAAGTCTTCGACTCCAACCCCGAGGGAGATCGCGGTAAAGGAATACCACGCCTCCGAAAGGAAAAGTGCCTCAATCAGCTGAACGTGCGTAACTGGAGGCAACTAGCACAAGACAGTGCTGGATGGAGACGTATGTTGGCTGAGACCCAGGTCCACCCGGGACTGAAGGGCCAGCCAAAGAAGAGGGCGCTACACCAGCAGAGGACATGTCTTTCAGTCTCCCCCTCGTCGCTGCAGCTTCTGCAGAAGTCGCTGTCAGGAATTCTCAATCTTGTGCCAGCGACGAAATTCCTGCTCCACATTCAGTCCCCATTAGACACACAAACAAAAATCAGTTCACCCCTATTCAGCCCATTAGCCCCGAAATCCTTGCACAGGCCGCACCCAATGACCCAATGTCGGATCGAATAATCCCCGAGCAATTACCGTCACGCCCTGTTCGTCGCTCGCTGTAAATTGATCAATTCTGCCGGATGGTTTCATAAATTGTCTCCCCCGTCAGATGCCATTAGCTGCAAATCGCCGCCGTCATCGTTGAGCCAAAAGCGAAAAACAAACGTCACCTCTTTCGTTTAATCCAACTCGAATTATGTGTAATTCCTTCCAATTGACCTATTTCCACACACTATCAGCGCGAGTCCTAAATCACACGGCATCTGCGGCCCACACGGAGACTCGCTCGCAGCGACTGTCACGACAGATATCCCCGGACACGGAGTGAAGCGATTTTTATCGAAGCTTTTATCGAGATTAATTTCCTTCGCCCCTCGGGGAGGAATGGCAAAGGGACACGGAGTTTACGAACACAGCCCACGGTCGTGCAGTGTCAAAGTGACATTTCGGAGTTTTTCTCTTCTTTGTCTTCCGGGGTTCGTTCCGCGGATGGATGGGTTTTTGGAAACGGGAGGTTTAGGGACTCGTCGGTGCGACTTGAGAGTGGATTGAGATAAGTGAGGTGAAATATTTTCTAATTACTCACCACCCTGTCGCTGTTAATTACCGGAAATATGTTGTCGACCCAGAAAAGGGAGCCGACGTAACCGTGTGTCCTCTTCACGGGGGTGAATGGGCACATTTCAAGGCTCTTGCTAGCAATTAGAGCGACAGGTTAACAAGCGAAATTCCATCGGAGATTACTGATATTAAGCGAAGGCCTGGAAGTGACGTGGCGGCGGGGGAGAGTGAGGCAGCGATTTGTAATTAAGATAAAAACCCTTGTGTGCTTGGCAGGAAATGGGCTACGGTGAGTGATTCATTGACGGGTAACACGGTGAGTGTCCTGCAGACGAACCTACAACCGGTAAGTGTTTGCCCAAAGTAGTTGTGACATGCGAGGAATTCGGTGGCGGCGATGGAGGAGGGATGTGGGAGTGTCGTGTGGGTGCTGTGGAGAGGCGTGTGTGAGTGTGGGTGGCCGGATGGCGTGCAGTGTTCGTGCGTCAAAGGATGAAATTTCAAAAGCAAACTGCTTCAGAGTTTTTCTTTTTGCGACGCATTTACGGCAGTGTCCAGTTGTTTGTTGAGAAATGCTGGGGGAATTTGAAATATGGGAGCTTCTCATGCACTGGGACTGAATTCAGGCAGGAATTTAGGACAAGAAGGTGGACGACGGAGAGAGGAGTGAAACGGTGGATGATGGGGGAGAGCCTTTTGTTGTGAAAGTTTTTCGAAAAAGGAAAAGACATTCGAAAGTCTTTTTTGTGAATCCCCGGAGAAGTTTCTTTGTCGAGAGATTCTTGGGATGGCAAAAGGGACAAGAACCAGAAGAATGTGTTGGCGCTTCCATCTGCATCCGAAACCAGTTAACCTTCAGGAAAATTCTTCTCAAAAGGTAGCGAGAGTTCAACAATTTGCAGGAAATGCGCGGGACTCAACGATTCACCCCAGTCTCTGGGGTCAGAGAAACTTTCAAAGTCACTCCTCCAAGGGATTGCACGCTACAGCATACGTCCAAAACGAACATTTTGAGCCTTCATCGTTGCCCCCGGGTCTAAAGAGTGTGCAGGCGTCCAGAACGACAATTTTGAGCCCTCATCGGTGCCCCCGGGTCTAAAGAGAGTGCGGGCGTCCAAAAGCCCTCACCGGTGCCCCCGGGTCTAAAGAGTATGCGGGCGTCCAAAACGACAATTTTGAGTCCTCATCGGTGCCCCCGGGTCTAAAGAGTGCGCGGGCGTCCAAAACGACAATTTTGAGCCCTCATCGGTGCCCCCGGGTCTAAAGAGAGTGCGGGCGTCCAAAAGCCCTCATCGGTGCCCCCGGGTCTAAAGAGTATGCGGGCGTCCAAAACGACAATTTTGAGTCCTCATCGGTGCCCCCGGGTCTAAAGAGTGCGCGGGCGTCCAAAACGACAATTTTGAGCCCTCATCGGTGCCCCCGGGTCTAAAGAGAGTGCGGGCGTCCAAAAGCCCTCACCGGTGCCCCCGGGTCTAAAGAGTATGCGGGCGTCCAAAACGACAATTTTGAGTCCTCATCGGTGCCCCCGGGTCTAAAGAGTGTGCGGGCGTCCAAAACGACAATTTTGAGCCCTCATCGGTGCCCCCGGGTCTAAAGAGTGTGCAGGCGTCCAAAACGACAATTTTGAACTCCCGTTCGTGGGCAGTCCTTGAAGAATGCTCGACCAACTGAAGCTGGTCGCCATTGAGGTGGCGTGGTGGGTATTGCCCAGTTCGACTGCAGCTAGTCCCTTTGTTCCAGAGACTCTCCCAGAGTTAAGGTTGCCTTAAGCAAATTACGCCCGTTGACAAGTGAATCCATCTGTTAAGTCATTTCGGTCACCCTCTCGAGCCCCAAGATGAAAGTGCGCCCACTCCCTAATTTAAGCGCACTTCATCTTCACGTTTCGAGGATGCACCAGTCCTACGCCCTCACATCCACTCATTCAAGCGTCATTATCGAATCTTCCTCCTCTCGCCGGATTCCCATTCCGTTCAACCCATTAGATGCATGTTTCCTTCGGATTCCCTTTGAGCGACGAGCGGACTTCGCCGTCGGACGTGGACTGCATTTTTAATGGATCCCAAAATCACATCTCCACTCGGGGATGTCTTGTGTCTGAAAGCATCGTCTGCTTGCTGGGATTGTATCCGATTCGACATTCGTCCCCCTCCCCATGTTCTGGTGTCTATTTCGAGATAACTGATGTGGAAAATCATGCACAAAGGCTATCTGCCCACCGCAAGGGGATCCATAAAAACACAGCACAGAACGGAAAACCGCACGACGATGGGGAGGAGGAGGAGTCGTCTTGCCTCCTGCCTCCTCCCATTCCGACGAGCGAGAGAGTGTGTGGTGCAACAAGTTGCAAACAACATTCAAAGCTGCAGATGGCATGTGACATGTTTATGCTTCGGTTTTCGAAGCGGCGCACATCAGGAAGTCTGTGATTTGCTCGCGACAGTCAGTGGGATGGATTTATTAATTAAAAAAAAATGTTATCCTCTTGAAATCGATTGTAAATTATGTCTGCTGTGGCGTCTAATCTTATCTCTCTCGATTGTGCTGGGAGATGGGGGATGGCTGGTGGAGCGAGCGAGTGTTTGTCGGCTTTCGATGATTTATTGACGCGACGATGAGCGATGTGATGTAAGCAGAACCCTGGTTCTGAGTTATCTTATCGCAGATTTCAGGCGAGGATGTGGTCTCAGAACGTGAAGCGAGTTGTGGACAGACCGAGGGAAGTTTGCGGTCTGACGTCGTTTCTGGTGGCAGTTCATGGCTACAGCGTGCAAACCTTCAGAACGGGGGGGCACAAATGAGGGGTTAAAACCTTGGCTTTGAACGCGTGCATTGAAGCATAAAAGTTAACAAAGGGAAATCGACGCCAGACGCGCCGTTTTTTTTAGATACAGATTCATTGACACAGCGTGGAAGTCTTAAGACCTAGGGGCACAGATGAGGGCTTAAAATTGTCGTTTTGGACGCCCGCACACTCTTTAGACCCGGGGGCATCGATGAGGGCACAAAATTGTCGTTGTGGACGCGTAAAGCTCAACGCGTAAAAGCTTAACGAAAATGAAATCGATGTCGAAAGCACCGTTTTCGAGATATGATTTTTTTTAAATTCCTTGCCAATTTTGTGTCCAAAACCTTCGACTTAGAACCACAAATGAGTGTTGAAAAAATTCGTACTGAACTCATGCATAAAGGCATAACACTTGACAGAAGGGAAATCGATATCGAAAGCACCGTTTTCGAGATATGACGCTTTTTTCAAAACCTTTCTTTTTGATTTTTCCTAACTTTGTGGTCAGTTTGCAGGCCCTTGGACCTAGAGTGCAAAATGTTGTTCTCTGTCAAAGCGCACAATTTAATACAAGGTAATCCGAAGTCAGACGCACCGTTTTCGAGATATGCATTTTTTTTAAATTCCTTGCCAATTTTAGACTATAGCGTCCAAAATCTTAGACCTAGAGCCACAATTAAGAGCTCAAAACGTTCGCACAGAACGCATGCATTGAGGCGTAAAATTTAACAGAAGGGATATCGATTCCAGACGTACCGTGTTCGAGATATGGCGCATTTTTCAAAACCTTTCTTTTTTTTCTCGAAATTTCGTGTGTCAATTCATGGCTACATCGTGGCGGCCCCTGGACCTAGGGTCCAAAATGTTCGTCTGTATTAAAGCGTAAAATTTAACAAAAGTGAAATCGAAGTATTTTCTACCGTATTCGAGATATGGCTTTTTTCGTCGAATTTCTTGCCAATTTTTGTCAAGCCCTTAGACCTAGAGCTACAAATGAGTGCTCAAAACGTTCGTACTGAAGGCAAAGGAAGAAGGAAGAGGAAAACGAGACGCCGTTTTCGAGATATGATACATTTTTCAAAATGAATTTCCATTTTCGACCGTTCTGTTGTCTATTCATGGCTACAGCGTGAAAAAAAAATACATCAAAGGGCACAAATATGGGCTAAAAATCGTTGCCCGAATAAACGTGTAAAGGTCGTCGTTTTCGAAATATCACCGTTTTCGAGATTTCACTTTTTTCGTAAAATTCCTTACCGATTGTTGGCTAGAGTGTAGAAACCTTTAGATCTTCAAATGCGGCCTCAAAATGTTCGTACTGAACGCATGCCTCAGAGCATAAAAGTTAACAGAAAAGAAATCGATGCCAGAGGCAACGTTTTCGAGATATGCCAGATTTTTCAAATCGTTTCTTTTTGCTTTTTTCGGCCGTTTTCGAGATATGACGCATTTTTCAAAATGAATTGCCGTTTTCGACCCTTCTGTTATCTATTCATGGCTACAGCGTGTAAATCCTTAGAATCAGGTCCACAAATGAGGGCTTAAAATTGACATTTTGGGCGCCCGAATCAACGTGCAAATGATATCTGAAGCACGGTTTTCAGGATATGGCTTTTTTCATCAATTTCCTTGCCAAGTTTTTGCTGTAGCATCAATACCCTTAGACCTAGAGCCATAACTGAGGGGTCTAAAAGTTTTCGAGATATGGCGTCTTTTTCGAAAATTTCTTTTTTTTTTGCGGTGGATTTTTGAAGCGCTCAGACTCAAAACTTGTTCATTGTACTGCCAGGTAGCAACCTACTCCAGTGCCGTTAATTTGATTCCAACAGCAAATGGTGACTGGACCAGATTCGATTTCACTGGGATTCGAACTTGGGGCAGGCACTTAACCAACTTTTCGAAATAAGTTGCCTTTTTCGACTTTTCTGGTGTAAATTCATGGCTACAGCATGAAACCCACAACATGAGCCTTCGAAACGTTCCTACTGAACGTCTGCATCCAGACGTGTAAGTTAAAACAGAGGAAACCACTGTCAGAAACGCTGTTTTCGAGATACGCCGCATTTTTCGATTTTTCTGGTGCCAATTTAAGGCAGCAGCGGGAAAGCCTTTAGGCCAAATGCCACAAATAAGGGCCCGCATTGAAGCCAAGGAGATCTCAATTAATTTA
This sequence comes from Myathropa florea, assembly GCA_930367185.1. Classification (NCBI taxonomy): domain Eukaryota; kingdom Metazoa; phylum Arthropoda; class Insecta; order Diptera; family Syrphidae; genus Myathropa; species Myathropa florea. The sequence goes on along the minus strand of OV884005.1, from coordinate 8,675,403 downwards.
AGCGACGTCATAGCTCCTCCGTGTGATATTTAACTCCCTTCAAGATTGACAAGGTCAGAAGAGCACGTCCTGCCTTCATCGTGCGCGCTAATTGACTCGTTAGTCCGCTTCGGCTTGTCGCAGGTCTGGTGACACAAAAACCATGACATTCACCTTCACTTCGGTGGTTTTTGTTTTCACTTGCCCCACTCGGTTAAGCCATATAACCTAAAGAGCCCCCATAACTCCATTATCGCGTCAATCAAACGTTTTACACGCGACCATCGTCCCGCTGATTACGCTCCGCCATTAAGGACACACACACGAAAAACCAAACCAGAAGCAAACAAAACCATCCCGGCTCCGTGCCGACTGAAAGGACATTCTCATAAACAAAACCCTCTTCGCCCACTTCGACCTTAACGACATAAAATATTCACACAGCAACTTAAACCACGAGGTTTTGATTTGCCCCCTCCCCCCCAGCCGGGCGTTCATAAATGCTTAATGCACCCCCGCCAGCAGAGTCCAACTGCATGGACGTATATCCTTGAGTTGACAATGCTTCCGTGGAATAAATCATGAGCGGAAGAGCACTTAAATCCATCATTTGCATATGAGGAGCACCAGTTGTCGGCGGAAGCGCTGCCGAGGATGCCTTACGCAAGACAAAACTTCAAGACTTCATGATCACTTCCTGACCATATACACCCGTGGAATTGGGACGCACCCGCCGCCACCGCCGACAGCACTCTGGGCGAGGTTATGAAATCATAAAACGAGAAATGTGACCAAAACTGATGATGGAAGGAAAATAAAAATAAATTTCGTGCACTTCGCCGCAGACCCAAGGACAGGCGGGAGATAAAACCCAGACGCCCTCTCTCTTGCTGACCGTTTTCATAAATTGCCATCTGACATGAGCACCACCATCATCACGAGCAGCGGTTGCAGAGCAGAGCTGAGGGTGAGCGACGGCAAAACGACTTCCTCCGGACATGACTTAATAATCAATTTTAGAGTAAAACAAATTTTAAACTGACCAACCGCTCAGACTCTGCACTCTGCCGCCGTCCAGCGGGTTATCTAATTCAACCCCCTTTTTAGGGCCGGCTGCATTTTATGCATCAATCTTAATATTCATGACACACCAGAGGTTGCATTACGGACGAGTCGTCAATTCAATTTACTATCTCGTCGGAGTCTCTACACAGACTGTGTGTCTGTGGGGGATGCGTCCATCACATACGATACTTCAAGCTGTCGTTCGGTTTCGGCGGGGCTCTGTGAAATGGGTCACAACATTCCCATCTGATCCGGTGGGAAGTGCCTTTCAGCTGGGAGAAGATGCATTTTGTGGAAATTTAATGGTTTTTTGGGTAATTTTTCGGGGAAATTTAAGGGCTTTGGAGAGAAATGCGGAGACTTTTTGGGCTGGCAATGATTTGACGTTGAAGTGGTGAGGGTGTGTTCAGAAATTGACTTGAAATTTGAAAGTTTTACAGACGAATCTGAAGACATTTTGGCATTGGAGAGATTTGAAGTGACAGTGGTTAGGGTGTGTTCAGAAATTGACGTGGAATTGATGACTTTTGGAGAAATTTGGAGCGCAGAGTGATTTGACGCGACAATTGCGAGGGTGTGTTCAGTGTTCGACTTGGAATTTAAGAGTTTTAGAGAAGAATCTGAAGACGTTTTGGATTTGGAGTGATTGGAGGTTGCAGCGGTGAGATTATGTTCAAAAATTGGCTTAGAATTTGAGGATTCTAGAGAAGAATGTGAAGACATTTTGGAATTGGAGTGATTTGAAGAGGCAGCGGTGAGGGTGTGTTCAGAAATCGACTTCGGTCTTTCACAGACTTCGACTGTCTTGTCACACAATTCCTTAGAAAGTTTTCAACTTTGCTTATTGCTCATGGTCAGGAATAAAATCTACGAGTACACTGATGACAGGAATGATTCAAGTCAAGGACGACGCGCTGCCTTTTCACTTCTGGAAGAGAAAAGGAGCAACACCTTCCAAAAGTCCGTACAAAAACTTGCTTCCGCGGATGACATTGACACTTCAAAGTCCCTTAACAGAACAAAATCACTCGACCGCTCCCCTTTAACACATTCGTCAAGTTCCTTCGGTTCGTTAAATTTCCTTAATTCGTTATATTTCTTTGATTCGTTAAGTTTTTTTTTTTTGATGCGTTGAGTTTCTTTGATTCGTTCAGTTTCTTTGATTCTTCAAGTTTATTGTATTCGTTAAGTGTCTTTGATTCGTTAAGTTTCTTTGAATCGTTAAGTTTCTTTAATTCGTTAGATTTCTTTGATTCATTAAATTTCTTTGATTCGTTAAGTTTCTTTGATTTGTTAAATTTCTTTGCTTCGTTCTTTGATTCATTTAGTTTTTCGATTCGTTAAGTTTCTTTGATTTGTTTGGTTTCATTGAATCCTTAAGTTTCTTTAATTCGTTAAGTTTCTTTGATTCGTTAAATTTCTTTGATTCGTTAAGTTCCTTCGGTCCGATAAGTTCCTTTGATTCGTTAAATTCCTTTAATTCGTTTAGTTTCTTCGATTAATTAAGTTTCTTTGATTCGTTAAGTTTCCTTGATTCGTTAAGTTTCTTTCATTCGTCAAATTTCTTTGATTTGTTAAGTTTTCTTGATTCGTTAAAACTCTTTGAATCGTTAAGTTCCTTTGGTTTGTATCTTTGACAGCCCTTAAGTTGACGTGTGACTAAAAAATGCAAAGATTGTCAAGACAATTGTTTCAATTTGTGACATGTGTCCAAAACTTTGCACCCAGTCGCCAAGGTCACACTCATACAACGCGCGTGTCATGTCCCATGTCGTGCCTAATGCCGGTCATTTCGTGTGCGATTAGGTGAAATGGTAATTTCCAAAAGTATTTACTGACTTCATGAGATTTTGTTTATGGCGCACGATTGCGATAAAGACATATCCTCTGCACGAAATACTTCTCAAAATGACATGTCGTACACGAAGTCATTAACAAAGCAAAGTCAAGGAGATTATGCGACCAACAGTTTGACAGTGGAGAGTGAAGGAGGATGTGTTCAGAGTGTGCTTTGGTTGTTTGGAATATAATTTTTCTTGAATTGAAGGGGATTGGAAAGACTTATGAGAGAATGGAGGACTCCACCTTCGAAGGAAGGGAGGCAATAAAAGGGATTTATTGACAGATGCAAGTGGAGACCTGTCATAAGATTTTGGAGACAAAAAAAGGTGACCGATAGAATTCGGTTGGGATTATTGTGCGAATTAAACGAAAAAACTAAAGGGAGAGACAAGGATTTCATTAGAATCCTTAAGAGGCTCTGCTGTTGCATTCGGCCCCTTGTGGTTACGACGATTTCCATGAGATTTCTCTCCAATTCTCCAACTCCTTCAGCAAATAGAAAATTCCAGCTGCTTCCTTTGAAGAAGGGGAGTGGTCAAGGCACAATGAAAGCGGAAAACAATTTCAACCACATCTTCCTCCACCAAACCCCAGACACAGCACTCCAAAAAACAGAAACCCTTAATTCCAAGCCTAACGATAGACCTTTTTGTCACCACATGACAGTGTCCATGTCACTCCACTCCCAATCTGTCCATCCTCACAACCCAACTCAAACCACACGCACATGTTCACCTCAGTGGCATAATTAATTACCTAACCTCAAAGTTACCATTGAAAGTTCAAGTGTACCGCAAACAAACGGAAAATCAACAACAAATTAAACGCAATTAATTCCACGAAAACCACAAGTGTACACCTCAAGAAACACCCGATTCGTCATCCGAATCCAATTCAGCTCCGTCGAGTCGGTACGTCCGATACGTCATCGAGACGTGTGTGACATTTCCATTTGTCACGCTCTCGATTTTTGGGGACAACACACCCAAAATGTGCGAAAATCATGCTGAATCACACTGAATCTGAAAAACCGGATCGAAATCGAAGGAAAAAATCTCAATCAGATAGGAATCTTAATCTGCCACCCCAAGGGGGTCTTGATTAGATGCCCGGCTGTCAGATAGACGTGCCTCGACGCGAACGAACTGTGTGCACATGCGAGGGTGACCTTTACCTTCATACGCTGCCGCTCGACAGTTTGTTGTGATTAGACACGACAGACAAAGCAAGGTGAGAGTTGCTAGGCTACTGAGACCTCACTGATGCTGCCGTAATAGTCGTCGTCGTCGTTGCTGTTGTCATTCCCGGCGACATTCGGCAACGTCAACAGCGTGAACATTGATTTCAATTATAGAACACTGTTCACCGTGTAAATACGCTCGCCACTACCTTAAGGCGCATTGTTGTCGGACCGCAAGCATGTTGTTATGTTGCTTTCGATGCCAGACACAGGCGGTTGACTTTGGAGAGTTTGTTTGACATTTCTCGAATGAAGTGGAGAGAGGGACAGTGTGGAGTAAGAGGAGTCACATTTCGAAACTGTCTGTGAAGAGTGTTCATCGATGAAGCGTGGAGAACGAGTGAAAGTGTCTCATTCACTAACAGTTGCTGCTTCGGTGAAGGTAGACGGTGACAGCGCGATTGCACAACTGACAGATTCATTTTACGGAAGAGATTGCCGATCATTCCCCTCTTCTAGGGAGATATTTCATCACTGACAGCTTGATACAGGGTGACACAGTTCACGAAGAAGAGGACTTATCTTTGACATTGACAGGACAGGGATGAGGTGACGTCTTAAATGTCATTTTGTGTAGAACCTTGCCGACTGCATTTTGTAAGGCATTGCGTGTGTGAGAAACTGACAGTCATCTAGTCTGTCTGCTTGCAGACTTTTGCCTCTATGAACTGACATCTCAGTTTGACATTTGTCACTGCATGTGATTTGAAGCTGTCAAACATTCGCCTAAATACTTCGTGAATTCAACTTAAGGTCATCCCTAACTGACAGTCGTGTAGAAGGTTGCTCACAGACTTTAGAAGCGCCTTCCCTCTCTGAACTGTCACCACAGTTTTGACGTCTGTCACTGCATGTGATTTGAAACTGTCAAATATTCGCCTAAACACTTCGTAAATTCAACTTAAGGTCATCCTTAACTGACCGTCGTGTAGAAGGTTGCTCACAGACTTTAGAAGCGCCTTCCCTCTCTGAACTGTCACCACAATTTTGACATCTGTCAGTGTATGTGACTTAAAACTGTCAAACATTCACCTAAACATTGAATTCATGTGTGAAAAATTCAACTTAAGGTCAGCAATCACACTTCTCGCGCTTAATTCAACCTCCAACGGGTGTGTGTGTGAGATCTGTCACAAAAGCCGCCTCAATTAGGTGTCGAATGGATGTGTTCAATAATTGCACAATTAAAAAATTAAAAAATCAATATCAGCCCATTTACAATCCCGGAAAAGACATTCCCCAATGTCACTCACATCGACTGACCCTCAAAAAAAAAAAACTACCTTTCTCCACTCCACAGTCGTGCTGCTTGTTTTCGCTACCAGTTTCGCATTGAAAAAACCATAACAAGCGACACGAGCACACAAACAAAACAGCGAGCCAAACTCACAGCTCTCGACTTGACTCGATTCGGCCGACAATCACGACGAAAACGGTGAGAATATCATTTACATTCGAACAATTGACACATCTGACCCCTGGCTGTCATATTCGTGTAGACTCGTGGTCTCCACATCACCAATCAAACTTGATTAAGGCGAGCAAAACACACACACAACTCGAAATTTGCATTCCAAAGCACGGGGGCAACAGCCAGATACACAGCAAAAAAACAAGCAGCAGCTCATCTGTCAGAAGGGAGCTGAGAAAATGGAAAGACAAAAAAGTGTTTATTCGAATTTGACATCCATTAGATCTCGTCGTCGTTATTGAATGGAAATTAATTTCAATTGACATTGAAAGCGCTGAGACGAGCGGCTTTTGACGCAAGGGAAGATGCGCTGAGGAGGAGGCTGGAGACACGAGTGCCAATGAGGAAGGTTGTAATTGAAAAACTGTTTTTTTCGATCTTTATAAGGAAATGAACGCACCCGTGGGGAATGTCATAAATTGGCAGATGGGAATTTGACGTATGTCAGAGGAACAACTGCAGGTGAAATGTTTGAAATGGAAAATTCACCACGTGGGATTGAAGCTTTCTTGGGGAAGGAGAGGAAATTGGTGAAGATGTCTGAAAATTTAGAATTTTGACGCTGTGAATGAATTGAAAGAAGGGGATGTGTTCAGAAAGTGGAAAATGGGTAATTTTGAGCATGACAGCATGAGACGATAAGCATTCTGAAGCTTAACAATGAGCTGCTAAATCAAGCATAAGAAAGATCATGAGAACAAAACCACTGAAAAGTAAAGGCTCCAGTTCACACAGCTGCGGTAACCCACCAAAAGTCGATTTCGCACTGGTTTTCGACTGTAAATTCGTTCAAAAAGCAAAAACAGAGTCAAAGCCACTCCAAATAATCAAAAAAATCATAAGAAGCAGCTGAAAAGTACAGGCCCTAGTTCACACACTTGGGGTAGTCCACCGAAAGTCCCCTTACTCGTTGCTTTCGAATGAAAAAAATTTGTTCAAAAAGGAAGAACAGACCCAATGCCACTCAAAACAATTAAATTACGCCAGATGTCGCTGCCAGCACGTGCCTCTAAACCACTTCAATGCGGACATAACCCCTCAATTATTAAATGACCCAACTCCAATCATCACTCTGACCCCACCTAAACGCAAATTAAACCCCTCCCCACTCTCATCACTTTCCTCAGTCCAATTTTAACTTAAATAGCTTCCGTCCTCGATGGGTCGCGTGCCCGACCATCCATCTCACTCCTCGGACGAAATTCCTCAAATCGAGATGGGAAATTCAGAAAATTCATTATTTTCCCATTACCCAGTCGCCATCGCCGGTCCACCAGTTTCGTCCCAAGAAGAGCCAAATGCAAGGGCTCGTGAGAGAGAGAGAGAGAGAGAGAGAAAGAGAGAGAGATAGAGAGAGAGAGAGAGAGAGAGGTAACGAGTGAGAGGGAGAGAAAGAAGAAAAAATCAAAATTGCCACCATAAAGCTAAGGAATTTCTTGATTAGAAAATTCCTCGCCAACAAAGTTGGGACAAGAAAGAAAGAAAATACAACATTCGAGTGTCCTTACACCCGTCCCCAAGCAAGCCATCGTCGTAGCCAGCCCACCCACACACCACAGCACTCGCGTAGAGGGTTACTGCTGGAAAACAATGCGAACCAGGGATCCTCTCGAGTGCTCGACGAATAAACGAAACAAATGAGTTCGCATGTACTGGGCGCGCTGAATGAAGAGCCACCACAGAAAGTTGGCGAAGGTGAGACGACACGTTGCCTTGTGGTCAAGGTCATCGTTATCGTTCGACTAACAGGTATTCCCCACGTCTCTCAACCCACGTATGAGGGCATGGACACGAAGCCCTCATCGACAAGAAAACCTCGTTAACGAAACGATATGAAGGAGGAGAGATTCGGTGGTATTCTTACGAGCATGAGTACATATTCTTAACCATGGCCTCTGGGTTGAGGGCCGCTTTCGAGGATAATCGTCTTGGGTGCACACACACAATCTTCGTCTTCACCTTTTGCTAGTGTCTTTGGGGGGGTTGGGTGGCTGTGAGTGTGTGTGCGGCGCCCTAGGAGTTGTTGAAAGTTTTAAAATGACAAACGAGGCGGCAAAATTGGATTTTTCCAAAAAAGGCCTAAGGGGGCCTGATGAATCGCTTTGAATAGAGATTAGGTTATGGGATTCACTTACCAGGTTCGTGCGAGAACGGAAGCTGTTATCCTTTTTTTCGTGGGAATCTGAAAAGAAAATAAGACCGGAAATTCGATTAGATGAGTTGTTTGAGGTTTCATTGAAGTTTAGAGGCGTTCTGTGGAAATGATTTAAGCATCAGAGAGGGGGAGGAATTAAAGAAACCAGTTGCTTGTGGTGAAAGGCAGTGAAAAGGACTGGCGAGGGAGAAAGAGAATCACAAGTTGGCCCAGGGGAAGCTAATTACAAAGCAGGAGTCAACAGTTAGCCCCTCAAGACATAGGGGCTTAGTTAAGTGCGAACTCGAAAGGGGGGCTACAGAAACATCCAGAATGTTTTCCGGCCTTTTTAACGCCCCTTTAGCTTATCACAGGGATAGAAGCCACTTTTGAAGCGGATCAGTAAATCATTTTTTTCTTGAATCACCTTCGGCTGGTGTGCCTCAAGGAAACCATCTCGGACCCCTACTTTTTGGCTTGACCATTGCGATGTCCCAAAATGTCTTATGGTTGCTCAAAAACAATCGATTGTGAATGAAAGACAGTTGATGGACAGTCCCATCGTGAGAACGAGAAGTACAATTTGTCCAAAGGCAAGCTAATTACAGAGCAGGAGTCAACAGTTAGTCCCTCAAGACAAAGGGGCTTAGTTAAGTGAGAACTCAAAGAGGGGCTACAGAAACGTCTTGACCGTTTCTTGGCTTCTCCAACTTCCGTTTGTCTTATGACACGGAAAGGAGCACCTTTGAAGCCGAACAGCAGAGAATTTTGTTCCCAAGTCTCCCTCGGCTGGTGTCCCTCAAGGAAATCATCTCGGACCCCAAATATTTGCCTTGACCACTTAACGATGTTCCAAAATTTCTTTTAAAATAGATTTTGAGTGGAAGGCGGTTGACGAGACTGTCGGGTGAGAAGGAGAAGCACAACTTGGCCAAAGGCGAGCTAACTATAGAACAGGAGTCGACAGTTAGCCTCCCAAGACATAAGGTCATCGTTAAGTGCGAAGTCGAAAAGGGGGCTACAAAAGCATCTTGACCGTTTTCTGGCTTCTTTAAATTCCCTTTAACACGTATAGAAACCACTTTCTTTGTTCCCAAATCTGCCTCGGCTGGTGTTCCTCAAGGAAACCATCGCGGACCTCTACTCTTTGCCTTGACCACTGCGATGTTCCAAACAGTCTTATGGGTGGTCAAAAACAATAGATTTTGAGTGGAAAACAGTTGACACGACTGTCGCCTGAGAAGGAGAACCCTCAAAGTAACCATCTTGGACCTCTACTTTTTGCCGTGCCGTACACTGCGATGTACCAAATTTCTTACGGTTGCTCAAAAACAATAGATTTTGAGTGGAATTTTTTTCTAACTACGGAGCATGAGTCAACAGTTAGCCCCTCAAGACGTAAGGGCTTCGTTGAGTGCGAAATCGAAGGCTGGGTTACAGAAACATCTTGACCGTCTTCAGCTTTCTTCAGCGTCCATTTGGCTCATCCCAGAAAGAGAAGCCGCTTCTGATGCCGATCAGTAAAGAATTTTCTTCCAAAATCTGCTTTAACTGGTGTTTCTCAAGGAAACCATCGCGGACCTCTACTTTTTGCCTTGACCACTGCGATGGTCTAAAATGTTGTATAGGTGGTCAAGAACAATAGATTTTGAGTAGAAAACAGTTGAAACGACTGTCGCGTGAGAAGGAGAAGGAAATGTTGTGCCTCAAATCTGCCCCGGCTGGTGTTCCTGAAGGAAACCATCGCGGACCTCTACTTTTTGCCTTGACCACTGCGATGTTTCAAAATTTCTTCTGGGTGGTCAAAAACAAAAGATTTTGAATGGAAGTCAGTTGATAGGACTGTCGTGTAAGAAAGAGAACCCTCAAGGAACCCATCTCGGTCCTCTACTTTTTCGCTTGACCACTTTGCGATGGATGCTATGGTTGCTCAAAAACACCAGATTTTCTTGCTTCAGATGTCGTACACTTTGTTTTACTGTTCCCCAGGGAATCCGGCGCAGGCTCCCAACAATTGTTTTGACCATTTGTAGGATGTAAATGGTCGCGCGTTGAGAACAACATTTTTGAACCTTGAACACGTTCTTTTGGATAAACTTTTCCAGGAAGGAGCCAGTTGGAGAACATCTGTCATCCCCCACCAACAAATGCCGCCGTCCATCACTATCCTTCGATGGCCCCCGAGATCCCTAAGTTTGTCTCTAAAGTCCCCCTATCATTAGTCCATCTGTTGGCTTTCTTCAAAACGTCAACTCTCATTGGAAGAGAGGGGTGATTCTTTAGTTTTCGTGCTGGGAATTTAAGACATTTGTATCTTGTCTCACCCTCCCCACCAGATGCATGCGTCCACATCCGCTCCATCCATCCACTTGACTTGACTGAGATGTTTTAAGAGATTCTCTGTTCCCATCCACATTCCGTCTCACATTCAGAGTTATCGACCCCATTTGTTCGAATTCCTGCGGCGCAACCCCTCGCCGTAGCCAGCCCATCGAACACCCTCAACGGCTATATATAGCCGCGCCATCAATGTGTTCCCAATTCCTTTCGATTCGACAGTCGTGCGATGCTTCCTCTCCCCGTCCAGATGCTCCCCAATCGATTTCTGGTTTACATTTTGGAGGTGCCCTCTGCCGTGTCATTTCCGCCTGCGCCCGCCGGACGTTCGTGTAAACATCGCAGCACCTACGGGAGACTGTTGTTGTTCTCGCAGATTGTGTGGACTGAATTCTCGCTTCGCTGTCGTCGAGGCGCCGTAAACTGGCCAACCACCCGCACCGAGCGCAGAATATTTTCCGCATTCCTCGGGTGGAATGTGCATTCCGACAGGAAGGGGCATCTATGTGGCCCCCTTCCCAAGATGGGCGTGCTGTGGCCGCGTGGGCCGCCTGACATGTGTTTTGAAATGATCGACAGCACTTCAACCCTTGTCCCTGCGGGAGGAAACAACAAGCAGCTTGTTTGTTGCCTCTAGCCAGCGATCTGCTGAGTCGGTGGCGGGCTGTGCTCAATTGGAAAATTTATTGCTCCGCGGCGGGGTGGTGCTACTGGTGCTGGTGCTGATGATTGGTATTCGCTCGAAGCATGTGTTTTTTTTGCGTCGAAATTGCGCGTTAATTGGAATTCGAATTGTGCTGAGGATGGGCGAATGATGTCATTGCATCCGAAGAGGCGGGCGTGCTTGTGTGTGTGTGTGGGACTCGCTGAGCGTTGCACACTTCTCGTCGGTTTTTCGACTTGGGTGTGAAAAATCGAACGCCTTTGTGAGATGACATTGAACGCGCTGTTGTTGCGGCGATCGGGTGTGAAGATATTTTACATTTGCTACTTGCCACTTCCGTTTCGGGCCCTCGGGCTTGAGTGACTTTGAGATTTGTAAACAAATCTGTCCGTTTTGTTCGGCGATTGTGCCGATCGTGGCGATCGTGTATTTGCGGGGAGTTTCGCCGGAACGACTTCCTGAGATCATGCATCAAAGCGGTCTGACGTCCGATGACCTTTGGATTGGAATTTGGGGTGAAGACGGGATGAAGATTGGGGCAGTGTGAGAAAATGTGGTTTAATTGAGTGTGAGTGGAGAATGGAGGGAATTTCGAGACTCGCTGACAATGGGGCTCAGTCGAGACTCGTTTGAGGGAGAAGCTTGACTGCAGTGCAGCTTGCTGCATCCATGGACGACAAACAGGCTCAGGCGTTAGGTGACTTAGGTAAAGGGTGCCCTTGCGACTGTTGTTGCGGCTCACTTAAACCATTGTGCCCAGTTAAGCGACTTTAAAATTAAGGCACGAATGTCCCCATCATCACGACTTCAGAGGCGTGCCTTGAATGCGATTCCATCAGGTAGGCGACCGCTTGGCAGACCCAGGACGGGATAGTTGGACCAGGTTCAAAAACTCACCTGGTTGCGCTTGGGCATAGCTCATGATGAGTTAGAGTCAATGGCGGAGGATCGAGTGGCCTGGAGATCTCTCGTGCATGCATTGCCCCCGCGACCCCTTTAGTGGAACATGCGGGTCACTGAAAATGATGATGATGATGAGCTGACCTCTAAAGTCACTTCATTCCTGTCGGGCGCCACGAGTTTGTGATCACGACGAACAGTCCTCAACTGCGTTTTTCTTAAAAAAAAAAACCATTCCACGACCGAGGAGGGAACAACCCCGACAAACATCTCTTCCACCCACACAATCCCCCCGTGGATCTTAAAAATTTCGACCATTAACCTCACATCCTGCGCATCGGCACACCTCGGTGTTTACTCGTTAATAACACCTCGTGCCTCGACTCGGCCAAGTAAACAAATGAAATCACCTCTCATCAGTCACCCCAAGGACTCTCACGAGTCCCCCTGCCTGCCGCGTGTTTACTCGCACCGACCGACCGAAGAGAAGCGCACTAATTAACGAGTCTCTTCATTCACCGGTTCTTTCGCAAATAAACACGATTCATTCCACAAATAAATTTCCAAACAAATAGGCAGCGAATTACACCCCCCCCACCCCCACCCCCACAGCTCTGGCATCCGCCGAGGCCGACAACACCCTTGAATGGGTTCCACACACAGAGCCCGCGTCGCCCTTGACAGTGTCCGAGCGCTCGTTTTCGTCCGATAAGAATGAAAACAACTTCGCTCGGTACATTTGTTATCGATAACACTTATCGATAGGGTTCTGAGAAAAGTCGTCGCTCCCTGGTGCCGGGCACCGGCGGGGACTTATCACGGGGTTAAGCTAATGGCTTCGGAGTTTCAGTTTTCACCGATGATTGATGAACTCGGATCAACTGGACGGCTTTGAACTTAGGTTTAATGGACTTGGTCGCTTGACAGGCCGACGATAAGGTTAAGGTAACGCTCTGAGCCGACAGCGGCGGCGGCGACGACGACGCCACACACAAGAAGGGGGTGGTAATTAACAGCAAAATCCTTGCATGACGAGTGGTAATTAAATGAGCACCCTTCTTGACGTCGGCAATTAAGTGTCGTGCGGGGCCTATTTGCCGTTGGGGCTGCGCGGTGGGGTTGTAAATCTCGCAGCAATCCTTGGCCAACACATCGGTGGGAAGGATGGTGAGAGGGAGGGCAACTGGTTTCCCTTGAACTTTTCGTGAAGTGAATTAATGGCCACTGTGGCTTAAGGCTGCAGTTGGGGATACGTAAACACACTAATTAGACCTCAAGGGACACATCGGGGGACAGTATGTTTGACAATCATGGGTCTAGAGGGATGTGTTCGAGAAGGCGAATATCTTTTGTGGAGGATCTGAAAGGGGCGAATGAATTTTGACGCTTGAGATAGAAAAAGATCGTCTCGCAGTTAGTTGAGAACAGAGTCTTATCTTGACTGTATCCGCAGTTCAAGTGGCGTCAAAAGAAGCCCCAAAATTTGGTATCAAATTTCAACCTTTGAACGGTCAAAATTTGTCCCAATGATCAAATGAATTCTGAACCTTTTCAAAAGTATGTGTCATTTTTTCGATGCAGCCCCAACAATATTTTGCATTCGGATCAAAAAAGTCAAAAAGTTCCAAATTTTGGAAAGAGATTCGGAAGTGGACGAAGTGCGTCTGGCTATTTGACAACATTTCAAGTGACAGTTCAGTTCAAGTGGCGTCAAAAAAGCCACAGAAATTTGTACGAACTTTGGTACAAAAAAGCCAAAAAATAGGTAACAAAATTCGTACAAATTTTTGGGGTTTTTCTCGTATTTGGTGCAAATTTTTGGGGCTTTTTTACTGAATTTCTGAATTTTTTGATCCGCTGAATGGTCAAAATGTTGTCCAAAGGATGAAATGAGTTCAGATCTTTCAGATCTTAAGTATGTCACTAATTTCTTTGACGCATCCCCAACCTTATTTTACAGTCGGGTCAAAAAAGTCAAAAAATTCCAGATATTGGAAAAAGATTCGGTAGAAGTGGAAGAAGTTCGTCTGGCAACAATTTTGACAACAATTCAAGTGACAGTTCAGATGCGTCAAAAAATCCCTAAAAATTTTGCACAAAAGTACAAAATTTGGTACAAAAGTACCAAAATTCGTAAAAAATTGTTGGGGCTTTTTGATATTTGGTGCAAATTTTTGGGACTTTTTACTGAATTTTTGAATTTTTTGAACCGCTGAATGGTCAAAATTTTGTCCAAGGGATCAAATGAGTTCAGATCCTTTTCATAAGTGTGTCACTCATTTCTTTGACGCAGCCCCAAGCTTTTTTTGGACTCTGGTCAGAAAAATCAAAAAGCTCCAAATTCTGGAAGGAGATTCGGAAGAAGAAGTCGAAGAAATTCGCCTCGTGAGAATCGAGTCCTATCTTGACAGTGACAGTTCAGATCAAATGGCGTCAAAAGAAGCCCCAAAAGTCGGTACCAAATTTCAACCATTGAACGGTCAAAATTTCTCCGAATGACCACATGAATTCCGAACCTTTTCATAAACTCGTCATCCATTTCTTTGTCGCAACTCCAACCACATTTTGGATTGAGGTCAAAAAAGTCAAAAAGTTCCAAATTTTGAAAGAAGAATCGGTAGAAGAGGTGGACAGTGCTCGTCTCGTGGTTTGTCTAGAATAGGATCCTATCTTGACAGTGTCCACAATTCATGTGGCGTCAAAAAAGCCCCAAAAATTGGTACCAAAGTTCAACTTTTGAACGGCCAAAATTTGGCCGAAGGGCCAAATGAATTCTGAACCTTTTCCGAAGTATGTCACCCATTTCCTTGTCGTAGTTGTAATTTTAACCTGGTTTCAAGTCAAAAAAAAAGTCAAAAAGTTCCAAATTCCATCAGTCCTTTCGGTCAAAAAGTTCCAAATTGTCCATTAGTCATCTCAGTCAAAAACTCTCTCCCCACGAATCCAGGGCACACTGCACAATTTTAGGGGAAAAATAAAAACAAGTTCCCATGACATTCCACTATCCTTTGCTGCTCCACATACTGTCGCTCCCCAAGGCGCTTGGCTTGCACATTCCCTCGAGTGCAGTAGATCGTTACAACATGCGATAGCGTGCCAGTGCCCCAAATGTACCATGAAACCCCCATGTTAACAACAAATTCCACGCCTTTTGCTTCCGCGAATGTTTCCCTCCGGTTGCTCCCGGACCGCGTAATTATCCTCAAATGCCAGCGAGCAACCCTCGCTTCTTTTCAACACACTCACACACTCACTCACATGCATGGAGGGCGGGAAAATGATAGTATTCGCTTCCCGAATGACGTGCCATTCAACGTAATCGAATGCCAACCATGTCCTCGGATCCTTTGTTTTGGACACCCACGGCAGTCAAGACAACTTACCTGCGCTCCCGTGTTGGGCAAAAATTGAATTTTAAATTTTAAACGACCACGCCATCGACTCTGTCCCTTCATGCACTTCGTTCCCCGCACCCAGGCAAGGTCCTCTGTTCAAATGTTTCCACATCAATGACGCATTGCAGTGCAGTGCAGGACCGAGAAGGATACTGGCAGCTTTTATTGGATCCTGTTTACATATTCATCTCTAGGTGGTGCTTGGACCAAAGGACCACAACGAAAACAACCACGAGCACGACGCCAAGACAAAGGATGTGTTTAGGGTTAGCGTAGGTTTTTTATGGAGCTCCTCTGTGGTGACTTGCTGATTTATATCCTTGATGAGAGAGGCGCCCAGCGAAGTGAGTCATGATGTACCTCCTGAGCGGAAGGTGTCATGCGATCCATCACCACTCTAGGACAACAATTTCTGGATTGGGTCTTGAGAGTTCATTGCCGTCGACTGGCGGTGGGTTGGGTGGAGTTTACGACGCTCTTCAGTGGACTGAAACGGCCTGCCGATGAAATGGGTGCCCATCGAGGTGGGATTTTGCTTGTAGTCCTCAATGGGAATGTTTTATGAGCCTCAGGAGGGTCGCAAATTTCTTTATGACTTTACAGGGTTAAGCACCGAGGGAGAGATGGAACACAATCGTAAACCTTGAGAGAGAGCGAAGTGATGCCAACTTGACACAATTTGTGTTTTGTTACACATTTCTTCGGCTTGGGGGGGATTTATTGTGCCGGAGCTATTCATGTTCACATGACAGGCACTTGGTGAGGTCAGGGAAGATAAGTGACGCTGATTTTGAGAGTTCTTCGGGTTGATAGCTCTTGGGCGTAGAATGGAACGTTACAGATTTGTCGCAATCTGATGGACGATTTTGGGCTCTGGCTAATTCAATGGATTGTAAACGAGAAGCAAACTTGACTGATGAATACACAAGGCCACTTGAGACTGGTTTTAATTGACTGTGGTTCCTCTTTCTACGGTCATTTTTAATGAAATTTGAAGTCGAAAACAACAGTCAGCCCATAAACTTTGCTCGCTGAAATGCTGAATTCTTGTGGAAACGGGATTAGGGACAGAATTTCCCACTCTACGCGGTTTTGAAAAAAATTTAAGTCGAAAACTGCATTCAGTCCGTAAATTCAGCTCGCTGAATTCTTATAGAAAAAACTGAATTTTTCTTCTACGCCCCTTTGGAATGAAATTTGAACTCGGAAATAGCATTCTGATGGTAAACCTTACGCGCTGAATCGTTGAATTCTCGTTGAAATGACACTGGAGCGTGAATTTCCCTCTCTAGGCGGTTTTGGAATGAAATTTGAAGTCGAAAACCGTATTCAGCCCGTAAACACTGTTCGCTGAATTGCTGATTTCATATCTAAACGAGACTGGAGACAGATTTTCTCACTCTGCTGCCTTTTGGAATGAAATTTGAACTCGAAAATAGTATTCTGACGTAAAACATATGCGCTGAATCGTTGAATTCTCGTTAAAATGACTCTGAAGACTGAATTTCCCTCTCTCGGCGGTTTTGGAATGAAATTTGAAGTCGAAAACCGTATTCAGCCCGTAAACACTGATCGCTGAATTGCTGATTTCATATCTAAACGAGACTGGAGACAGATTTTCTCACTCTGCTCCCTTTTGGAATGAAATTCAAAGTAGAAAATAAGATTCTGACGTAAAACATACGCGCTGAATCGCTGAATTCCCGTTGAAACGACAATGGAGATTGAATTTCTCTGCCTATGCCATTTGTTTATGAGCATCCCACTAGCTGAATAGCTAATTTCTCGTTTAAACGGCACAGGAGACTGAATCTCACTTTCCATCCTCATTGTTAATGAAATTTGAATTCGAAAACCGCATTCAGTCCGTAAACCCTGTTCGCTGAATTCCTATTGAAACAACGCTGGAGACTGAACTCCTTCCCTACGCTCATTTTGAATGAAATTCAAAGTCGAAAATATCATTCAGCCGGAAACCCTGTTTCGCTGAATCGCTTAATTCTCGTTGAAACATCAATCGAGACTGAATTTCTCTCCCTAAGCCCTTTTGGAATGAAATTCAGAGTCAAAACCCTCATTCAGCCCGTAAACACTGTTCGCTGAATAGCTGAATTCTCGTGGAAATGTGACTGGAGACAGAATTTCTCTCTCTACCCCCTTCCGGTATGAAATACGAAGTCAAAAACCACAGTCAGCTCGTAAACGCCCGTCGCTGAATCGCTGAATTCCCATTGGATGACAACAAAAGTAATCCCATCTTCTTACTCACCGCCCAGCAGGTACAATTGGGCAAGAAAGGACGGGGAATCTCGCACTATTAATCCATCAAGTCAAAAAAAAAGATATGAATCAACTTCCTGTGTGCATTCCATAGCCGAATTCCTGTGTTCTCTCTAAATCGCATTCAGGGTCAGCGTTTATAGACAGACGCTATGTCGGCATTCCATTTCGTCTAAGTCAACAAATCGTTTCAAAATTTGATCCGATTCGAAACTGGGTCACATTTTGTTTACAAAATTCCAAAACTATCAAATCTTCTGTTGAAATCTGTTTTCAAGGCCTCCATCCTATCCGTCAGACGTTCAGCAAACGAATTCGGATCGTTCTGTGTTCACGTGTTGCAAGCAAACGAGATTCGCTCTCGATCCAGACAGCATTTCCAGGAGTCAAAGGGAAAGCGAAAATAAAAGAGAAAATCGAATTTCCCATCCGTGTTGAGTCATGTGAATATCCGATGCGACTTCATCTAATCGTAACCCGCCCAATGGGCCGAATAAACACCCGGGCACTCAGTCACAAGGCAGACACTCGTCCTGCAGTCACATTTCCTTGAAAAAAAACACGGCCACTTGGAAGCACTAGAAGTGACAGATTCCATCCCCTTCTCCAGACAATGAGTGACTCATCCCTCCCCCCAGAGAAGATGTGTTCGAAAATTGGGTTTCCGACTCAAAAGAAATGGAAAACTGAAAGAATCGGGCCATCACTGGAGCACAGTTGGCCGACAGCCAGGTGACACACTGCCTGCCAAGATGATGTTCTCCTCAATTCAATGGCTGCCAACTGGGGGACGCTTGGCAAGGGACAACAGAGTACACCAGAGGTCAGGAGCGTTGTGTTGTTTCTTGTGACGCGCTCATGATGCCCGGGATTGTGGTCAGTTGCATTGCAAACTGGTTCACTGGAATGTCCCTGCACAAGCAGCAACGGCAACGGGGCACCCTCAGGTTGTGGTCGGTGTGTATTTTTTTTTTGTGGTTTCCTCTGGGATATTGTCGCAAGAGCGAGTGACCAGTCAAAGGGAAATGGAGAGATGTTGGCCCTTCTTTGTGGTTACTGCGGAATTCATTTGTTTCTCTCGGGTGTGTTCGTTCAGTTCATTGAGGGACGTGTAATCTGTTTGGGAAAGTTGAAGGGATTAATGGCTTTGAAGGTGGCCATGGAGAGCATGGAGTGACGTGTGTAAACAAATGAAAGGTGTTCTGTGAGAAGAGGGAATTTCATGACATCCCTGGGGGCTTGAAGAACAGAGTTTTAACCCCAAAATGTGCTGAATTAGCGGAATTAGAATAAAATGGCGAACAAGTTTCTCAGAATCTGTGTCTCTGCAACACGAGAAGAATGGGGTCCACTTCGCAGTCGATTTTTTTGACAGACGTCAGCTGAACTACAGACAGTCGCTTCATTCGACTGCGGAATCACTTAAAATTGCCATACACCAACACTGGAGACTGAATTTCCCTCTCTACGCGGTTTTGGAATAAAATTTCAAGTCGAAAACCGTATTCAGCCCGGCAATTCCGCTCGCTGAATTGCTGAATTTTTATGGATATTGGACTGGAAACTGAATTTCTCCCCTAAGCCATTTTGGAATGAAATTCGATGTCAAAAATACCATTCAGACCATAAACCCTGCTCGCTGAATCGCTGAATTCTCGTTGAAGCGACACTGGAGACCGGAGAATTAGGATAAAATGGCAAAAAAGTTCCCCAGAAGCTGTGTCTGAGTGCTACAGAGTGATGTCCACCCTGCAGCAGTGTAGACGTTTTTTTTGACGGACGTCAGTTGAACAACAACAAAAAATAATCAAATTCCAACAGTCGCTTCATTCGACTGCGGAATCACTTAAAATGGCCATACACCGACACTGGAGACTGAATTTCCCTCTCCACGCGATTTTGGAATAAAATTTCAAGTCGAAGGCCGTATTCAGCCCGGCAATTCCGCTCGCTGAATCGCGGATTTTTTATTGAAATGAAACTAGAGACTGAATTGACTCTCCCCACGTCCTTTTGGAATGAAATTCGATGTCGAAAATAGCATTCAGACCATAAACCCTGCTCGCTGAATCGCTGAATTCTCGTTGAAACGACAATTGAGACTGAATTTCTCTCCCTACGCCAATTTTGATAATAATCCGAAGTTGAAAACAGTATTCAGCCTGTAAACCCTATTCGCTGAATAGCTGAATTCTTTTTAAAATTACACTGAAGACTGAATTTCTCTCCATATGCCATTTTGGAATGAAATTCGAAGTCAAAAACAACATTCAGAGCATAAACCCTGCTCGCTGAATAGCTGAATTCTCGTTGGAACAACAATCGAGATTGAATTTCTCTCCCTACGCCCTTTTGGAATGAAATTCGATGTGAAAAATAGCATTCTGACCGTAAACCTTACGCGCTGAATGGCTGAATTTTCGTTGAAATGACACTGGAGACTGGAGAATTAGGACAAAATAGCAAACAAGTTCCTCAGAAGCTGTGTCTTTGCCACAAGAACATTGCATCAGTTCTGGGAGAGTGAGGTCCACCCCGCAGTGCAGACGTTTTTTTTTTTGACAGATGTCAGTTGAACAACAACCACCTGGTGTGCATGCATTTACCAAATTCATGGGGAAGTCCAATTCTGCCTCACCTTGAGATGGATTCAGCAAGAGCCACGCGCCCTCGCTGAATTGGCAAAATTGAGCCAAAATCGAATGAAAATTAAGCCGCATCTCGTCCAACTATCCGCCAAACACATGCCAGACACGTCGTTTCTGTTTGGCAAGCGCCGTTGTTGCCAAAGCGACGGTGCCCTGCGGGTAATTGCCGTGTTATCAATAACAATTAACGACAATTTGCGACAATCCTCCTCTCGTTTGTGGTTCGACTTTCAATTCACATGACGCACAGTCAGTCGACGCGGCGCGGCGCGGTGCTGCTCTTTGTTGCTCCTCCACTCAACCACCACTTGTCATCGAATATATTTAGACGCTTGCCCGCACAAGTGAGTGACGCCACACACCAGATACGTCTTCAATTGAGTCGCTCTTACCGTTGCAGTGTGTGTAGCACATTTGGCCAGCAACAGTTACGAGCGGTTGGAAAATCCAAAAACCTCCGGATTACTGTGGGTTGGGGGAGGAGAAGGAGGAGGAGGACGGACAAGAACCGCGGTAATCCTCACACATTTCGGCGGAACGCGATTCCCTTTCGTTTGGAACGTGACCTGAAATTAAATTAAATCCGCGCGTCGGATTTCGCTTTAGAATCATTTCGACGACGAGCACATGTGTGCTGGTGGTGGGTTACTGGCGAAACAGACAAACTTCTAGCTCAAGACACTGCGGACCGCATCGACATCCGTCGCTGAAGGTCTTCCTCCTTCACTCGTCGTTCGTCGTTCGAGAGAAACGTACCCCTCTCCTCGTCCTCCTCTCCTCTCCTCTCGGAGGGACATTATCAATTTTGTGCACGGAAAAATCAATTATGGTCAAGGTTCTTGTGTTAAGTATGTTTGCGGGTGAATCATTTGAAAGCGATTTGTAACGCAGACACGAGTACACGAGTCGCCGGCAGGCGGGGGGACTGGCTTTGATGTGAATTGGTCGACGGTCTGATTAGGGGTGAGCACTGGAAACAAGAATTATGTGGTGACAACGAAAAACCTATTGATTGGGAGTGGGCGGGGGAATTTTGATCAAAACGTGGCGGTGGTGTGGGTTTTTTTTTCGTTTCGCTCTAAACTCTGTCGACGTACACAATTTTTGGAGAAAGGAAAACTTTGGAATTTTGTTTTCAGTCCTCCTGTGCACATTCACTTTGTGTGCACATTTTTGTGGGCGATTGTTTACAGTTTTGTTGCGGAAATCCTTCAGGGTTGAGAGAGTCATTGTACGGGGTGGTTCAATTGGAGGTTACAACTTCAGAGTGAGCAAAATTTATGAAATTTTGAATGAATTGCTGATGTTTTTACTTCAGTGTGAGGGGAAAATGTTATCATTTGTTATAGGAGAAGGTATTTGCACCTAGATGAAAGTTAATGGTTCGTTGAGTGGGAAACAATGAACTTCTGTTTAAAGTGACGCAACTTGAAAAAATCAGTCAATCCTGCACAAATTCTTTACTTTGAAGGATTTTTCACAGAGCATTAGCACATTTCATGCCAAAATCATCCAAAAGAGGATTCACCGTCACATTTCATCCTAAAATCATCCAAAAGAGGATTCAAGGTTCAAGTTCATAGAGTATCAAGGAGCGATTCATTCAGCAGTTTGTACACGACAAAGATCTCTGAAGCAATCTAGCCTCAGACTTCTGCATTTTAGGACTGTGAACGGTTGCTAACACCTCTCTGTGGTATTTGTCACAAGACGGCGTCTTCAGGAAACTAGAAAATTAAAAAATTCAATGAAGTCCATCAAGGTTCAGTTCTTGGGCCCACATTTTTTACTTATTTTTTAATTCTGCAACAATGATGCCACACGGAACCAAAAAAAGACGAGCGGTAGGATCTCACGTCAAAGAGTGAAAGGACCCCTTCTCAAAAAATCAATGGAGTCCATCGAAGTTCAGGTCTTGGGCCCACATTTTTCCTTATTTTTTGATTCTGTAGCAAATTCAAGACTTTTAAGCGAAACAAAAGATCCTTGGATGCCAGACGGAGCCAAATTTAAGGACGGACGTTGTTGCTGTTAGTTGTGGCCCAAGTCCACAGAAAGAAGGACGCCTTGAGACCCTTGGATGCCAGACAGAACCAAATTTAAGGACGGACGGCAGGTTCTCCTCGTTGTTGGTTGTGGCCCAAGTCCACAGACCCTTGAATGTCTGACGGAGCCAAATCTAGGGACGGACGTTGTTGTTGGTTGTGGCCCAAGTCCACAGAAAGAAGGACGCCTTCAGACCCTTGGATGCCACAAGGAGCCAAAATTAAAGACGAACGGTAGGATCTCACGTCACAGAGTGAAAGGACTCCTTCTCCAAAAATCAATGAAGTCCATCAAGGTTCAGGTCTTGGGCCCACATTTTTTACTTATTTTTTAAATCTGCAGCAAATTCAAGACTTTTAAGCGTAAAAAAGATCCTTTGTTGCCAGACGGAGGCAAAAATTAAAGACGAATGGCAGGCTCTTCTCGTTGTTTGGTTGTGGCCCAAGTCCACAGGAAGAAGAACGCCTCCAGATCCTTGGATGCCACATGGAACCAAATTTAGGGACGGACGTTGGTGTTGTTGTTTGTGGCCCAAGTCCCCTTCGGACAGCAACACCATTCAAAGAACAAGCAAAACAGGAGATAACTGCGGTAAATTCCTTCTCAAACGCCTTCAAAAGCAACCCTCGTTGGTCGACAGAAATAAGCATAAGCAGCCGCCCATGGCATGTGGCTGTCTCCCACAAAGGAAGGACTCCATTGTGCAGCACAACAGCAACCGCCCAAAGGATTAAATCATTTCGGTTAACATCGCCATTCAGTCTGTTTTCAGCTGGAATCTCTCCCCGCCTCTCTGTGCATCGCTAAAGACTCACAAAATCCTTTCACATGAGGAAATATGAGCTCCATCCAGGAGTCAAGGACCAACGAGATAATTTATTAAAAAGACCCTCACACTAGGTGTCCCCTGAATTTATGACTTCCCTTTGGAGGGGGCTTCTTAAAATATTACTATGCACTTGGAATCCAATTTACTTTGTGCTCCCACACACACACTCACTCAGTCGCTCTTAGCACACATTCCGCAGCAAACTTTTCAGTGATTGCCTTCCTTTCAGAGTTCAAGCATTTCTCTTCGAGAGAAAAAAAGAAAAACCCTTTCTGCCACTCAACTAGTGGGTTAACAGACTAACGACCAGCATCAGTTCACCGGCTCGTCCCAGGGGCGAGCATAAATTACAAAACTTCACATGAGCAGGAAGGAGCCCTCTCCAGCCGCTGTACAGCAGGGCGTTTGGCAAATTACCAGTCGCAAGGATAATCATCCGAGGCATCGTGTGACTGCCTTCAAAGCGAAGACGGGAAGTCCTTCTCGGTTGCAGACACCAAATCGGGTTAAACTCCAGGCCGACAACGTCTTTGCAAGGATGCGAGGCACCCTCTGCAAGGAATGCAAACTCAATGAAAGTGACTGCGCGGTGGATGGGGGGGATGTGTAATAATGGAAGGCCTGTATGTGGGTCGTATCTGCGGTCCCATTGTGTGCTGCAGCGTCACAGAGTGAAAGGACTCCTCTCGTTACAACCGCGCCACAGACGACGAGTATGAGCACCATGACGCTGTGGCCGCAGCTCGAGGGTGTTTCCATGACGCATGAATGAAGTTTCTCGCAGAAGACGGGTGGTAAGTGGTTTCCATTGTTCGCGGGACACAATCGATCCGAGTGCAAGAGTAATTGCGAAAGTTGTCGTCGTGGTTGCCGTCGAATGACGTGGGGGGTGGGGGGAAAATTCGGCGAGGGTCCTGCATCTCCGAGTGAAGATGGAAATTTTTTCCATGATGACCTTCGGTGCAGGGGATTGAGTGGGATCGGTCTATGGACGGATTTAAGTGAATTGATGGTGAGGAGGATTTTCGTTAAGTGAACAACGTAACGAGGGAGTTTTTGAAATGCACTCGGGCGTAGGGGAGATGATGACTGAGTGGAGCAAAGGGAAGAAATGTAATTTTGTCGTTTCGATTGTTGCGACACCGTCCAAGTTTAGGCCATAATTGGAGGGGATTTTTTTTTTGTCAAACAGGGGGTAAGTGGATTTCATTGAATTCCCTTTTTTTCGACTGAACAAAAGGGGGACCGAAGGATTTTTTGCAGAGAATTTCAGGAGAATTGGGGACTTGAGAGATTGGATATTCCTTTTAGCGCAGCAAATGAGAAAATGAATGCAAGTCTTGCTGGAGTGCAACGGGGGAATGGGAGTTGTTGCACTGAAATTTGCGAACAGTTGAGCCAGTTCATTGGGCAGAAGTTCGACAAAACTGACATTCTTTTTACTTTGCTGTTGAAGTCGACATAATCGTCGGGGATTTTTGAGTCACAAAAAGTCTGGGGGGTAGTTACTGGAACATCAGCGAAAGCGGACGGAGAAGTGATGGAGACATAAGCAGTGAGACTCAAGTACGGATAGCAAATGCCGTGCTAAACCTTATCGAATCATGCCCTTTTAGCTCGCTTTAGCAAAACCCGAGCTATGGTACGCAGTTCGGTAAAGGGACGCCTGAAGAAGACGCACCAGACAAGGAAAACTCTAAGTGCGAACACGAAGGCCACGAATGTCCAAGCAGCTCATTGCCACAACATGCAAAGCCGCAAATCTGAAGCGATCTGCGGAAGGTCCCATTTACGGTCAAGATCCGGAGACTAGTCGATAACAGGCAGTGCTCCAAGCTCATATCAAGTGTGTCAGCAAAAAGCAGAGCTGCCTGGAGATGTTCGCACGATCCTGCTTCCACGAGCGATCAGTTCACTCATCCTATACGTTGCGACAGACTATGGAAGAGCGGCAACCGTGGCTTGAATAAGAGCGTTGACTCCTACACTTAGGCACAATAGACCCAACTGTTGGTCTCAGTGAGCCGCGACCCAGTCGCAAGGGCACCTTATCACCTACCTACCTACACTAAAAATCCCTGAATTAAATCCCGAGCAGCAAAGCGCCTTGACGCACCACCTGACTGGAGTCATTGACAATGCTCAGAGAGTAAAACTATCACGCAATGCCCCTCTAACGCGGCCCTTAGGAGCCGGCATAGAATAGTGTATCTGCTGCACTCATGACAGACCGATAGGAGGCACAACACGAGCGGTTGCTGTAGAACGTAGGCCCAAGTCAACCAAGTCCGAGGTCACCCAAAGAAGAAGGAGAAGAAGGAATGTCCAAGAGTTTGTTGTATAAAAAAACTTGTCGTCAAGACTATCAAAGGCATTAGAGCAATTTCAGATGATGCCGCCTTTGGTCAAGTCCCGTAGACCTCCAGGCCAATGATTTGCACAGGTTAGGGGAACTCTACGAGCTGTACAAAGCAGTAGATATAGTCCAAAAATGCCAAAAAACGACGACTACACTGGCTCGACCACATCGAGGGAATGGACAATAACACTCCAGCAAAAAGGAACTTTGAGCCATAGCCCACAGATTCGAGCAGAAAAGGAAAACCGAACCTAACTTTCAAGGACCAAGCTGTCGCGGATGTCAGAGCGCTTGGTCTGGATAACTGGAAGCAGTGTGCCCGGGACCATGGAAGGCTGCCGTGTCTCAGGCAAAGAGAGAGGGGTCGGCAGCCCGCTAAGAAGAAGAAGGTTAGGGGAATCTCTGACCACAATGGAAATAGGAAGGAAGTGCTGTAACAAGCATCAAACTGACCCCAAACATCGGCGCTTGGTCTTCAAATTCGAAATCATATCGACGCCTACTTTTCAAGTATGAGACACAAATCCCGAGCTCAACCTAATCGACACTTGATCTTCGCGTTCGACGTGGCAAGCACAGAGATCTATAGAGATCTACCGATGTTCCGTCTTCAGTTCGCTCTAGCAAACCTGGAGCTCAACCTTATCTAAATTTGGTCGTCAAGTCCGACACATGACTACAACTAAAGCGGTTCCTGTCTGCTGTCATCATAGAATGAAGTTTTACATGAAAAATGTCTTTTCCTCAGCAACACAATGATGCACAAAAGTCAACAGTTGTTCGAAAGAAGTGAGATTTTGATCATATTTAAATTGTAACCTTCAAATGAATCAAAGGAAAAAGATATGTCCCACAAGACATAGACATCTTGCATTTCTTAGGCGTTGTTCGGAAATAAATATTTGCCATTCTCTATATAAAATGTCACTGTTTCGGCAACAGATTGATGTAAAAAAGTCTACGGTTCTCAGAAAAGTAACGCAAAATGATTTCTATTTAAAGTGTCACCTCCAAGTGAATCATGCGAAATAGGTATGTTCCACAAGACATATCCACCCTGCATCTGCTGGGCGATGTTCGGAATCAAATGTTTGTCATTCTCTACATCAAATGGCAGTGTTTAAGCAACAATTTGATGTAAAAAACCCGACGGTTCTCAGAAAATATATGCACATTTGCTTTCAATTAAATTGTCACCTCCAAATGAATCATAGGAAATAAATATGTTCCTCAGCACATATATATCCTGTAATTGTCAAGCTTTGTTTGAAAACAAATAATTGGCATTCTGTGTATTAAATGTCAATGTTTTAGCAACAGATTGATGTAAAATAGTGGACAGTTTTCAGAAAATTAAGTCAAATTTGTTCCCATTTAAATTGTAACCTCCAAATGAATCATACGAAATATGTTTCACGAAACATACCTACGCTTCTGTTGTTTCTGTCAACAGTGTGGCTCAGAAAATGTAAGCCACTGAATCGGTTGAAGTTGTAAACAAGGCTTAATCTGGTGCATAAGACATTGACTACTAGAACGGAGGACTCGGTCGATGCGAAGAGAAAGGGAAAAGAGTTTGGATCAGGATGCAAAGTGTGGGTAGAAAAATGATTATTTCAGGCCTCTGGCTTGAGAACAGCAGACTACGGCGCTAGCGACGAAATTCCCTGTCTAACTCAACTCCATCTCAGTCTCAGACGTGATTGGGACAAAAGGAGCGAGACTCAAGTACGGAGAACAAATCCCGAGCTAAACCTAATCGGCCCTTGCTCTTTTAGTTCGCTCTAGCAAAACCTGAGCTCAGTCAAAGATTCCCATCAAACAATGATGTCTTGTTGAACTCCGTCGGTCTCAGAAGGGATAGGGGCAAAAAGAGTAGGCTTCCAAGTAACGAAATAGGGGACTTGAGGCACATGCAAGGACAAGAAGCTAAGGCACATGACTTTGAAACTCCACACTGGAGCACTCAGACTCAAAAAACTGGTCCAATGTACTGCCAGGCAGCATCGACTTAGCGAGAAGGGTGAAGATCCAGCGATTAAGATGGCTTGGTCATGTAGATCGAATGGAAACCAATGCTCCGGACCGAAAAGTCTTCGAATCCACCCCCGAGGGACGGCGCAGGAGAGGATGACCGCGACTCAGGTGGCGCACACAAGTGGAAAGGGACCTCAACCAACTGTGCGTGCGAAACTGGAGGTAGCTAGCGAAAGATCGAGATTGCTGGAGACGCTTGTTGGTTGAGGTCCGGGTCCACCCCGGACTGTTGCGCCACATTAAGTTAAGTAAGTAAGGAAATGCCGCAGTTGATGAGTAAAGAAGTGTGACTCAGTACAGTGGCGGGTGGTAGAATATCCCGAATTGGGCGCACAAGTCCACCTTCGAAAGATGAAGACCATAAAAAAAAGGAAAATGCTGTGCCTTCATTAAAACAAACTCCATACATTTGCCGACAATTTCAGACGATGTCGCCTATCAAAAGTCTCTATGGAGACTCCTTGAGCACGACCAAGATCCCCATAAAGATCATATGATACCCATAAAGCAAATTGATACGCTTCGTTAAGTGATCAGCTGACAATGTCATTCTCTTCTCAACTTTTCTCATAAATTTGAGATGCTCATCTCATCGATTTCAAGAGAGCTCCCCGATGTCAGTCACCTCTCCACGGAGATCTATTTCCATCTTCCACCCGAGAAGAGAACACAAATCAGTCCGGAATGCCATAAGGTTCCATTCTTCGCCCTCTACTTTTTCTTTTTTTAAAAAAAAAATACAATAAATTCACCAAAGACCAGGCACATCCCTCTCCTCCACACAAAACTCATACTCACTCGCGCACTACTTCCGCAATTCGTTTCAATCTCTCACCGCGAGGTGTAAACAAATTAAAATTGCTTCCAATAAAAATCACTATAAAACCACAAATAAACAAAAACGAATGAGGGAAAAAAAGCACACAAATTTATTCGCCTCACCGGTGGACTATGACGAGACCTGACTCGGGGCAAGTATCTCCGCTCGGAAAATGTGACAAAATATCTATCTGAAGTATTTCCTTCGTTTTTTTTTTCGTGAACAATTTATCACTCCACGCCCGCTGTTCACACTCACGAGCACCGCGTGTCTCTGTGTGTATCCACAAGATACTTAGCAAATGTCACTCGGCAGTGAATCACAAAATATCGTATCATTTCATCATTTCAGCGCGCTATCGATGGGCACACAACACGCGTCCCGCTAGAGAGCACTCCCAGAAAAGCCCGTTGTTGTTGCCCTTGTAAAAGTGCGAAAAAATAAAAATCAAACAGCACTAAACCACTTTTTGCCTTATCTTATCGGTGTGTGCGCTGGGAGACTATTAAACGAAACAAAAAAAGCCCATAATCTCGCCTTACACAGTGTGCCAGATGACACTGGTCGGGCAAATAGCGCTTGTGAATGTTCTAGATACGAGCGGCGAGCGAGTGTATTTTCGACTGAAAAACTTGAAAATTTTCGCGATAAAATTTGTAAATTCGTTGACAGCGATAGGAGCGTGAGCGTGAGTGTGAGGGCGGTTATCTGGGCTGAAGAAAGTGTATCTTTCTTCCGGGTGGAATAAGTTTGAGGGAAAGGCTCAGTTTGAAATGTGGACTAATTGTTGCTCAGTTCGCCGTTTGCGGGGTTTTGTGGGAATGCGCTTGTGGTTTTGAAGTTTTAGCGAGGAAGAGGTGATTTTGCTCGGATAAGGGTCCATGTCTACTCCGGACTGTAGCGCCATCAGAAGAAGACGCGTGATTAGCGGCCCAGGTCCACATCGGACTGTAGCGCCATCAGAAGAAGACGCGTGATTAGGGGCCCAGGTCCACCTCGGACTGCAGCGCCATCAGAAGAAGACGCGTGATTAGCGGCCCAGGTCCACCTCGGACTGCAGCGCCATCAGAAGAAGACGCGTGATTAGCGGCCCAGGTCCACCTCGGACTGCAGCGCCATCAGAAGACGCGTGATTAGGGGCCCAGGTCCACATCGGACTGTAGCGCCATCAGAAGAAGACGCGTGATTAGGGGCCCAGGTCCACCTCGGACTGCAGCGCCATCAGAAGACGCGTGATTAGGGGCCCAGATCCACATCGGACTGTAGCGCCATCAGAAGAAGACGCGTGATTAGGGGCCCAGGTCCACCTCGGACTGTAGCGCCATCAGAAGAAGACGCGTGATTAGGGGCCCAGGTCCACCTCGGACTGTTTAAGAAGAAGACGCGTGATTAGGGGCCCAGGTCCACATCGGATTGTAGCGCCATCAGAAGAAGACGCGTGATTAGGGGCCCAGGTCCACCTCGGACTGTTTAAGAAGAAGACGCGTGATTAGGGGCCCAGGTCCACCTCGGACTGTTTAAGAAGAAGACGCGTGATTAGCAGCCCAGACCCACCTCGGACTGTAGCGCCCTAAGAGGAGGAAGAAAAACGGCACTCACTCAACATGCCTCTCCAGCCAGCACGATCTGTCGCCAGCTGTCTCCAGTTTCGCACACCAAGCCGGCCGAGGTCCCCCTCGACTTGTGTGCGCCACCTTGTACGTGGACGTCCTCTGTTGCGTTGTCTCACAGGCTCAGAGTCGAAATGGTTCAGAAATGCATGTGTCCAAGTGGTCTCAGTTTATTCATCAAGAAGAACATCAGTCAGAGTCTTCTTTTTCTTCTTCTTCGTCGCATGAGGTAGGCTGTAGCCATCCACCAGACTGGCCAGTGTCAGAAATCGTCCAAGAGCGTCTTAAGGGACCGCCTGCATGTCAGACATGCTCCAGTGAACGATGGCCATCCTCTCAAATGACAGTTGCCCAACTGACTTCAGTCCTCCGTCATCCACACCGACCTCTTGCGTCTGGTTAGCATTTGACGAACTGTCAATCTTGTCGTTCCAATACAGACTCCGACAGCCCCTTCGCCTCTGACAAGACTCGTTTTAAATTCCAAAAAAAAAAATTCCAAACCCTCGAGGCCAAGTAATTCAATCCCCTCCCGCTCAGTTGCCCAAAATTTCCACACTCAACCTCCACGTTCCATGAGACCAACTTCAATTTCTTCGATTTGCCGCGGCTTCACCTTCACCGCGGTCAAACCAATTTCGCTGATTGGCGTCGCCTTTATCTCCCATCGATGGCCGATGGACAATTCCTCCCACCATCCCACCAGCGACTCACTCAAGAGAAGCCCAAAGCGGAGGGAAAAAATTCATTAATTCCACGAAGTGAAACACTTTCGCAAGCACGCACGTCGCGGGCATTCCTTTCGAAAGCAAAAGATGATTTCAAAATCACAAGCCGAGAACCGCTAATCATCTCACTTTCAAAGTCGCCACAACGAGACCGGAGTCGTCGAAGGGGAACTCGGTTGCGCTGGACGGGGTGCGCACATCTGGCGGGAAGATGTCGCCACGGCGAGAGGAGCAGCATCTCTTGCGTGTCTCTGTCAAGTCCCTTCATGCTTCTGGAGCTTAATTGAATTTGTTTGCCCCCGAAGAGGGGATCAGCAGCAGCAAACCGTGAAGCTGCAAGAATTCCGAGATGAATCCGAGAATCCGCGTGACAATTACGAGTTAATTGAATTGTGAGGGCATCGTTGGAATGTGCTGGCCGCTGTGTCTCGGTCTGGTTGGACTGTGGCCGGCTTGCGAAATCGCACGACTCAGACTCGGCTGAATGGCGCAGCTCCTCTTCAGAAGTCACGGTGGATCCTATTGATTTTCGTGCCCGGTTGCTTCACTCTCTCGAGTGCGGTGCACGACGTGATGCAACGCTAAGCCTCTCACGAACCAATAGAGATCACTTGGGTCGACTTAAGCGTCGCGCTCCATTTTCTTTGACCAATTTCCCGTAACCGCCGCGGCATTAATTGCTTTACTCATGTACGCCCGTTGCACGAGTGGCCTCTCATGAATTACGCTCGTTACCGTCACATCCGATGGATGTGTGCGCCGTCACACATCTCATCGATAGCCAATCGACTCTGTCAGCCGATTGACAGTTGCATGACTGGGTTACATAAGCCGCCAGAGAGCGGTGTCCCAATCTCTGAATTCTGACGTTTCCCCACTCGGGCCTGAACTGGAAATCATTTTTGTGTCTGTTTTTTTTTTCGGTTGCAGGTCACGATGTGCGTGGAAAAGTGAACCCAAGGTGAGTGCGATTGTCTATCGGTCCGGGAGCGGAGAGTGTGCCAAGGACGTTCAAGGCCGGGCGTATTTTTATTTTTTTTTGCGGAACTACTCGCGATAAAGCGTGAGCGCGGTAATTGCGGAATAAAATGCAAAGTATGCATGCCATTAGAGCGTGCTGTTGGGATTTCTTATCGCGAAATGGGTGCGAGTGACGGAACTCAATGGGGTTTTGCAGTTTTTTGCCCAGAGGGGGGTCCTAAGTGGGGCGTGTGACAGCGGAACTCATAACAAACTTGACAGCGGAATTCATAACAACTTTGTTTTTGTTTTGTGGTCGCTGCCGGGCGCCACGTAGCTCTGACGTGGGTTTGAAGGTCAATTCAGTGAGTCCGGGAGGAGATTTGGACGACGTCTGCCGGGCGCCACGTCGCCTGGATGTGGGTGAGAAGGCCAAGGAGGAGAGGAGGAGTCTGGGAGGAGATTCGAGCGATGTCGTACTGGCGCTTGAAAAATGGAACGTCTTTTGAAGCCTTAGAGCCCGAGTTTGATCTCGAGGATGAGCCAAAGCCTCAAAGGCCTTGGAAAACACTTGTCTACCACAGTCTTATGCCTCTCGATCAAAATCTGTGAAAGGATTTCAACTTTTTGCGAGAATTTAAAAAAAATTAAAAAAGTGAGGTTAGATTCGAAAAAATGGTCTGCTGGTACTCGATGTCGTGCCAAACCAAGAGGAGAACACATAAGGACCTTGAAAATCACTTTAAGACTCCCAAAACTTCGAGAAAATCGATAGATTGGTCACCTTATGCAGTTTTATGTACCAAACGACCACGTGTTTGTGTCTCATTTGTCGCCCAGTCACACTTCCTCTTCTCCTTTTGATGGCGCCACAGGCCGGGGTGGACCTGGGCCCCCAATCACGCGTCTTCTTCTGATGGCGCTGCAGTCCGGGGTGGACCTGGGCCCCCAATCACGCGTCTTCTTCTGATGGCGCTGCAGTCCGGGGTGGACCTGGGCCCCCAATCACGCGTCTTCTTCTGATGGCGCTGCAGTCCGGGGTGGACCTGGGCCCCTAATCACGCGTCTTCTTCTGATGGCGCTACAGTCCGGGGTGGACCTGGGCCCCCAATCACACGTCTTCTGATGGCGCTGCAGTCCGAGGTGGACCTGGGCCTAGCTTCTCAGCAACCACTCGTGTTGTGCGTGATATTGTTCTCCCACGAGTGAAGCAGACCTACAGTTTAATTCCGACTCCGAACGGCGAGATTGAGAAGCTTTTTCTAGACAGTTTGAGCATTGTCAGTGACTCGAAAGAGGTGGAGCCATGAAAAAATGTTAGACGTTTTTTTCGAGTTTCGAACCTTAGACCTCGAGCGCAGGAGTCGACGCGCCTACCCACTACGCCACAGCAACCTACACTTAGTCCATGATAAAAGGATAAAGGGATGAAGTCGAAGAGGGCTACAAAAAAGCCACCAGCTGCGCTTGAACGAGCCTCCGCAAAAATCTGAGAAATTACAAAGAAACCGAAGGCTAAATCGGCAGCTTAGTGATGACACTCTTTTCCTGATAAGTGCTTCGGACGACACTGAGGCCAAATCCTCTCTTCAACTCATCAGACACTTGTTGCAAGACATCTGCCGCAGAATTTGAGTCTCTCTGTCAAGAGCCATCCCAGAAAGTCGACATTTGGTGAGTCATTTACTCGGGCAAGTGAACTCGATCAAGTGCGGGAGGCAGCACAACAAAAGACAATGACGACTGATGACAAATTATGACACATGATTGCGCAGTTGACTGTTTGCTTGATGATTCTTCAGGGCCATCGAACAGCTTGGACTTGGCTCGTCAAAGATCGTTGAGGCGAAGCTGAAAGTCTGATTCATTGTGGATGACTTCAGGCATTTCGGACACGGGATGAATCTCCGTTTGACTTCAACAAAAATGTACATCTCAGCGTGATTCAGAGGGACACGATTGGCGGACACGATTGGAACAACGTTTGGGCAGTCATTGAATCCGAGACAAGCTGAAGCAAAAAATTAAGTCCGCAGCAGGCACTTGAGTGACGAAAAACCTAGTCCTCGATCCTCGACATCCCTTGAAAGTAACGATATGACGCTAAGAAAGAAACTGTGACAGAAGCTTCCAGAATGAATCAGTGACTTAAGAACAAAGAGAATGTTCTTGATCTTCTGCTTCTTGGCTTGCTTCATCATTGTATATAGCAGCGTGACGCTTAGGACGAAACTGTGCTCCCAGAAGGGATCTATGACTTAAGAGCCAAAGTGACCAGAAAAGTGTATGGCTCGTTGCAGGCGCGCGTTCAAGTTTCTTCTTGGCTTGGGCTGAATGTAGCGATGCGACGCTTAAGGTAGCCCTAAACGACGAACATGCTCGCCGAACTTGCTTATTGCGTTATCCCCTACACGGCGAACACTCATTTCGTGTTGTTTCTTCAAACCGTCATCATGTGTGATAGGGAAGCGGTGAAGTAGTGAACTCCTCGATAAAATCGTGGCTGACTGTTGACATTGTGCTTAATCCGCGATATGCACTCGGCGACGTTCACAGCAAAAATGAGGTTTGCTCGCGATTATGGCCCTACACGGCGAACATCAAAGCCAACGAACACGACAAAATCGAAATTTTTCGCCAACAGCGAGCGACTCGCGAACCAGCCCATACACGATGAAAATGCGGCGAGCACGAGCAAGTTCGGTGAGCATGTTCGTCGTTAAGGGCTACCTTTAACGAAGCCTTGGCAGAGGTCTTGTCACACTTTAAGACACGAAGTACGTCACGCAATGGAACTCATCACGAGGAACAGAAGGCCGCCCTAAGCAGGTACAGCGTTTAGAAGCTGAAATCAGAATTGCTTCGGAATACGTTGAAGCGCGTTGCAGCAAAACGAACCAGAGCCAGCGTTTTTGACACTCTTTTGATGGTCTCAATGACTAGCTCCTAGAGATTTGAGTCTAAACGTTTTCTGCACAGGATTTACCGTTCAATTTCATTCGATTCACTCCAAAATCCACTAAAAGATCATTCCCCTCGTCGAAATGGTGTCACATCAAACCAGCATCAAACCGCCACATCTCATCTCTCTCTTTCTCTCTCGAAAATTCCATTTCAATTCGAACGAGTCTTCAGCCGAAACGTGATTTCCTCCCACGTGCACCACTTGAAGATCCCCAAGCGGCCCTCGTCGTCACATCTTCAGAATAAATTACCCAAATGAACTCACCCGACCGGTGTCCGTCCACTCTCGTCGAGAGGTTATCTAATCCCAGGCGAAGGGCCTTCCGACACAACAAAAACTCGTGCGTTTCTTCCGGTCTACTTCGACAGTTTCTGTGCGCTGCCCCGGACTATCGCACAATCTGCGCGTATCTTTGCTCGTGTAGTAGAACAGAGAATAACTTCGCTTTCGCGATCAAAAGCAGATTCGTTTTATAATTGCATTCGCGGAACAACAAGAGGTGATTCAATCGCCTCCCCCTGCCTCAAGAGGGGCACCACACAACGCTCGTACAAAGAGAAAGAGACAATGGAATAATTAGAAAGATAATTCCTTCGTTCTTGCATTCGCGGGGCTCTCCGCGCGTCTCATATGGCACACGGCGTCTTGGGAAGTGCGCATATTCGAGTGAAAGAAGAAAGGAGCACGACGAGCACGAGGGGAGACGCGGCGACGAGCGGAGGCAAGACACACAAAAAGAACAAGGAGATGGGTGGGAATAGCTTTGGTATGCAAATAGCATCTCACCGAGAGCGGTTTGTGTATCTAGATGAGGAACTAGTTCAGATGCCAATCGAATGAGAATCGTTTGCGCCACGCCACGAGGGGTGCTGTCTTTGTGTTGTTTTTTTTTTCCACGATTACAGCCGAAAATGGGCTTGAGAACGCGAGCGAGCGAAGATGGGGGATTTCGCTTGGTCTCTGATGGCGACTTGACAGACGCTGTGACAGCTGTCAGTCAGTGGTGACAAGTGAGGCTATGTAAATGGGACGGCTAGAGGGTGTGGAGATTGGGAAGAGGCTAGACGTGATCTGAGGGATCACAATCGACTGTAGCGACTAGCCTGATAGTCGCTGTCAAGGAGATTGAAGACAAGGAATGAACGTTGAGGGGGCAGAGAAAGACGGAACTAGAGCGACTTCGTGCAGGCGACGCGTGACCAAGGTCTTATTGCGACAGCCGATCGGCGGGATCTCATTGAAATTCCTAGACTAAATGCCGGGATCTTTTTTCTTTCGATCTCTTAACAGCTAGACTTAAAAACGAGAAACTGAAGCAACGAAAAGGTACAAGGCCGCCTTAAGTACACACACGCCCCTATTTTTCAGGGAACTTCAAAGACAAGAACCCCTACTTTCTTCTAAAAAGGGTGATTCAAGTCTAGATTACAAGTCTGGAGTACGACATGGGTTCTTGTTGAAGACTTAGATAGAATATTTGACGTCTGTAAGCAACAAGCTTCAGATTTGAGGTAGACCCGTCGTGTCCAACTTTCTTCTTTAACTCCCCGGAATGTATCTTAACCAACTGCGCCATCCAGCCTCTTAAAGAAAGTGTAACAACTTTTGAAATTTCAGGGAAATGAGGCTGCCTCAAATCAAGCCACCCAACAGTCCAAATCTCTTGCCTCTTGGATGACCGTAAATCATCCCAAGTCGAAGACGAATCCAAGACAGAAAAGGTGAGAGTCAAACTAAGTCATTTTCTACAGAACTTTTTTAGCCAAAAAGCAAAGTCGTGTCATCGAAACCCTGTGGCACCTCAACAATCTACGGAAACCAGCCTCAATTATCTGAATTTTCAACCGTTGTTGCACTTTCTCTAGCAATTTAATTTTACAAAATCTTATACAAAAAGCAAAGGCGTCCCGTGTGAACCTTGTGGCACTCCATCAATCACAGAATCCAGCCTCATTTCCCTGAATTTTCAAGCGTTGTTGCAATTTCTATAACAAAGTCATTTCCCACAGATTTTTTTATGCAAAAAGCAAAGTTCTACCACGGGAACCCTGTGGCACCCCAAGACTATAAAGAAATCAGACTCAATTCCTTCAATTTTCAGCCGTCGTTGCACTTTCTTTAGCAAGGTCATTTCGTTCGATTTTTTTATGCAAAAAGCAAAGTTCTATTATGTGAACCCTGTGGCACTCCATCAACCACAGAATCCAGCCTTAATTCTCTTATTTTTCAAACGTTCTCTTAGCAAAATCAAACACTGTCTATAACAAAGTCATTTCCCACTTTTTTTTATGCAAGAAGCAAAGTTCTATCACGGGAACCCTGTGGCACTCCATCAATCACAGAACCCAGCTACAATTTCCTCAATTTTCAAACATTGTTGCCCTTCTCTTATCAAAATCAAACACAATTCATTGGGATTTTCCTTACGCTACGTCCAAAAAGACGACAAACACCTGATGACAAATCTCCATCACGCACCTAAGATAGCCGCTGAGTTTCTTGACACAATCACCCGACAAATTAGCACTCTAACTCGAGACTTGACTCCAACAACTTTTAGTTGCCCCAAAGGAAAGCGATAGAATCTGACGAAAGACAAAACTGACGTCTTATGAAACTAAGACGCTAATTGGATCATAAATTGTTTACATAACTGGATTCTACTCCAACGTCAAATGTTGTCATCGATTATTGATCGAAATTTCGTGTAAATTAATCGAAAACTTTGCGTTGGCAATGGACCTTAAATTTAGGCACGAATTACGACCGATTCACGTACTCGAGTGAGGAACTATTCATCGGCTCGGTGAATGAGTGACAAATTTGGGAGGGGAACTTTGGAGAATTTTGCAAAATTGAGTCAGCCAAAAGACTTGATTCAGACAAAAGACTTCATCGTCTAGATGGGTAGTAGCTAAGGGTTAGGCAGGCTCTGAGATGCTGAAGGGGAAGGTGCTCCATAGACAGGCTTTTTTCGACGAGTTACTTCAGTCTTAGTGCCCCTTTAAGTGTCCCTTTTAGTGGACGCAACCAAACCTGGAAAGCTAGAGAATCTGCCGAAGGCAGTATGGGCTTAAGAATTCCTTAGGCTGCCGGCGATTCTGCGACAGTCCAGGGCTGTCACAATGAGCTCAAGAAACCTGTCCATTTCAGGCCTAGCGTCTATTGGGGATAAGCATTTAGGAGTGAATGGGCCAACGCAGCTCAGGCCCGAAGAATCTTCAGCCCTGAGGTTGTGGGACAAGTCAACGGAGGACGTCAATTTTTAGTGTGGCGCACACAAGTACAGAGGGACCTCAACTATTTCCGGGCGACGCTTAAGCAGTTTTTGTCGCAGAATCTGTTCAAGAATATCCTTCAGTTGACAGGCAGAGAGGAAAGTAGTTCGCTGAGCGGACGTCTATCAACTGACGGCTAAAGACGACGAAACCATTGAGAGAAGCACTAAAAGCGGCGCTAAGGCTGAAGGAACTCGTCAATAAAAAGCCTGTCTTTGAAGCCTCTGAGGCTAACCAGCTTAAGGCTCTTAGACGAGAGTCAGGCCTAAGCCGATTATCTGAGTCTCAAGCCCAAGCTGAGTCTCTGAGTCTCAGGCCCAAGCTGAGTGTCTGAGTCTCAGGCCCAAGTTGAGCCTCTGAGTCTCAGGCCCAAGCTGAGTCTCTGAGTCTCAGGCCCAAGCTGAGTCTCTGAGTCTCAGGCCTAAGCCGAGTCTCTGAGTCTCGGGCCCAAGCTGAGTCTCAGGCCTAAGCCGAGTCTCTGAGTCTCAGGCCTAAGCCGAGTCTCTGAGTCTCAGGCATAAGCCGAGTCTCTGAGTCTCAGGCCCAAGCTGAGTCTCAGGCATAAGCCGAGTCTCTCAGTCTCAGGCCTAAGCCGAGTCTCTGAGTCTCAGGCATAAGCCGAGTCTCTGAGTCTCAGGCCCAAGCTGAGTCTCAGGCATAAGCCGAGTCTCTGAGTCTCGGGCCCAAGCTGAGTCTCAGGCCTAAGCCGAGTCTCTGAGTCTCAGGCCTAAGCCGAGTCTCTGAGTCTCAGGCATAAGCCGAGTCTCTGAGTCTCAGGCCCAAGTTGAGTCTCTGAATCTCAAGCCCAAGCTGAGTCTCTGAGTCTCAGGCCCAAGCTGAGTCTCTGAGTCTCAGGCCCAAGTTGAGTCTCTGAGTCTCAGGCCTAAGCCGAGTCTCTGAGTCTCAGGCCCAAGCTGAGTCTCTGAGTCTCAGGCCCAAGCTGAGTCTCTGAGTCTCAGGCCCAAGCTGAGTCTCTGAGTCTCAGGCCTAAGCTGAGTCTCAGGCCTAAGCCGAGTCTCTGAGTCTCAGGCCCAAGCTGAGTCTCTGAGTCTCAGGCCCAAGTTGAGTCTCTGAGTCTCAGGCCTAAGCCGAGTCTCTGAGTCTCAGGCCCAAGCTGAGTCTCTGAGTCTCAGGCCCAAGCTGAGTCTCTGAGTCTCAGGCCCAAGCTGAGTCTCTGAGTCTCAGGCCTAAGCTGAGTCTCAGGCCTAAGCCGAGTCTCTGAGTCTCAGGCCCAAGCTGAGTATCAGGCCCAAGCTGAGTCTCTGAGTCTCGGGCCTAAGCTGAGTCTCTTAGCTGAGAAATTCACCCTCATTGCGGAATAAACCCCTCCGGCTAGGCAAAGGCGTTAAAATGTGTGACAACATCCAAACAAAGACTATTATCTCGCAAGAACACCCTCCACGAAATTGCTGACTTCAAGACGGGAACGCCCCGTAATCCTCCTCAACGAGCAGCAAATTTGTCAAGGACTTTTCGTTGAATCCAAAATCATCTCCTGACTCACGCCCTCACCCACTTTAACCCTTGACAAGATTAAAGCGGGTTTCCTTTATTTTTAGATCCCACCCTCCGTCGAGTGGGGACCAAAATAAATCGAAAATCACCTCAAAACACGCATCAGGTGGTAATGACTGCCAGAGGACGCCTTCACTCCTTCATCGCCGTCAACGTCGCTGCCATTCCTAACTTCCAACTTCATCTCGACGACAACGCGGTGGATGACGATGAAGACGACGGCGAGGACACGGACGATGAAGACGGCGACGACAACGCGGACGCGGGTGATGACGAAGGTTCTGTTGTGTTCGCTTTTAATTAACGATTTGCACGAGAATCAGGCTTTATCGTCAGATATTATCGTTCCTCTCCGCTGTTTATTTGCTTCTCCTGCCACTGTCACATCTCCTCCCCGAACGCCACCACAGTCTCACAGTCTCCCTTCCCAGCGTCGGTCGTCCCGTCGTTCATTAAGTGGAGTACTTTTTTAATTAGCGAATTTCTGGAGAAGAGGCACACACAAGTGAGTTTTCTTTGCTCCCAGTTTTGATGTTCTGCGTTATTTTTTGCGAGCCATTTCTCGGAATGGCCCACCAAGCGGTGAATGGGAGGAAGCAGCCCCTTGCTGGTCTGCGGAATCCGTCATTAGTCGAGATGAGTACCGAGTTTAGTGCGAGTGTATCTCCTCTTAGCGGTGCCCACACTGCGGTCGCTGTGGTCGGGGTCGCAGAGCGGAGGGTGATGGGTGGAAGATGGTGCCCGCGAGGAGCGTAATTCGATGAATGATGTAACAGCAGGGAACGAGGAGGTAATCAGATGAAGCTCTCAAACGTTGAATTGTTAATGTTCCGAGGTCGACAACGTTTGCAGCGGTAAACGCGATGAAGTCTGAGTGAGGGAATCAAGAAGGAACATGGTTTCAGGGCACGAGTCGACATTTGGTCAGAGAGTGGATCGTTTCCGATTCCGAACTGAAGGCATTCTCTTGGAAGGAAAAATGGAGTTTGAGATCGTGCAGTCCGACAAGATGGCTTTTGGGAGAGGGGCCACAAGGAGAGCGAAGGCATTTTGTGGAGGATGTGGACAAAGAACTCCTTTGATGACTCGATCTGACGAGGAGAGGTTCGGTGAATTTTTGTATTCCTGATCAATTCCCCATCAAATTGCTCACAGCTTAGAGCCTTTTGGGCACAATGGACCCAACTTTTGGGCTCAGTGAGCCGCGACACAGTAAATCCGTCCATATTCGGGCAGTTTGTGTTCTCCGAACTCGTCGTCGGACGTCCACGTACAAGGTACACAAGTCGAGGGGGACCTTGGCCGACTTGGTGTGTGAAACTGGAGACAGCTGGCGAAAGATCGTGCTGGTTGGAGAGGCATGTTGAGTGAGGCCCAGGTTCACCTTGGACTGTATCGCCCTAAGAAGAAGAAAAAGAGCCGCGACACAGTCGCAAGGGCTCCCTACCACTACTTAGAGCCTTCTACAGACTTCTCTGACACTTTGATGCCTCGATCTGACGAAGAGAAGGCAGAAAGCGGGCGTGGAGACAGCGACTGAGGCCGTGGATGAACGCGAGTGTTCTCTCGCAACGAATTTTCTTCGTCGATTCACCATCAAACAGCTCACTGCATAGAGCCTTTTACAGACTTCCCCTCTCTGACTTGACGTTTCAACGGCTTTTTACAGACTTCCTCTCTCTGACTTGACGTTCCAACGGTTGACATTCCCCCACTTGTCACCGCAGCCCTAAAGTTGATCTTAACCCCCACTCAAGGCCTTCAACCCCTCCAACAGCATGATGGAGGTGCACTCTCCAACTCGCATGAATCACTCAGTTCATTTTTAACTTGTTTCAACGAGATTAACTAACGACAACACCGTTATCGTTTCACCATTATCTGCGTCAATTCAAATTGATTACGCGCGTTCAAGCGCGAGCTATCTAGAGCAAACGTTGTCAACTTCGTCGAGATATAATCGCTGTTCAAATATTGATTCCGACGACGCGGGGGAAACCAGTCGCGATGTGTTAAGTCTGTTTGGACACAAGCCGAACAAAGGGCTTCTGAAAGGGAACCACACAGGAAAAGTGCTGTCACTTTGGATGCGATCAATTGCGACTGATATCGGGTGTGTGACTTGTTTTTGCCAATCGGAGTGAATTTCGTCGAAAATACGTTGTTCTTGGAACGGAAGATAGCTCTGCTTGAAGGGGATTCAATCATTTGTTGACTGGGATCGATGAAGCAGGCTGTCTAAAGGGGAAATGATTGAAGAGAGGACTTTGGATCGGGGGACAGTCCTTAAAATGAGGTTGAATTGCGTCGCTGGCAAGGGGAGATCAACTCGAGATCTTTGGCATCGAGCAGTCATATCGGAGGAACTGTCAGAAAGGTACCCTTGCCGAATAGACAAGACTGGAGTCAACTAAAGACTGAGACTTCAAGCCTTTTTTCCCTGAAGTCTTGTTTGTCATAGAAAAACTTGAAACCAGTCTTAAGCTGATAGAGACTTTGCTGTTTTCCCTTGTCCACGTCTTTTCAACCTCGATCTGAGTCAGGATCTCGGTTTTTTCCTGGAAATGCTTTGGAAAGTCCGGAAGTCTTGTTAGGTTCGGTTAGGGGGCTGCTAGTGAATCCGCCAGCAAACTTAGTCCCCGTTGGTCCCTTGTGATACCCACAGTCAGACTACTACCACTGATCGACCGCTCTAGTGATAGTGCCGCCAATTTGATCCCAACGGCAAACAGCAATTGGACCAGATTTAAAAAACCAAATAAAAGCGTATTAACTTTGCTTTCACTGGGATTCGAACCTGGGACCCATCTAACTTAGGGCAGGCACTTAACCAACTGCGACATCCAGCCTCTTAAAGGAAGCGCAACAACGTTTGAAAATTAGGAGAATTAAGGCTGAATTCTGTGATTGATGGAGCGCCACAGGGTTCCCGTGATAGAACATTGCTTTTTGCATAAAAAAATCGAACGAAATGACCTTGCTAAAGAAAGTGCAACGACGGCTGAAAATTGAAGGAATTGAGTCTGATTCCTGTATAGTCTTGGGGTGCCTCAGGGTTCCCGTGATAGAACTTTGCTTTTTGCATAACAAAATCTGTGGGAAATGACTTTGTTATAGAAATTGCAACAACGTTTGAAAATTCAGGAAATTGTAGCTGGGTTCTCTGATTGTTGGCGTGCTACAGGGTTCCCATGGGACGCCTTTGCTTTTTGCAAAAGGATATTCTCTAGGAAATGACTTTGTTAAAGAAAGTATGGGTTAGGTTTGGGGGCTGCTAGTGAACTCACCGACTTCTGAGCGACTACTCCAGTGATCGTGCCGTTCATTTGATCCCAGCGGCAAATGATGACTGGAGCAGATTTGAAAAACCGAATGAAGGCGTATTAACTTTGCTTTCACTGGGATTCGAACCTGAGACCCTTCCAACTTGGGACAGGCATTTAACCAACTGCGACATCCAGACGTTTGAGGGTAAGACGGCTGTCGTCATGAGAAGTTCATGAGAACCAGGACGATGTCGCCTCTGTCCGTTCACAGACACAGCCCTTCTCAACAACTGACAATGATGCAAACCTTTCGTCATCAATTCTCACGAGAAGCCGAAGGAAAAGACGAGATTGAAGACTGGCCTCCTTATGCTTCAGTCCATGGTCTTTAGCAGATGAATGGTTGTCGAAGCTAGAGCATGGAAGGCAAACATCCGCCATCAAGCACTTAACAGACGCAACAAATTCGCTTCAGACCCCAACTGAAAATGTGTTCTAAAGATGAAACGCAAAAAAAAGACCCTCACTACTCTCGCCTAAAAAGAGCTATCAAATTCCATGAACACGGATGGCGATAGAATCACTTCAGACGCCACATGCATCGAAATTCGTCGAAAAATTCAACTGCCATCGAACAAGGCAACAACAACGAGCAAAAAATTAATAATTCAGAGCACATCTGAACGACAACTGTGTTGTCAACTGATATCTCAGTCGACAGTGTCTG
This sequence comes from Myathropa florea, assembly GCA_930367185.1. Lineage (NCBI taxonomy): Eukaryota > Metazoa > Arthropoda > Insecta > Diptera > Syrphidae > Myathropa > Myathropa florea. The sequence continues at coordinate 8,632,308 of OV884005.1, read as the reverse complement.
CGTCTCTTGTTCTGTTTAAACAATTGTTTGATAAAAAAAAAACACACACACACACGTACGCGAACTCAATCAACTTATGTCACCCCTTTTGCGCTGAACCAAAAAAGAGTACACCCCCCTGCCACAAAAACCCATCACCGTCCATTAACGGCTGAAAATAAATAAAATAAACACATCTCCCCCGATGGGGACGGGAGGGGCGGCCAGAATCGGAAACACTTATCACGCAGAAGATACCTCCTCCAGTGTGCACGAGAAGACGGGAAAAACGTAGCGAATTGCACGCATGGCTTTGCGCGATAAGCCGAAGCGAAATTCGAAGCGCAGAGAGGAAAAAAAAGCGCACAAAATTGTGACAAGTGTCAACTATTATCGCGAGCGGCGAAAGGAATTTCGCGATAAATAGATATAAATGGACAGTTATGCAATTTAGCAAAAGAAGATACAGTTACTTGCGTTCTGATGGGATGTACGCGGGGGTGGGGGGTGGATGGGGTATCGCAATTCATTGCTGCAACCTACATTCTTGTCTGGTGCTTCTTTTTTCTCTGCTCGCATTCATTCGGGGCGGCTAAGTAGCTTCAATTAAGTGAACTGCGAGAGATGGGGGATGTGGGCAATGCGATCTGGGAATGGATGGGAACTGGAGCTGAATGAATTGCCCTGGATGGGGGAGGGGGTGGAAAAGATGATCAAAGCGGTCGTTAGACTAAAAGGATTGAGTTTCGCTAAAGTGTTCAGTGGTCCACCGTGAATTGACTCAATCCGCGACGATGATGAGCAACCATGGGGGACAAAGATGGACAAATGAAGTGCTAAGTGGTGTTGACAGTCGGACACGACCGAAATTTACGACATGGTCACGTTGGGACTCGTTCTTTGCACAGTCATTCAGAGGGTTGAGTTCTCAGGTGTCTAGAAAATCAATTTTTTAAGTCCACTCGTGGGACTTAAACCAATTCCCCGATCATTTATCTTAAATGTCACAATCTTGGCGATAAAACAGTGTAAACAAATTTGAAATCGAAGAAGAAATTCTTATTTTAATTTTTAATTTAAATTGTAACCTCCAAATGAATCACGTCTCACAGGCGTACGCCAATTTCTCAAGAGCAACCAAAACTTTCGGAGCCAATTCAAAGAGAAGGGCAAGAGAGAGACTGTCTGACTGTCTTTCTCTTGAATCCACCTCTCTCCACTTCAAAATTGGCCTTCGAACGCCAACTGACTTGCTTACATTCCATCCACCTGCATGCAATCAAATCAGACCTCGAAAGATCCCAATCACCGAGAGTCTATCAGAAAGATTTCCATCTCAGATACCGCCGCCGCTATCGCCCACTTGTTGTGCTCGGTGACGTCCTCGACGAGCACACAACTGACAAGAAATCCTCCCCCGAAATCGACCTCCGGCAGGCAATTAATTTCGAAACAATGTCAACTCGCTGATAGCGGCACCCCTCGTTGGACCCGTCGGTAAAGCGCTGAATTGCCAATAATCGTGTGAAATATGAGGTAACTCAATGATCACAGTCTGGCGGCTGGAACGCACAACCCTCCAGCCAGTCGGGCATTTCTATGAAGCGGGGGTAATTAACGACGTTTCTGATTGGAAACGAAGTTCTTTTCTCGATGTCCGTCTACAGGCAACGGGCACGTGATTGGAGAGTGCTCAGCGCGATGGCTGCTGCACCTCTTGATGACCTTTCCGAAGGCCGGACGGCACGGAAAGTGATTCTGCTTAGTTGAGGCAATTCGCTCGCTTGGTTATTGACGGCAGCGGCGGGAGCAATTAAACAAATTATCGGTGAACTGTGACGGATGTGGTTCATATTTGCTGTGCCAGCAGCGGCACAGTGCTAGTGGCTTTCGATTTGACAGCACGAGGTGTTTGGTCAGCATATTTTCTTTTTTTTTTGTGCGTGTGTGGAGGGTAATTGGGGAGGGGGATTGGAAGGCAAGGATGGTCTTTGGTTGAGCATAGACGTAAGGGAAGTTGAAAATGATTCAGACACAAGAACATTTTTGAACGAGCATTTTTGAGGGATGAATTGGAACATAGTTGGGTTCAAAATTTAGAGAAGATCTAAAAGTGACGACATGTGGAACAGAAATCCTGGTGGTTTAAGAAAAACGGACGAATTGTAACGAATATGTCGCCACATCAAAATTTGGTTCAGAAAATCGGTACCAAAAAAATACTAGAAATGTTCCAAAATAAAGACGCCATCAAAATGCTTGACCAGAATCACATTTGGTTCAGTTTAGTCATCATTTTTGAACGACCCTGTTCTCAGATTTCAAAGAACAGACTTAAATAAATTTAGGCCCAAAAATTTTGATCAGAAAAAAGTCAAAATTGTCCAAAAAAAATTTGAAAAAGGGAGTACTCTGGTGCAGCTTGATTTTTACGTCAAAAAGAGCGTTGCAAGATTGGAAAATGAAGTCCGGAATCCTCAAGATTAATGTACCAAAGTGCCACTAGATGTGTTCCAAAATGTTCCAAAATAAGAACGCTGTCAAAATACTTGACCAGAATCACATTTGGCTCAGTTTAGGCGTCATTTTTGAGCAAGCCCGTTCTCGGCTTACAAAGGAAAGACTTAAACAAATTTAGGCCACAAAATTTTGGACTGAAAAAGGTCAAAATTGTTCCAAAAAATCTGAAAAGGAGAACACTTTGGTGCAGCTTGACTTTTACGTCAGAAAAAGTGTTGCAAAATGAGAAAACGAAGTCCGGAATCCTCAAGACCAATTTGATCACAATTTCAAGTTCCAAAATTATGACCAGAAAAAATCCGAAGACTAAAATGTGACTACACCATTAAGAGCGGTAATTTGACTCTGCCTTCTCATTTGAGCCTCACGACAAGTGATGACAAGTCACCAACCAACAAATTGGGCCCAAAATTTGGTCCAAAATTTCAATCTCAAGTAAAGTCAGATGAATTTTAATTCAAATCCTTCAAATTCGGCCCAAAATTTGGACAAAATTTCAGTCAAGTGAAGTCAGATGAATTTTGACTCAAATCCTTCAAATTTGGCCCAAAATTTCAGTCTCAAGTGAAGTCAGATGAATTTTGACTTAAATTTATAACCGAAAAAAATCTGATCAGGCATTGGGAAGTTCAGAAATCTGTAGTCGATGTCAAGAATCCCCTTTCAGATCTCCATCTCTTCAGTTTTTTCACCTCCCATTCCATCAGAAGACCCTGACCTTCACTGCCACACTCACAATCTCCGCTACTCTTGCGCCACTGCTCGAATATCTGATCTCTTATCAAAGATGCCCTCCGCCTTTTGAAGTAGCCCTTGATCAGAAATTCCAAGAAATGCCCCAACCCGACTGAAGAAGCTCTCAAATCGATTACCGCTCCTCATTTCGAAAATTATCATCGCACGAGGGGGGAATTATCTTGTGAAACTCAACCGCATCGAAACAGGTTAATCCAACAAAACGCTGTGCTACCGATAAGCCATCCGATGATTAATAACGAATTACGACACACATTCAGTACCCACGCCTGCAATGACCATAAATCGGCCTCGAAAGGTCACTTATTATCGAATGGAGCGAAACAACAAAATCCATCACCACTCTCTCGAGCAACGAAGATGGAGACGAAGACGATGATGATGATGATGACTACGCTTAGGTAACCCTGAACGCGATGAACATGAAAAACTCTTTCACTTCGCCTGTCCATGTGCACACGAAGCTTGGCCTGACGGCGGCGGCGGCGAGTCGCTGAGTTCTTCGTCTGCATTTTCCACTTTCACTGCACGAGAGAGAAAAGCGAAAACGAACGTATCGAATAGTAACGAGGAGGAGACAGCGCACACGAGAATGGAATCATACGCGAGCAGGCATCTCTCGAAAGGAGCAACGAGACGACGACGGGTGGCACGGATTCGACACGCTGACTGCACGGGTTTTCTTTCGATGATTTTCCTCGCCATCGCTGATGAGCTGCTTTATGGATATCGATAACATGGAACCGAGTGCGGCAGTTAGTGGAGGTGCTGCAGTTGACTTTGGCTTGAAAACATGGGGAGAGTCACGAATTCGAAGTGATTGCAGAGATCCCAGAGGGGACTGAGAATATCTCAGTTGTTTATGTCCAGTCCATAGAGGGGGTAAATGCCACACATTCGTGGATATTCACAACTGGTAGCTAAAGGGAATCAGGAGAACTCTTCTCAGTTGAATTTCGACAGAGGGACCGGTGGCCATCCTCAAGGTTGCGTTCTTTGGCCACTTTTAGTTGGAATTTTGATAGTTGCAGTCGTAGGGCAAAGACCAGTGACTTCAATGAAAGAAACGGAGATGCAAAGAAGGAACAGTCCCTACAACCGTGTCTAATCTCAGCAGTCTCTGGTGTACGCTTCATTTGGTGCTAAAAGCAACCGCTGTACACTGCACCTTTGGTCTGAATTTCTATTTTGATGGTTGCAGTCGAAGGGCAGAGGTTGTGATGAAAGAAAAGAGATGCAAAGAAGGAACAGTGCCTAAAAATCGTGTCTAATTCTAGTAGTCGCCGCTGTACGCTTCATTTGGTGCTCTAACCAACCGCTGTACATTGCAACTTTGCTCTAAATCCCATTGTTTCACTTAAACTACGACCTGGGGGGAATGATTTGGCCTTGCTTTCTATTCCGTTTGATTGATTGAATCCATTGAGGGACCGGTGGCCATCCTCAAGGTTGCGTTCTTCGGCCAGTTCTAGTTGGAATTTTGACAGTTGCAGTCGTAGGGTAGTGACCAGCGACTCCAATGAAAGAAACGGAGATGCAAAGAAGGAACAGTCCCTACAACCGTGTCTAATTTCAGCAGTCGCCGGTGTATGGTTCATTTGGTGCTACAAGCAGCCGCTGTACACTGCACCTTTGCTCTGAAATATCAATTTTCCACTTAAACCACGACTTTGCGGTATGGTTCGGTCTTGTGGCCTTGCTTTCCATTTCGTTTGAGTTATTGAATCCATTGAATCAATTCTCGTTGAGTAACTGTAGCAAAATCTCGCCCACAAACGCGAGAACACACGAACTGCCTTATCATCATCTGCTGGGGAGTTCCTTACGTCAGACATGACAAACTCCGGAGCGAGTTAAACAGATGCGATGTCACGAAGATGAGGAAAACCTCCTCCTCTCAGTCTCGATCCATCAACGATTGATTTCCCATGGGAATAAATAACATCTCCAAACAGCAGCTCCAACACACACACAAAAGGACACCGATTTTCTGTTCAAAACCACTTACGCCGATTATATTTCATTTTCCAAAAGCCATCCCTCTTCGGCAGTGAATCATCACGCCCACGGAAACACAAACACCAGCACACACTCGCGCAACCCTTTCGCAGGCAAACAATTGAGTCGGACGCCTACACAAGCCCATAAATCGCAGCCTCACGCTGGCGAAGATGACGGACTGTCAAAAAGCATAAATCAATCTCCGCTCGAGTGACTCTCGACAAACTCTCACCTACGTACGTGCAGCTCGCTTGTTTGCGCCCGCATTCGATGGAGAGGTGCACACACGACAAATGACGACCGAAGCGAATAGGATTCGCACGCAGGTCTGCGGTTCTGCGTCTGTCGTGTCCGATAGTGATTATCACCGTCCTTAGAGCTCTCGCCAGACAACCCAGCAGAGCATGACCACCGAGCGCTGTCAGAAACAGATCAGATTAGTGGCTCGCTAATCAATTAGTCATTCGCTCGATTACGCGAGGCGAATTAACATCTCTCGAGAGAGGGAGAGCGCCAGAGAACTACTGTTCTTACGCAATGTTTACCTGGAGACTGAAGAAAGCGAGAAGCAGACAATGTATGTTTTTGACGGTGTTTCAGTGGGGGGAAGTACATCAGACGGTGGTTTATGGCGGGGGATGGCAGCTGGGGATGAGCGCAGGGGTATTCACAGTCACGGGGGACTCATTTTATGTTTGGTCTGAAGGTTTTGAGGAGATAGGAGGAGACAGGAGACAGGAGACAGAAGGAGATAGAAGACAGGAGGAGACAGGCGACAGGAGTTCCCTGGTTGATGCCTAGAGGTCTGTGTGAAGGCGAGGTTCATAGCGATTCTGTCTAAATGTTGATCAAGTCCAACAGAAAAAGGACTTTCTACACGAAATTTGGGAAAAGTACTTAACAAAGCCTGGGAGTGAGTGTCGCTGATCAAAATTTTGGGACAAATTCCGACTAAGAGTTTTTTTATCTTTTGGCAATCTTGATGTCTTGTCGCACGGCCCCCGCGCGAATGAAGCGAGGTTCAAGAGAACGAAGTCCACAAACAATTCTGACCACAATTTAACAAAAATCCAGCAGAAAAAGGATTTTCTGACACGAAATTAGGGAAAGGTACTAAGCGAAGCGAGGAAGTGAATGTCGCTGATCGAAAGTTTGGAACAAATTCTGACTTCGAAGCGAATTTTCGACTAAAAAACTAGACAAGTTGTGAAAGGTTTTCATCAGCATTTTTCGAATTTTTGAATCAGGTCAGATTTTGAAATAATTTTGATCAAAAACTGGTACAGAAACGAACATTTGACAACGTGCTTAAGTTTGACTTGAGCTAGAAGCCATAAAGTACTCATGAAGGAATCGGACAGGCAGTGAATATCGTGGATCGAAATTTGATACAAATTTTGACTTCAAAGTTTCTACAAAAAGACTAGACACTGATCGAAAATTTGGGATACATTTTTTTGCTTCTTCAAAAACACTAGGCCCATTGTCAAAGGTCCTCACCAGCACTTTTCAAATTTTTGACCCAGACCAGATTTTGGAACAATTTTGGTCAAAAACTGGTACAGAAACAAAGTTTTGACAACGTGCTTGAGCTAGAAGCCATAAACTACTCATGAGGGATTCAGCGAGGTAGTGAATGTCGCGGATCGAAATTTGGTACAAATTTTGACTTCAAAGTTTCTACAAAAAAAACTAGACACTGATCGAAAATTTGGGACAAAATTGTTTGTTTATGCAAAAAGGCTGGCCACGTTGCCTACGGTCTTCATCAACACTCTTTAAATTATTGAATCAGATCAGGTTTTGGAACAATTTTGAACAAAAATTGGTACAGCAACAAAATGTGGACAATGTCCTTAAGTTGGACTTGAGCTAGGAGCCAACAAGTACTCATGATGGATTCAGTGAGGTCGTGAATGTTGCGGATCGAAATTTGGCACAAATTTCGACTGCAAAGCAAAATTTCTGATTGAAAATTTCGACCAAAATTGTCCACGGTCTTCAGCACTTTTCAAATGTTTGTCTCAGTTGTTCCAAAACTGGTACAGCAACAGAATTTAGACAATGTGCTTAAGTTCGGCTTGAACTAAGAGCCAAAAACTACTCATGAAGGATTCAGCGAGGTGGTGAACGTCACAGATCGAAATTTGGTCGAAATTTTGACTTCCAAACTAATTTTCGACGAAAAAACTGTAAATCTATGGAGAAAGGACTTAATGCACATTTTTTGACTCAGTCTCCGGAATTTGTTTGAACTGGTGCAGGAACGAAATTTGGGCAATGTTTTTGAGCTGGGACAGAATCAAATATTGTTCAATGTGCCAAAGTTTTAACTTGGGCTGAGTGCTAAGAAGTGAAGAATTCTGAACTCTGAGCAAATTAAAGCTTTTTCCGCTCTGTCAAATAATTGATACAAATTTTGGGGCTCCCAGATTTCGCAAAGCCTAAAGGTTCTTTGAATTTTTCGGACAAACCGTGAGCTCTTTAGATCAGACAGTTTTTTCCCAAATTTGGAGCACAATAGACCCAACTGTTCGTCTCAATGAGCCGCGGGCCCAGTCGCAAGGGCACCCTATCATCTATCTGCCGTCCCAAATTTGACATTCTCCAAATGCTGCCACTCATAGATTTCGCACGGACCTAACGATTTTTGGACCCTTTTGAATAGGTCGGGAGGTTTTTCCAAATTTGGACTGCCTCCAAATTGAAGCAAGTAGAGGGCCCTTGCCGTTTATGCCTGACTTCGAGTTCGGAGAGGTCCAAAAGGTCAAAAATGTTGCCTAAATTTAAACAAAATGAATTGGGGTCAGAAATTTGCAGATCGGTCTAAATTTGAAAGATGACTTCTCAGATGTGAATCAGCGGACAGCTTAAATGTCAGCAGAACATTTTGGACAGAAAATGTGTCATATTCGCAGTGCTCCTTGGTGCGGCAACCCACACGCATCCATATTTAGACTCAGAAATAAACAAATGCTGTCACGTTCAAGTGCTTTCCCATGACAATGACCTTCACTGTAACAAATTCCCACCTCTCCGCTCACCGTTCACACCCGTCGTCAATTCAGACTAAAATCATAAATTCAACCGAAATTCTTCTCTCTCCCCATTGTCGTCGCATTCACTGACTGACATGAATCGGGCTCATCATCACCACCACCGCCGTCGTCGTCGTCGTCGCGAAACAAAAAGGTTCCCCTCTCCAACTCTCTCGCAGATGTTTGTTTTTGCTGCCACTCGGTTGACTGGTTGCCGGAGTACACCTCATTTCAAGGACGTTCCTCGAGACCCATGGAATACTGGTTTCTCTTCGTCTCTCGCTGGCTTCTTCAAGCGCCGTCGCGGTTCACGTCTGAAACTTTCAGGGCGCACACAACTCGCGGTGGATTGCATTTAATCATCGTAATCAACGTGACCGACCTGGCGGTGGTGCTTGCCTCAATCTCGAGCTCGATCTCCACTTCTCCGGCGGTTGAAACCCGATCTGGTTGAGTGGACAACTCTTGAAGTGTCGTTGCCTCTGCTGCTGGCTAATGAGGAGTTTGACCAAAAAAACACAAAAATGGTTCGAGTGTGCCTTAAGAGGAAGAAGCAGAAGAAGAAGGAGAAGAAGAGGAAGAAGGAGAAGGAGGAGATAGCTTGGGAGAGAGAGACGCACTTGAGAAACAACACACAATCCAGGTCGGTTGCGCGGAATTTCAATCGCAAACGGTTGCACAACCGTCCACCACGCAGTGCAACGATGTCTGAGCCAAGAGGGTATACGCCAGGTTCAGGTTTTTTTTTTTTCGTTTAACACCTTCCACGGAACGGAGTCCAATCGTGATCGGCATCATGAGGCCCGCAGTCGAAAAAATAGCCGATCGAAGCGATGGAAATTACAAATTCCCCTCACAGAGGGTGGCCGGAAGGGGAGAGAAAAGAGAGCTGAGCTGGGGATTACGAGACACAAAGCTAGCGCCGATGGATGTCTGTCTAGCTTGGTGCGGGCTTCACATTTTTTTGACGCCTGTCACCGCTGGGGGAATGTTCGTCTGTTAGCACGTGGATAGAAGGTCGAGTTTGAGGAGACACGTGGACGTGCGCCGTCGAGTTCGTGCACCTGGTTTGGGTAAGAATGCGTGTGATTCAGAGAGAGGGGGAGCTTAAAGGGGCCTTGCACTCGTTTCATTACTTGGCAGGCAGGCATTGGCAACGTAGCGCAATGACTGTCGGTAAAGTAGATCGAGGATAGGGCTAGTCATTGCCGACGAGTCATGGACAACTGTCAAGCGGGTTGTTAGCAGAGGATTTTTCGACCAGGATTCACTCCTCATGCTACAAGGACCCTTAAAGTCTTAAGTTTTCATAGATCCTCGGTCGAAAGACTTCCTAAGACTGTCCAGGAGTCTTGGGGCCAGTTTTCACAGAGATCCGCGGTCGGGAGACTTCCTAAGACTGTCCAGGAGTCTTGGGGCCAGTTTTCAAAAAGATCCGCGGTCGGGAGACTTCCTAAGACTGTCCAGGAGTCTTGGGGCCAGTTTTCAAAAAGATCCGCGGTCGGGAGACTTCCTAAGACTGTCCAGGAGTCTTGGGGCCAGTTGTCATAGAGATCCGCGGTCGGGAGACTTCCTAAGACTGTCCAGGAGTCTTGGGGCCAGTTTTCAAAAAGATCCGCGGTCGGGAGACTTCCTAAACCTCTCCAGGAGTCTTGGGCCAGTTTTCACAGAGATCCGCGGTCGGGAGACTTCCTAAGACTGTCCAGGAGTCTTGGGGCCAGTTTTCAAAAAGATCCGCGGTCGGGAGACTTCCTAAGACTGTCCAGGAGTCTTGGGGCCAGTTTTCAAAAAGATCCGCGGTCGGGAGACTTCCTAAGACTGTCCAGGAGTCTTGGGGCCAGTTGTCATAGAGATCCGCGGTCGGGAGACTTCCTAAACCTCTCCAGGAGTCTTGGGGCCAGTTTTCACAGAGATCCGCGGTCGGGAGACTTCCTAAACCTCTCCAGGAGTCTTGGGGCCAGTTTTCATAGAGATACGCGGTCGGAAGACTTCCTAAGACTGTCCAGGAGTCTAAGAGCCATCCACAGAAGACTGGAAGGCCAAAAGGGATGACTTCAAAGTTCTAAAAGATGGAGATCCATTGTGATGCTTAACCAGAACTCTTAGTTGACCTGTTTAATGAGCAAATGCCAACGAGTTGAAATCCATTTGAACTCCACACCGCAACAAGGACAAAAATTCCACATTTCCCCTTGCCAACCACAAACAAGTCGGTTTCACTGGAAAAAAAAAGAACTCACTTGGCAGAGGAAATTCCGTTTCCCTATCTAATGATTGCCCAATCCCTTTCCAAGGACTCCCCGACTCATTATGCTTACAAATGAGAGAAAATACCCATCGTCACATCGCCCCACCCCACCGCTGTTTTCGAAACGGCAATGAAATAGGAAAACAAAACGAAAAACTCTCCATTTCCTTGCGTAACTTTCAGTGGGTAAGGACAATGGCAAAACTTTCTCTCTCCCTCCCTCCCTTTCACCCTCTCTTCGGTTTCACTTTATCTGTTTCGACATTAATGGCATCCACCCCGAAAAAAACAAAACCCCCAACGCCTGTCGCCCATCGTGGGCCTTAAACAAAGCCCGAGGACTGCCGCTGAGAGAGAGAGAGCGATGGGGTGGAGAGTGGAGACTACCGCTAGTTATGAAATATTTCCTGCGCTAGTCGTCCTTTTATTTGTGTGTCCTCTCGGTTTGAATGGACACCGAGTTGGACGTTAAGTGAACGAGCGGGGATAGTGTGACTGCGAGAAAAAGAGAACGGTTTCATTTAACGTCCATCAAGCTGTCTCCTTTGAAAATTCTCCGAATCAACGCATTCATCTCTCGTGCACACACACGATGGAGAATAGAAAGGACTGCAGGTGTTCTGACGTGCGGCGTGGGAGAAGGCGAATGTTGAAGGAAGTTGTTGACAGAAGCTCGTCATCAGTGAAGTGAAGTTTTTCGATAACAAAAATGAAATCCCTGCGAAGTCCTTTGTAATGAACTGATGCCTCTGGTGATGGGCTCCTTCTTCAGTCGTCTCTCTGGCATGGATGCCAAATTGACAGCGCACGCAATTCTGAAGCATTACATGAGATGGGAGGAATTTTCAGGGAAAAATCCAACGAGGAGCGGGAAATTGGGTTAGGATGCCTTGGGAGACAAGCTTCTTCGAGGGAAATTCGTCCTTCCGAGATGGATGACAAGTTAGGGGCATAAAACACCGTTTTGCTTAAAATTCGTTGAATTTTTCAAGTTGAAATCCAAAGGAAAATGTCGAAGACATTGTTGAATGAGAAGAAGGGGCCCTAAGTTACAGCCTTTTGGGACTCCATAGAAATCACTTAAAAAGGAAGCAGATGCTGTCGATGAGTTCATGATATGGAGTGACGATGATGTTCTGTGTTCAATTACGGAATTTCAGTAAAGAGAAAGGTAAAAGCGGTAAGCCTTGTGGAGCTCCAGAGAAATCACTCAAAAAGGGAATGTTGTGAGTTCCAAAAGCAGATGCAGTTGATGATGGTCATTAACGCTGATATTCTGTGTTAAACTACCAAAGAGTTGATGAATTTTCAGTGAAATATCGCGTCGAATCAGCCATCATCAGAAGAAAAAGGCCTAAGTGACCAGCTCTGTGGAATTTCGAAGAAATCACTCAAAAAGGACATGTTCCATGAACATATTCAATTGATCCGTTGATGATATGAATTAACGCTGAGGTTCTTTGTGAAGTTGACGAAGATGCAATGGAATTTCAATAAAAGAACAGAAAAGGGTCTGAGTCGCCATCCCTGTGGAGCTCTGTAGAAATCACTCAAAAGGACATGTTGTGAGTTACATAAGCAGATGCAGTTGATCCGATGATGAAATGAACTGACGTTGAGACTCTGTGACGAGTTACCGAAGATTCAATAAAGTTTTAGGAGACGAAAAGAAAAAGGTCTGAGCGACCAGCCTTTTGGAATTCCACAGAAATCACTCAACAAATCCTGTTGTGTGTTCCATAAGCTGGTACAGTTGATGTTAAGCACTGACGCTGTTGTTCTGTGCTGAGCTATGGAAGATTTAATGGATTTTTCGTGAAATATCGCGTCGAAAAAACTCATAGGCCATCAGTAAAGGAGAAGAAAAAGACTTGAGTGACCAGCCCTATGGAGCTCCGAAGATCTCACTCAAAAACGGCATGTTCCATAAGGAACTTTAGTTTAGACTGACGCTGATGTTCTGTGCTAAATTACCGACGGCAATAACAAGCTAATTTTGAAGTCGAAATTCAAAGAATAATGTCAAAGAAATTGTTAGAAGAAGAGGCCCTATGTCACAGCCTTTTGGAACTTCACAGAAATTACTCAGAATAGGCATGTTGGGAGTTCTAAAAGTAGATTCAGTTGATGATATGCATTGACGCTGACTCTCTGTGTGAAACTACCAAAGATTTTGCGGTTTTTCAGTGAAATATCGCGTCGATATTTCAGTGGGCGCCGTGGCGTAGTGGGTAGGTGCGTCGACTCCTACTCTCGATGTTGTCGGTTCGATTCCCAAAAAAACAACAAACATTTTTTCACTTCTCAACCTCTTTCGAGTCACTGACAATGCTCAAAGAGTATAACTGCCTAGAAATAGCTTCTCAATCTCGCCGTTCGGAGTCGGCATTAAACTCCACTCGTAAGAGAACAATAGCACGCACAACACGAGTGGTTGCTGAGAAGCTAGGCCCAGGTCCACCTCGGACTGTAGCGCCGCCATTATTATCATATTAATATTATCGCATCGAAAAACCCAACCACCAAAAGTGAGGGAAAAGAAAAAGGTCTGAGTGACCAGCCCTGTGGAACTCCAAAGAAATGTCTTCCAGAGCAGACGGAGAAAAGGCGAATTGAAGGGAAGTGACAGGGGGCTCCGACAGATCGACAGTGGACCAGACAGAGACGGAGGAAAAAAGGAAAAGGCCTGAGTGGCCAGCCCTGTGGAACTCCGAAGAAATGATTCAAAAAGACATGAGTTGAGGCAATTAGGGAGTCCATGACAAGGATTGCAGTTCCATTCGTGGCATAAAAATGTTGCCGTCTCTGAAACTCCAATCGAACTAAGCCCACCGCCACTTCCTCAACAACGCCCCCTTCCACGTCTGTCAACCACATTTGTCCCTCCAAAATTCGCAATCTAACCTCGAATTCAAGCAAAATTCACGTACCGCACAAAATCACTAACACCACACTCGGACGCATGCTTCGTCCACAAAAAAGAGACGAACAGAAAAAAAAAGAAACACAAAACGGGGTCATTAACCATTAATGCCCCCAAGGAAGTTGGCGGCTTTTTATTAAGAGCGCTCCACTTCACCGCCACACTGTGCACCGCGGAGCGGGTCATATTGTTCGCCGCTGAATGAAAGGCACATTTCAATTGAAGAATTGTTTCACTCGTACGAGTGATGCGATACAACACACAAAAATGTGGATCAAATAATTTTACAATTTCGGATACACTCACTCGCAGTTGGTCGCGACAACGTGAATGACAAGGAGACGTGACGAGGAGGAGAAGGAGGGGGGAAAACCGAAAGTCATGCTGCTGGTCTGCTGCCAGAAGATGATCGTGAATCTCTGCGCGTGAGACCAGAAACACACACAGAATCAGGGTCAACCACGGGGGGATAGATACAATTTTTTACAACGAACGAAAATTTGTTACTTAAACGATTATGAACGGGGGACGGCGGAGGAGTGGGGCGGGCATGGAGTTAATTGGTTTTCTTGTGTCTTCTCTATCCAGTTAACCTGCTAGACCTGAGCGGATTAAGAGAGGCTTTCGATTGCAGGAGGGCTTATGGAAATCGACGTTTCGCAGTTAAGTAGGTATCTGGTACGAGAGTTGGGAAGCCACTTTCGTTGGAGGGTACTTGTGGATGGAAGGAGAAGATGGAAGAGATTTGCCACTTGAGAGCGGGGAGGGGTGAATGTGTAGGCACGTCTTTGGAGCTCTGAGAGAAGGTTAATCAGAGAACGGTGGGGCAAGAGATGATGGGGATGAAAGTTTGTAATTGAAGGATGAACCTGTGCGGGAGTCCTTGCGTGTGGGAGAAGTTCTCGTCGTTGACAAGTCAGTAACAGACGACATGGCTCGGGAGAGGCAACTAAGTCCCACGGAGAATGTCAGAGATTTGCAATCAGAATCTGGTCAGGGGACAAACGTGACCGAAGATGAATCCTGAGAAGAGATCTGGGACATCGCCAGTAGACCATACGGAGACGGAAAAAAAAAACGGCCTGAGTGGCCAGCCCTGTGGGACTCAAGGGAAATATCCACTAGAGCAGACGAAGAATAGACGAATTTGAAAGGAAAGAACAGGGGGATCAGACAGATCGCCAGGAAACCTGACGGAGACGGAGAAAAAAAGAAAAAGGACTGAGTGGCCAGCCCTGTGGAACTCCAAGGAAATGTACTCCAGAGCAGACGGAGAAAAGACGGAATGAAAGGAAGTGACAGAGTTGTCCAATAGATCGCCAGTAGACTAGACGGAGACGGAGAAAAAAAGAAAAAGGCCTGAGTGACCAGCCCTGTGGAACTCCAAGGAAGTGTTCTCCAGAGCAGACGGAGAAAAGGTGAATTAAAAGGAAGTGACAGGGGTGTCCGACAAATCGCCAGGAGACCAGACAGAGAAAAAAGAAAAAGGCCTGAGTGGCCAGCCCTGTGGGACTCAAGGGAAATATCCACTAGAGCAGACGAAGAAAAGACGAATTTGAAAGGAAATGACAAGGGGGTCCGACAGATCGCCAATAGACCAGACGGAGAAAAAAAGAAAAAGGCCTGAGTGGCCAGCCCTGTGGAACTCCAAGGAAATGTCCTCTAGAACAGATGGAGAAAATGCGAATTGAAAGGAAGTGACAGGGGGGTCCAGCAGATCGCCAGCAGACAAGACGGAGATGGAAAAAAACGGCCTGTGTGGCCAGCCCTGTGGGACTCAAGGGAAATATCCACTAGAGCAGACGGAGAAAAGGCGAATTGAAAGGAAGTGACAGGGGGTCCGACAGATCGCCAGGAGACCAGACGGAGACGGAGAAAAAAAAAGGTCTGAGTGACCAGCCTTGTGGAACTCCAAGGAAATGTCCTCCAGGGCAGACGGAGAAAAGACGAATTGAAAGCAACTGACAGGGGGTCCAAAAGATCGCCAGTAGACCCGACGGAGATGGAGGAAAAAAGGAAAAGGTCTGACTGGCCAACCCTGTGGAACTCCAAGGAAATGTTTGCTAGAGAAGACGGATAAAAGGCGAACTGAAGGGAATCTTTGGAGGGATTTCAGTCGTGCAAGGACTATTGGGTTGAGAATTCCTTGAGGAGAACTGAGACGCCGCGCCGTGCCTTAGAACAAGAAAATTATCTGTTCTGGACGGTGACAGGGGAAAGTCGGCGATGTAAAACCGAAAGTGATGAAGGAAGTCAAGAAATTGAACACCATTTCGACTTCAGACCAAATTTTGTTGAAGAACTTGAGTCTTGAGCCTAGCTTTTGATTGAAGTCCTCCATCAAATTAGTCCCAAAATAGAATCAGTGACAGTTGACAACCTTGCGTCTTCCGCAGGCTTTCCGTCTCGCCCACTCACGCCATTCTGTTCCCTTCCCGCTTCATTCTGACCTCAAAACACTCACGTTTCGAGGTTTGAGTTACCCTCGTTGTGTCAAAACCCAGCACGAGCCGATTTTATGTCTCCTCAACCACTCTCGTGTGTCCTCACATCTGACAACCACCGCCCCCTCCCCCGGCCACCTTCACGGTGGGGGTGCGTGTGTGTAATCAAAACCGAAAGCCGAATTATTATTCCCCGAAAATAAAGTCTCGCGCCAGACTTCCTGTCGTCTTCTTTTTCTCTCGAGCGCGGGGGACGGCTCTCGGAGCTCGAATCGATTCCGAGAAAAGGAGAAGAAATTAATGTCAACAAATGTATTTATTTGCCGCCCACACCCTCAGCCTCTTTCGAGAGCTCTCCCCCGCCCACGTTCGTCCGACCAACGACCGCTCCTCTCTGGAGCCGAGGGTATGTGCTGCAAATTATTGCCGCATGCCAACCACCCTGTGTCAGCCTGTGCGTGTGTGTGTGGCGTGTGTCCGCGTGTGTGTGTGTATTGGTGGATTGAAAAGAAAGGAAAAAAATCGATAGTGGAGGTTGAAATTTGAACCACAACACCGGAAGTGTGCGTTGTCGGGTAGGCGCCATACGCCGTGCGCCGCCTCCTTGACAATCATAATTGAAATATCCTCCAATCCACCCTCGATCGCCCTCAGCCACCCATCCACCACAGCGGCAGCGATTCATCAGCACACGCCCTTAATCGCATCGACGACGACAACGATGTTGCGAGTGACGGCAGAGGACGTCGGCGAAAATTGAATAGCGAAGCAGAATTCACGTGCGCGCGCGATGGAATTGAGTTATAAGCGCTTTTCGAGAGGAAAATCGAATTCCTCAAGGAGGGGGCACGACTGTTGAAGGGTTGAAAATGAACACCAGTTCTCACCGTGGCATGGGGGGGGGGGAGTGAAATAAAAATCAGGTGACCGCCTGAGGTGAACTGAAAACATCGCATTTGACAGCTGCATGGCCGTGATGCAACCCCAACGGGATTAATTTGCTGAACACATGTCAGCTGACACCCTGAGCTTGGGAAAAGGTCAAGTGAGGGCGTTGTGTGATTGTTTTTCTGTGGAATGCTACACGGGCACAGGGGGAGAGGGATGGGCAAGGTAAAGAGTCCACAGGAGGTGCCTTGGTCTTTGACGCGTCTTGGGTGTGGCAACCATTGATCCCCGATGGGTCTTGCTTTCGACGTGATTCCCGATGGGTTTTGATTTCTTGCGACCGACGACGGGATTCGGTGCCTTCTCGTTTCCGGACCAAAAAGAATGTCATCCGCAGCTGCCTACGTTGCTTCTGAACGGAGTTCCCTTCGTTATCCCGCGGGAAGTCAGTGCGTCGGGGGATAACGGTCGAGTGCGAGGGTGATGGAGGAAGGCAATGAGAGGGGAATTTGTTTGAACGACATGACCTGAGAGGGGGTTTAGTTTGGACGACACGACACCCTCTCCAAAGATGTGGCACCATTGGAACAGGGTCGAGTGAGAGGCAAACGGAGGAAGGCGATGAGAGGGGGTTTTGTTTGGACGACGCGACACCCTCTCCAAAGATGTTCCACCATCAGACGCAGAGACCTGGGGTGTGTGTGAACCTGGAGTGTGTGTGAACCTGGGACGTGTAGTCTCTGCGTTTACTGGTGGCACATCTTTGGAGAGGGTGTCATGTCGTCCAAACAAACGTCTCATTGCCTTCCTCCATCTCCCTCGCACTCGACCCTGTTCCAAGTTCATCGAGCCAGTTAGCTCCTCTCCAAGCGGTCGTTTCGCCAAAAGAATTAATTAATTTAATCCAGTGATCTACTTTGTCTCCCTTTCGCCCCTCCCCCTTCCTCCTCAGTCATCGTCATCGTCGTCGTCGTCGCCGCCGCAATGTTTCGCTGCATAGTTTTTGCGCGCAGAATACATAATTAATCACCTCGCAGAGCGCACACACACACGTCCCCACTCCAGTCAACAGCAGCACCTGACCCCGAGCGGGGTGTACCTGTTGAGAGGAACAGGCGTGTGGTTATGCAGCGCAGGTGGCGGTGACTGTGTGGATTAATTAACTGCCTCGGTGAAGGTAGCCGTGGAATTTCCTTCGAAATTTTTCGAGGTCAAACTGACGGGAGGGAGCCGGGTCAAGGATCCACTAACCCATTGACAAAATCCATCCTGGACAAGGGACACTCAGCTCACTCTGACCATGGACATCCAACAAGGCACACCGCCGAGTGCCGCAGTCGCTGATGCTGGCGGTGGCTGTGTGTGCCAACGAGGGCACAAAGACGCCGAACCTAATTGAATACATCCTCATTAATCAAATGCGCTGCTGCTGCAGTGACTGTGGACTGTGGACATGGGGTGGCTGGAAAATGAATCTCTCTCCTCGAGTTACGAAACCAGGAGAACGAGGAGAGAGGAATAAAGGAACAAACCCTGGATCTATGCTGGCGGCTTTGACCTCCATCCTCAACCAGATACCAGCTTCGGTGCAAAACCAACACAAGACCATCGGATTGCGCGCAGACGAACGACGAGATGAGGCAGAGAAACACGAACACCGAGCACAAAAGACAGATTCTAAGAAGAAAAACTAGTTAAGTGACCTCCAGCAAAAGGGGCCCGTAGCCGAAAACAGAATTCACCGCGGGAACGTGCAGAGGCGACAAGACAAAGGGAATCCACTGGCGTGTGCTGCACGACTGAGGGGAGAGAGCTGGCGGCGGCGTGCTGACAGTGTTGCCAATTCGGAAGGTGAGCGATTGATGAATGAGTCTTTGGTGGCAACAGGGAGTGAGAGGTGAGAAGTAATCTTCTTCTTTGTTCATCGACAGTAGGCGCTGCAAAAGCAAGAGAGACTGGGCCACTCTTTTGGGAGTCAACGCTTGACACTTCTGAACTTTAGGAGCCCTTTTTTTTGGGATCTTCTTCTTCTTTGGCTGGCGCTACAGTCCGAGATGGACCTGGGTCTCACTCAACATGCATCTCCAGCCAGCACGATCTTTCGCCAGCTGTCTCCAGTTTCGCACACCATGCCGGCCGAGGTCCCCTTCGACTTGTGTGCGCCACCATGTACGTGGACGTCCTCTGTTGCGTTGTCCCACAGGCTCAGAGTAGAAGACACTTCGGGCCGGAACTAAGTAACAAATGCGCTGCTGCTGCAGCGACTGTGGCCTGTGGACACGGGGTGGCTGCAGCGGCAAAAGAATGAATCTCTCTCCTCGACCACCCTCTGGCCAGTTATGAAACCAGGAGAACGAGGAGAGGAAAAAAGGAACAAACCCTGGATCTATGCTGGCGGCTATGACCTCTGCCGCTCATGGCCTAGCCATCTTAGACGTTGGATCCGTAGACGCCTGGCTAGACTCACGTCGCTGTACAGCCCATACACTTCGTGGTGGAACATTCTCCTCTGAATGTCGTCAACACAAATAGGACCAAAGATCAGATCAGATCAGAGATCTTTGTGCAGAATTCTCATCAGGCTAGTGCGTGAAGTGTTGAGCTGCTGGCGCGTTGATGTTCGTGAATTGAGTCTCACCCTCTTGGCCACAGCAGCCACATTCTCATCGACGACGGGGGCAGAACTTTTCTCTCGAAAAGACCAAGAGACTCTTCACCTGCTTGGGATATTGTCCATGCCTCTGCGGGTCGTAAAGCAGAAGAGCCTGTGGGCTCACAGACCACAAAACCATCAAAAAGGCGTCTCGAGGTGCGGGCTCATGCTTATCGTAGAAAGTTAACGTTCTCTATGAGCGTGGATAATCGGAGGAAATGCGTCTCGCTTGGATGTGGTTGATTCGAAGCAAGGAAACATGGACCTCACGGCGAAAATGGTTCAAAAATCGAAGTTGCCTTGAGAAGCCCAGAGAAGCAGACCGATAAAATACGATCACGTGCTTCCAATCGATCCCTTTGTTCTTCCAAAGCACAGACTTTAGCCAAAGGAGTCTACAGCTGTTTGTGGATCATCCTTTGATACTGCCCACTCCAGCTCCACTGAGGCTTAGCTCTGTTTCAAGATGATCCCCTTGTCCACCGACAACAGTACACAAGCGACATGATCTGGGCTCTGCTTCAGAACTCCAGACCATCTTCTGAGGCCCTTGTCGATCGTTTGGAGATCGGAGATAACATCCGACAATTGGATCACTTTTGAAGCCATAATTCTAGATGCGATGCTTACCGAAGATGGCAGCAGCGACTTCGACGGAGCTGGCTGACAGAAAGGAGTCAAAGTCGTCGGTTGTGACAACCAGAGGTCCCTGGAGATGGACGCACGATCGACAACTGCGGCGAAACCTGGCGGAATGCAAAATTGCGATGCTTGCCGAAGACGGCAGCAGCGACTTCGACGGAGCTGGCTGACAGAAAGGTGTCAAAGTCGTCGGTTGTGACAACCAGAGGTCCCTGGAGATCGACGCACGATCGACAACTGCGGCGAAACCTGGCGGAATGCAAAACTGCGATGCTTGCCGAAGACGGCAGCAGCGACTTCGACGGAGCTGGCTGACAGAAAGGAGTCAAAGTCGTCGGTTGTGACAACCAGAGGTCCCTGGAGATCGACGCACGATCGACAACTGCGGCGAAACCTGGCGGAATGCAAAACTGCGATGCTTGCCGAAGACGGCAGCAGCGACTTCGACGGAGCTGGCTGACAGAAAGGAGTCAAAGTCGTCGGTTGTGACAACCAGAGGTCCCTGGAGATCGACGCACGATCGACAACTGCGGCGAAACCTGGCGGAATGCAAAACTGCGATGCTTGCCGAAGACGGCAGCAGCGACTTCGACGGAGCTGGCTGACAGAAAGGAGTCAAAGTCGTCGGTTGTGACAACCAGAGGTCCCTGGAGATGGACGCACGATCGACAACTGCGGCGAAACCTGGCGGAACGCGAAACTGCGATGCTTGCCGAAGATGGCAGCAGCGACTTCGACGGAGCAGGCTGACAGAAAGGAGTCAAAGTCGTCGGTTGTGACAACCAGAGGTCCCTGGAGATCGACGCACGATCGACAACTGCGGCGAAACCTGGCGGAACGCGAAGCTGGAGGCTATCCCTCGCTCGATGCTACCGCTTCGTACATAGGTTTTAACATGGATTCCTCCTCCGGTTTCCGAAAAAGATGAGTTCATAGGAACAGTGGCTATCGAACGTCGTTATCAACGACCACGAGATTGCCCTCTTCACCGACAGATCAAAAGTGGACACAGATACTGGGACCGAATTCTACTCGGACACCCTGCATAAACAGGAGTCATCTACATTCCCTAACATGTGCAGCATCTTTCAAGACTCTGGCACTAGAGAAAGCAGCCAAACCCACACATATAAGCGAAATCCTACCAGGGGATATCAGCATCTTTGTAGACAGCCAGGTTGCACTGAAATTCAATAGTCAATGAGATCAAAGGCTGTTCTAAATCAAATCAAGTTCCTGCATGAAAAATGTGGTTTCGATGAGCGATGAGTTAAAGAGTTGAGTCAGTCGGTCGTGATGGGGAAGTGTCACGGTGTCTTCGTTTTGTCACGACGTAACGGCACGGTCTTTACATCGGCCAGTGACGGCCTCTTTCTTCCTTTTCTTCTTCAACCACAGTCCGGAGTGGACCAGTGACTCAACCAAGATGACTCTCTGTCTAACCCCGCCTTGGACCAGCTTCTAATTTTTACGCGGCCGACGGATTAAGGTCCCTTAAGCTTAGGCAGAGACTGGCTGAGGCAAAGACTGGCTGAAGCAGAGGCTGGCTTAAGCAGACTGGCCGAGGCAGAGACTGGTTGAGGAAGAGACGGGCTGAGGCAGGGACTAGCTGATGCAGAGTGGAAGAATTGGCGAGACAAGGGTCAGAAATGGACATCAGCGAAGCGGAAACGTCACTGCGACCACCGATAAGTGCATTATACCGGCGACACAATACAAAAAGAGGCCAACTCGTCTTGGCTTGCAAGAAATGATTGTCACACGACAAGATCAACGTGGCCAGAGCTTAACTGCGGCAGAACAAAGAAGCTTCTGGCATTGGACCGAAACTCGATTCGTCTGCTCATCGGAATAATCACAGGACACTGCCCCATCGGAACAATGGTCCGGAAATGGAAAGTGGTCTCTACCGCAGCTGCGGAGATGAGGAAGAGACCGAGACGATCAATCTGTTTTGCTATTTTTCCCAGGTATCCGGAAACGGCGCCTATCTTCGCTGCTCCAAAGATTCTTCACAGAGACTCCGGACTTAGCGAATGCATTCCTATCGGATCTTCCAAATTTCATAAAGATCATGGGATGGTTTCAGCCACCAGGTGACAGGATAGGTTAACAGAATGTGAACTCCACAAATGAAGGGATTCACAATCGGCTCTATGGCCTCCGAGTGGAAGTGATGTTCAACCATCACACTCCCCTTCCTAAACCTAACCTAACCATTGTCCAGAGCCTTCAAATTTGCTTTGAGATCCAAGACTAAGTCGAACGACTGGATGGCGCGGTTGGTTAAGTGCCTGCCCCAAGTGAAATCTAATCTGGTCCAGTCACCATTTGCCGTTGGAATCAAATTAACGGCACTGGAGTAAGTTGCTACCTGGCAGTACAATGGACCAGTTTTGAGTCTGAATGCTTCAGTAGAGTTTCAAAAATCCTCCAAAAAAAAGAAGTCGAAAGGCGCTCAATTGGCTTCTTCGCTCTCCGATTTTTCAACCCATTTCCTCAATTCCGGTCCCATCATCCTCTCCATCCTTCAATTCCGTTCTCGTCACCCTCTCCATCCGCCCATCTTTCAAGTCTCGTCCGTCTGATGACCTCTGTTAAGACGTTTCGGGGGGAAACTCGATTCATTTCGTGAAACTGCCGCATTTCCCTTTTTTTCATCCGTGAGTTTTCTAGTTCAGGAGCAAGAGAGAGAGATTAGAACACAGTCAAGAACTTCCTGACTTCGACAAGTGCCTAGATTCCACTCCAGACATCAGTCTAATCTTATCAACGCAAGCGCAGGTGTTGACTTCGTCGTCTGGTTATCTACGTCGGAACTCGCTCAGAGAAGTTGTTGCACTTGAGACACTTGTTCAGCTCAGGAAGCGGCTTCTTTGATAAGAAATCGTCTCCAACAAAGGCAGGCGACACTAAAAATTCCCCATTGAGACTTGTACCCGTTGACAACAGACTCGCTTCTCCAAAGAATCAAACTTCCCCCTCAACAACTCCCCCAAAGCACCAACCGCCTTCACCAAAAACGACTGCAAACCACATCGCGGAAGAATTCTCTTGTTTTCTCTTTCCCGAAGGTCACACGAAAAACATTCACCCGCCAAGTCGACGTCTAGATTTAATCGCTTCTACTACGCAAATGCTTGCTTCCAAAAACTCGACTGATCGTGATTTTATCTGCACACACGTCAAATGGCGTTCCTCGGGTGGAAAGGAACACACAATCGCTTGCATTATCGTTCCCAGCGAATGAACGGTCGATGGTTTATCCACAACGGGTCCCTTGGGACAGGGTATCACTGACCCAAGCACTGCTCACAGTCAATTCACTTCACTGATTAGGAAATTGGAATCACTCATCTGATGGGCGGCTCCTGGACGGGAATTTTGGGCAGAGTGGGACAAGGTGCGAGGTCCGAGAAAGACAACATTTATTCTCCATGAGCATTACGAAGCCGTGAAGGCGAAGGAGTTACGGCAAGAATTTGGGCGAATCAGAGAAGCTGTTTCCTTTGACTGATGAACTTCAGACACTTGTTCAGTTCAGGAAGCGGATTCTTTGAGTTGAAATCGTTTCCAACGAAAGCAGGCGACATAAAAATCCCCCCTATGACGGAAGATTGTGCGAAGATTCTGGTACTCCTCTGCTTTCTCTCTTAGAGTTAAACTCGGTGGATGAAACTAAACTAAACTAAACTTTCCTTTCACGGTAGCTCCGGGTCTTTGCTGATTTCACACTTCAAATGCGACAAGGAATCGATGAAATGTGCCCTCCAACGTGTCTGCCTCCAACCACGAGCTCCTGACTGACGGGAAAACAATGATTTCACTGTCTGCTGACACGAGCTCCTGATTAACGCGACGACGAGATTTTTGATCCGCGATGGCTCTTCTTCTTCGACTCAGAGCCTTTGAGACAACGCAACAGAGGACGTCCACGTACAAGGTGGCGCACACAAGTAGAGGGGGACCTCGGCCGGCTTGGTGTGCGAAACTGGAGACAGCTGGCGAAAGATCGTGCTTGCTGGAGAGGCATGTTGAGTGAGGCCCAGGTCCACCTCGGACTGTAGCGAACTAAGAAGAAGAAGAAGACGATGGCTCTCGTTCTCTTGCGACCGACGGGATTCTGTGCCCTCCAGGTTTCTTGTCCGGCCCAAGAAGTGTGTTATCGGCAGCTGCCTACGTTGCTTTTGAACAGAGTTCCCTTCGTTATCCCCAGGAATTCATACGCGACATCCTCTCCAAAGATGTTCCACCATCAGACGCAGAGACCACACACCCCAGGTCCCAAGAAGTTCCACCATCAGACACAGCGATCATCCAGTTATCTACTTTGTCATCCTTTGTCAAGAATGTGGTCCACAAATGACGCCGAAGTTTCCAAAGGTTTCTCCAACAACCTGCTCCACAAAAGAAGGGGAAAGAAAGTGCACAAATTTCGACTCAATTTCCTCCTCAAATGCTCCACGAAATGCGGAGCAGACTTTAAATCTCTCCAGCGGGTTGAGAAGATTTGATAGCTGCTGAATATTTGACGTTTATGTGTCATTTCATCCAATTTCACCATCTGTCACTTTTTTGCCTGCGAATTTAACCTCAAACTTGACATGTTCGGATTTGAAAGCGCCTCAGACTCGAGGATTCAGGAATTTGGAGTTGGAATGTATTTTAAGGAATAAAGCGACTCCTGTGACATGGTGGACATCAATTTCAAGCTTTTCTCAACCGCATTGCCACGCAAGAGCCACAAAAATGTCACAAGGACTGGGGAATCGCACATCACACATTTTTTGGCACAATCTTAAAGGGGATTTGTCATAAATTTGGATTTGGAATGAATTTTAAGGAATAAAACGACTCCTGTGACATGGTAGACATCAATTTCAGGCTTGTCTCAAGCGCGTTGCCACGAAAAACTCCGAAAGTGACACATGGACTGGGGAATTGCTGCGCAAGCATTTTGTGGCATAATCTTCCGTGGCAAGTGTTTGAAGAAGACAGGAAATAGACGGCAACGCAGGTGCTTATAGGCCTCTGACTATCAAGCGACTGAATTCCACTGTGAAACTGCAGAATTGACTGAAGATCTCCGAGGCTGATGAGACACAAGTTGTGCAGCTTCATGGAGGGAACTGGAAGGGGAGGGTTCTTAGAGGAGGACTGTCATAAAATAGCCGCGAAATAGACTGCAACTCAGGTGCTGTAGGACTCCAACTGTGAGGCGACTGAATTCCACTGCGAAACTGCAGAATTGTCTGGAGAACACTGAGGATGTTGAGGCACAAGTTGTGCAGCGTCATGGAGCGAAGTGGAAGCTAGGGATCTACAGGCCACCAGGCACATCTTCAAACCTCCACTCACATCTTTGAAAATCCCTTCAACAGCCCACTCAGATCTTTGAAACTCCAATGCAACAGCCCTGGGGAGCACAAAGTTTGCAAGCCGAACGTGCTCCTTGACAAAAAATCGGAAGGTTATGTCCTCCCCGAGCTGTCCCCGAGCTGCCCACGTCAGAGAAAACGGTATTTCCTCAGGAGAGACAACGAGAAGGACTCAAATTTGCGGACGAACAATCGGACACTGTCCACACTGAATGCTTCTTGACAAAACATCGCAAGGTTATGTCTTCCCCGAGCTGCAACAGCTCATGCTCCAGTCCATGTCGCAATTCCTTCGAAAGAACAACTAGAAGGACTCTAATTTGCTGAGGAACAATCAGAGACTGTCCACACTGAGGTCCCGAAGGGAAAAATGAGCGTCAAGAAGGGGAAAAGTCACAAATACCTGAGTTTCCCTCGAGAGTACCATCCTCTGCTGACCTCTCCAAGTCAAAACTTATTCGGTATCTCATCGTGTGCTCCGTGTGACTCTGACAATCTCAAGCACTGTCTTGTTCGAATCACGAGACAATCTCGAAGCCAAAACTTCGCCAAAGCATCTCTGCTGACCTCTTCAAGTCAAAACTTTGTTCAGCATCTCGTCGCCTGCCGTGAGACTCTGACAATCTCAAGCACTGTCCTGTTAGAATCACAAGACAATCCCATACCCAAGCTTTTCCAAAGCATCTCCTTAGGATTCCCACCAGCCACCACCACCTCGACACAAGCTCCAAGTCAAAAAAAGAAAAAAAAAACCGGAAAAACATTGAAACTTTCTTAAAAAAAAAAAAAAAAACAAATTTTTCCTCTGACAAGACCCACCTATGAACAGAGACAACAACCCTCCCCCTCCCCGCACACCCGCACTTGACCAACGGCAACACTCTCCGAACAGAGAGACACATTTCTCTCCCAATCCGTGCGGTACACATGCACCCTTTGTGGGATAAGAAGTTGTTGCTGCCGCTGCCGATGTCGCTGTGTCTCATCCTGCTCCACCTACTCCACCAGCCGCCGAGCAGCGGCAGGAGAAGAAAATCAGGATTTTCTAGTTTTTCTCTGCCATCGTTGTCGCTGCCGTCGCTCTTGCCGTTGCCGTTGCCATCGTCAACGTCGTTGTTGTCTTCATCGCTTCTTCGCTTTGTCTCCCTCTAGGTCCGTCATCATTCACGTTCACCAACACATTCCATTCATACAATTTTCACAGAACCACCAGAAGAGGCAGTCGAACGAGAGGAGAACTCTTCGTTTTTTTTTTTTTTTTTCGTTTCGCGAATGTCAGCGGGCAACAGAATTTGGACAGAAAAATGCTACATACCTTTGCGAGGACCACTCTGCCGCTGGCGCTGGCGATGGAGATGGTTATGAACTCTCAAACTGGAATGAAGGACTCGGACTCGGACACGGACACGGACACGTCCTCGGACTTGTCCACCGCACGAGGAAACGGGTAAAATGGGACGAATTTCCGTGCACTCTGCGTCGGATTTTGACTTTTTTATGCGCTTCACTTATGCAATTTTCTTTTGCCTCTCTGCCTTCCGATTTTTCACACACGCACGCACACACACCGCACCACTCGATGCACTTTATATTTCGGGACGACGTTGAATTCTATTTCTTTTCGTTTTCCTGCTTTTCAGAGACTTCTCTGCACTCACGAGCCGCAGCAGAAGAGGAACGGGACGGGGTCACGGAGCAGAAATCCAATCGAAGGCTTTTCCGATTTTCTTTTCTTTTTTTTTTTTCGCGAGAAGAGGATTTTCCTTCACTTTTTGGGTGGAGATGAACGATCGGGGAGTTTTCTGTTGGCCGCTGTCACTGGCAGGGGAACACACTCGATAGCACTTTTCTTGCTGGGACTCTCGGCGTTGTTTTTCCTCCGGGAGGGGCTCTTTTCCTTGCGGTTTCCTATTTTCTTGCGCTGAACACTAACTGGCCTTTTTCACAGTCACTAAAATTTTGACAAATCGATCTCCGCCATTTGATGTGCGATGCGAACGAACGGACAACTTCTCGACTCGACAACTGCACTCTGGCCCGACGTTGGTGAGAGTGGAGAGTTGAGTGAAGCGAATGGCCGTTGATGGCTGAATGTGTGCGATGCGGTGCGTCGGGAGGGATTTGTTTCGGTTTTGTTGTTTTTGTTGGTGTCTCTGTTGCTCGCATGGGAAGCGAATGGGTGGGCGATTTGTGTGAGTTGGAAGTGAGTACTGTTGGCAGATGGTTCATGCGATGCGGGGCGTTGGGTGACGCAGTGACAGTTGATTGGGAGGTGCTCGGAAAGTGGAGATGTGGAGAGTTTGTCGCGACAGATGTTTGTTTTGAGGGTTTTGTTAAAAAGAATTTTTTGAAGGGGTGGCAGATTGTGGGAATTTTTTGAGGGAAGAACTGGTTGGAATTTGTTCAACAATAAATGAGACAGACATGGGACTTCTAGAGGAGAGATTTATTAGCCAAAAGTCTCTTGATCTATGGCCGGGTTAATGCTGCTTTATCACGTTCGAATTTCCTTCAAAGATTCAGTCCAAAGAAGGGGATAACTGACGCATTGGACGATACAAAGAAACATGCAATTTTCGACCAGAATCTGCAACAATTTAGGTCTCCAAAGTGGAAGCAAGACGACTAGATGACGCAGTGGGTTAAGTGCCTGCCCTAAGTTAGAGGGGTCCCAGGTTCGAATTCCAGTGAAAGCAAAGTTAACACGCCTTTATTCGGTCTTTTCAAATCTGGTCCAGTCACCATTTGCCGTTGGGATCAAATGAACGGCACTACCAGTGGAGCGGTCGATCAGTGGTAGTGTCAGACTGGGTGGCAATGGATGGACCAAGATGGTCTAAGTGTCCTAACCTAACCTTACCCAAGACAAGACTTCTGGACTTTCAAAATCATTTCCAGGAAAGGCCTGGAGGTGGAAGCACGTCCAAGATGCCGCACGTAAGTGGAGAGCGACGTCAACCAACTTGTCGTGCGGAAGAGGCGACAGGTAGCCAAAGATCGTTCTAGCAGGAGAAGATTTGTGGCTTGCGGCCCAGGTCCACCGCATGCTGTGTGGCACCGCAAGAAGAATAAGAAAAAAGAGGAAGATGGAGCTGGAGAACAAGTAGAAAAAGAAGAAGGAGAATAAGAAGAAGAAGGAGAAGAAGACGAAGCGGAGGAAGAAAAAGAAGAAGGAGAAGATGATGAAGAAGAAGTAGGAGAAGGAATGGGAAGAAGCAAAAATAAGGAGAAAAAGAAGGAGTGGACGCACTTCTTAAAAGTTGCCCTAAACGACGAACATGCTCGTCGAACGTGCTCGTGCTCGTGCTCGCCGAACTTCCTCGTGCTCGCCGAACTTGCCCGTGCTCGCCGCATTTTCGTCGTGGTTGGTTCGCGAGCCGCTCGCTGTTGGCGAAAAATTTCGTTTTTGTCGTGTTCATTGGCTTTGATGTTCGCCGTGTAGGGCCATGTTCGCGAGCAAACCTTATTTTTGCTGAATGTGAACGTCGCCTAGCGCATATCGCGGATTAAGCACAATGCCAACTGTCACCCACGATTTTATCAAGGAATTCACCACTTCACCGCTTCCCTATCACACATGTTGACGGTTTAAAGAAACAACACGAAGTGAATGTTCGCCAAATGTGTTCACCGTGTAGGGGATAACGCAAACGAGCAAGCTCGGCGAGCATGTTCGTCGTTTAGGGCTACCTTAAGCACCGCATCGCTACATTCAGCTCAAGCCTAGAAGAAACTTCAAAGACCACGGGCATGCGGGGAGGAACGCCACAATATTTTCTGGTCACTTTGGCCCTTAAGTCATTGATCCCTTCGGAGAGCACAGTTTCGTCCGAAGCGTCACGCTGCTGTATTCAATGATGAAGCAAACCAAGAAGTAGAAGATCAAGAATACCCAAACGAGCAAGTTCGGCGAGAATGCTCGTCGTTTAGGGCTACCTTAAGGCACACTTTAGTGAATAAATACAACCTCAGGAGTGTCCTGAAGCAACAGAAAAGCTGGAGGATGTTTTTTCCAAATTTCTGAATCACCATCGAGTCATTTTGCGACAAAAGAAGAGATAAATCAAAAATCGAAGAAGAAAATGGTCATATTCAGGGAAGAATGATGTTAAAAAGGGTGCATACTTACAGGAAGGAAATTATCCGGGACAGCCGTTAAGGAATTATTGTCACATCCAACGACACGAACCGCAAGAAATCCTCAACCCGGGACAGCCGTGAATTATTGTCACATCACACAGACACGAACCGAAAGAAATCAGAGGAATTATACAAAATTGATACTGTGATGCAGGGCGCTGGTGAAGTAAGTGGTTTGTGTATTGAAGTGGGAACTTTGTTGGTGCAGAGATGGCGACGAAAGACTAGTCAATTTTAGTGGAAATGGGAAATGAAGTCCGAGTGTTTGAGGGAAGGAAATTAGTACAGAGGTGCAGGTCGCTGCTGAAGTCAATGATTTGGAGGTTTGTGTAATCAAAAGGGAATTTTATTAGAGAAGTAATGGCGACGGTTGAGAAGTCAATTTAGAAATGGGTAAGAGTTCCAGGTTTTTGACGGAAGAAATTTGGCAGAGCGCTGCTGAAGTCAGAGGTTTGTGTAGTAATAATAATAATAATGGCGGCGCTACAGTCCGAGGTGGATCTAGGCCTAGCTTCCCAGCAACCACTCGTGTTGTGCGTGCTATTGTTCTCTCACGAGTGGAGGGGACCTACAGTTTAATGCCGACTCCGAACGGCGAGATTGAGAAGCTTTTTCTAGACAACTGACAATGCTTAAAGAGTGACTCGAAAGAGGTGGAGCCGTGAAAAAAATGTTTGATGTTTTTTTTCGAGATTCGAACCGAAGACCTCGAGCGTACACAATACGCCACGGTTTGTGTAGTAAATTGGAAATTTTCTAAGTGCAGACATGGCGATGGAAGACTGGTAAATTTCAGAGGAAATGGGTAAGAGTACCGGGTCTTTGAGGGGAGGGAAGGAAAATCAATCTATTTCGTTTCCCTTAAAATTTACACGGCATCACTGAGTGGAGGATCCATTTCAGTCACCGACCCTCCTAAAGTCCCTTAAAATGACGTCCATCTCATTCAAATTGCCAGCAGAGAATCTTAGAAATTTGACGCCCTTAAGAGAGACAGATGCTGAGTCTGAGGTCCCTCAGCATGTATCCTTCGGACTGGTCACTCCACTATTCCAAGATGAGTACAAATCAAATTCCTGACTGAGCGGAGCATTTCAAATCTTTTCAAACAAATTCATTTGAGTGCCGGGAAATTGTGAAGCGGAAAAACTCGCAAAATGTGCGACAAACTCCCCACTGGACCACAATGGGAGGGAACCTTCTTGTGGCGCTACAGTCCGGGATGGGCCGAGGCTTCAACTACCAAAACCCATCAACTAGCACCAGTTTTACGTTAGGTTAGGGGCCTGCTAATGAATTCACCAGCAAACTTAGACCATGTTGGTCCATTGTGATACCCACAGTCAGACTGCTACCACTGATCGACCGCTCCACTGATAGTGCCGATCCCAGCGGCAAGTGGTGACTGGACCAGATTTGAATAACCGGATAAGAGCGTATTAACTTTGCTTTCACTGGGATTCGAACCTGGGACCCCTCTAACTTGGGGGAGGCACTTAACTAACTGCGTCATCCAGCCATCTGCTTTGGTTAGTGTCCACATTTCGACACTGGATCCCTGAAAAAGTGGCATCTTCAGTCAAGGAATGTAGGTAGGTGATAGGGTGCCATTGCGACTGGGTCGCGTCTCTCTGAAACGTTGGGTCCATTGTGCCCCGGGTGTGGATTTGCTGCTGATTAGAGCCACCTAGATTGTTGTATATATCTCAGGAGGTGGTTAAGCTCTTTGCTCAGATCCTCCAGCTCGTCGGAGAAGTTTTTTGCTTTTTTTTTTGTCGTAGGTTTTCGAAACTCTGCACTGGAGCTCAAAAACTGGTCCAATGTACTGCCAGGTAGCAAGTCGAAGAAGTTACTGCCAAGTTTTAGCAGTCTCCTTCCCCGTAGGGCTGGACAATCGCATAGCAGGCGGCAGACGGCCTCTATTTCCTCCTCGTCCCTCGAATATTCGGTCGGGGCCTTAGCTTCTGGCATGGGTGCCTATCAGACAATGTCCGGTGACAACTCCCACAACCGTCCGTATATTCTTGCGACTTATGCTGATCATTGGTGATGATTTCTTCCCGTTCAACACCGGCTCTCGTCGTTGACCCAATGTCCAGACTCAGCCATCGCTCGTTTGCTCTTTCTAAGGCTTCGTCCTCTATTCCTTTCCTTAGGAAACTTAACGGTATGTTGACATAAGGTAGAGCTAGGGATTTATCTAACTCTGAGCCCTCCTTTGCCAACACGTCCGCTCTCTCGTTTCCTTGAACTCCTGTGTGTCCCGGTACCTAGCAGAGATTTCGTTGACGTTCTGTCTACTAGTCAATATCCGACGCTATGGCCTTTAAACAGACAGCCAGGCGGCCTGTCGAGTATATAGTTATCGTGTAGCATAAGCGCTGGCTTATTTATTGCTACCACTTCTGCTTGGAAAACGCTACATTCGTCGCCAGGTTAGGTTAGGTTAGGTTAGGGGGCTGCTAGTGAATTCACCAGCACACTTGGACCATGTTGGTCCACTGTGTTACACTCAGTCAGACTGCTGATCAACCGCTCTACTGATCGTGCCGTTAATTTGATCCCAGCGGCAAATGGTGATTGGACCAGATTTGAAAAACCCGATAAAAGCGTATTAACTTTGCTTCACTGAGATTCGAACCTGGGACCCCTCCACCTTAGAGCAGGCATTCAAAAAAATGCACCATCCAGTCGTTTGAGGGTAAGACGGCTGTCGTCAGAAGTTTATGAGAACCACGACGATGTCGCCTCTGTCCGTTCACAGGCAGAGTCCTACTCGACAACTGACAATGATGCAGACCTTTCGTCATCAATTCTCATGAAAGACGAAGGAAAAGACAAGACCCAGTCATCCAGTCGTAATCCGGACGAGATCCAGTCATCCAGTCATCACATTCGTCGCTTAGGTTTAGGGATCTTTCGAAGCGATCGCAAAAGACTCCTGCTCTCGTTCCTGCACCTGTTTCGAGCCATCAGTGTATAGGGAGATGTCTTTGCCGCCATTCGCTGACAGCTCTTCCCAACCTCTTCAGTCCGGAGTTATCTCCAGTCAAACTAGATCGATTCCATGGGCATCCCCGTGTCAGATTTACCCTCTTTCGGACGGTCATTGGAAGTGAGTCCCCGTGTCAGATTTACCCTCTTTCTCTTCGTTGTCAGCCCGTGCGTGCGTGTTCGTCCGCTAGATTTGCAAAAATGCACGTTCTTTTGTGCTCGTGCTTGTGCTCCTCATTGTTTCTTCCTGATTTCTTGTGAAGCAAGTCGTGTGATATCCTTACATTTTTGCTCCACCGTCATTGGAAGTGAGTCCCCGTGTCATATTTACCCTCTTTCTCCGCCGTTGTGTCATTTTTCTGTTGATTTTCTGGTCCAGATACTGCCAGATGTTTCCAAATTTCCTTCACATTGTGAAACGCTGATTTTGCTTCGAGCGCAATCGTCTAGAGTTACGTCTCAAATTGTCTGCCTTCTCCTCCTGCGCTTAGGACATCCTCAAATCACTGCCCAATTCATGCTCATCATCGTCTAGATCTCAAATGTCCTCTGCTCACCCACGGCAACTCCCCCCCAAGGAGATTCCCATCTATCGAAGCGTTACAGGTGTCTTTCCCCTCCCCTCTCCCCAATCACTCCCACCGCAAATGACATGCAGCGGGCACTTACTTCGATTCGAAACCAATTGAAAAATCCACCAAATCCACTCGTCAAAAAAGAACATTAAGGACATTTTAATCCCGGTAAATTATTTCGAAAAAAAACACCCTCCCCCACGACTCAAGAAATCCCTGCGATTCAGGAGGCCCCCGTTCGCCCGCCACATGTTGTTTCCATTCCAATGACAACGACCATAAAAATAAAAGCTCAAGGACATAACACCCGACGATGGGTTGCGCGCCACCCTC
This sequence comes from Myathropa florea, assembly GCA_930367185.1. Lineage (NCBI taxonomy): Eukaryota > Metazoa > Arthropoda > Insecta > Diptera > Syrphidae > Myathropa > Myathropa florea. Next base: position 8,598,796 of record OV884005.1, on the reverse strand, counting down.
GACTGGAAGTGGAAAAAGCTCTCGACAAAATTAGACTTCAAACGCTCTCTCGCTCTCTGTGCTCCCTCTCTCTCTCCCTCTCTGTGCTTGCTCTCGGCATTTTCCAGGAGAAAACCGCGAGACAGCGAGACTCCACATCCCCGAGTTGAGTCCATCCTCTCAGTCGTGGAGTTCCAGTCGTACGGTCTGTATGGAGCTCTCTCCGCGTCAGAGGATTTTCAGAAAATCAAGGAAAAAGCCAAAACTTGTTGTTGGGTGTGCTGTTCAGTGACTAGTTCGGGATACACACACGCATTCGGTTGCGAAAATTTCAACGAAAATTTCCAAAATTCCTCGTCCTGCTCGAAGTGAAGTGAAAATTTGAGCCCAAAACCCCCTGTGTGCACGCATAAGGATTGATAAAGAAGAAAATATATATTTCCAACGGTGTGTGCGCGCGTGTGTGTGTGTGTGTGTGTGTGATACATCCTTGCTCGCCCAACCGACCGCCCAACCGCCCCCCCCCTTTTGAGAGTCGTGTCCTTTTTTTCTGGTGTTTCTTGTGCTGGCGCTGGCTCCGGTGGAGGCTGCTCTCAATCTCTCGGTGCTTTTACGTATGTTCCTTATCTAGGACTTTCCAACGGGCCCCCATCCACCCGCCCGCCTACTCTTGGCGCACACAAAAATATCGCAGAGTGAGTGAGTGTGCCAGTGGAGGATTGCGTAAAAGAGTTCCCTTCGCCGTCGTTGTCGCTAGTCGCTGTCCTTCGAGAAATTTACGGGGCACGGTACCTACGCGTGTTGTGTACTTCGTTCGCTCTAAACTCTGCTGCTGTGGTGCCAGGCTAGATTCTAAATCAAGCACAAGTGTGTGATTTGAGCCGTGTGCTGTGTGCTGTGTGCGGCGCCCCGTCCAAACACGAAAAGGGGTGTCCGGTGTCCTGTGCCGTGATTCGTTCGAAGTTCGAAGTGATGTCCGAGATGTTGTTCCGCCGTAGCTCGGTGTAAGCGCGCGTCTATCGCACGTCGTCCTTCCGCTCCCCGTAACTCACTTTGTGCTCCTCGTCCGTGTGACAAACGGCTGAGAAAAGGAATTTTAATTAAAAATTTTCCGCGAGGTGTTATCCTGTTATCATTCGGCTCCTCTCGCCGCCCACCAGCCGTCGTCGTCGTCGTCGCCGTCGTGGCAGTCCGTTGTGCGTGTTCGTCCGCGATAATCGTAAAAATTCGCGTTCTCCTGTGCTTGTGCTTGTGCTCCTCATTGTTTCGTCCTGATTTCTTGTGAATCCTTTCGTGGGATATCCTTACATTCTTGCTCCACGGTCAGTGGGAGTGTGTGTGCGCGTGAGTCAGTGTTGGTGTCAGTGTGAGTGTCGGTTTCACCAGTCGCCTGCCGCTTAATGTCTGCGACGAGGGTGGTGTCATTATCAATGTTCGAAAGGACATAGCCGCCAAACAGCCGAGATAAGAGATAAGGTGTCAAAAATCAGGACCCTTAGCGTCGCCATCGCTCGCCGAGGATCTAAATTGTTGAAGCTCACGCCAAGAAAAGAATTCAAGAGACGGGGGCAAAATTCAAGAAAGGCACCCGAGAAATCGAAAGGAGAACGAAGGAAGGAAGCAAGAGAGCGAGAAGCGAGAAGCGAAAGCGAAAGCGAAAGGATATCTGTCACACACGTGAATCGTCTGTGTGTCCACTCGGGCGTGCGGGGCTAAAGCGGGTGAACCCTAATTAAACGCTTCAGGATACGTATCTACGGAAATAGAAAAGTGAGTGAGTTGCTCTTTGCATGGATTTTTTATGAATTTTCTCCCTCCCCCCCGCCTGTGTCTCTGTGTGGGTGGGTGGGTGTGTGTCTTGGAAGCCGCTCGCCTTTCCATGATTGATGATGGTTAATTAATCAGGCGACAAATTAACCTAATGGGGTCGTCCTTGCATGTGGGCGCTAGTTGGGGCGATGGGTGATGGGGTAGTCTCGTGAGTTTCAGGGACAAATGGTTGCCTGGTTCACCTTGTGCTCGTGTGTGCGTGCGTGATAGTTTTGTCGTCGACTTTGTGAACAGCAGTCGATGACTTTTCACTGGAAAGTGACACATTTTGGGCAGGAAGTGAAGCCAGTGGCTGGGGAGTCCTTTGGGCTGTCGAATCGATTTGCAGGCAGGAACTTGTTGTGGAGATATGTTAATTGCTTAATACAGGGAAGGCAGTTGAGTGGTGGTGGAAGCGATTGAGTGTGGGGGGGAAGGTTTTTTGTGACCAGGTGAAGGCCAGTAGTCAGGAAGTGAGTTTTTGAGACTCATTCATCACGGGGAACGATGGGATTTCGTGGCTTTTTTGACAGCAGTCTAGAGCGCAATGCCATCAAGCCCTCGAGGTCGAAAGAAGAGTGAAATGCCATCCACTCCTCGAGGCCGAAAGACCAACCAAAGGCTAGCCTCCAACTCCCCAGAAATCAAGCAAAAACGGGGAAAGGCAGTCGCTGTAGAGAGTGAACGGAATTTGGAGTTTCTGTTTTTAAAAGTCCACCCACCGGTCGAGACCAGCCAGAGACCATTCACCCAGGCCGACCAAAGGCTAGACTTTAGTCTCCCAAGCCAAGGATTGGGACCCACCCCTCGAGACCGAAATCGATCAGCCAAAAGCCAGTCACTCAGACCGCCCAAAGACTGGACTCCGGCCCAGAAATTCAACAAAAAAAGAAGAAAGGCTGTCGATCTAAAGATTCAAAGGAATTGGGGCAGTTTTTGCTTTCGAAAGTCCACCAGGCCCTAGACCATCCTGGTGGTCCTGACCCAGGGTGTTTCCTTCCACTCTTTAGATCGACCGTTTTTCCTCTTTTTTGTTTGATTTCTGGGCTGGAGTCTAGCTCTCCAGAAACCAAGCAAAAAAGGAGAAAGAAAGTCAATTAAGAGAGTTTAAGGATCGTTCACACATCCCTTAAGACCGTAGGCTCATTCAGAGGCCCGTTAAACAATCTAGCCATCGGCTAGACCAAAAATGGAAATGAACCTAGAAAGTGAAGGAAATGGGACTTTTTCTGCTTCCTTAAGTACACCAAGCCCCTTAGATCGAAAGTCTCTTCAAAGATCAATTTCGCAGACCAACCTACAGCCGCCTTGAGTCCCAACAAAAGAAAGGAATGAAAGCTAATCTAGAGAGTGAAAGGATCTCACCCACTCCTCGAGGCTCTTAACCAGCCAGAGGCCAGTCTGTAGCCCCCCAAAAACCAAAAACAGGGAGTCTTGAGAGTCAAGGATTGGGCCAGTATCTTTTTTTTAGAAGTCCACCCACCCCTCGAGACCGAAAGACCAGCCAGAGACCAGTCACCCAGATCGACCATAGGCTAGACTTTAGTCTCCCAAGCCTTTTCAAGCTTTTTCTTTGAGAAAGAGTAGAATGACGTGAGAGAGGGAGAGTGCTTAATGAGCTGAGAGACCATCGATCCTCACGAGAGAAGCGATTCTCCTTCGATCCTTCAATTTAGAGAGCTGAACGAATAGGTGCCCCCAAACCTCGAGGGCGAGAGACTAGCCAGAGGCTAGACTTCAGCTCCAGAAGCCAAAGAAATAAATGACAAGAGGAAGCCCATCCAGAGAGTGAAAGGAATCAGGAGACTTCCTGTTTTTGAAGGTCCATCTACCCCTCGAGACCAAATGGCCAGCCAGAGACCAGTAACCCAGACCGACCAAAGGCTAGACTTCTATCTCCCAAGCCTTTCCAAGCTTTTTCTTTCAAAAAGAGTGGAATGAAGTAACAGGGATATGATGAGAATGCCAAATGAATAGAGAAACAATCGATCCTTGCGAGAGAACCGATTGTCCTTCGATTCTAACGACTATTTCCACCAAGAACACGCCTCTAAGACTACGACTACATGTACATTCTTAAAGACTTACAAGGCGTTCCATAGATGGCCTCAGGAATGACTGCAGGCATGAACATCGCCAAGATCTGGGGTGTCTCCTCGAGCAGACGGCAGACACACAACCAACTACGTTACTCTCGTTACAAAGTCGCACCCTAATTCGCATCTACATTTAATTTCCTTCTCATTTTGATGTCCCACATCCTTTGGTATACTCTAATTCCCGCGAAATTTGTTTAAGAAAACCCCGGATCATGAAAGTCATGCGACAAAGAAGGGTATTGCGTAGTTCGCCTCCAAACAACTAAACCAATCTCTCCCGACACAAGAACTTAACTTAACACGCTTCTTCAATCGATTCCCTTTCCATTCTGATATCCCTCAGTCTTAAGCCCGTCCTAGAAGTCGAGAAAATTGTTTCAGAAAACGCCAGATCATGCATTTCATGCGACAAGGTACAATACTCCGAACTTTGTTTCCAAAAAGTCAACCATGGCACTCCCTTTGGAAAGTGACACCTTATTACGCTTTTCCAATCAATTTCCTATTCATTCTGATGTCGAACATCCTTATGCTCGTCCTATTTCCCGAAAAATCTGTTTCAGAAAACCCCATGTCTTCAAAGATCGTCTATTTTATGTGACAAAGTAGGATCCTCTGAACTTTCCTTCTAAAAAATCAACCACGGCACTCCCGTTAGAAAACCGTACCTTATTCCTCTTCTACAATAAATTCCCTTTCCATCCGTATACCCCACATCCTTCACTTCGTCCTAATTATCGAGAAAATCGTTTCACAAAGCTTTGTAATCATCAAATCCACTTCTGTAAAAATTCGTTAATTTTCAGCAAAAAAAAATGCGATCCGCTCGTGTTATGAGTTGACTGCATTTTTTCGGCTGCGCAGTGTCAATTTTTTCAAAGTCGATTTTCGCGAGTGTTTTGCAAGAAAGTGGCTACAAATGTCTGGGGCTGTATGTGGTGGAGTGAATGGAAGAGGTTTGCATTCGAATTTTGTCATTTGTGGGGGGAAATTGGCAAAGTAGCAAAAGTAGTTTTCTTATTTTCATGACGTCACGAATATGTTGGCGGAAAAATATGAAATTCCAAATTTCACTCGTGCTTTTTTGCAGTTCTGGCAATGACTCGATGTAATTGCACTAAATGTCAGTGAGTTATTGAAGACAGTGTTGCCAGCAGGGGAAATTTGTGAAGGAAATTCAGTAAATTTTGTGTTTTAACTAAAAGTGGCTTAAAGACGATTAAAAAATTAAATTGATCTGTTTTGAGTGGGAATGTGTGGGATTTGAGGAGTAAATGCAGGAGCGTCGTGGAGAACGTTGGACATTGGCTGAGGAGGCAGTGAATTGACAGTGGGTTCGTCAATCTGTGACGGGTTTTGGGAGACTAAATCAAACTCTGCTTGAATTTAGTGCAGTTAGCCTACATTGTGGCATTAAGCGACAACGACGACGACGACGCCATCTGTTCGAGGCTTTAGACTGTTCTACAAAACTGGAGCCACAAATAAACTGAGAGAAGTCAGTTCATAGCTTGGGTCATTGAAAGTTGTCAAGCAGAAGAAATCAGAAAATTCTTGATAGAAACACTCTTGAATTTGACTTCTCCGAACCAGCATCTCTTGCTAAGAGGCTAGGCCCAAGTCCACATCGGACTGTAGCGCCATTCTCTCCAGTCCCTCCGTCATTCCCTTCCTCATCTCTTGTATTTGTGACAAAGCGTGGCATAAATTTTCACGCCATTAAATGGCGATGGAACAGGCCACGATTCGTCGCTCCTGCATCGTCCCAACAATGAATGAAATGTCCTTTTAACTTTGAAGTGTTTTCTTATCCCAAGATTAGACTTGATTAAAACACCAACTCTCCTCCGTTCGCTTACGTTTTCAAAATTATCTCGAGAGTTCCGCCCACCATCGCTTCTGGGAATCATTTTTGTTTCATTTTTAAGTTCCTAATTAAGTTCCTAAACTCTCATTGGGTTCGTCCTTAATTTTAAGCTGAAAAAATTCCGGAAAAGTGTGCTTTTGAATGTCAATCGTGATGCTTCTGATGCCGCAAAGTCAGAGTCTTTGCGTTTCTTGCCACAACAACGAATCTTTGCCACTTATCTTCAGTGTTGCTTGGCACATTGGCTGAGGTGCTTAAACACTTGAGTTGCGAACTTCTGCGTTGTCCGTCTGCGGTGGATTCGGGGATTTTTTCATTCCTAGACCGATATTAAGTTAGTCCAACATCTAGCCCTTGTCGAAGGAAATTTGTCCTCTGAAAAGTGAATGGAAAGGCGAGCAAATTCATAAATCTGTTAGAGAATAGTACATCTCCTTTTGAGTAGAGCGGTTTATGAATTCACAGCGACAGAGGTTTGCTTCATCAGTTCGAGCACCATTTCGAGTAAAAGTTCCATGTCTATGTGGTGTCTGAAACCACCCCGTACTCTTTATGAATTTTTGAAGATCCGATATTCGCTAAGTCCGCAGTCTCTGCGAAGAATCTTTGGCCCAGCTAAGCTTGGCGTGCATTCTGGAGAGCTGAGCAGTGGCAAAGCAGATGTTGGATCGTCTCGGTCTCTTCCTCATCGCCGTAGCTCATGCAGAGATCGCTGGATTCCGCATTCCATTTGCGGAGCATTGTACCGTGTGTCCTATGATTACTCCGATGAGCATACAGATCGAGTTTCGGTCCAGCGCCAGAAGCTTCTTTGTTTTGCCGTTGTTAAGCTCTGGCCACGTTGATCTTGTCGTGTATATTAGGGAGTTTAAGTGTTCGAGTATAATCCGGCCCCAGTACCTGTGCCCATTTTTGATTAGTCGTTCTAGCTTTAAAAAGTCAGCTGGTGTCACAAGCTCCAGCTGGTGGAAGGACCTTGATGACGCCATAAAGCAAAATGTCCAATTTCATTCAGAAAGTTATCCCATTGCTTGGAGCTTGATTAATTTCTCATATTTTGTGTAAGTCCACTATTTTTTGCCTCAAAACCAAGTGCCTATTGAACCAATGTCTCCCCTAGGGCGTATGTGGAACATTTTCTCAGTCATAACCAAGTGGCTTCGAAACATGATTCTCCAGAGCGTGTATGGAGAATTTTTCGCTGTGAATCATGTTTTGACAGAAACACAGTTTTCTATTGTGAAAGCAACGAAGAGTTTTCGACTCTGAATCAGTGAGACAACGCAACAGAGGACGCCCACGGTTAAGGTGGAGCACACTAGTGGAGAGGGACTTTAACCAACTTGATGTGCCCAGCTGGAGACATCTAGCGAAAGTTCGTGCCAACGGGAGAGGCCTTTTGTTTGAGGTGTACGTTCACCCCGGACTGTAGAGCCACAAAAAGAAGAAGAAGAAGGTCAGATTTTGGCACACGACCAAAAGGTGTTCCATTATTTCCTTTGATTGGCAGTGTCTACAGTTTTTTGTGCTCCTGTGACCCATTTTAATCAGAACGACTGGATGGCGCAGTTGGTTAAGTGCTTGCCCTAAGTTAAAGGAGTCCCAGGTTTACATCAAACACTTTGTCGTTGAATCTCCTCCTTCAACTGTCTTCAAAGCAAACAGCCCAAAAGACTGTAGGCAAAACTTTTCTCTCGCAAAGAACACGCGACTTCTTCATCTGCTCTTGAGATAGTCCATGTCTCCACATAGGCAGAGTCCATAGAGCAGAACAGTTTACAGGAGCAGATCAAGGTACTATAAAAAATCCGCTTAGTCTTTGGAGAGACTAAGACTAAGCCAACAGGCTTAGAGAGTCAACAGCTCTGGTTGCCCTTAAACCTGATTTCCTTTCCTCAAATCAGTTGGGGGAGTTCATAATCAAAAGAAGACTGCAATATTCCATCTGATATACAGCAATCAAAAGACCACTGAATGAAGGCGTGGTTTAAAATTGCAGCGATCTATTCGACCAACGTCCTTGCTTCCTGTTGCTTTTCTGTTCAGTACTGGGCATCTCATTAAGCGCTTCCTATATTTAAAATTAAATATAAAAAAGTGTGTATGAGATTCGGTTGAAATTTTATATTGATTTGAAAGGCCTATCGATGCCATTATGTACAGCATAACAGCGTTTAAATGTCCGCCGCGGTTTCTCTGGTTGACGTACATCCGAAATGTTTCTGTTGCTTTTCTATTCAGTCTTAGATACCATTTCATTAAGCGCTACCTATCTTAAAAATCAAATATGAAAAAGTATGTGTAAGATTGGATCAATATTTTTTATTGATTTGAAAGGCCTATCATTGCCATTATGTACAGCATATAACAACGTTCAAATACCTACCGCGACTTCGGCGTGCATCCGAAATGTTTTTGTTGCTTTTCTGTTCAGTCCTAGGTACCATTTTATTAAGCGCTTCCCATCTTTAATATTAAATACAAAAAAGTGTGTATAAGATGGGGTTGAAAATTTTTATTGGTTTGAAAGGCCTATCGATGCCATTGTATATAGCATATAAAAGTGTTCAAATGTCTACCGCGACTTCTACGGGTGGCACGCATCTGAAATGTTTCCATTGCTTTTCTATTCAGTCCTCGGTACCAAATAAAGGGTATTTCATTAAGCGCTTCCTATCTTTAGATTTGAATAAAAGAAAGTGTGTGTGAGACAGCATCGACATTTTTCCATTCGTTTGAAAGGCCTATTAATGCCATTTTTTTTTTCAAATGTCCGTCGCGGCTTCTCTGGATGGGGTGCATCCGAAATGTCAAATTTTCTATGACTCTGGCACATAAATCAGCCTGAATTTGACTGGTGACAAGTGTGACATGTTGGCTTTGAGGGCCGCTGTGGTTTGTGGCTTCTCCGCAAAGACCTGCGACTTCAAGAAACTCCACAAGAAAAAGTCTAACGGAGGGTCAAATCGCACGATCTCGGTGGCCAGTTCACATCACCTCCACATGAGATGACCGTGCCCTCGAATCGCTCGTACAGACTTTCCAATCTGGAGTGAGTTGTGTGGCATGTAGCGCCGCCCTGTTGAATCCACATGTCATTGGTGTCCATATCATCCAATTCAGGCCAAAAGAAGTTGGTAACCATCGACCTTTAGCACGGTGATGGCCTGGTCAACGTGATTCTCAAAGAAATATGGATCGATTACGACGTCAGCCCAAAATCCACACCAAACAGTGATTTTTTCGGGGTGCATTGGACGCTCTTGGATCTCATGTTCTCCTGAGAGAGTTCTAAGAGTCTGAAAAAGACTTCTAGAAATCGAAATGCTGCTTGCTTAGCAGGCCTACGACCCATGTAGGGTCTGAGCATGCTTACTTACTTAGCAGGCCTACGACCCATGTAGGGCCTGAGCCTGAGCTATCGCTGCCTTCCATCGTTGACGGTCCTGGGCACGATGCTTCCAGTCATCAAGACCAAGTGAAAGAGTTTGCCTACCTCGGGGCAAACGTGAACTCCACGAACGACATCACAGTGGACATCCGACGTAGAATCGCCCTTGGCAACCAATGCTACTTCGGTTTGTCAAAACAACTGGGCTCAAAACTCCTGACTCGAAGGGACAAAATCATGCTCTACAAAACTCTTGCCAATTCTGCTATATGGAGCCGAAAGCCTGACACTAAGCAGAACTGCGGAGCTGTTTCTTGGTGCCTTCAAACGAAAAATTCTACGTCGGATATATGGTCCCGTCTGCAAGGAAGGCGAATGGAGGAGAAGACACAATCGCGAACTCTATGAACTGTACCAGGATGTGGATGTAGTCCGGAAGGCAAGCTGGCATGACTGAGAGAAAATATGAACCAAATTTCAGAAGAAAAAGTCTCTTCTTGCCATTTTGCAAACTTGACTCTCTCAAGACGTCGAGACGAGCCCTGGTCGAGACGAACCCTGGTCGAGATGGACGCTGGCCGGGACGGACGCTGACCGAGGCGAACTCTGGTCGGGAGGGACCCTGGCCGAGACGGACCCTGGCCGAGACGGACCCTGGCCGAGACGGACCCTGGCCGAGACGGACGCTGGTCGGGACGGACGCTGCCAAGACGGACGCTGGTCGAGACGGACGCTGGCCAAGACGGCCGCTGGTCGGGAGTGACGCTGGGCACGACAGACTCTGGCAGAGACGGACGCTGGCCGGGACGGATGCTGGCCGAGACGGACGCTGGCTGAGACGAACTCTGGCCACGACGCACGGACGCTGGCCGAGACGAAACCTGGTCGAGACGGTCCTGTTCCAGACGAAGCCAGAATTTGTTCCAAGATCTTTCTTGACTTTGCATTGAGTTAGGGTCGTCTTTTCCTAAAATTGGAGTGGTCATAAATCCCTATCAGGCTACAGGACTAACCGGGACGAAGGTATTCCCTATAGAGAGTTTTTTCTTCTTCTTCACCTTGCGCTAAAGTCCTGGGTTAGCCTCAGCCTCAGTCAACATGCTTCTCCATCCAGTATGGTCGTGTGCTAACTGTTTCCAGCGACGCACGTTCAGCTGATTGAAGTCCCTTTTCAGCTGTGCACGACATGGTAGACAGCTAAAGTGTCGACGCTTGAGTCTTCACAAAACGTTTGAGTCGCCTTATAAAGAGCTGGTCAATGGGAATCGATTGGTTACAGCCTTAACAAGTTTTGACGTCTCTCGTCTTCATCCTTCTTCGGGAAATCGGCGCAAAGGCCTTCAAAATTAAAGGACGACTGGCTGAGTTTTCTTCATTTCATCTTCTCTCGTTCAGTTCAGTTCAAATTTTTTCAGTAAAGACAGGCTTTAACGTCTCGCGGACTATGTCAGCAACCTTCTGGTACTCCGCACCATCGACCTCACGAGGCTGCCCGTCGGATGTTTGTTGTTCGTTTTCCCTTGTCTGTCCACTTCAGAATGCAGCAGACTAGAAGCAGGCTCTTTTTCATCTCGAGCTCCACTGTGTGCTTTCTTGTGGACCCCATTTCTCACCCAGAAGGCCACTCTGCGTCCAGAACCACTCGCATTGCGTTTCATTTTCTTGAAAAAACAACAACCACCACGAAGAAAGTTGTGTTTTTCTGCCTTCTTCCCTCAACAGGAAGGTCCTTAAAAGAGAACCGACCGAAAATATTGAAAACATTTTCGCCAACAAATCAAAAATGTTTTCTAATTTATTTTTATACTTCCTCTTGCCGTCGTCATCGTCCTTTCCTGTTGTTTTCACCGTCGCGTCGCCTACTCCTCGCCGCCTGCCGTCCTCTCACAGCCACATGCTCGGATGTCTGCTGTCCCAAAGCGATAGTTACGTTAAACCGGACCATGACACACACGCCTCACGGGAAGGAGCACAAACAAACCCTCACACACACACACAGGCGTGTACAATTACTGAGCGATAGTGTGTTTTTGAAAAGGACGTTATCCTTTAAAGACGCGAGCGAAAAGTTTTACAAAAAAAAAATTGACAAGAAAAGAGGACACACACAAAAAGAAATGGAAAAAGGACGATGAATTGGGGTTGCGAAGGAGGGGGTGGAGGGAGGGCTCTCTGAAATGTGGGTGAAAGCTTTTTTTTGGTTACCTTACCATCCAGCATCCAGTCCATGTGATGTGGGAAATTCCTGTAACACTTCCAAGGAGAGTCCAAACTTCGACACGAAGAGAGGCAGAGAGTGTGAGAGAGTGAGAGAGTCAGTGTTTTCGAATTTCGAAGTTGGTAAAGAACCCTTCCATTGAAAGCGGGAGAGCATGAGAGGCTGGATTTTGTGACACAAATGCCGACTGACGTTGAGTCTTGATGTAGAGGAAACCCAATTTTTCTCGACCAAGTACACCAGTGACGTGGTGACTAGGACACTTGTGGGATGGGGGTGACACTTACACACACACACTCTCTCGTAGTCAGCCCGCACGAGAGAGAGGACTGTCCCACTTTACCTAAACGAATGAGCCGCTCTCTCTCTCCCAGAGAGCACGCACAGAGCACTGACTCGGGGTAGGTGTTTGGGGTGGGGTGTGAGTGGATTCCTTCGTCTTGGCGGTTTCAGTGTCGAGCGGCCGACAGGTTGAATGCTCAAGATGATTTTCTTGTGCGTACCGAATCCTTCCAGGTTTCCATTTTGAAGCAAACAACGGTGAACTGTAAGCGGACCATCGCGCGGTGGATGGGCGAGCGAGATTTGGTCCTTATTTCAGGTCGGTCGCTTAGATTCCTCTCCCCCTCCCCCCTTCGAGGAGATGTTACCAAATCTCTCATTTGTAATTTTAGGTCCTCTCTCCGCCTGTGTGTGTGTGTGTGTGTGCGGCAAGGATGTTCTTCTCCCTGGTGATGGGTAGCAGCAGCAGTGATGATAGATGAACACGGGGGTTGGGCAGACATGGAAAAACAGTGACACACATAAGTTTTCTGGTTTTTTTTTCTTCCTGGCAGAGGCACCTCTCTCCCTCTCGCTGTCTGGGGGGTGAGTGTTTTGGGGGGTTGATTGTGTATGCCGGTAGTATCAACTGGACCGGTTCTCGGTTCTCTATCTCTCTGTGTGTCTTGGAGGTTATTAGCTTGACTGTTGGATGTGTTTGCTGTTTTGTTTGGTGATGATGATGATGATGTTCGTGATACGAGGATGATGGTGTGCGGGGTGGCGGTGTGACTGTTGAAAATTGTTGGGGTGCTGTCCTTTGGTGTAATTTAACATGCAAATGGGTGGTGCGCTTTAATTTGTTTCAATATTGGCAACGACAACGACGCTGCTGACGATGATGGGTGGATGGCTGGTGGTGTTGGAATTTAGGACGATGCTTAGCTGACATTCTAGTTACGGCGTGATTAAGGATAAAAGGAGTCAAAATGACTGAAGTCGGTAATGGGCGGTGACACACGGGTTTTGAGCGAGCTGTCCCTAGCCGTAGGCGACAAATTAAAGACGAAAGGAGTCCTTGAACGAAGGGACACTGAAAATGGACTTTTTTTTCGGTAGACTCTTGAAACACTACTGGAGCACTCAGGCTCAAAACTGGTCCATTGTACTGCCAGGTAGCAACCTACTCCAGCGCCGTTAATTTGATTCCAACGGCAAATTGTGACTGGACCAGATTCGATTTCACTGGGATTCGAACCTGGGACCCCTCGAACTAGGAGCGGGCACATAACCAACTGTGCCATCCAGTCGTTTCTGAAGACGGGTGGAGTTTGACTGAATCAGCGAAGAAGTTGATCTGTCCCACGGGGTATCCGTGGAAACTCAAGGAACTAGCATCGTAATCTCCCCACGATCAGGTGCCTCTTGCTCTACAGGCTAAATTTGCTGAGATCCTCTCCATCTTGTGGACAACTCAACAAATCCTGTAGACCTCTTGTTGCCTTGTTGCCCAACTGGCTTTGATTCCAGAAGTCCGCTGTGGTTTGTGGCTTATCCGCATAGACCTGCGATTTCAAGAAACTCCACAAGAAAGAGTCTAACGGAGTTGGCTGAGATCTGCTCCGTCGCGTGGTAAACACAACAGACCCTGTCGACCTCTGTCTTGTTGTCCAACTGGCTTGGATTCCAGAAGTCTCTCAATTGACGCCCTCTTTTACTTCCGTCGTACTAAAACTTCGACTGGCCCTTCATAAATTTTTCTTACGATCTGTAGCGCCATCTATTTGTCACATCGAGATCCATCACTGGTCCATCGCAACTGATGGCGCTTTGAGTGAATTTAGTCTATCTCCCGACCAGTGGAAAGAGTCTCCTCCGTCTCCTACGTCTACTACTACTACAGGGTGGGCCAAATACAACAACAACAAAATGAGTTGATGTTCTTGAATTGAGTCTCACACTCTCGGTGGCAGCAGCCACATTCCCTTCATCTGTGCGGACCGTATGACGACGGGGACCATGAGTGTTGTCCACTAACACACCAGTCTCTTGAACTTTTTTCCACAAATTCAGTAAAAAAATCGGCGGTTAGCATGGCTCTGTAACGCCGACCGAGACGTTGTGCCCAGCCTCATTTTCGAAGAAAAATGGTCCAATGATGCCACCACTCCACAATCCGCACCAAACTGTCACTCGCTCTGGATGCATTGGCTTCTCGGCAATAACGTGCGGGTTTTCCATTTTCCCAACCTCAGATGCAACAATTTTGTTTATTAACGTACCCGCCGAGATGAAAGTGCCCCACGTCAGATGGCGAAGGTGATTTTTCGCCCAAAATCGTTGTCCAATTCAAGCAGCTCTAGGGCCCAAACTTGTCTAAAGCCCAAACTGCTCTAAGGCCCACTGCGAAGCGACAACGAATCGAATGGTCGCACGCCTTCAATTGCTGAGGCAATTCGACCTTGTAAGCGAAGAATCCGAGATCTTTGTGCAGAATTCTCCTCAGGCTAGTGCGTGAATTGAGTGAGTTGAGCTGTTGCGATCAATAGCGAGTTGATGTTCGTGAACTGAGCCTTATACTCTCGGTCACAGCAGCCACATTCCCTTCATCGTATGACGACGGGGACCATGACTGTTGTCCACTAGCACACCAGTCTCTTGAACTTTATGCACAAACTTGCGTACAGTAGTCGCGGTGGGTGCTTCATTTCGGCAAAAACTACAAACGCACTGTTTGGGCTACACAGCATTCACTTTGGAAATAAGTCTTCAATATTTCCCAACGTTGTTCAAGCGCAAAGCGATTCATTTCGTTCCGCGGAGGTATGATATTGATTTTGTGTCAAGATTTCAAGCGGAAAACAGATAAATAATCTATGATTTAAAAAAAAACACTAGATGGCACACCCTATACAGACCCTATAGGCCCCTGCCTGACTTGGATTCCAGGAGGTTCTCATTTGACGTCCTTCCTTACTTCCGTCGTACTGAAACTCGTATTAGTCCCAATAATTTTTTTCACGATCTGTGGCGCCATCTTTTTGTCAAAATCACATCCATCGAAGTCAAGACTCCATCACCGATTCGGAGACAAACTAAATTCACTCAAAACTCCATCAGTTGCGCTAGATGTCAAGTTGGCTGAGATATCCTCTGTCTCCTCTCACAACAGGCCCTCTCACAACAGGCCCTGTAGGCCCCTGCCTTGGTGTCCAACTGGCGTGGACTCCAGAAGTCCCTCAATTGACGCCCCTTTTTACTTCCGTCGTATTAAAGCTTCGACTGACTCTTCATAAATTTTTCTACGATCTGTCAAGTTACGTCCTAGATCCCCAGGTCTCTTCGTCCTTGTGGACAACACTACAGACCCTGCAGGCCCCTGACTTGTTGTCCAACTGGCTTCGATTCCAGAAGTCTTCCATTTGATGCCTTTATATACGATGGCCGTTCCTTGCTTCCCTTGATCTAAAGATTTGTCCGGTCCTAATAAACTTCCCCTACGATCTATAGCGCCATCTCTTAGTCAAGTCACGTTCATCCCTAGTCAAGACCCAATCCCCGATACGAAGAAAAACAAAATTCACCGAAAAAAACCATCTCCACATCATCTCCATCGTCAATCCCTCTCTGAGAACATCCTTTTTCCAGCTGAAAAGGCAACAAAAAATCCAATTTAAGAAGTAAACTTTCCCAACGGAACCACAACACCTCTGGCACCGTCCCCGGTCCCCGGCAAAGGACCCAAACAAATTATTTAAAATTGCTCGGACATTGAAATAAATCATGATAAGGGTCACTGGACCCGTTGACTCCTGCCATCTCTCGGTCCATCTTCCCGTTCAGACCGGCAAATGACTTGCTCCTGCTTTAAGTCAAAATAATTAATTACCTTCAAATCGAGGAGGGGGAGTGTGCCATCTTTAAGGACTCAAAAAAAAAGGAGAGTGCCAACTTCAACCTCATGTCACACACACAGAAATTCAATTTATCTCATGCCACTGTCACGTATCCTGCACACACAAGTCTCCGCATGTCCTGCAGCTAAATAATCTAAATACACTGCCACGTAGCCAGGACATTCCATTGTTCGTGTGTGTTTATGGATGACAAAGGCGACGCATTCCAAGGAACCTCGAGGCAGCCAAGCAGGCAGGCAGAGGAAGGTAGACGTTATCCACGGTGAATGTGCGCTTTTATGCACGCAAAATAAAAAGCGCCACTGGGCGATAAATTCCATAAGACGAGTCCTTTTCCACATCCTGACAGGTGCAAGTATTTTCTATTATGCTTTTTATTACCTATTTAGAGTGGGGAAAGTTGTTTCATGGCTGCTGTGCTTATAATGGACCGCGACGACGATGACGACGGCGAGGAGGAGGATGACGCCAGGGATGAGGATGTGTATGTGGATGAGAATGAGAACGACAACGAGCACGAGAACGACGGAAACAAAGCGCAAATATAGACCGCTCCCGTAAAACCTGAATGGCTTCATGTTATTCCTCGAAAGCACCTTCTCCACCTCCACCTCCACCACCCATCCACCCACCAACCCCCTTGGTTACGCCACTTCCTTATGTCATCCATCACTTGACGCGCGCAAATGGAATACGCATTACGAAAGCGAAAAACGCACGCATAGCCGAACACACCGGTTCTGTGCTTCACCACCACCCCCTCCCCCCTCCGCCCACAGCACGGATCAGGTATTTCCTAGGTCTCGTGTAATAAATCTTCCATCCATGCCACAATGATTATGGGTTTGTGCGAGCCCACGTAATGTGCGAAATGAAGATGATTTTGATGAAAATATTTTCTCCCAAGGATTTGCAGTTCCTTTGGGACGCACGCACACACACAGGCGCCCGCTGAAACGAGCTTCGAAAAAGGTGGCTCATAAAGCACCGTGATGGGCTCTGGTGTCTTGTGTGACAGAACGCCGGGCCCGGACGGGCCCGTGTGTGTGAGATGGATAACAAATGGCCGTTTAATGTCTCATTAAGGTGACACCAAGGACACACAGAACCTCGCTGTAACCCGGTGTCGCATGTGACGGCCAGGGGAAGGGTGGATTTTAGTGGATTTTAGTGGATCATGAAAGTTTAGTCTAATAGGGGTCCGATTAGTCCATTAGCCCCGGGTAATGGTGGTCTTATTGACATCGTGGTGAGACGGTGTCAGTGAATCCGTCTTGAGAGTCCTTATTTTGACATAAACTTCGAATTGGTCGGATGCTTTGGGGTTAATCTTGGTTCTGGACTTGGATTTCTTGACGTAAAGCATCACAAAGGTGGTTAAAGCCACCTTTTTGTCATTATCTTGACATGAATTGATGGCTCTGGGTATCTGTCAGCCTGCCAGTAGTGGCATGGCATTAATAATGAACGCTGACGAAGCCTTCAAAGTGGCGTTTTCTGTTAGAATGTCCAATGGACATTACGTGAAGTCAAAAAAGTTAAGGTCTACTTCAACTTGCCTGCGGTACTCTTAGCATTTTCTTTCTCTGCAGCGTTGTGTGAAAAGATAGAAGCCGAAGAAGCAGCGGGAGGTCTGAGCTTGTGTTGTCCATGGCCTAGCCTTGTTTAGTCGTCATTTAGAAAACATCTGACTAGCGTCGTGTCGCTGAACAGTCTGTATAGTTCGTAGTTTAACTGCCCTCTCCAATCCCCAACAACGCACATGAAAGCAAAGATCGCGCCAAGGGGATCTTTATCCAATTTTGACAATCAACCGGGAACTACAGATGCACAGAAGAAATCAATGCAGCTCTGGAATTGCTAAGCACTGCATTTAGCGTCGCTCTTCCTTATGTGCCGGCTCACACAACTGAATGATTAGCCAACCAAGAACCACCAAGTTCCCCCTCATTTAGCAAATTCCCAAACCATCTCAAAGAGAACTCACCGCTCCACCCTTGCCAACTCCAAATCGAAGCAAAACACCACCCAATTCTTGACCATCTCCGCGCTTGGATGCTCTCCAGCGCAACTCTCCGTTGGATTCATCAAAGAAATCCAATTGATTGTCAGGAATTCAGACAGGATGGCAAAAAACCCGGTCATCAGTTCAGCGCCATCTAACACGACAAAGTAGCAAGTACACAATCACATGGCAGCGATCGCTTCTGGCAGCGTTTCCTTTCCAGTTAATCCCTGCGGTTGGTTGCTTAAGCATATCCTGCCAGGGTATTTCACAAATGAGTTTCACTTGACTTCTTTGTGTCTCGCTTCCTTCCTCCCGGGGGGGGGGGGGGGGGCAAAGTAATGTCAACCTATTGTGCGATGTGTCCTTGCGCTTTCCGTTGAACTGAGACACACACACACACGCAGGCAATATTCATCTCTCAGACTGAAAAACTATGCGACGACGGGATGAGGGGGGGGGGGATGCAGGAGACAAGTATGAGACGAGCATTCATTGCCGTTGTAATTCGCTGATTTAGCGAATCCTTTTCTTTACTTTCTCGTCTTCTGTGTGCGCCTCTTGCTTTGTCGTCGTCCTGGGGCTTTTTTTTGGCCTTTCGGCTTTTTGGCTGCCTCCTCAAAAGGACTATGGAATTTCAATTTGGCGCTCGTTTCAGTCCTTCCTTCCTGCGCCCCGTCACACTCACTCCACTCCTCCCCTCGCTCGTCGCATCCTGTGTCATGATAAAATTGTCAATGGATTGCATGGTTTGGTGATTTTTATTACTTCCTCGTCCCCCCTGCAGAAAGAGGAGAACGGAGAGAATGTATCTAAGGCATTAACAGTAATTATCCTTTTCATATACATGTTCCTCACAAGTCGTCTCCTCTGTCCTCTGTGCTGTCTGCAGCCGAGCCGTCTCCTTCGTTTATCATTGTCCCGATAGCAGGGTACTTAAGTTTTATGTTGCGAACAAATAATAATGTGAAGGACTTAATTTGTTCGCTCGCATCATCCCTACACTCCGTCGTCGTTGTCGTTGTCGTTGTCGTTGCCCCACTAACTCCAAGTGTGTGTACTTTAGGCAGTCCCCCTCCCTCTGAAAAACCCCCACGCCACCGCAGGACATCGGACCTAGGACACTGGGGAAGTCGAATTGATTTTGTATTGATTTTGCTGTCATTGTTTGAGTTCGGTTACAGATTTGTTGTTGGCTCGTGTATTAATTCCTGATGACGGACGGAGTGAGGGTGGATGTTAAGTACCCAACTGGATGAATGGGTGGCGATGGTCGGCGGGGTTTCGCCATTCGCATCCATCTACCCATCCAGTGGTTATTTATTGTATCGGTGTGGATAAGAAAGATGATCCAAAGTGGGTTTTAAGTTGTCAGAATTATTTATGAGGTGTGATTTTTATGGTCCCGTCAAGGGGGTTTATGTCTTCCGCGGGTCCTCCATCTGGCGGTTGCGGTTTCGGTTTCGGTAATAAAGGACGTTCAAGTGGTGTCATGAGTGAGACCATTATTTGGTGCGAAACGATTGAATTTCAGATGCAATCGGGAAGATGTATGAGAGTGTCGAGTGGAGGAGAAGTGACTCTGAGGGTCAAGGTTGTGGTTGGAATGAGACTGCCATGGTGTCGTCTTTGATTAAGGGCGCAGTCAGGGAGTTACCGAAGAGTAGCTTCGCTGGAATAAGCTGAGAAGGTGGTAGTGTGTCCTGAACAGGACTTTCATTTGTCATTTGGCCGTTTCTCTATCATTTCTTTGGCGCTAAGGCGACAGTTCAAGGTTTACCTTGCTTTTCTGGTGAGACGCAAGTCTTCTTTTTCTTCACCATCCACCAGCCACCATCCACCAGCCACCAGCCACCAGCCACCAGCCACCAGCCACCAGCCACCAGCCACCAGCCACCAGCCACCAGCCACCAGCCACCAGCCACCAGCCACCAGCCACCAGCCACCAGCCACCAGCCACCAGCCACCAGCCACCAGCCACCAGCCACCAGCCACCAGCCACCAGCCACCAGCCACCAGCCACCAGCCACCAGCCACCAGCCACCAGCCACCAGCCACCAGCCACCAGCCACCAGCCACCAGCCACCAGCCACCAGCCACCAGCCACCAGCCACCAGCCACCAGCCACCAGCCACCAGCCACCAGCCACCAGCCACCAGCCACCAGCCACCAGCCACCAGCCACCAGCCACCAGCCACCAGCCACCAGCCACCAGCCACCAGCCACCAGCCACCAGCCACCAGCCACCAGCCACCAGCCACCAGCCACCAGCCACCAGCCACCAGCCACCAGCCACCAGCCACCAGCCACCAGCCACCAGCCACCAGCCACCAGCCACCAGCCACCAGCCACCAGCCACCAGCCACCAGCCACCAGCCACCAGCCACCAGCCACCAGCCACCAGCCACCAGCCACCAGCCACCAGCCACCAGCCACCAGCCACCAGCCACCAGCCACCAGCCACCAGCCACCAGCCACCAGCCACCAGCCACCAGCCACCAGCCACCAGCCACCAGCCACCAGCCACCAGCCACCAGCCACCAGCCACCAGCCACCAGCCACCAGCCACCAGCCACCAGCCACCAGCCACCAGCCACCAGCCACCAGCCACCAGCCACCAGCCACCAGCCACCAGCCACCAGCCACCAGCCACCAGCCACCAGCCACCAGCCACCAGCCACCAGCCACCAGCCACCAGCCACCAGCCACCAGCCACCAGCCACCAGCCACCAGCCACCAGCCACCAGCCACCAGCCACCAGCCACCAGCCACCAGCCACCAGCCATCAGGCACAAGTCTTCTGTTATTCTTTAGAGGAATCCTTCTTCCGTCTTAGCCACCAGCCACCAGCCAACGCCGAGATTTTCTGTTAAGGACTGTAGGACTGTAGGACTGTAGGACTGTAGGACTGTAGGACTGTAGGACTGTAGGACTGTAGGACTGTAGGACCGTAGGACTGTAGGACTGTAGGACTGTAGGACATCCATTGAAGCCCCGGGAATTCTAGAGTCTTCACCTCCACCCACTGCCGTTCTCTTAAACTCGTTCAATTCCAATTTTTCATTCCAAATTACAGGAGTCCTTCAGATTCACCTTCAATCCCCACAGGGACACACAGCGAAACCGCTCTCCACTCTATCCCCAAAAAGCCCTACCCTCCAAGGGAGTGGGACAAGGATCAGACCAATAATTGCACCAGAACTGCATCGAAACGGTTCGTGCTTGCACTCAACCTCAACGACAACGCCACCTCTGCCACAGAGCCGTGTGTCATTTGTGTTATTACGCGCTGCGGCAGTAGATGATGGCAAATAAAAGCACTCTCCCACTCTCCCGCTCTCCCGCTCTCCCACTCGCCCACTCGCTCACTATCTCCCGCAGGAAATCATTTAAACAAAAATATTTATTACAAGCACTTTGTCGTCTGGTGCTTGCACTTTTCTCATAAATTCCAGCGACCCTCCCGACCATTCGTTGGCCGGGTGTCCTCGTGGAGCGTATTGGGTGCAGGGCTTCCAGATGCTCTCGCAATTACGGAAATGAAATTGAACCCCTCGCCCTCGGTGACTGTGACTGTGTGCGCGCCGCCCGGTAAAAGTAACGACAACTAGTTGCAGAGGCAGCTGGGCAGCCGCGGGAGCGGGCGTAAGAGCTCCTGCCTGTGTCACCACTCATGCAAATGATGAAATGTCATTCGCTCGGCTTACACATGTCCTGTGCGCTGTCGCGGTCGAGCCATCAGCGGCCAAATTTAAAGCGAATTCCATTTGGAAGATTGGCGAATTGACGGGCCGGCAGGACACACGATGGACGCTTCAATTGTTGAGATGCGAAAGGAATTAATTTTTTATGACGGCAATGCACTTCCTGTCCGGCTCCGGACGTTGGAGAGGACGACACTCAACGGAAGAGACTAGAGCGACGACGACGGCGGGGATTATTGTTTAACTTGAGTGCTGTCGTAAACGGGGGTAAGTTGATGTGCGACACTTTAATTTCATTACCGGACACGGACTGGGACTGTCGGGAATGGGCGTCTGGGGTGTGTGCGCGCGTGTGACTGTGTGTGGGGGGCGGGGGGCTGTTAAAAATAGACCAGGGTGTGTTTATTGAGTGCGCGAGGGCATTCGAAAGTGTCATGTTGCATGCCGGTGTCTCATGTTGGGTTTGAATGAGTTTCCTCGAGCGTCCAGTCCAGTTGGTGAAGTGGAAAGTCGCTGCATGGCTGTAGGAGCTTCCGTGATGGCCTTTGATGGTTGGGGAGCTGCTTGAAGTTCTAGGCTTTTGTGAACGAGGCGTGAAGAGGGATTATTCCATCGATGGAAGGTTTGATGCTCTGAATGACTGAGTTGAGACTTTTGAGGCCAAGCGTCGACTGAACGGAGAAGGCGTCCTGTCCAGATTTTGAATGATACTTGAGGCGTTCTTCATTTATCTGGTGACATTAGAGAATGTACGGCTCACGTTCCAGCTCTAGCTCCAGGTCCAGGTCCAGGTCCAGGTCCAGTTCCAGGTCCAGTTCCAGGTCCAGTTCCAGTTCCAGGTCCAGGTCCAGGTCCAGGTCCAGGTCCAGGTCCAGGTCCAGGTCCAGGTCCAGGTCCAGGTCCAGGTCCAGGTCCAGGTCCAGGTCCAGGTCCAGGTCCAGGTCCAGGTTTAGGTCCAGGTCCAGGTCCAGGTCCAGGTCCAGGTCCAGGTCCAGCTCCGGCTCCGGCTCTAGTTCCGGCTCTAGTTCCGGCTCTACCTCCGGCTCTAGCTTCGGCTTAGCTCCGGCTGTAGCTCCGGCTCCAGCTCCGGCTCTAGCTGCGGCTCTAGTTCCGGCTCTAGCTCCGGCTTAGCTCCGGCTTAGCTCCGGCTCTAGCTCCGGCTCTAGTTCCGGCTCTACCTCCGGCTTAGCTCCGGCTCTGGCTCCGGCTCTAGCTCCGGCTCTAACTCCGGCTCTAGCTTCGGCTTAGCTCCGGCTCTAGCTCCGGCTCTAGCTCCGGCTCTAGCTCCGGCTCTAGCTCCGGCTCTAGCTCCAGCTCTGGCTCCAGTTCCGGCTCTAGTTCCGGCTCTAGCTCCGGCTCTAGCTCCGGCTCCAGCTCTGGCTCCAGTTCCAGCTCCGGCTCTAGTTCCGGCTCTAGCTCCGGCTCTAGCTCCGGCTCTAGCTCCAGCTCTAGCTTCGGCCCTAGCTTCGGCTCTAGTTCCGGCTCTAGCTTCGGCCCTAGCTTCGGCTCTAGTTCCGGCTCTAGTTCCGGCTCTAGCTCCAGCTCTAGCTGCGGCTCTAGTTCCGGCTCTAGCTCCGGCTTAGCTCCGGCTCTAGCTCCGGCTCTAGCTCCGGCTCTAGCTCCGGCTCTAGCTCCGGCTCTAGTTCCGGCTCTAGCTCCGGCTCCAGCTCCGGCTCTAGCTCCGGCTCTAGCTCCGGCTCTAGCTCTGGCTTAGCTCCGGCTTAGCTCCGGCTTAGCTCCAGCTCTAGCTGCGGCTCTAGTTCCGGCTCCAGCTCCGGCTCTAGCTCCGGCTCTATCTCCGTCTCTAACTCCGGCTCTAGCTCCGGCTCTAGCTCCGGCTCTATCTCCGTCTCTAACTCCGGCTCTAGCTCCGGCTCTAGCTCCGGCTCTAGCTCCGGCTCTAGTTCCGGCTCTAGCTTCGGCTTAGCTCCGGCTCTAGCTCCGGCTTAGCTCCGGCTTAGCTCCGGCTCTAGCTCCGGCTCTAACTCCGGCTCTAGCTTCGGCTTAGCTCCGGCTCTAGCTCCGGCTCTAGCTCCGGCTCTAGCTCCAGCTCTAGCTTCGGCTCTAGCTCCGGCTTAGCTCCGGCTCTAGCTCCGGCTCTAGCTGCGGCTCTAGTTCCGGCTCTAGCTCCGGCTTAGCTCCGGCTCTAGCTCCGGCTCTAGCTCCGGCTCTAGCTCCGGCTCTAGCTCCAGCTCTGGCTCCAGTTCCAGCTCTAGCTGCGGCTCTAGTTCCGGCTCTAGCTCCGGCTTAGCTCCGGCTCTAGCTCCGGCTCTAGCTCCGGCTCTAGCTCCGGCTCTAGCTCCAGCTCTGGCTCCAGTTCCAGCTCTAGCTGCGGCTCTAGTTCCGGCTCTAGCTCCGGCTTAGCTCCGGCTCTAGCTCTGGCTCTAGCTCCAGCTCTAGCTCTGGCACCCTAAGGAAGTCTAGTTTCAAGGTGTTCGTCGCTAGGTCTCCGTCACTGACTGATGTGCCATTCGTCCCCTCCGTCAGCAGTCGTTTCTGTTGTCCCCCGTCTTAAAAATCTCAAAATCAGCACCACTCCCTGACTGCCACGTAGGTCCCTGTCCCCTCCCCTCCCGACTGCTCAATCTTTCAGCCCGTGTTCAAAATTAGCTCCTCTTCGACTGATCGACAAATCGCTGAGTCGTCCCATTTCACCCGGGTTCCACTTGGCCGCCACTTGAGTTCCACTCGGTCCCTCGTCCGTCCAATTTTCTTCTTCGGTTTCTTTTTTTTTCGTTTCCATTTTCGATGACCTAGGGTGGAATCAATTTAGTTTTTTTCTCTCCACCGTTTTATTGCTTGTCCCCCGGTGCCACCCCCTCGATGCGGCCAAACAAGGCAATGGCCCGTCCTTATCGGTATCTCGTGTGCCATTTGGGGTTACAATCGGCCGTCATACGTGTCGTTTGGGGTTTCTCCCTGCTCCTTCACCACACGCCCTTTGTCTCCATCTGGTGGCGAAGATAAGGGCATTGTTTTGCTGTTGACCCAGTCAAAGGACGAGGACAAAAATTAGAAACCGAATTAATTCCGGTCACATTCGGAGGGATACCAATCGCCTCGCCGTCGTTCCCCCAAAAGGAGGCAGGCAAAAAACGGAATCGAAAAGGTACGCCACACACACACTCGCACACGGGCTCCACGTGTGTCTGTGAGGCGCGCACACACGTCGACGTCCTGCGAGTGACTTGCTTACATTATCATATTACCGTGTGTGCTCATGAGTGTAACGCCTGGCTTAACACGGCTCTGGGAGGCGCATTGCGTTGCAGGTCTTCGGATTCCGTCACCGCTCTGGGCTGGCTGTTGGGAGATTGGGAGGTTGGGAGGTTGGGAGGCCCAGGCCAGTGGTGGTGCAGTTGGCTGCCGGGGAGAGTGGAGTGGATGGTGGTCGAAGTCAGTCACTGTATGTGGTGGCGTTGGCACGTTGCGCTCGTGCTCGTGCTCAAAGTGAAAAAGTAATTCCGCTTCGGTTATCCCGGTGGTTTCCAGGACTCTTATTATCCGTTCTACTCTTCCGTCGTCCCTCCCGCCTTAACGTCATCATCATCCGGTGCGACTGGACCGCTTCGGTGGGTGTGTGTGTGTGTGTGTGTGCTGTTTGCTGCGAGAGCTATGGGCGGGTGACGAGGACGGGGCGAGTCAAAGAGTTTCGCATCCTTGCTCCGATGGCTGTTGGGGGCCACTTTTGCGGAAAGGATTACAGTGTAAGCGCTCGGATTGCTTTTGCATCTTGCCCTGCAGCAGTGTTCAAACCGACATCATGCGGAAAGTGACTCTTTCGCTTTTTTCCCTTCAAACATTCACGAGCTCCTCGGATGCCTGCTTGTCCGGAAAAAAAGCCACACGCTCGTGCATCCTTGTTGCTGGCGTCGTCTCGCAGTTGCCGGTGGGCTACAATAAATTTGTTCATCTCGTGAACTTATGCAAATGGAATATCTTTTTTTAACGAAATTAATTTTTCCTCTTTCCCCCTTCCTCCCCCGACAACCGTGTGAACGTAATTCATAGTCCAGCCGGTTGGTTAGACGCGGGGGCGGGGATAGATTTATGACACGGTCCAGGGGAGCGAGTGTCGGGGAATTGGGTTGGTTTTGAATTTTTAATGCGATTTCAAATGGCACTAGTGGCTCGGGTGGCTCGGGTGGCTCGGGTGGCCGGGATGGCTCTGATGGTTCAGTGGGTCAACAGGGTTGTTGCCCGTGGGTCTTGGGAGTCTGATGGGTGTGCAGAGTGATAGGTTAATCGATATTAATGCGAAGTCAGTGGAAACGGAAGGTTGTGGATCCAGCTCTCACTTGGTTGCTTCTAATTGGATTTTTGACTCACAGGAGCTCCACTGGTGTCCCTGAGTGGGGGTGTGCCGAATGGACTCTAGGTCCATAGTTCACACAACCATGGGTAGGGTTTTATGTTTGGTTTTGAAACGTTCCAGAGATCTATTCATTTTGGATTTTGTGTGAGGTTTCTGTGGTTGAGTGGCAGCAATCTGTGAGAGTGATTCAATTGTTTGTGGGTTTTTTTTATGTCCTTCTGGAAGCCTCTTGCTTAAAGGAAGTCCTTGACAGTCGATGCTCTGAGCCAACACGTCAAAGCCAGCGTCAATAATGGAGAAATCTATGCAAGGATGTTCAGACCAAGTCTCCCATTGGTGTGGACTTGCTTGTCTTCTGCTCATTTAACCATCCCTTCCGACTCATCTCATCTTCACTTTAGCAAGCGTCGCCCTTTAAACGGCTTGTTCTGTGTGTCCACCCACGGCTACGTCTTTCAAAGTCTACCAAGAGTCTGAATTCCAAGGATTGTTGGCGAGTGGTCAAGCACCTCGTTTCAACTTCATTTCTCAGAATATCGTCCCAAGACACATGAAAACTCAATCAGTTTTCACTGCTTTTGTGTCACAAGAGGATATCACAAAATTCGCCTCCAAATAACCAACCCAGTCACTCCCGTTACAAAATCTCACCTCATTCCGCCTCTCCAATCAATCCCCTTTCCATTCTGATATCCCTCAACCTTAAGCTCGTCCTAGATGGCGAGAAAATTGTTTCAGAACACGCCAGATCATGCATTTCATGCGACAAAGTACGACTTACTTACTTAAGTCCGGGGTGGACCTGGGCCTCAACCAACAAGCGTCTCCAGCCAGCTCGATCTTTAGCTAGCTGCCTCCAGTTTCGCACGCACAGTTGGTTGAGGTCCATGTCCACTTGCGTGCGCCACCAGGGTCGCGGTCTTCTTCTGCTGGGCCGTCCCTCGGAGGTGGATTTGAAGACTTTTGGGCCGGAGCATTGGTTTCCATTCGCACTACATGACCTAGCATAGACCCTCAACGTTAAGCTCATCCTAATCCTCGAGAAAATTGTTTCAAAAAACCCCCGGTCTTCCAAAATCATAAATTTCATGCGGCAAGGCAGGTTGTTATGGTCAAAACCAAGCCAGACTCACCATTTTTGAGAAAAAATGTGTGTTGCGCACAAGAAAATACATATTTTCGGTTAAAAGTATGGCCTATTTCCGATTATTTTTATTTTCTCGGAAACTAGTAGGCCTAGAATAACAAATGAAGGTTCAAAATGTTGGTAATGAATGCGTTCGAACAACAAATTCGAACTTTGCTTCCGCACAACCAACTACGGTACTCTCGTTACAAAGTCGCACCCTAATTCGCATCTACATTTAATTTCCTTCTCATTTTGATGTCCCATAACCTTTGATTTACCCAAATTCCCCAGAACTTTGTTTAAGAAAAGCCCAGACCATGAAATTCATGCGACAAAGAAGGATATTGCGTATTTCGCCTCCAAACAACCAACCCAGTCACTCCCGACACAAGAACTTAACTTAACACGCCTCTTCAATCGATTCCCTTTCTATTCTGATATCCCTCAGTCTTAAGCACGTCCTAGAAGTCGAGAAAATTGTTTCAGAACACGCCAGATCATGCATTTCATGCGACAAAGTACGACTTACTTACTTAAGTCTGGGGTGGACCTGGGCCTCAACCAACAAGCGTCTCCAGCCAGCTCGATCTTTAGCTAGCTGCCTC
Source organism: Myathropa florea (assembly GCA_930367185.1). NCBI lineage: Eukaryota > Metazoa > Arthropoda > Insecta > Diptera > Syrphidae > Myathropa > Myathropa florea. The sequence goes on along the minus strand of OV884005.1, from coordinate 8,571,497 downwards.
CAGTTACGAACGCACAGTTGGTTGAGGCCCCTTTCCACTTGCGTGCGCCACCTGAGTCGCGGTCTTTCACTAGCGCGCCGTCCTTCGGAGGTGGATTCGAAGACTTTCCGGGCCGGAGCATTGGTTTCCATTCACTCTACGTGACCTAGCCATCTTAATCGCTGGATATTAACCCCATCTGACTAAGTTGATGTCGCTGAACAGCTCGTACAGTTCGTTGTTATATCTTCTCCTCCACTCACCCTCTATGCAGACGGGACCGAAGCATTTTCATCTCAAAGCAGCCAAGAGCAACCTCATCCGCTTTTGACAAAGTCCATGCTTCTGCGCCATATAGCAGGACTGGGACGATTAGGGTCTTATACAGGGTTACCTTGGTTGTTCGAGAGAGGGCTTTGTTTATCAACTGCCTTCTTAGCCCAAAGAAGAAGCGATTAGCTTCGTTTGACTTCAGCGCTGGTGTCATTGGCTGAGTTGAGAGCGGTTCCGAGGCAGACAAAGTCTTTGACTACCTCAAAGTTATATCCGCCTGCTGTGACGTTCTGTCCGAGACGTCGGTGTTGGGTGTCCTTTCTGGTTGACAGCATATACTTGGTCTTGCCCTCATTTGCCATCTTCGCAGCCTCCGTCGCAATACTCACAAAAGCGCCATTCACATCACGCTGTGTTCTTCCGATTATGTCAATAACGTCGGCATATGCAAGTAGCTGGACGGACTTCTGAAAGATTGTGCCTCTGGTGTTGGCGTACGAGTTTTGCACAATTCTTTGAAGGCTGATGTTGAAGAATTCGCATGACAGCGCGCGTCGCCTTGTCTGAATCCTTTCTTGACATCAAAAGTCTCGGTTAGGTCTTTACCGACCTTGATGGAGCAACGTGCATTCTCCATCGTCATCCTACACAAACGGACGAGTTTGGTAGGGATGCCAAAACTAGACATTCCTCAGTATAGGTCGTCTCTATAGATGTTGGCATAATAATAATAATATATAATAATGGCGGCGTTACAGTCCGAGGTGGACCTGGGCCTAGCTTATCAGCAACCACTCGTGTTGTGCGTGCTATTGGTCTGTCACGAGCGGAGGGGACCTACAGTTTAATGCCGACTCCGAACGGCGAGATTGAGAAGCTTTTTTCTAGACAGTTATACTCTTTGAGCATTGTCAGTGACTCGAAAGAGGTGGAGCCGTGAAAAAATGTTTGATGTTTTTTTTTTCGAGATTCGAACTGACGACCTCGAGCGTAGGAGTCGACGCACCTACCCACTACGCCACGGCGCCCACAGGAAATTGAAGATCGTCTATTTTATGTGACAAAGTAGGATCCTCTGAACTTTCCTTCTAAAAAATCAACCACGGCACTCCCGTTAGAAAACCGTAACTTATTCCTCTTCTCCATTCAATTCCCTTTCCATCCGTATACCCCACATCCTTCACTTCGTCCTAATTATCGAGAAAATCGTTTCACAAAACTTTGTAATCATCAAATCCACTTCTGTAAAAATTCGTTCATTTTCAGCAAAAAAAATGCAACCCGATCGTGTTATGAGTTGACTGCATTTTTTCGGCTGCGCAGTGTCAATTTTTTCAAAGTCGATTTTCGCGAGTGTTTTGCAAGAAAGTGGCTACGAATGTCTGGGGCTGTGTGTGGAGGAGTGAATGGAAGAGGTTTGCATTCGAATTTTGTCATTTGTGGGGGGAAATTGGCAGGAAAAGTAGTTTTCTTATTTTCATGACGTCACGAATATGTTGGCGGAAAAATATGAAATTCCAAATTTCACTCGTGCTTTTTTGCAGTTCTGGCAATGACTCGATGTAATTGCACTAAATGTCACTGAAGTATTGAAGACAGTGTTGCCAGCAGGGGAAATTTGTGAAGGAAATTCAGTAAATTTTGTGTTTTAACTAAAAGTGGCTTAAAGACGATTAAAAAATTAAATTGATCTGTTTTGAGTGGGAATGTGTGGGATTTGAGGAGTAAATGCAGGAGCGTTGTGGAGGACGTTGGACATTGGCTGAGAGGCAATTAATTGGCAGCGGTTCGTTCAAAAAAAACTCAAAAAAAAAAAAATGCTGGCCGCGGTGACGATACGACACATGTGTAGAACCCACGCAACACTTTATCTTACAGTTCATTATAACATTTTGGGCGTGAATGAACGGCATGTCAACGATCTCCCACGGTCCCGTGCTCAACAAAATTCGACGAATAATGTTGTCAGACGGTGCTTGTTGGCCACGATATCTCCGACGACAACTGAACGACTATTTTAATGTACAGCGTCACTGTTTCTCTTCTTCATCTTGTGGAGCTACAGTCGAGGGTGGACATGAGCCTCAAACAACAAGCCTCTTCAGCCATCACGACCGGCTGTCTCCAAGTGTGCACACCAAGTTGGTTGAGGTTCTTCTTCACTTGTCGTCCTCTGTTACGTCTTCCTACAGGTTCACAGACAAAGCCACAAATCTTACCTATCCAGCAGAGTTTCTTCGAATTTCAGCCTCAGTCGTGGAAGTCACCTTGCGCATTATCTCACAGAGGGTCCTAGTGGATCTACGCAGGTCATGCTCTCTGCATGACCTAGCCACCTTAGCCGTTGGATTCATAGAGGCCAGGCTAGACTCAGGTCTCTGTACACCTCAGTGGAGGAGGGGGAAGATAAAGTCCAGTCAACGTCGACACAAGCAGGACCTTGAGTCTAATACTACTTAACTTATCAGGCCTACGTCCCATGGAGGACTTTTCGCGGCTCCATCTCCATTCATCTTCTTCATACGACGCAGAATTTTTTTCGAAGGAACCAACGATCGGCTCTCTCGTTCTGCTTATCGTCCAGCATTCAGCATCTTGAGTCTCTTCTGCTTCATTGGTCTGCATCCACGAACTGGAAAAACAGACAGAATCGCCCACAATATGGTTGCGCTCTATATCATCATCATCATCATCATCATTTTCAGTGGCCCGCATGTTCCACTAAAGGGGTCGCGGGGGCAATGCATGCACGACAGATCTCCAGGTTACTCGATCCTCCGCCACCGACTCTAACTCATCAGGAGCTATGCCCAGGCGCAACCAGGCGAGTTTTTGGACTTGGTCCCACCATCTCGTCCTGGGTCTGCTAAGCGGTTGCCTACCTGATGGAATCGCATTTAAGCACGCCTTGGAAGTCGTGATGATGGGGACATTCGTGCCGAGTGACCAAACCATCGAAGTACAGCCCTTACCGTTCAAAGAAGCAGCTGTCCAACGTTGAGTTCCTCGCGTACTGCGCACACTAAGGGAAACTGTACTTGAATTTGGTGTGGTGTGTGTGGCACACTTGCCTTTAGTGTGGTCAGCGTTCATTGTGGCATTAAGCAGCGATGACTGTGGATCTCCGCTTGGAATTTTGAATGAAACAGCCCATTTGCCCCTCGACGGCAGCAATCTAGAGTGGATCTTGTTAACCCATCTGTGTCCCATCGTCTCAACTAAAGCCATCAATTCTAAGCTTCCTATCACTGCCCAACAGAAGGCCGCCGTCTCCATTCCTCATCCCCTTAACTGCCTGTGGTCCCATTCGTCCCCCTTCTCCACCCAAAACCTTGTTCAAAACGCCTCGCCCAAGCCCCCATTGAACCACAAAATTAATTACACAAACCCGGCCACCATTGACTTAGTCCAACGGGATAATACTCAAACAAGTTAATAAGACAAATCAGTCAACAGCGTAAAACCGTCTTTAAGCAGATTTAACTCTCGAATGTAAACCTCGGGACCGCCCTTAATTCGTCAAAATTAATCCCAAAACACACCTTTAGCGGGTCTCCGTTCAGATTTATACCCAGCACCTCCCTTATTCGCCTCCCCCCCCCCTCCCTCATTCCACTCGTTGAATTCTCAATCAACACAACGACGCTGATTCAAAGTCGATGTCATTCGTCCTTATTGTCCTCTGGACAGTGCGGAAGCAGAGGAAGACTGGAAGTGAGAGAGAGGGAGCATCTCTGCTCTTCAGCGCATAGCGGTGTACCTAAGAAATCCAAATCCATTAATACGATTTGATCTTTATAGACTGACTCAGGGGGAGGGCGGGCATTCTCTTCGCCAGAATAAAAAAGCGAAGGAAAAAAGGACGAGGACGAGGACGGTTGGTTCCTTCGATTATACCGCCACACCGCTACACCGCCACACCACTCGCTGTCTGCCGTTCGGCGTCCGCATTAATGGTGGCGTCCATTGAATCCAAGTGTATCTAATCCTGAGATGAGCACTTCGCTGGGGGGGACGGGGTTATCTGTCAGATTGATTGCTTCAACTTCAGATTCTTTCGCGAGACTTGAGAGTATTCACTGCTTGCGGCTGATTTTGCTCGACGAACGATGGTATCCTTCGAGGACAATTCGCGATTGTTTGTCTTTTATTCATTCGACAGATGGGTGCCCCTCAAGTGGGGTCAACGAACAATGGGCGATTGTATTGCGACGAGATGGGGCGACGGGAAAGGGAGGGGGGGTGGGAATTAGAATTAATTCATCCGCCATCTGGATGGGGGAGAGTCGATCGTTGGTCGGTTGCCGCAGAGCCCTGAAGGGGACTCGTCCTTGGAGCTAATCAAAACCGCTGACGCTGAGATATTCTTTTTTCCATCGGAAGTTGGGAAGTCAACTCTGAGGTATATCCATTGTCGTGCTGAATTGGCTCGGAAGAGATGCCCTTTTGTGTGCGACGACGACGATGGAGGTGGGGGTGGGGGAGTGTCTCTAGAGAAATGTGAAGGGAGATTGCGAATTCAAATGCCGATGGGGGAGTGAATAGGCTGAAGGAGGGGCCATTCAAAAGTTTGGCTCAATTTTGTGAACTTTCAATTGTCCTGAAAGTGGTTTGAGACTGGGGGACGATGTGAGGTTCTCTGTGAAGTGTCTTGAGGTGATACATCATCTCCTCGGCTTCGACAAGGTCCAGAAAGACCTGGCTCCCAGGTTCCCATGTCTACAGGTCGCTACGTTGCCTGATGTCATCACAAGATCCGAAGGACTTGGGACTACCCGAGCTGAGTGTCCTGTTTGGGGAGTTAATGAGTTAGCGATATACGCTATATTCTGAACAGTGACCTCTGGAGTATTTCTATCTGCTTCGGCATGCCGTGAGCTGTACCAGGATGTGGATGTAGTCCGGATGTAGGCAACTGCACTGGCTCGGTCACATCGAGCGCATAGACAACAGCGCTCCAGCTAAGAGAGTCTTCGCATCCGAGCCTCCTGGTTCGAGAAGGAGAGGAAGACCGAATCTCCGGTATGAAGACCAAGTTATTGAGGACGCAAGACAGCTTGGTCTTGATGAGTTGAAGGACCGTGCCCAGCGATATCTCAGGCTCGGATCCTCCATGGGCCGTAGGCCTGTTAAGTAAGAAAGTACAGTCAAAATCGTTTATAACGACCTTCAAGGGACTGATGAATTTTGTCCTTGTAAGCGATACGTCGTTGCAAACGATTTATTATGCTACTGGAGCTACTGGCTAGGCCATGTAGAGCGTATGGACAACTTAGCTCCGGCCCGTCTAGGTGAGCCGTGATATGTTCTTCATGTCATCAAGGGCACACATCTCCCTAACCTAGCTCCGGCCCGAAGAGTCTTCGACTCTGAGCCTGTGGGACAACGCAACAGAGGACGTCCACGTACAAAGTGGCGCACACAAGTCGAGGGGGACCTCGGCCGGCTTTGTGTGATAAACTGGAGACAGCTGGCGAGAGGTCGCTCTGGCTGGAGAGGCCCAGGTCTACCTCGGACTGTAGCGCCCTAAGAAGAAGAAGAAGAAGAAGAAGAGCCGCGACACAGTCGCAAGGGCACCCTATCACTACCTAGAGCCTTTCACAGTCTTCTCTGACACTTTGAAGCCTCGGTCTGACGAAGAGAAGGCAGAAAGCGGGCGTGGAGACAGCGATTGAGGCTGTGGATGAACACGAGTTCTCTCGCAACAACTTTTCTTCGTTGATTTTGTCGTTATAACCGTTACGTCGTTATAATCGATTTTGACATACATTCGTCAAGATTGATCGTTATAAGACACTTGTAACTTCCCAGCCCCTGAGGCATTGCCTGGATGTGGCTCAAAATTAACCCCTTCTTGCAGAATGTCTGGAAAAGTTAATTATTTCATCAGAATTTGATGTCATATGGAATCAACAACTGATTCTAGAAAAATGAAAAAAATATCTGAATAAATGTCAGACTTTCAGCATTACGGCCATATAATATTGTTGACAGTTTAGTGAAAACTTCTACGAACTGTCTTTAACTGAAATTGTAACCTCCACTTGAACCACGCATTTCATGAGGTCCTTGCCTTTGCCAAAATGTACGTTGAACAGAGTGGAACAGAGTCTTGAATATTGAAATAGATGAAGAGTTAAGATGCCATAATATGCATATCTAAGGGGAAATTCATCAAGCATCCCCTTTGAATGGAGAGCCTATACAAAATGCGACGTAAAATGGAACCAGAAAGGCGGTGGCTTACACTACGTGTTGAATTTTTTTTTTTAACTTAATTGAAAGTCATATCTTAATGTCAGAGTCTAAGCATAAAAACTGCATAAACATTTATAAATATAAGTGAGAAATTCTATATTTTGCCTCCAATCAAAATTGTAACCTCCTATTGAATCACTGCTCACGTTGACAGCAGTCAGTTTACAAAAATGTTTTTTTAACGAAATAGGATACAACCTTCTGTCAAAATGAAGATAATAGATCAGGAAGTACGATGGGATCCTCTTTGAGTCCGAAAGCATTCAATAGCCTCAAGGAGATCCTTTGCAAGTTTGAAAAATTGAAAGGCTACGTAGAACGTTATCAAGAAAGTGGATGTTTCTGGGATGAAATACAAATCTTGTTCACCCCAAGTTATAGCCTATCTTAAATGTCATTCCTTCGGCACTAAGAAAGTGCAAAAAATGTGGTCACTTTTGTGCAAAACCACCACACCCTCTGTTGAACTAAAATTGTAACCTTCTATTGAATCACATCTCACGTTGACAGCAGACAGCTCACAAAAATGGTTTCTTAACGAAATAGGAGACAACTTTCTGTCATAATGAAGTTAATAGAGTACTGAGTAAAAGGGTATCCTCTTTGAGTCCGAAAGTATCCAATAGCCTCAAGGAGCTTATCTGAATGTTTGCAAAACCAACAAACCAACGTGGAACGTTGTCCAAAGGGTAAAGGTCTCTGCGATAATTTACAAAGACAGCTCCCCCTAAGTTATAGCCTACCCAAAATATCGGCCCTTCAGCCCTGAGAAAATGCTAAAAAGTGGTAAATTTTGTGTAAAACCGTTACACCTTCTGTTCAATAGAAAATGTAACATCCAATTGAATCACCTCTCACATTTGCAGCAATCGGCTCACAAATTTGTTTTTTCTCATGTAAAAAGGAGAAAACCTCCGTTATAATGAAGGTAATAGATTAGAAAACAAAAAAGAAACCTCTTTAAGTTCAAAGGCATTCAATAGGCTCAAAGAGTTCTTCTGAATGTTTGGAAAAGCAACTCACAAAGTTGAACGCTATCAAAAGGTCAGAGGTCTTTGAGGTGAATTACAAATCTCCCTTTCCCCAAACTAAAGCCTATCATAAATGTCATTCCTTCAGCCGTGAGAACCTGCAAAAAACGTGGTCACTTTTGTGTAAACCCATCACATTTCCCATTCAATCACAAATGTAACCTCCAATTGAATCACCCTCTACATCACATCCTTCATCTCACACAATTTGAATTCCAAACTGATTGTGAGGACAACTTCCATTCTAATGAAGTTAATTGAGTATAAAGTGAGAGGACGATGTCATAACGAGAATCTTTTTTGTGCACTACACAAACATCCATCCCCCATCCCCCGCGCCCTCGTCTCCTGACTCAAATTATGATGCCCTCACTTCGCAATGCAATGTCATTAGGGACTCGGGGCACAAAAGAAGTCTACACAAAATGCATTTCTTACAAAAATCCATCCCCCCCCCCCCCTCTTCACCCTCACACAACCTCAGTCATTCGCTGCGCACAAAGGGAGCAAAGAAAATAGAAAATAGAAAAGCAAGAAGGATTTCTGGATGAAATCCTTTTAATAACACGTTACACTTTAACACCATGTGCCTTTCATCGCCACCCTGTGTGCGAGCGTGTGTGTGCGTGCGTGTGTGTGTGTGTGAGGAGCACAGTAGGTCTTCATTCCTGCTCATTATTTTCAACAGAATTCCGAGCACACAGAGACGGGGCATCAGCCATCAGCTCCCCCAAGATGTCCTCCTGATTCCATGGCTTCCATCTAGCTTCGTGAACGACGAAAAGTTCAACGTTGTCTTTCTGTCCCGAGATTAAGACTAAGGCAAGCCGAGGAGGGTGAGTGAAAGATGCCGAGAGATACGCGAACAAAAAAACGAAGAACTAGGAGGAAATGTAAAGTCCTTACGGGGATAATAATTCTTCAAGTTTCTCCTTGCCACAGTATTTGAACGAAATTACAACTTTCCGTGAAGACTAATTAAGACGCAAATAAAAGGGAAAGTCAACTCTGAAGGTATTCCCCATCTTGGTCGTTGAATGAGAAACCTTCTTGAAGACCCTTCCGTTTTGAGGCATACTTCGTTGTTCACAGAGCGAAGTTTTTTTGAAGAGCTTCAAAGGGGTTTTAGTTCTAATTGTTGCCAATCACAAAACGTCAAAACAATTGAGTGACGGAGGAATCTTCAGGAGGAGATGTTCGTGGCTAGACTGACCTGTCAAATTGCATCGCCTGTCAAAACAGCAGTGTTGCTGAACTGTCATGTGCGTCCTCATCCACCGCTCATCTCTACCCTTCGCATTCTCTCCTTCAGCAATCAGTCTTCGTGTCTGATGAGACCTCCTTTTGAACTGAAAATCTTCCTTGGGTAGTCTGAGTCATCATTTAGTCGTCAACGTCTTTCATTTATCATTTCAGTTCATTGTTGGCGTTTGAATTGTACTCCTTAATTGACCCCCAGTTGCATCGCTTTTCTATGGATCTTTTGACCTGGGATCCTTCTTGAAAACCGTTGAATTTCCTTCGCTTTCTTCACTGAACACGAATTCTTCGAGTAAAAGTGCTCAATGTCAAGGCCATGAGCATGAGTGTTTCTTCGACTCTGAACCAGTGGGACAAAGCTAAAGAAGACGTCCACGTCTAAGTTGGATCTCAACCTACTTGGCGTGCGCAATTGGATGCAGCCAGCAAAAGATCGTGCTGGTTAGGGAGGCTGACTGAGAAGCCTGACTGAAGAGGCTGGCTGGAGAGTCTGACTGGAGATGTTTGTTGGTTAAGGCGCGGACTGTAATGCCAGAAGAAGAAGACGAGTGTCTTGCTGGAAGACTGGCAGTTTTTAAAGCAATACTGTGCTCTTCGTGTCTTTGGTGGATATAACGATCTTTTGTTGAAGCTACGGTGACTATCAAGATTGTCGTTCATGTTCTATGGAAGACTGATGATGTTTCAAGAACTCCCTCCGTCTCACAAAAGTCAAGGCTTCAATTTTTGATCAGAGATTTCCAATAAATTCCAAATAAGGCACAAACTTCCATTCCCCACTGTTCGCCAGTCGAGATGCAAGCAAATTTGACCCGCAACAATGACTTCATCATATCCCTCAAGTGTGTAATTATCTGCGCTGAGACTAAGAGCGCTCCTGCCAGCACTTGGGGTATTTATTGCTTGCATTGTTTGGCGCTTGTGTTTGCCTTGTAGTTTTGGGTTCTGAAGTGTGTCTGAAGGGCCCTTACGGCTGGCGATTTCGATGTCACTTCAGTCGGGGGAGGATGGCACTGCCTTGACGTAGGACTGTCTGACGAGGACTGATGGGGACGTGATTGGGTTATGATTGATTTCTGAAATAGACGGGCTTATGAGAGATGGGTGGAGTCAACGTTCAGTTGCACTCAAAACTCGATGGAGGATGTCTCATCAAAACCTTTGGGGTTTCGATTTCAGTTCATTGAGGAGGGTTTGTTTATGGAGTGATTTTGAGGCGCTCCTGAAGGCCTGAAGGCGTGGAGTTTTGGAGAACTTCACGAGTCAGGAAGGAGAAATTTTGGAAAATTTCAAAAAGACCTTTTTTCGCGAGACAGTATGTAGGAGTTTTGAAGAATTTCGAAGAGACGTTTGTCGCGAGAAGAGGATCTAGGAGTTTTGGAGAATTTTGAAGAGATGCCAGAGTCAGCATCGAAAGGCTTCTTTATCGTAGCTCTAGAAAGAAACTCTTTACGGCCAATTTTTAAATGGAAGTAGAAGTTTTGGAGATTTTTGAAGAGATGCTTCCCGCGACTTTAACCCATCAGGAGCTGATGGCGGAGGATCGAGTGGCCTGCAGATCTCTTGTGCGTGCATTGCCCCGGCGATGAAATGAAATGGAATGGCTTCCCGCGTGCCAGGAGACGAAGGTAATGGTCAGAAACCGAAGACCTTCTTCCTCAAAACTTTCGAAAAACCTTAAAAAGACCGTTTTTGAAGATGAAATGAAATGGAATGGCTTCCCGCGTGCCAGGAGACGAAGGTAATGGTCAGAAACCGAAGACCTTCTTCCTCAAAACTCTGAAAAGGCCTTAAAAATACCTTTTTTGAAATGTTTTGAAGGTGAAATAAAATTTAATCGCTTCCCGCGAGTCAGGAGACGAAGATAATGGTCAAAAACCGAAGACCTTCTTCCTCAAAACTCTGAAAAGACCGTTTTTGAAAAGTTTTGAAGTTGAATTGAAACCTCTTGAGACCAGCATCGTCCACAGTTCGACCAAATCTTCGTCTCAGAACCTAGACTTCACGTCAGCATCTCTCAGGACGTTGCTAACCTCAATTTCACATGAAAACCCTTCCCAAAAAGATATCAAAAACCACACAAAAAACCCCTCAAATCCAAACGATGTTCAGTGACAACATCAAAAATTACCTACAAACCTCTAGGCAAGCACAATTTAACCAGACAATTACCTTCCGAGGATCAACATCTAATTTGAACCATCCTCAGCCTCTCTCCCACTCCCACTCTCAATTTAACTTCGCCCAGCGTGTTGATGGGAAACTTAATCAGACTCCAACGCGGCGAAACTAAGGAAATATATCTCAGCATTCATTTCACACTCAAGGACTAAGCAAGCATCAAGAGATACAATCACAAATATTGAGATATCCTCGCAGCGATGTTCATTTAACTTCACATTGTTTCATTTCAGGAAATTAGTCGACTCTCCTCCCCCTCTCGCTCGCTCTCTTAGACTCAGTTTGAGCACGCATAACAACCCCACAAGCCCACAGCCAGTTCGCGCAATCTTTTCAAGTGGAAATGGGAACACACACATTTCCCTGCCAACGATACGCCCCGGGGGCATGTTAGCCCCCCCTCTCACAGATCCCACCCCACCGGGCTTGTGTGCGTGTGTGTGTACCGCTGTACAACCACGTCCCACACGCCACCCAAAGCGCGCTTCAGAATGCCGACACAGCCGCGTAGTCGTCTCGCGTTTCCCAGAAAATAATGAAGTGAAAGTGTTTCTATTTATTGGGTGTCACTTGATAAAAGTTCACTGCTTCCGCAGGATACGTATCCAGGATATGAAATTAAATGGGTTTTTGACACATTTCTTTCTGCGCCAACCCTCGCCGTCAATGTGCCCTGCAGCCCTCCCCCACGGACGCGAGTGGGGGCGACTTGTCTTAAAGTCAATTTGGGGGAAATTAAAGAAAGGATTAAACAAGCGCGAATATTTACTGGGATTGGATTTCATTTGAGGATCGTAAAGTACGTGTCTGTGGCGGTGGTGTGGCGGTGGCGTGGAGGCGAGGCGCACGCCTCTCGCGTAAATTCAACTTTTTACGCAGCGAACTTCAAAGGAACCAGATTCCGGCATGACTTCGAGGCGAGGTGAGCCTGTACACGTCCCGAGGCTTGTTCGGTTATGGCAGAGTTTTCATTGAACAACGTGACTGGGTTGATGATGATTGCCAAACGGAAGTTCTAATCAATAATTGAAGTCCCTGCGGCTGGGCGAGGTGCTGGGTGGCGGTGTGCGAAGGTGGGTGTACTTAGGGCTGGCAAGCTCTTAATCAAATCACTACGAGATACTTGTTTTCGGGGAATCCATTTCAATTGGCTTAACGAGAAAGGCGGGGACGGGGATGGGAAGTGGGTGCATTCTAAGCACAACGGACTGCAGGGAAGTGGAAGTGCAGATGTGAAAGCCAAGGAATCAGAGGAAATTAAACGTAGAGGTCGTCAAGTGGGACTATTTACAAGAGAAGATGGTGGATGATGGACGAAGACTTCTGCTTCATCTTCATCTTCTTCTTCTTTTCTTGTGGCGCTAAGGTCTGGATGGACCTTAGAGCTCTACCAACAAGACTCTCCAGTCAGTCCCTCCAGTCAGCCTCTCCAGTCAGTCTTTCCAGTCAGCCTCTCTAAACAGCAAGATCTTTTGCTAACTGTCGTCAAGTGAGCACACTAAGTTCGTTGAGGTCCCTCTCCACTTCGATGCGCCACCTTAGACGAGGATGTCATCTACTGCGTTGTTCCACTGGATCAGGGACGAAGTCTCCCAATCAGTATTTAAAACACTTTATGACACCCTTGACACCAAAAGGCAAGAAATTATTCGCAAAATACCTCGAGTCGTTGCAGTTTCCTTCCTGGATCCTTCGAACTTTCCTTCCAAAAAATTAACCCAGTCACTTCCGTTAAAAGGTCGCATCTTATTACGCTTCTCCAATGGATTTCCTATCCATTCCGATATCCCACAGACTACAGTTCATCCTTGTTTCCGATAGAATTGTTTCAAAAAACCTCATGCCTTCGAAAACCATGAATTTCATGCGACAAGGTAGGAGGCTCCGAACTTTGGTTCCACACAACCAACTACGGTACTCTCGTTACAAAGTCGCACCTTAATTCGCGTCTACATTCAATTTTCAATTCATTCTGATATCCGACATCCCCTGATTTGTCCTAATTCCCGAGAAATTTGTTTAAGAAAACCCCAGATCATGAAATTTAGGCGACAAAGAAGGATATTCTGTATTTCGCTTCTAAACAAGAATTTACCTTGACACGCTTCTTCAATCGATTCCCTTTCCATTCTGATATCCCTCAGTCTTAAGCCCGTCCTAGAAGCCGAGAAAATTGTTTCAGAAAACGCCAGATCATGCATTTCATGCGACAAAGTAGAATGCTCCGAACTTTGTTTCCAAAAAATCAACCATGGCCCTCCCTTTGGAAAGTGACACCTTGTTACGCGTCTCCAATTAATTTCCTATTCACTCTGATGTCGCACATCTTTATGCTGGTCCTATTTCCCAAAAAATCTGTTTCAGAAAACTCCATGTCTTCAAAGATCATAAATTTCATGCGACAAAGTAGGATCCTCCGAACTTTTTCTTCCAAAAAAATCAACCACGGCACTCCAGTTACAAAGTCGTACCTTATTCCACATCCACATTCAATTTTCTATCCATTCTGACATCCTTCATCCTTCAACTCATCCTAGATGTCGAGAAAACTGTTTCACAAAACGCCGTGTCTTCCAAGATCCCCCGTATTTCGCCTCTAAAAAACGAACCCCCGCACTTCTGTTGTAAAGTGATGCCTTATTCCGCATCTACATTCAATTCCCTTTCCATTCTGATATCCCACGTCTTTCAATTCGTCCTAATTATCGAGAAAATCGTTTCACAAAACTTTGCAATCATCAAATCCTCTTCTGTAAGAATTCGTTCATTTTCAGCAAAAAATGCGACCCGCTCGTGTTATGAGTTGACTGCATTTTTTCGGCTGCGCATTGCCAATTTTTTCAAAGTCGATTTTTGCGAGTGTGTCGCTACAAAATGGCTACAAATGTCTGGGGCTGTGTGTGGAGGAGTGAATGGAAGAGGTTTGCATTCGAATTTCCTCGTTTGTGTGGGGAATTTGGCTGGAAAAGCAGTTTTCTCATTTTTCATGACGTCACGAAGCTGTTGGCGCAAAAATGTAATAATCGAATTTTCGTCCATTTTTTCAGCACGTCTGGCAATGACATGAGCGAAATGCGCTAAATGTCAGTGAGTTATTGAAGACAGTGTTGCCAGCAGGGGAAATTGGTGAAGGGAAATTTACTGAATTTTGTGTCTTAACTAGTTTTTAACTTAAAATTAATTTTATATTTTTAATTAAAAAACTTGTTAAATATAAAGTGATGTATTATAGATTATATATAAGACGGCATGATATGGTAATTATTGCCCAAATACCCTCCATCAGTACAGTTAACTTTATAGACTTCTTGTAAATAAATAAATAAACGTTTTTTTTTTCTTCTTCTTTTTTCAGGATATGACATGTGGTGGTGTTGTGACATTTTGGATATTATTACTGTTTTCTCTCATACTGCTCAATGTTAATCTAACCAACGGCGGCCGGCCCGATGAGCTGCACATTGGCGGTATATTCCCGATAGCCGGCAAGGGAGGATGGCAAGGCGGTCAGGCGTGTATGCCGGCTGCAAAGCTGGCATTGGATGATGTCAACAAGGAGAAATATCTACTGCCCGGGTTCAAGTTGATCCTCCACAGCAACGACAGCGAGGTGAGTAGCGAAAATTTTAGACACTTTTGAAGAAAAAAAGAAGAATACGTGAGGGGATAACTTTTTCGATCAAAAAACAAAATCGAAAGTCACTTTTGGGCGAATGGGGGATGGGGGCTAAAGTTTGATAAGAATTTTAATTTTCCAATCAATTGGTTGGTCCATTCAGATATTTTTCATATTCATCCGGCACAGTCACTAGGGGGCGCCTAATTGGGTGCCGCTCCGCGACTGCGGTGGCTGCGGCGGCAACGCGAGTGTCCTTAGAGATCTCGTTTCAATGTGTTCCCCTAATTAAAGCCGAACGCTTGGCTTGGCCTTGATATCCCCTTTTTTTTTTTTCGTCGGTGGTTCTTTGCGGCAGATGGTCCATGCCACGGCTGGCGTTGTGGGGCCTGTGTAATTGAAAGGGGGAAAAACAAAAGTAACGAGAAAGTTTTTCATTGTGTTGATTTTTTGGGAAAGTTGATGTTCCCATTAACTTTGCGGTGGTTTCCTTCGCATTCGCACCGCACCACCAACAGAGTCCTTGTTTGCTGTGTGTCGGTGGGCATTCTGCCACAAGGCTGAGCAAATAATCTCTGTTTTAACCGGGGGAGGCGCGCTGTGATTAATTTATCTCGGCAGAGTTGGATTGTTACATTCTTTTTGATTCGGTTGATGTAAATAAACGAGAGCGAGAGAGAGGGTTGCAGAGAGAAGGGGTTGAATCAAAAAGTATTCCCTAAATGAGTTGTAACACAATAGAAGGGGTTGTCGTGGCAAGGACTCATCCATCGAATGAAAGCGAATGGCCTCATGGGAGGAGTCACCGAAAGGGAAGGTGTTTAATTTCTGACCCTTGCAAGGGGGCGGTTGACTTAAGAGTTTAAGGATTTTAAAGTTAATTATTTTCATATTGATTCAGGGCCGCACAGGCTGGTCGGGGATAATTGGAGTTTCAGTTTTTGACGTGTCCCTTGTGGGTTTTTTGGACTCCACCCACATTTGGAGGACATCATTCGTCGTTAAGTCGATCAACTCCGACAGAGGAAGACAAAGCACGTGTTTGGCGAGGGATTACATCACCACAGAAACCCCCACCCCCCTCAATTTCCTGAGCAATGCCTCAGGGCCTCTTCGTAACTTTTTTTTTTTTCGGAGGATTTTTGAAACTCTCCACTGGAGCACTCAGACTCAAAACTGGGCCATTGTACTGCCAGGTAGCAACCTACTCCAGTGCCGTTAATTTGATCCCAACGGCAAATGGTGACTGGACCAGATTCGATTGGACCAGATACCAAGGCAAGGACGACTCGTTGGCGACGCTTGATAGGCATTCCTAAAACTGAAACAGCTGGACTGACTGGACGTTTAAAGTGCATCCGAGGCATGTCTAGGAGAGGAACTGCTGGGGCCACTGAGGTGGTCAAACTACCCGTTAGTGGAATAAAACGAAGGGAGATGCTTGTCAAGGTAAGAACACACCGACGGCGGTGCAAATGCGTACGTTTCTTAATAAGCATCCTCCGAGGAGCTGGCGGGACACCCTGAGTGTACGCAGAACACAACGCTACGGCCGAGGGTTGCCACATGTCCGTATGGACCCGTGTGGAGTTTTGCCAGTTCTCCCATCGGGCGCGTCCCCAGGTGGCGGATTGGGGGTCCCTGTGTGTGAACAGGTCACAAACCTGTGCATACACAGGGTTGGTGGAAATAATCAAATACCACCCGCGGACCAAAAAACTGGCAAGAGCGGAATACTCTTTAAATAATTCAAAACATGGATAGTGAGAAGAGGATTTTAAAAGTTACGGTGCAGGGAGTCGGATCCCCAGTACCGGCGGCGGAGAGTGCGAAAGCAGGCCCAAAGTCGTCGACATACAATGACTGCAATAAAATCAACAATGTTTCAATATCTCCTACGGCGGTGGTTAACTTGGCCCCCGTAGGTAGTAATACTACAAGAAATAACACCCTCGAGACAGATGGTGTGATGGATCCATTTAAGAAAAGTAAAAGGATCACACGTTCACCACCAAAAGGAACTGCCTCGAAGGAACACGTGATCCCCTACCAGCGGCCGAATACGCCAAAGAGTACCACAGTACGCCAGGACCCTGTTGTCAGCCCAAGTACTGAAACCAATGAGTTGAAGGGAAATAAGATGCTTCAGTTGGGCTTAAAAATCGATGAGCTGATTGGTTTTTATAAAGACAAGCACAACGTACACGGAGAAATTAAAAGAATGGGTAGCTTGATTAAATCCGTTTTTCGAGAAGCCGAGGCGGAAGTTTCGGATCTACGTTCCAAAGTTTCCCAGCTCGAACAACAAGTACAGGCTCTTAACCTCCGTTTTGAGGAACACTGTCCGCCAACGTCACAAGTGCTGAGAAATAACAAAAAGCATAAAGCGGACCATACGCTCAGTTCACAAGCCAGTCGTGATCAGCCAGCGAAGAGAGCAAGGGAAGGAGACAATGTCAACAACGCTACCGAACAGCAGAATAAGACCCCGTCTCCCAAAAAGAAACGTATAACCACGCCGAAAGCTGCACCCACAAGAAACGGTAACGAAAAAAGCGACAAAAGCCAAACGCAGGCAACCCCTCGCAAAACAGCTCCAAACGAAAACAAAAAAGTCAAACCAAAGACGAATGAGTGGACAAAAATCAACAAAGGCACTAGAAAAAACCAGACAATTAGGTCGAAACGTTCCGATGCCATAATAATTAAAAGAACAGGCGATCTTACATACGCTGATATGCTGCGAAAACTGAAAGCAGATTCCACATTAGAAAATGTCGGAGCTAACGTAAGCCGAATCCGGAAAACAGCAAGCGGAGACCTCTTACTCTCGTTAAAAAAATCTCCTGAGATGTCTACCACGAGCCTAGAAGAAAAAATAGGAAAGTCGCTAGGCGAATGTGCAAATGTTCGTTCAGTAACAGATGAAATACTGCTCGAGTGCAAGGACATAGACGAAGTTACATCGAAGGAAGAAGTCTGCGCCGCTATTACCAAATACCTGCAAGACTTCGAAGTAAGAACACCCGCTGTAAAAAATATGCGAAAAACCTTTGGTGGGACTCAGGCGGCTACTTTAAGTCTGCCCGTAGAAATCGCTAATAAGCTGTTAACAGCTAGAAAAATACGCATTGGCTGGGTATATTGTAGGATTCGAGAAAAAATCTCGCCGAAGAAATGCTTTAGATGCCTCGGGTTTGGCCATATGGCAAGAACGTGCAAAAGCCCTACCGACCGATCGAATGCATGCCTTGGATGCGGAGAAAACGGACACAAATTGAAGGACTGCAAGGTGAAGCCAAAATGCTTGCACTGCACTGCAAACGGATTAGACTCTGGACATATAACCGGTAGTGTGAGATGCCCAGAGTATAAAAAAGCCCTAGAGAGCTTACACGCTAAAACATGAAAATTTTGCAACTAAATCTTAATCATTGCGAGGTAGCTCAGGATCTATTGCAACAGACGGTCCGCGAGCAGAAGGTCGACATTGCAATACTGTCCGAACAGTACTGTAATTTGAACTCGGGTAACTGGGTGCACGATGCAACGAAAAAAGCCGCTATATGGGTATGTGGAAATGCCAAGTTCCAGATACCACCTCTCGGCGCGGAAAACTACTTTGTACGGGCGAAGATAAACGACGTGTACATATACAGCTGTTATATCCCTCCAAGCCTTACCATTGATCAGTTCGAGCGTGTCATTGAAAGCATAGTTTGTGATGCTAAGGATCATACCCCAACAATTATAGCCGGTGACTTTAACGCATGGGCAGTAGAATGGGGAAGCGTATTAACAAATAGAAGAGGAACCATTCTACTCGAAGCCTTTTCTAGTTTGGACGTCGTCTTAGCTAATGTGGGAAATACGAATACGTTTAGTAGAGCGGGTGCAGGTTCGATAGTAGATATCACTTTCGTTAGTAGTAGCTTATCTAGGCATACGACCTGGCGAGTCAGCAACCACTACACTCACAGTGATCATAACGCGATTTTAATAGATGTATATAGTCCTCTACATTTTAGAAACATTTCGCGTCAACTTAGTAAAACGAAATGGAACGTGAACACCTTAGACGAAGAGCTCTTAGAGTATGCAATCGCCGAAGCTATAGTCGAAGGGAGAACAGCAAACGAGATTGTTAGCCAAGTAACGCGACAAGTACACGTTGCCTGCGATACATCGATGGCTAGAACGGGAAGTCAGAATCGCCGCCGGCCAACATATTGGTGGAACGAGGAGATAAAGGAACTCCGATCGGCGTGCCACAAGGCGCGAAGAAAATATCAGAGATCTAGACAACACGACCCAGAAAGACACCTCTTATTGCGAGCAGGGTACAAAGAGGCACGTGCGGCACTTAAATCTGCCATTAAGTCTAGCAAGAGACAGTGTTTCAAGGATCTTTGTGACCAATTAAATGAGAATGTATGGGGTAACGCGTACAAAATTATAACCGCGAAACTCAAGACGCCTCAGAGGTCATCGCCAACCTGCCCACTATTGCTCCGTAGAATCGTTGAAACTCTGTTCCCTTTCCAAAATGACGGGGTCGCACTAAACGAAATCCGTGAACAAAGCGAATCTATTCCTGCGGTAACAAACGACGAGCTCTCAGCGGCAATTCATAGAATAAAAGATCGAAAAGCTCCCGGTCCCGACGGTATACCCAATCGGGCATTAAAACTAGCTATAAAAGCCCGCCCAGATATATTCGTCAGCATGTATAATGCATGCTTGAATGAGGGAGTTTTTCCGCAACAATGGAAATACCAACGGTTGGTATTATTACCGAAAGGAAATAAACCACCGGAAGAGCCCTCATCTTACCGACCACTTTGTATGCTCGATACTATGGGCAAAATACTAGAGAGAATAATTTGTAATAGACTACAGCCCACCATCGAAGCCAATGATGGACTCGCGGAATACCAGTATGGCTTTAGAAAGGGCCGATCGACAATTGACGCGATCAAAATTGTAACGGACAAAGCCCGGACAGCCATAGAAGGTAGACGATGGAGAGGAGGCAGTAAAAATTACTGCGCCGTAGTAACACTTGACGTGAAAAATGCGTTTAATTCGGCGAACTGGATACGTATTTTACAACGTCTCGAACGATTAAATGTACCGAAGTACATATTAAGATTAATTAGGAGCTATTTTACTGATAGGTTGCTTCTCTATGATTCTGACGACGGAACGAAGTTGCATAAAATTACAGGGGGCGTGCCTCAAGGTTCAGTGCTAGGTCCTCTACTATGGAATGTGATGTACGACGACATTCTACGACTCCCGGTTCCAAGAGAAGCCTCTATCATAGGCTTCGCGGACGATATTGCGGTGGTTGTAGTAGCGAAACGACTAGAAGAAATCGAGTTATATTGCAACGAAGCAATAGCTTTGATAAAAAACTGGCTTTGCCACATGAGTTTAGACCTTGCGGATCATAAAACGGAATCCGTGCTAATCACGAGTAGAAAGGTACGGGAGACGATAACGATAAAAGTCGGAGAGCACAACATTATTTCCAGCCCCGTTATTAAATACCTGGGAGTGATGATTGATGCTCGCCTTAATTATAAGCATCATCTCGCGTACGCTTGTGAGAAATCGTCGAAAGCGATAAGCGCTCTTTCGAGACTCATGTCAAATGTCGGCGGACCGAGGCAAAGTAAACGGTTAATGCTGGCGAGAGTTGTAACATCCATACAGCTGTACGGGGCACAAATATGGTCTGACGTCGCGAATAAAAAGTCGCACATGAAAGACACCAAATCTGTCTACAGATTATGTGCACTGAGAGTTTGCAGTGCATTTCGGACGGTATCCCACGACGCGATATTGGTACTATCCTCCATGGTACCCATCGATATTCTAGCTCTAGAAGCTAGAAGACTTTATGACCAACGCGTGCAAACCGGGCCCACTGTGAACCACGCGAAGAAAATAGAAAGAAGTCGCAGCATAGAAATGTGGCAACAACGATGGAACGTGTCCCAAAAAGGGAGATGGACGTACCGACTAATCCCAATTATTGAAAATTGGGTAAATCGAAAATACGGCGAGGTTAATTACTATCTTACACAGTTTTTGACTGGTCACGGTGGCTTCCGTGAATACCTATTCAAGCGGAACCGTGATTCAAGTCCTTTCTGTCCTCGATGCCTACACGCGGAAGAAAATGTGGAGCATGTTTTCTTTGAATGCCCCCGTTATGATAACGAAAGAGATATTTTACATGAAAAATTTGGTGAACAGCCGACACCAGAGAACATAGTTCAGTATATGTTAAAATGCGAAGATTATTGGGCTGCAGTAAACGATGCAGCAGTACGAATAATGTGCGATCTTAGGAACGCAGAACGACAGCGGAACGCGAATTCGCTAAACACCTAGTGACGAAGCAAATAGCTCGAACCCGTCCCTCGTGAAGTAATACCTAGCGGTAGTTCCGCGAGGGAGCAAATAAACGGGAAGATTGACTGGGGGTGGTTTTAGCCGGTAAGAATCCGGCACTACCAAAGGACGTCGGACCTTTGGTGCCTATGCAAGGTTTCCACCTCCTCTCGCACAAAAAAAAAAAAAAAAAAAAAAAAAAAAACATGTCCGTATGGAGCAATAACTGGCGGTAGTTACTCCTAGTGACGTAGATTCCAGACTCGCCGTCGAATGAATACAAAGATTTCAACGATTCGTCGGCGAGTAAGACGCCTTCGGACACAGCACAAGAGGCTCCACCAAAGTGCTGAAGACACGACGCTAAGTTTCGGCGCAAATCCACCTGAGCACTCATCCACTTATGCCGGTGTCCTCCCCCTTTTTTTTAAGGTTTTTTGAAACACTCCTGGAGCACTCATACTCAAAACTCATCCATTTTGTTGTCAGGTAGCAACCTACTCCAGTGCCGTTAACTTGATCCCAACGGCAAATGGTGACTGGACCAGATTCGATTTCACTGGGATTCGAACCTGGGACCCCTCTAATTTGGTCCAGGCACTTAACCAACTGCGCCATCCAGTCTCTCAACTTTAAAAATATCCACTCTCGCAGTTCCCACCCCGTGCATTCATCTCATCAACGTCATCGATAAAGCAAACATTCCAACTAAATAGCTGTGATCTCAACTAAATTTCACCGAAACTCCCCAAGAATTGAACACTTCTTCGGGTATTTCTTGAGCGCCAAGCGCTTACGAAACTCCAACATCATCGTTATCCATGTTTGACTTCAATTTCTTGAAAATACACTCCATCCCCCGGCAACTACCACTCATCCTTGAGTGCTTATCACATTTCTCGTCGCTGTTTTCTTTTTCGATTTCGCAAAAATGTACACTCCGGCGTTTACATTTCGAAAGCCATTACTATGCATTTCCTCGATTCCATTTGACTTTCCCGACTGAGTTCGATTCCGCAAATGCGATCTCTCGCGTAACATCCCTCATCACTTATCGTCGCCCGCTTTCTCAGCAGACTTTGAACAAAATTGAATGTGATTTTCCCATGAATACCCAAACTTCAAACTTATTTAATCCTAATTTCACTCCTTGCCACACAGGCCACCAGAGCGCCACCATTCAATCGACTTCATCCGCCCTTCACCCTCCCTGGGGGAGTTTCAAGGGACATTTCCAGACTCTGGCAAAAGCAAAAAAAACGAACGCGCAACCCCAAAAGAAATTCGGGCCAAGGAACAAGAACAGAGAGCAGAAAAAGAAATGAACGCAATTTCAAATATTGCTGCTCCTCGCACACACACACACGAGCACCCATCAAATATTCAATATCGTTGAATGGAGGAGGATGGAGGGGTTGCGCCCTAAAAACATCTCGGGAAATGTCTCATATGAATGAACAATTTGTTCGACGGTGGGGGGGAAAAGGATATTCACTGTTTTGCCCGGCATTCGTTAATCGATGGGCAATGTTCGGTTGAAGTTTTGAATATCAATTGGGGTCGGTCGCGGAGTTGCCACACACACGCACGCACCGAGTGGGACATGAAATCGATTCTGAATACACGCGCAGGATTCACAGAACACAGGAAGGGGATACATGCCCCCACCCCACTGGTCAGGCATTGATTTTTATTGATCACCCCTCGGCGAGGTATGACGACAGAGTGGTGTCCAGTTTCTTCTCTCTCCCTCTCTGCCTCTCTCTGTCCTTGCCTGCTGCTGGATGAATATTCAAAGATGTTCCGTTGCAAATGATTGAGAGGGTGCGTGTGTCGGTGGGGGGTCATCATCTCACCTGGGGGAGTCAATTCATAGTTTTCCAGCTGCAGATTTACCCATTCACTTGCGAGTGTGTGTGTGTGTGTGTGCAGGAGGGAGGGAGATTGCTTCATCGATGAATTATCCTGCTCCCTTCAGTCGTCGTCGTCGTCGTCGTCGTCGTTGTTGTCGTTGTTGTTGTTGTTTACCGTTGAATCAAGCATAAAATTGTGTTAGTTGAAGCGTGGAAATAATTTATTTAACCCGGACGAACCTAACGTGTGGTGCAGAGCGGGCGCTCGCTTAATGTTCGGCAGACCGTCGAGCACTGAACACACTATCGAGTGTTGAATTATTAACAATTTACGTAAATGGATGTGGACGGAGGAGGACCGATAAAGAGATGGCTTCGAGGTGAAATTATGAATGGAATTCGGTTGAATTGGCCTGCAGTTGGTGAATGTAATTAATGACGGTGTGTGTCTGCTTCGGTGACGTACATAATCGATGGCTGAATGCAATAACTGGTCTGTACGTTGGATTAAGTTACGAAGAAACGACTGGATGACGCAGTTGGTTAAGTGCCTGCTCCTAGTTCGAGGGGTCCCAGGTTCGAGTCCCACTGAAAGCAAAGTTAATATGCTTTTTCAAATCTGGTCCAGTCACCATTTGCCGTTGGGATCAAATTAACGACACTAGCAGTGGAGCGGTCGATCAGTGGCAGTAGTCTGACTGTGGGTATCACAGTGGACCAACGGGGTCTAAGTTTGCTGGTGAATTCACTAGCAGCCCCTTAACCTAACCTAACCTAGCCTGAGATTAGATTTTTCGTGGCAATTTTGTTTAATGAGACTTTTTACGAGGATCTGAAGGATATGACCGCGAAGAGGGCAGAGTCTGACTTTAGAGTTCCAGAAAAATGTTTAGTGGACAGCACAAATCAAAGCAGCAATTTCATGCTGAAATTTCCCTTCTACATCCTGACCTCAAGTGGACTAGCCTTGTAGGAGGAGGACTGGATGAGGAGGAGGATCACAAGCAGGGGGAGTCTGGATGAAGGAGGCGACTGGATGTGATCACGGGGGTATAGTCTTATGTTTATTGAATTCACATTTCTCCTTCTTTCTGATGGCGCTACTGTCCGGGATGGACCAGGGCCTCAACCAGCAAGCCTCTCGAGTTGGCACGATCTTTAGCCTCCAGTAACTTACGCCAAGTTGGCTGAGGTCCATCTCCACTTGTGGGGACCATCGGTTTTGTGGGCGTCCTCTATTGCGTTGTCCAATTTCATGCAATGAAAATCCATTGACACCATTGCTTGTCCTTGTCTAAAAAATGGGAAAATGCGTTAGGATTCCTATGAATTTGCGAAAAGTGGTTAGCAGGAGAGCTCCGTTTCAAGGACCAAGCTATCGCGGATGCCAGAGCGCTTGGTCTGGATAACTAGAAGCAGCGTGCCCGGGACAGCAGGGTATGGAAGGCTGGCGTGTTTCAGGCAGAGACCCTTCACGGGTCGGGAGCCCGCTAAGTAAGTAAGTAAGTAGCAGGAGAGTCACGGTCAAAAGGAGTGCGAGAGACCAGAGACAGGTCTAGAACAAGACACAAAATCAAAGACGAAAAAGGGAAAACACCAAAACAAACAGCAAAGATCAGGATTGGGCCACTACAGAGTAGAAAATGCAGCTAAAGGGGTGCCTGAAAAAACAACCAGGAAGATCAGAGCAAAACAGTTGTGTCTAAAGAGTTTCTGTAGAAGGCGTTGAGATGTTGGAATTTTTTTTTGAGTTTTTGGCATTCGGTGGGAGGTATTTTTTTAGAAGGATTTTTTGAAACACTACTGGAGTCCTCAGACTCAAAACAAGTCCATTGTACTGTCAGGTAGCAACCTACCTGCTAAGGATAGGGCCACAGCTGACTAGCTGAGCCTGAAATGGAACCAAAGGAAGTGCCTGAATGATGCCACCGCCAGATCTTGGTTTAGATGAAAAGGCAAACGAACAGTCGGAGCTAAAGGGAAGTCAGGGTTAAACCTCGAGTCTGAGAGAAAGTTCAAGCCAGGCTCAGACCCAAAATCGGGACTAAAAAGGGGACCAGCGCCAGAATTCAGACTCGAAGCTCAGTTTCACAGTTTCATTTTCAGTTTCACAACCAGAGACCTCGTTGGACACAGAACTGAAGCGACAGACTCGAAAGTAGAGCGAGAGCAAGAAGGAAAATGAAAGGGAAAGCCACAGTCGACGTCAGAATTAGACCCAGAGTCAGAGTCGAGATTAGAGTAGGAAACAAAGTGGAAGCTAGAGGACAAGTTGATCCAGAGTCAAAATCAGGACCACAGTTCGAGCAGAAGCCGGAGTCAAAGCCGTAGCCAAAGCCAGAGTCTATGCTAGAGCCACAGAAAGGTCTAGAGCCAAACTAGAGTCTGAGGGAGAGATCAGGAACTAGACTTCCAGTCCCAGGTAGAGGAAGGTTTGATTTAGAATCAGAGGCAGAACCACAGTTCGAGCCGAAGCCGAAGTCCAAGCTAAAGCCACAGAAAGGTCGAAGGACGAAAAAACCTAATTCAAAGTCAAAGCTAGAGTCAAAACCAGAATCAAAGCCAGAGTCAAAGCCAGAGTCAATGTCAAGTCAAGCAACAGCTAATTTCAGAGACAGAGGCTCAGAAAGATCTAGAGCCAGATTTAAAGACAGACCTGGATCTAGAGAGAGAGCAGGAACTTGAGTCTTGAGCCAGAGTCAAGATAGACTTAGATCAGAAGGAAGATCAGAAAGTAAACTCCCAGTCCCAGGCAGAGGAAGGTTTGATTTAGAATCAGAGGCAGAACCACAGTTCGAGCCGAAGCCGTAGCCAAAGCCAGAATCCAAGCTAGAGCCACAGAAGGGTCTAGACCAAGAGCCAAACTAGAGTCTGAGGCAGGGGAAAGTCTGAACCAGAATCAGAAATACAACCAAGAAGATTATGAGAAATTTTTAAATTTCTTCTCATAATCAATCACATCAAACTTCAGCCTGCGCAACTTGGAAGGGAATTTCTCGAGAAACTGTCTTGTTTTTGGTACGAGAAATTGGTCCACACCTGCGTTGTGTTGATCAACTACTGAATTCTGCTTTATTCTTGAAAAATTCTGGTCAAGAAGTGTGTCGACGATGATTTTATGGAATTTCCGCTTAGAAATTCGTCAAATTGTCACGCCAGTCAAACCCTGTCATCACAACAACTCCAAAAATCCTAACATTCGGGGGAATGCAACCAGGAATGCACTGGGCCCTTGTCGCCGAGAGATGTTGGATTTTTTTTTGAATTTTTTGCAATCGGTGAGAGATGCTGGAGCGGCCAGTGTACTTGTGCTTTGGCTGATGTACATCCATGGCAAGGGGAGGCCTTGTAAGCCTGAATTTCGGTCGTAGGTCGCAAACGAGCAAGTTCGGCGATTATGTTCGTCATTTAGGGCTACCTTTACTTGGGTCCATACGCCGATCGGGTATCTCCTATCTATTAAGCCATTTGGTCCTTGCTACGCAGCGTTTTACTTGCCGACGTTGTTCAGCTCACCCAGGTTGTTGAAGAAGAAGGCCCCAAGGTTGTTTTTCCTGCGAGAGGTAAGAGCGCTACAGGTGCAGAGGAGATGTGTTATATTTTCCTCTTCTTCTTAGTCTCTGCAGCTTCTGCAAAAGTCATTGTGAAGGAGTCACAATCTTGAAGCATGTGTGCCAATGATAGTGTCCTGTGATGACGCCGATGAGAGTCCTTAGAGATTACAAATTCGTCGAATTGTCAACTTTTCCCATGCCTGTCAATCACTGTCATCAGAACAGCCCCAGAAATCCTTACATTCGAGAGAAGGCAACGAGGAATGCACTGGTCCCTTGTCGCAGCGTCCTCGTTCTTGGTCTGTTTCATGGAAATGGCCCACTTTTACACCATCGAAGCGCAAAATTCGATGATTTTCCTACAGTCTTCATCGCTGAGAGGTACTGTGTGTCAATTGGGACAAAAAATGTCACTCCGTGGTGCTGTGCCTCAACGTCTGCTCGTCAATTCAGACGGCTGTTGCCTCTGACCCCATTTCCGGTCGAATTCTGAGATTCCGGTGGGAAACATCCAAGAGATTATTGCAAATAAATTATCTGAAGTTGAACTGTTGATTCTGTGGTTCCCTTCATCCCCCCCTTTGCAAACGAAACCTTATCCCATCCAATTCCCAAGCTGGACACACACATATCTGCACTCATTTGTGTCCAGGTGCAAAACTGTCTAAATAGTTTGTGAGCAAACGCTTGTCAAAAGACCGATAAAATCGTCTGTTCCCATTGCAGCATTTCCATTTGCGGCTGATGTGGCTCTCCATGATGCAACCGCCCACTTTCGTTCTCTTAATTTATATCATTTCCCACCTCCCGCCTCTCTCTCTCTCACTCTTTTATGTCGTCCTTGACCAAAAGCCAACACAACAAGCATTAGCATCGATTAATGAAACAAACTGCAAACCAGGACCCAGGCTTGGAAAATCAATTTCCCCTCTCTGCGGTTGATTCGAACTCATTTTGGCCTAATCCATTGCGTGTGGGTTTTCATATCTCACTCCCCCTCCCGCCCCCGCTGTGGCTGTGTGTGCAGGTTGATTGGGGAGTATTAATTCAACCCGAGAGGATATTTGTTTGTTTTAAAAACAATTTCCCAGCCGAAGGGATTTAGCCTGCCACCGCTGATACATCCGTCGTGGTTTTTGGACCCGATTCGCTGTCCCTTCATTCACAACGACCAGTAATTAGTTTTGTTGCCCTCGATGAGAATGGGAGCGGAAAAAAATCATCCCTTTTCGCTTAAATAATCCGCAGATAGCGTCACGAAAAGGAGGCCAACTGATGGTATCTCGCCGTTCGTGGTCCCGGCTAAATGAGATTTTGATGATGAGACATGCACAAAGGACACAAGAGCCGACAATTCGTTTATGATTATTACTGTTTCACTGAATGGAGTCCATCCTCAAGAGGATAAGACTCCGAACAAAGGTCCAAGGACACTAGTTTCGGGTGAAATATGAATTTCTCAACCGCCCTCTCTGTGTGGAGGCCGAGGAGTGGGATGAGTGAGACTATCATTAGTTTGTTCGGTGCCTGGCCCCTGCTCGACTTGGCGCGGTTTGGAATTTATGCATAAAGTGCATGCGAAAGGGAGCTTCTGTGGGGCTTATTACCGCGGACGGACCACAGTTTGGCTGGGAGATTCATTTGAAAATGAGTTTTGCGAAGTTTTGCGGCTGACGGGGTTCTTGGTGTGGCGATGTTCGGCGAGGGAGGGGGATTTATTTTGAGAAAGGGGGCTTCATGGGAGACACAAAGGAAACCACGGAGGATGCCTCTTGATCAGAGCTAAACAGTTGTGTCTAATGAGTTTCTGTAGAAGGCGTTGAGATGTTGGAATTTTTTTTCGAGTTTTTGGCAATCGGTGGGTGGTTTTTTTTTTCGAAGGATTTTTTGAAACTCTGCTGGAGCACTCAGACTCAAAACTGGTCCATTGTACTGCCAGGTAGCAACCTACTCCAGTGCCGTTAATTTGATCCCAACGGCAAATGGTGACTGAACAGGATTCGATTTTCACTGGGATTCGAACCTGTGACCCCCCGAACTTGGGGCAGGCACTTATTCAACTGCGCCATCCAGTTGTCCCTTTGGTTCAGGATTTATTAGTTAACCCCCCTTTATTCGAACACGAAAAGAAGGGCTCGCTGTGGTAAAGCTGTCTTCGATAGCCATCTCCAAGCATATGCCAGTCTATGGATCATCTACCTCTTTGATGTCTTGAATATTTTCCCGACTATTTTCGTCCGATGATCTCAAGAAAGGTGGAGCTTCTTCTCTCTCTCGTTCCCCCAGTAGGAAATCACTTCAAATTCCTTCAACGTTCGTGCTTCGAACGTTCGAAGCCTTCTCATCAAAATTCCTTTCGAACCTCAAACTTATTTGGAATCTTCACTATTCCATGCTTACCCCAGACCCTTCGCCCCCAAATGAGCTTGAATTTATGTGATCCTAGGCTTTGTCTGCGTCGCTTAGCGCCTAGGCATCTCATAAATTGTCAAAATCCACTACAACGTGTTGCCAGGATCAGCATAAACAACCCAACCACAGGCCCTCCGTGTCCCGGATAAAAATCAATTCACTCGCAGAATGATTATGCCTCAACCCTTTGGAGCCCCTTCAGGTTATCCACCCCCACGGCAACTGTGTGTGTGTGCGAGTGGTTTCTGTCTGATTTAATGGAAGGATTTGCGGGACAATTGTTTTCTGTCATGAGACATTATTTCGGTTTCAATGAGGGATTTTCCACGTAAGACATCACTCCCGAGCACTGTCCTGTGTGTGTGGAGTAGGGTTAAATACCGCCAAGCGGATGAAAGAAGACCTACTCGGGGAATTTGTCAAAGTCAAAGTTTGCTCGGCGAGTTAAGCCACTTCCACTAGTTTCGAGTGTGGGATAGATGAAAGGGATCACACGGCGGAATTGGAGGCGTGGGAGGGGATGAATGGAATTTGATGAAATATCTCGTACAAATGTGAAGCGGTTGGGATGATGAGGACGAGAGACACGAAAGACGTCGTGTTACACAGTGAGCGCGCGCGTTAAGTGGAAAATAAGGACGAAAAGTTAAGAGTTCGCCATCAAGTGTGTGTGTTGCAAGGATATTTGATGATGATGATGAATTTAGGGAGAGCGAGTAATCCTATCCCCCATTCAGCCACACACTCGTTCACACGCTCTCCCACACAGACGTGCACACGGTCTCGGGGGAGAAGGCAGAAAGCACTTAAGGAAAAATGAGATGGGCAACAATGTACGCGCCTCGGTGTGGAGGGGGAGCGGGGGACGCGGTTTCTGTTTGCTGCTCCCGATTGCAAGAGGTTTTACGACTCGCACGGGGAACAGATAAGACATGAGAGTTCACTACGGGGGGGAGGGGGGGAGGGATGATAAAAGCAAGAGCATGACACATCCTAAACGTGTCTGCGACCCATTAAAGGATTTCAATGGATGTTCATCAGGTGCAACGTGGCTCATTGTTTGCTCCTGCTTCTTTGTAATCTGCGTTTGTTTGAGTTTGAAAGAGGTGAGTGGGCGTGGTGAGGGTGAAGGGCTGGATTGTGGTTAAGCGAAGGATTGTGTTTGCTTATTTTATGTCGCCAATAGCCTTGTTGGTCGTATAAACCGGCTGAAAGGTGGAAGAGGAGGAATGGGGTTCCATCACGCAGGAGTGGGAAAAGTTCAAGACGCTAGCTTCGAAGAGGAAACCTTGGGCCTGTGGGGATTGAATTTCTCTAAATTTCCCAAGTGCTACTACCTGCCGACATCGATCGTGATTCTCGAAGCATTAATTGTGCCCCAGCAGTCCAGCATTCAGAACAAGAGGCGTTGCAGGCAGTCCCTCAAGAGCTCACGAAAATTGACAGTTCTTCTTGACCCCAAGCACCAGGCCCGTGTTCCTCGGAGAAATGACCCACTTGCCTTAGAGCTAAGAGCCTAAAACGCGTCAAATGCCCACCGCTTGGAATATCTGATGCTGCTGCAGATGGTGCCCGGAAATGTCAGCAAAACTGAACTTGAGCTATTTCTGCTTCAAAGCATTTGCCTCAGTAACTTTCTTCTTCTTCTGGAGCTGGGGACATGGGCCTCAGTCAACATGCATCTCCAGCCGGCGCGATTCTTCGCTAGCTGTATCCAATTTCCAACCCCAAGTTGGTTGAAGTCCTCAACCTTGTGTCCACCACATTAGACGTTGACGTCGTGAATCTTGGGACCCTGAGTCCCTGAGGCTCTGAGACCCTGAGTCCTTAGAAACCCTGAAATTCTGAGACCCTTAGACCCTGAGACCTTGAAACTCTGAGATCCTGAGACTCTAAGAGCCTAAGACCCTGAAACTCTGAGGCCCGATACCCCGAAACTCTGAGACCCTGAGGCCCTGAGACCCTGAAACTCTGAGACCCTGAAAGTCTGAGACCCTGAGGCTCTAAAAGCCTAAGACCCTGAAACTCTGAGGCCCGAGTTCCTGAAACTCTGAGACCCTGAGGCCCTGAGACCCTGAAACTCTGAGACCCTGAGAGTCTAAGAGCCTAAGACCCTGAAACTCTGAGGACCCGAAACTCTGAGACCCTGAAACTCTGAGACCCTGAGACTCTAAGAGCCTAAGACCCTGAAACTCTGAGGCCCGAGACCCCGAAACTCTGAGACCCTGAGGCCCTGAGACCCTGAAACTCTGAGATCCTGAAAGTCTGACACCCTGAGGCTCTAAAAGCCTAAGACCCTGAAACTCTGAGGCCCGAGTTCCTGAAACTCTGAAACCCTGAGGCCCTGAGACCCTGAAACTCTGAGACCCTGAGAGTCTAAGAGCCTAAGACCCTGAAACTCTGAGGCCCGAGACCCCGAAACTCAGAGACCCCGAAACTCTGAGACCCTGAAACTCTGAGACCCTGAGACTCTAAGAGCCTAAGACCCTGAAACTCTGACGTCCGAGACCCCGAAACTCTGAGACCCTGAAACTCTGAAACCCTGAGACCTTGAAACTCTGAGACTCTGAGGCCCTGAAACTCTAAGACCCTGAGGCCTGAAACTCTGAGACTTCGAGACCCTGAGACTCTGAGAGTCTGAGACCCTAGACACTGAAACGATAAGACCCTGACACCCTTAAGCGCTGAGACCGTGAAACCTTAAGACCCTGAGACTCTGAAAGTCTGAGACTCCTAGACCCTGAAACGCTGAGACCTTGAGGCCTTAGAAACTCTGAAATTCTGAGACCCTGAGGCCCTTAGACCCTGAAACTCTGAAACCCTGAGACCTTGAAACTCTGAGACTCTGATGCCCTGAAACTCTAAGACCCTGAGGCCCTGAAACTCTGAAACCCCTAGACCCTGAGACCCTTAGACTGTTGCGTTGTCCCACAGACTCAGGGTCTATTGACTGAAAACGACGGCTCTTAAGTGAGGTGTGCTTTAAAGAACATCTACGGACTTCTGCCACGGAAATTAAAGTCGCTAATAGCCAATCCAAGCAGTGCCAGGGCTCCCTTACGCCCTCAACAGGAGGCAAGTCACACGAAGGCCGAAAGTGTGACTTGCAGACGCCACTAGAAGCCAACAAAGACCATGAGTATGGCTTGCAAATGCTCAATTTCACTGCTCAACTTCTGATCTCGGATTTCGTCAGAGTCTTCTTGTTTCTCCTGATCTCCCGTGAGGTTTTAGGTTTCCTTGTGCAACTTATCGTGTGCTAGCGAATGCAAGAGACACGACTTCAATCTTTACAGACTCCTTAGTATTTTCTAAGCTCCCTTGATGGCTCTGAAGCTCCTTGCGCAGTCCATCGCAGTGTCTTCTTCGCAAGAACAGGAAGCCAGACTTCAACTTCAGCCGACAAGTCCCCACTCATTCTCTGTTCAAAGCCCCACATGCCACAAGAAACATTTTTTTTTGCCACTCTCCATAAAAAATTCGCCTCGCTTCCGTTCGCAGAACTCGTGTCTCCACTTAAGACCGCCTGCTCCAGAATTATTTTCTATTAATTCCCGGCCACCACCTCGTCTTTATCTTCGGGCCATAACTCTCATTTACTGCCACCCTCCCCCCCACCCGCCCGGCACACACTGTAATCTTCTCGTTAACATTGCCCGTCGACCTTAAGGCCCCCGTCGTCGGCTTCTTCTCCTCGTTCCCTCCTAATTTGTGGTTCACTGGCAATTCGCAGGGGCATCAGCAGAGGCCGACCGACCGGGCGGCGGTGGTGGAAGCATGTAACACTTTTTATCGCCCGTTTTCAATCGCAAAATTAACTCACAAGTCGGCAGTAAATTTACGGCCGAAAGCTCAGTGTTACACTGCTCTCCGAAATGAAAACCAAAGCGATTAAGTCGTTTAATGTCGCGCTCCTAAATCTTGATCCGTTCGTCGTTCGCTGTGCTTCGCTTTGTTTTGTTTTGCTGCTCTCATCTCTTTAAACCAGATTAGCCTCCATCTCCATCTCCGCCTCGTGCCGCAGCCAATCTCAGCAGTCAGCCAGTGTCACATAAAAACGTCCTTAATGCCGAACGTTACCTGATCCGTTCGCCCTCGCATCTGCCACATCATTCCGGGGCGGGGGGACGGGGGAAAAGGAATTTAAGGCGATAGGCCGAGTTAGATAGACATGCGAGTACGTGGGATAAAAATGCACATAACCGCTGTTAATCCTGCGCCACTCATCCGCGGCGAGGCGGACGGGCGGACGGGCGGCCGACTAAGTATGTGGCCCATTAATATCCTTCGTCATTTTGTTGTCTCCTTTAATTGCCGCCATAAAAATCAATGAACGCTTCGCAATATGTGCTGCGGATGGAGATGGATAGATACACATCACTCAGCATGTTAGACACTCAACCGATGGGGTATTTATAGAGCGACACAGACATTCAGGCGGTCTACTTAAGTGATTATTTGGTACAAGGATGTGCGATGGGATCTGCGGATGTAGTTGTGTTTTCTGCGTTGACATCAGGCCATAGACAGTGTGGATGACAAGAGAGGTGGCAGGGCGTTGTTAAGAGTTGATCTTTGAGTCTTCCTGGGGAATGATGGATGCTTTACTCAACGAGTGCATGGGTTTTCCCGACGGTCTGCTTTACCTTCCTTGCGACAGATGTGTTCTTCGAACATCCTACGAGCTTCCTTAACGGCTCGCTGGGAAGGAGCGATACGGGCAACGCCAGCAGCTGGACAGGTTTACAGAATTGAATGCCTAGGTGGCAGCTTCCAGCGAATTATTGCCCGTATACGGTCTAGTTTGATGGAGGAAGGGCCAGCCACGGTCCTTGCTTTTCTTCGGAGGCTGCTTTTGAGTAAATAAATGGCTGGGCCTAGCCACGGTCGTGAGTTTGACCGGAATGAGTGCCTAGCCAAGGCCGTAAGTTTGACTGAAAGGAGGACCGGAAGAAGGGCCTAGTCACGGTCATAAGTTTGGCCGGAAGGAGGGCCTGGCCACGGTCATAAGTCTGACTGAAAAGGTGGCCTAGCCACGGTCGTTGCTCTGTTTCAAAGGCTGTTTTTGAGTAAAAGAGTGGCTTGGCTTAGGCCCGGTCGTTGGCTTGCTTCGAAGGCTGCTTGTGAGTAAAAGAGTGGCTTGGCTTCCGGTCGTAAGTTTGGCCGGAAGGAGTGCCTAGCCACGGTCCTAAGTTTGGTCGGAAGAGGTGCCTAGGCACGGTCGTAAGTTTGGCCGGAAGGAGGGCCTAGTCACGGTCGTAAGTTTGGCCGGAAGGAGGGCCTAGTCACGCTCGTAAGTTTGGCCGGAAGGAGGGCCTAGTCACGCTCGTAAGTTTGGCCGGAAGAAGGGCCTAGACACGGCCGTAAGTTTGGCCGGAAGGAGGGCCTAGTCACGGTCGTAAGTTTGGCCGGAAGAAGGGCCTAGACACGGTCGTAAGTTTGACTGAAAAGACGGCCTAGCCACGCTCGTTGCTCTGCTTCAAAGGCTGCTTGTGAGTAAAAGAGTGGCTTGGCTTAGCCACGGTCGTTCGTCTCGAAGGGCGTCTGGCCATGGTTTTGCTTCAAAGGCTGCTTGTCAGTAAAAGAATGATTTGAGCTGTCCGACTAAGATTTCTTCTTCTTTTAAGCCATTTCAGGGTGAATCTGGACCAAGCGTCTCCAACTAGAGCCACCCCCTTGTCAGCTGTCACGTCAATTTGGCTGCACATTCTCGTAACTTCTGCACACGAGCTTCAGTCGCTTTCTGTGGCATTGAATCTCCAGCTAAAGCCAGCCACAGCCACTCCGTTGCCAGCTGCCTGCAGTGCAATCTCACGCCCGGTTGGCCGCAGTCGCTCTCTGTTACATTGTTCCACTGAATCCAGACCTCAACAAACTCCTCCAGCTAGAGTCGCTTCTTGTGCAGCTGTCTGTTTTGCAAACTCGTGCAAATCTGGCTTCAGTTCCTCGCTTTCTGTTGCATAGATTCAGTAAATCTAGACCTCAACGAGATCGTCCTAGAGTTAATCCTTCACCAGCTGCCTGCTGGCTTCAGTTCCTTCAAACTTCTGTACACCAGCTTAGTCACAGTCGTCCCCCGCCGCATTGTACCACTGCCTCTGTAAAGTTTTCTTAAAGATTTCTTGAAAATTGCCAACAAACTGCCTGCCTTCTCCGCCTCCACCCAACTCCCTCGCCAGACCACAATCCTCCACCACAGCAGATGCCCACGTCAAACCGCCGTGATCGCTTGCAGGACGACCAGGAGTTCTCAAAACGCCATTAGTGAGCATTTAAACAGCAGCAAGGTGACCTCCTCCTCGCCCGTCAGCTTCAAATGTCTTTTGTCAAGCAAATCCTTGCAAATTATTCATTACAGCTCACAGGATCCGAGTCGAGAATGAATTTCTTTCACAAATTAGTCATAATTATTAGCGACCCCCCACAGCATCCCCCACCGTGTCGCTTGACAAACAAAAACGTCCCTCGACCATGACCCACAAAGTAAATGCCACAGTTTCTGTGACTTCGCAGCAGCCACCACCTCAGCACTGGAACGGGGTTACCTAAAAGTTTCTGCTAATTGCTGCCCATTAGCACACCAGGACAGTGTATCCTTAATGCTCCGAAGATTCACTTATCTTCCGCCGCAATGGCAAACAAATAAATCTCCATTATCCGGGACGATTTATTAAACACCCGCAGGAGAAAAGAAACCCAATTCGATGGAGCACCACCCCACCCCCACCTCACACTCGTCGACTATTTGAATTCGCAAAAAATAAGGACTTCCTCGGTTCGGTTTAATTGTATTCCTTGCGGGGGAGATAAATCCTGCGTTACAATCTAACGGCAGCCATGCGTAACGGACGAAGGAATACATGTATCCTCCCCGTAATTTGCCGTCTCGCACATTTGTCTGCGTTAGGGATTCATTATCCTTTCGTTCCTTGGCCCTGTGTGCACCCTCGACACACGCGTGGGGGCCAGCCGATGGCTGAAGGAGCACCGACGAAGGACAGTGTGGGGATAACTGCATTTTATCAATAAATTCACCTCCTGCCAACCGCAAATTATCTGCAGGATAATATTTTCCCATTTCTCTGGCCCGCCCCAACCTTCTCCTTTGACTCCCGTAACCGGCTCCGCCAATCGAACGAGGTGGCGGCAGGAAATGCAGTCGAAAAAAGAGGAAAAACCAAAATCGAGTCGAACTGGAGGCGAGGACAAGGACACCAAGACCCTGTGTGCACCCGGACAAGTTGGCCGTTAATGTAAACTTCCATTAACACGACGATTTGTGTTGGGGAATGTCAGTGACAGACCGTTATGGACTGGGCACTCGATGAAAGTTGTTTTTAACTCCCCCTCCCGCGCGCTTGAGTGTCCTCTGCATGTGTGTGTGTGGTGGGGGGATGGGGGGGGGGATAGAGGGAGAGAGGAGGGAGAAGCGGTGTGTCGCAGATGACCTGCCAAGCAATCGGCGTCGATGCCATAAACTAATTTTATCGTCAACCTTGTGTGCCTCGGAGGGAATTTCGTTGGACCCGCCCAGCGCCCAGCGCCCAGCGCCCAGCGCCCATCGCTCTGCTTTGTTCTTCTAGCCTGCAGATGGTACCTGTCTCTGCGTGGCCGGGGTTCTGTGTGCTGGGGGGAGGGGGGAATTCAAAATAAATTATCTCCCACTGCGACAGGACTGAAGCTATACGCTGCTGGGGATAAGGGACAAGTTTTATGCTTTTTTCTGCTTTATGGCTGAGGGAATAGACTGGCTAATGCTGAGAAATTGGATGTTTGTTGTGTCCTTTTTTGTATGCAGCCAGGCATCCCCCCCCCCCCCCCCCCCGAACGAGGAGGGCGGCGGGAGGTGGTGAAAAGTTTGTCGAGGAAAGTTTCCTTGAGGACGTAAGTAGATAAACTGTTGGCTTTGTTAGCGACACAACCGACGAGACGCCCGGCGTGAGTGAGTGTAGTGCGGGGGATGAATATTAAGGACATTAACGTGTTGTTCGACGTGTCATATAGCTCAACCGGGGGGACTACATGTCAGCCGCGGGATGAAATATGGCAGCAAAAGATCTCTCTGTGTGTTGAGGTTGATGGGGAGGGAGGGATTGGGTCGTGGGTTGAGATGGAGACGCACGCGGAGAGACTGTCAAGTGGGAGATTGGAAGCGGTAGGGGTTTGCGTTTTTTTTTTTCCCATTTGAAGTCGCCATTTTGAAGCAGAAATTCTCAAACTGGGAGCAGTCACGGCCCATTCGTTGCTTAGGAAGCTTGAAACACTTTCGAATCCATTGTTCTTCTCTAAACTCCTCTAAACGACTGGCGAAGGAATGATCTGAAAGTACCGTAGATTTGCTTGGAATTCCCTTAAGACTTGGACAGTTGGACTTGAGACATGGAAACAGGAACAAAGAGAAGTGAACGCAGTCCAAACGTCAATCTGTCTGTCAATCACGATAAACAGCATGGTTCCACACTAACCAAGCTCCAGCCTCCTGCTTCGAGACGAAAAATGCATGACGACTTGGTCTCGAAATCTGGAAGCAACATTTCCAACAAGCCAAGCTCCAGCCTCTTGCTTCTCGAAAACTGGAAGCAACATTTCCAACTGTGAGGCAGATCCTAAACGTGGCCAAATCTGTCGAATCGCTGAACGAACATCGCCGCGTGAACGGCAACACTTCAGTCAAGGCTACCCTTAAGTCCTCGTGTCCTGCCTCGAGAAGAAAAATGTCTTGACAACTAGTTGCAATATTTTCAACTCTGAGGCAAATCCTGAACATGATCCAAAAGACAACAATCTGTCGGCTTCGCTGAACGCGTGAACTGCACGACTGCCTTTGACTCCTCTCCCCTTGGTTCGAGAAAAAGAGGAAAACTGAATTGATTGCAAGAGGACTTGGTCTTGACCCGGTGTCCACGACCACCAAGTCTTTAAACCAGACCCTGAACCATTGGAAAGAAGAAGTCTAGTCAAGATTGAGCGAGGCGTCATTGACGCCTTTGCTGGCATTGAATCGGA
The DNA here is from genome assembly GCA_930367185.1 of Myathropa florea. Classification (NCBI taxonomy): domain Eukaryota; kingdom Metazoa; phylum Arthropoda; class Insecta; order Diptera; family Syrphidae; genus Myathropa; species Myathropa florea. The sequence goes on along the minus strand of OV884005.1, from coordinate 8,533,672 downwards.
GGCTGCTAAAATGGGCTTAGCGGTGAAAAGGGAAGAACTGTCTTCAAGACACACAACATCGGCGACTTGGCCACAACGATATACTTTCGACAGAGTCAGGGTCTTCATCTGCCTCGACTTCGCAGCAAACAGTACCGCGATTTGACGCAAAATAAATCTTGGCCATCGTCTCAATCTTTGGGCTCAAGAGGCATTTGAGTTGCAGAGCTCTCTCTCGAAACACCAAGCTGGCTTCATGCAAAACCTTAATCATCCCTGTCGTGCCCTGTGCCGCTGGCTCATCTGAAGAGCAGATGAAGAAGTTCTGAGTTCAGTCTTTGGTCCTGTCTGCGTTGATCGCGTTTGGGGAATAAGATTCAACCACGGGCTCTATGCACTGTGCAGCAACATGTTAGGCGTCTACAGATTCAACGCCTAAGACGACTAGGCCATATAGAGCGCATGACCAACACTGCTTCAGTCCGAAAAGTCTTCACCAAAGCGGTGGGACGACGCAATAGGGGACGACCACGAAACCGAGACAAGTTGAGAAGGACCTTAAGGTAGACCTAAACGACGAACATGCTTGCCGAACTTGCTCGTGCTCGTCGAACTTGCTCGTGCTCGCCGAACTTGCTCGTGCTCGCCGAACTTGCTCGTGCTCGTCGAACTTGCTCGTGCTCGTCGAACTTGCTCGTGCTCGTCGAACTTGCCCGTGCTCGCCGAACTTGCTCGTGCTCGCCGAACTTGCTCGTGGTCGCCGAACTTGCCCGTGGTCGCCGAACATGCTCGTGCTCGTGCCGAAGTTGCTCGTCCTCGCCGAAGTTGCTCGTCCTCGCCGAAGTTGCTCGTGCTCGCCGAACTTGCTCGTCCTCGCCGAAGTTGCTCGTGCTCGCCGAACTTGCCCGTGGTCGCCGAACTTGCTCGTGCTCGCCGAACTTGCTCTTGCTCGCCGAACTTGCTCTTGCTGGCCGAACTTGCTCGTGCGCACCGCATTTTCGTCGTGGTTGGTTGGCTGATTCGCGAACCGCTCGCTGTTGGCGAAAAATTTGTCGTTTTTGTCGTGTTCATTGGCTTTGATATTCACCATGTTCGCGAACAAACCTCATTTTTGCTGTGAACGTCGCCGAGTGCATATCGCGGATTAAGCACAATGTCAACAGTCAGCCACGATTTTATCGGAGAATTCACCACTTGCGCTTCCCTATCACACAAGTTGACAGTTTGAAGAAACAACACGAAATGAATGATCGCCAAATGTGATCGTCGGGATAACGCAAACGAGCAAGTTCGGCGGGCATGTTCGTCGTTTAGGGCTAGCTTTAGCCAACTTGACGTACGTAATTGGAGGCAACGCGCCAGCGGAAGAGGTGTGACGGTTGAGAAGTTGAGAAGGACCTTAGCCAACTTGACGTACGTAATTGGAGGCAACTGGCTAAAGATCGCGCCAGCTGAAGAGCCTTGACGGTTGAGGCCCAGGACTGCCATCAGAAGAAGAAGAAATCAAAGATCTAGTCACAAACGGCGATCAGTTGCGCCCGTTTGCTGTCGAAAGCAGAGACAACCTGTATTTGGTTTCAAAAGGAGGTCTCCTTTCTCCTCCAAAAAAGTTAGAGTGCTTGACATAAGGTGTTCCCAGCTTGTTTTGCCTCTTTAGACCTTCAGTGACAAGTCTTCAATTTTTCCCGTTCACTGTCCTTCCGATCTGAACTCTAAATCCTCAATGGACCCTTCGATGATGCCTTGAGATGTAGCTTAATTTTTTTTCGTCCTCAACCAATCTTGTGACAGCTGAAAGGAGATTCTCAGTGACTTCTGTCAAACTGAACCTCAATCATCAAGCTCATTGTCTCCTTTGCTTGAAGGAGACCGAATGAAGTCCACGAAGACTGCAGACTCGTCCAACAAACAAGATCTTTCTGCTCCTTAAACAAGGGCAACAGCTGGGAAGAACTTGTCGATGACTATTCTTGACATTTCATTGACCCCTTCGACTCAGGAATGACCACACAGATGGGTCAGTTTTCAGGGAACCTCAAAAAGAAACAAAGTTAGTCTTGCAATTGAAACAGAGAAAACCCACAAAGACCCCTTTGTCATCGTTCGACTTGCGCTGGAAACTGAGGATGACCACAAAGATGCCACAAAGTCCGCGAGGAATGTCGAACAGCAGCAAAGTTTGAATTGCAATTCAAGCAGAGGATTGAAAAAGATTGATCAGTCATCGGGGAGGATCAAATCGAACCAAAATGTCAGTCACAATAGGAGCAGACGCCTCCGCCCTCGAGGAACTTAAAAAATTAATGAAGACTTGCATTCGATAGCCACAGAGATGCGTCAGTTCTGGAGAAACCGGGGAAAAGAAGAAATGCCTGTCTTGCAGTTGAAACCGAAGATGGCCACAAAGATGCGCCTGCTCTCGTGAAAGTTCAAAAAGAAGAGGAAGAAGAAGAGGCCCCAAGGTTTGTCTTTTCTTGAAGGAACTTCAAAAAGAAACAAAGTCCGGCTAGCATTTGAAAAAGACAATCCTATGTGACGTCTTTCTTCTTCTTCTTCTTCTTCTTCTCTTCTTCTTCTTCTTCTTCTTCCTCTTCTTCTTCCTCTTCTTCTTCTTCTTCTTCTTCTTCTTCGTCGTCGTCTTGTTCTTCTTCTCCTCCTTGTTCTTCTTCTTCTTCCTCTTCTTCTTCCACTTCTTCTTCTTCTCTTCTTCCTCGTCGTCATCGTCTTCTTCGTCTTCGTCTTCTTCTTCTGCCTCTTCTTCTTCTTCTTCTTCTTCTTCGTCGTCGTCTTGTTCTTCTTCTCCTCCTTGTTCTTCTTCTCCTCCTTGTGCTTCTTCTTCTTCCTCTTCTTCTTCCTCTTCTTCTTCTTCTTCTTCTTCTTCTTCTTCTTCGTCGTCGTCTTGTTCTTCTTCTCCTCCTTGTTCTTCTTCTCCTTGTGCTTCTTCTTCTTCTTCTTCTTCTTCTTCTTCTTCTTCTTCTTCTTCTCTTCTTCGTCGTCGTCTTCTTCTTCTTCTTCTTCTTCTTCTCTTCTTCGTCGTCGTCTTCTTCTTCTTCTTCTTCTTCTTCTCTTCTTCCTCGTCGTCATCGTCTTCTTCGTCTTCGTCTTCTTCTTCTTCCTCTTCTTCTTCTTCTTCTTCTCTTTTTCGTCGTCGTCGTCGTCTTCTTCTTGTTCTTTTTCGTCTTCATCTTCTTCTTCTTCGTCTTCTCTTTCCTCTTCTTCTTCTATTCTTCCTCTGATGGCGCCGCTCTCCGGAATGGATCTGAGGCCACATCCTTCACTTGACCCAGTTCCCCTTCAGCCTAGAGGACGTGACTGTGTCAGAAGGGAGAATAAACATGTTTTTTTCTCGTGAACAAGGCTCGTCTCAAAACATCTGAAGCCCCCTCACACAAAACAGAGAAAGACTTCTGTTTGTGGGAAATGGAGTGCACCTAAACCTCTTCGTTCCCAAAAAACCACTCGTAATTACCTTCGTAAGCCCACTCAGCTCTCACACGTCGACTCTGTTGACAAGACTCCCCACTGTGCCCAGATGCAGATGCCATTGACTCCACACAGACTCCTCCATTTCGGAAAATGAGACCCATCCGAGTAACTTCCATCACACATCACCCACTCGCATGAATTCCTCAAAAGAAACCCCCACCCTCTACCCCCAGTGCATCTCATGCGCCTGCATTCTCGGCAAAGAACGACACCAGCCAGTATTTATTCGCAGCCATCAGGGGTTGGCCCCAAAAACTTGACTAGCTCAGGTGTGAAAATCCCTCTCTATGGCCAAGGAGAATTTTTTAAATTGCTTCGCACAGTCAGCCAGTCCACCTGGAGTCCTCGCTCACACGTCCTCCTCTCCTCTCAGTGATAAGTTAATACGAGATTGATTAAAGCACTGATGATGCTGCTGCCGATGGGTGGCAGGAGCTCCTGATGTGCGGGCTGAATAAATGCACGTAATTTACACATCCTTGTGAGACACACACAGAGGAAAAAAAACGAGGGTTGTGTGCGATGACTGCTGAGCAGGTAAATCCATTAAACGGAGTAAATTATTCATGCAAGGAAACTAGAGTTCATCCTCTTTTCTACACCATCATCGTGCGAGTAGTTGTCATCCCTCCTCCCTCCTCCCCCGGCCACAGCAGTCTTGGTCGTCTTGGTCTTGGTTGCGACAGGAGGGGAGAATGAATTCCTGCATTTCAAGATTTTCTTAGCAATTTCCCTCTGCCGGGTTGGTGGTGGGATATTTTTGTTGATGGAAGGTGTGTGGATGGTTACTGCCTAGTGCTTCTGGTTGGTTGCGCATTTTGAATAAGGACTCGAGGATTGAGGATCCAGTGAGGTTCCCAGTGTGGAACCTTAAGTAAGTGGTCAATGGGGTTGGGGTGAGATGTGGCGGATGGGATGGATGGGCAATAGTGCCTTTGACTTTTGATAGAGTTTATTGAAGAAAATCCCAAAGAGAAGGTGGTTGGGGAGGAGGAGGAGTGGAAACGAAACATGATCTCGGTGTCTTATGAGGTGGTTGGTAAGTTTAAGGGAATTAGCTCGATTTAATTAATGACAGACCTCGGTGACTTGGAATGAAAAGGCTCAAACGACAGTGGATTTCAGAGTCACGACGTGGACTTTGGACCCCAGATGAAGTCGAGACTAAGGAACTCTCGTCGTGGAGAAGACACCTTTCTGAATATTATCCAGAGTCAAGGCGGAATCACATCTATTTCTAGTCCACTTCGCTGCCAAAACAGGGGTTCCACGACGATCTAGACGTTTCTACGCACATGACATCCGCTCAACTGTCAAATGTGACAGTTCCACCTCCGTATTTCTATTTCCCATGCGAACGGGAACTGCAAAGCCATGTCACACTATCATTGAGCTCCAGATAAACTCCAGATTAGAGAGCTGTCGTAGCAGACAAGACAACTGTCAGAATTCTGTCAAGTGTTAGGAGCTGTCGTCGCAAAAAAAAAAAACTGTCAGGATTCCTTCAAGTGTCAAGAAGGAATCGACTTCTTTTCGTACTCAATTTCAACTGCCAGCATTGAGAACACAACTTTCTGAATTCTGTCCAGAGACAAGACGGAATCACATCAATTCCTACTCAACTTTGATGCCAAAACAGGCTGTATGACGAACTACATCTTTCTACTTACATGACATCCGTTCAACTGTCAAATGTGACAGTTTCACGTCCGTATTTCCATTTCCTACGTACTTGCGTGAAGGCGCAAGCTGCAGTCACACCTTGATCGTTAAGCGCTAGTTGAAGTCGAGACTAGGAGCTGTCATCGAGCTGTCAGAATTCTGTCAAGTGTCAAAAAGGAATCGGCTTCTTTTCCTAGTCAACTCCTATTCAACTCCTATTTAGAATTCTGTCAAGAAGTCAAATAGGAATCCGACCTCTTTTCGGTCGATGCAAAAAACAGACTGCTTGACGAACACAGCCCCACTGCCGTATTTCCCTTTCCCACGTACTTCCGTGACTTGAAATGTGCAGTTGCTCGCAGATCCACGCCTTGATCATTGAGTCTCAGATGAAGTCGAGACTAGAGAGCTGTCTTCGCAGAGAAGACAACTGTCAAGTGTCAAGCAGGAATCGGTTTCTTTTCCTACTCAACTTTCAGAATTCTGTCAAGTGTCAAGTAGGAATCCCCCCCCCCCCCCCACATTCTTCGGAATCCGACCTCTATTCCTTCGACGCAAAAAACAGACTGCTTGACGAACACAGCCCCACTCCCATATTTCTATTTCCCATGTCCAGTACTTCCGTGAGTTGCGACAGTCGAGTGTAGAGCCACAACTTGGTCATTGAAGAAATCGAGGCTAAGAAGCAAATAAGACAACTGTCAGAATTCTGTCAAGTGCCGGGAGATGTCATCGCAGAGAAGACAACTGTCAAATTTCTGCCAAGTGTCAAGCAGGAATCGGCATCTCTTCCTACTCAACTTTAGCTGTGGTCACAAAGAAGACAACTTTTAGAATTCTGTCAAGAAGGCAAATAGGAATCCGACCTCTATTCGTTTGATGCAAGCAACAAGCTGCATGACGAACACAGTCCCACTCCAGTATTTCTATTTCCGATTTTCATGAGCTGCGATAGTCGAATGTAGAGGCACAACTTGGTCATTGAACCCCACAACAAATCGAGTCTAAGGAGCTGTCATCGCAAAGACGTCAACTGTCAGAATTCTGTCAAGTGTCAGCAGCTGTCATTGCAGAGAAGACAACTGTCAGAATTCTGTCAAGTGTCAAGTAGAAATCGCCCTCCATTCCAAGGGAACTTCGTTGCCAAAGAATTTCCATGACGAACTAGACGTTTCTATGCACATGTCATCGGCTCAGCTGTCAAATGTGACAGTCCCACTCTCGTATTTCTATTTCCGAAAAGAACAAACAAATGCTGCTACTTTTAGAAGACCAGTGGCACGTGTTCGGAAACAAAAATAAATCCAAATTCACTCTCGTCCACTACGTCATGTATTCACATTAATTAAAGGGACACCTCTCACAAGTGAGTATCGATTTTCCTTCGCCATCGATGACGTTCGTACAAAGCAAAAGAGCCCCCGACCAGTCAACGAACACATTTCGTTTGTCCCGTGCGCTGTGAATTCATTTTAAACCGAGTGGACTTTGACATCAATTTCTAAATAAGCTGATGGGCCCCTTGATCCACCTACCGAACGTGCCCCTGTCTGTCAGGCAAACGTCAGCTGTCAAAAAATAATTGATTGACACAAAGCGATCAAATAAACACACAGTCACACACAACCAGTGTCACGTTGACAAGCGGCTCAATTGAAAACCATGACTTTTTCTTTACCGTTAAGCTCACATTCACATTCCCTCTCTCTCTCTTTCTTTTGGGAGTGAAATTGATTTTTTTGAAGACGTACTGGTAGTCTGCAGAAACTTAAATAAGAATTAAGGAGAGCAGGCGGAGAGTGTAGCGTGTAGAAGAAGAAGAAGACGCAGAGCGCACAAATATTGATCCTTTTTCGCTGAAATCGTCAAGAATTCCCTTTGACTGCCACCGCGCGTACAGCGGCTCAATCGACAAACACCTAATTGGAAGCACTGGCGGGAGGGAGAGTCAGTCGCCCGCCGAGTTATGATTGGAATTTGGAGTGTGTGTGAAGCCGGAGGAGCTGCGAATTCAAAAGGATGTGTGTTTCTTGCTCCTGACGACGACAGAAGAGAGTTAACCGTTCTGAATAATTAAAGGGTCGGTGTATCCTTTGGAAGGATGTACGCCCCCGGGAATGAAAGCAGAGAGAGAGAGAGAGAGACACACAATTCCGAAGACGAAATGTCGGCTGTGAGCATGATGCGTGCTGCGAGGGAAGGATGTGTTCTCTTGGTTTTGGGGATGAGTTGTGTAACATTTAAATGACACGCCAGCGAGGAGAGTGACGCAGCAGATGAGATGAGATGTTGATTGCCTCAAAGTGTCTCGTTCTTTGGTGAGTTGTTGTTCCCGATCCGGATTGGTTTTTGGTGTGGGGAGGGCCTACTTAATGATGAACAGCAACACACTCAACGCATGAGAGTTGGGAATTCTGATGAATTTGGTGACGAGGATGAGTTTTTTTTAAGGATTCTGCGGAAGTGTGGGGAGGAGGTCTGTCGTGAGAGAGTGTGGAGGGTGATTTGTTGGTCAATGATGCAAATTTGTGTAGTCAACTAACTGAACTGAAGTTTGTTCTTCACTTCCACTGAATTGAACTGAAGAACAAACTTCAGTTCAGTGGCGTTTGTGAAGTTTGTTCTTCTGTTCAGTTCCAGCGTTCGTTGACTCACACAAAGGAAACGTACTCAAAGGAAACAGATCTAAGTAACATATGGGAATAACTGGAAATTAAGGCTCATTTGGCGTCAAAAAAACACCGAAATTCTCTAAAAATCACACCCTTTACGATCCAATTACCTCGGCAAATGTGCTGCACAATCGATTCGCCTTAATTGAACCAAAATCTATCGCATCTGCTGACAAAAAAACCACCATGTCCTCAAAAACCAAGTCCCCTTGTGAATTTCGAGCATTCATCTCCACTTAATCGCTACAGAAACAGTCCCCAACCATTCCCTTAAAAAAACACCGACCCAAAACCCCCTCCCTCATCCACCACCACACGGCAAACCCATTCAACATCTGTTTGCCCTCAATCCAGCGCAAATATCAACCAATTTATCTCAAAAATAAGCATCCTGTCAAACATGCCACAAAATTTGAATGCAAAAATCGTAAATCCCCCACAGCACCCCAGCACACAAAAAAGTCATCCTCGATTCGGATGCAAAATAACGGTCGCTCTGGTCGGTAGAATAAACATTTAAATGCAATTCAACAGGGCGAAGGTGAACCCTCCTGTGAACTCGATTATGTTCAACAATCTGTCAAAAGTTGTTCCCTTCAAACTCCCTCTCACCGGTGGAGAGGGGGCAGAGTCAGGGTTTTTCCGATGAAAAAAGTAACGCCATATGTATCCATCAGTTTCACTTACGCCGAACAAATAAATACCAAAGTCCCCACTCCACTCCGACAGCCACAGCGGCAGCACCAGCAGATGATGCATGCTCCTCTGCTGCACCACCGCACCAATGCATTCCACGACCACGACTTGTTGCGCCCGAAAAAGTTACTCCCGAGAGAGGAAAGAGAGAACTGCAATTCTCGTACATATTTTTTTTTTAATTTCGCAAAAATATTTCCCCGACTTATGCTCGTTAATTCCATTTGCGAGGGTAAAAGGCTTCTGTCGAACTTCCAGGGCATCGGGTGCGGGGCGCGACGGTGCGAAGCGGCAAAGGGTTGGAATGCGAGTTGAAATTTTGTTTTATGACTTGTGGCATCGGGAATTGAGTGAAGTTTTTGGATGATAGCCTTTGATGGAGGGTTAAGTGGATAAAGGTGAACGGATGGCAATGGAATTCCTCAGCCAGCTGCGCTATCATTTGCTCGAGAACAAACGGGGAAAACTCTTTTCTCTTTTCATTGTCTGTCGGCGTTTGTTTTTTTTTTTACAGGAGTTGGGAATTGTTTCGTTGAGGAGTTTGGCTTCTCGTGGGGAATCCAGGGAATCGAGGGATCCTTGCGAAGGGAGGAGCGGCATTGTTTTATGTCACGCATGGGAATGGTATCATTTGCTTTCTCTTTGACCGATGGAGGATCTTTAGGCAGTTCTGGAAGTTGCGAGGAAGGAGAGAAATTCTTGGAAGGACACAAAAAGTGACTGAGGGACTCAACAATGGTCCAGTTCCCTTGAAAGAACACAAAAAGTGCCTCAGTTACTGCCAACTATGTGGACCAACGGTCCATTTCCCTTTTTTTTCGGAGGTTTTTGAGACACTGGAGTGGAGCACTTAGACTAGAAAACTGGTCCATTGTACTGCCAGGTAGCAACCTACTCGAGTGCCGTTAATTTGATCCCAACGGCAAATGGTGACTGGACCAGATTCGATTTCACTGGGATTCGAACGTGGGACCACTCTAACTTGGGGCAAGCGCTTAACCAACTGCGCCATCCAGTGCGTTTCCATTTCCCTTGGAAGGACATAAAAATAAACTGAGCAGGTGCCAACTAAGTGGTCCAATTTTGTTTAATAACATTCTCGAGAAGATCGTGCGTATCCCAAACGTCAACCCCAGAGGCACGATCTTCCACAAATCGTGGACTGGATGGCGCTGGTGGTTGGAACTTTCCTGCCCTAAGTTAGAGGGGTCCCAGGTTCGAATCCCAGTGAAAGCAAAGTTAATACGCTTCTATCCGGTTTTTCAAAATCTGGTCCAATCGGCAAATGGTGCCGTTGGGATCAAATGAACGGCACGATCGCTGGAGTGGTCGATCAGTGGCAGTAGTCTGACTGTGGGTACCAACATGATCAAAGTGTGCTGGCAGCCTCTTAACCTAACCTAACCTAACCTAGCCTCCTTCTGATAGTTGCAAAATTTCGGTTTTCGAACAATTGATGGGGGTTTCTTTCCGTAAAATTTATGACGTGGAACTTATAATCCTCAGACTTCCTTTCCTAGACGACTTTAACAAAGATAGGTACAAGATCAACCTGGTCAGAGCTTAACACTGGTAAAACAAAGAAGCTCCTGACGTTGGAACGAAATTTGAACCGCGTGCTGGTCGGAGCAATCACAGGACACTGCCCCATTGGAACAATGCTTCGAAAATGAAATGCGGAGTCCGACGATCTCTGCAGGAGCTGCGGTGATGAGTAAGAGACCGAAACGATCCAACATCTGCTGTCCAGCTCTTCAGAACCGGCGCATAGCTTCCCTGGCCCAAAGATTCTTCATAGAGACTGCGGACTTAGCGAACGCAGCCCAAATAGATTCGGGAGTATATAGGTGGATTGAACGAATGCTTAGAACGCGCATAATCAACTCTACTCTAGGAGACGCAAAGGGCAGAATGAGAGTTAAGCGGGGTACACTCCAAGTCGGAGTCCTATCGCCACTCTTGTGGTTTTTAGTAGTGGATGAGATGGTCAAAATATTAGAAAGCAATGGCTTCAACGTGGTGGCCTATGCCGACGATGTCGCTGTTCTGCTATCCGGAAAATACCTTCCTGTAGTGAGCGCCGTGGCGTAGTGGATAGGTGCGTCGACTCCTACGCTCGAGGTCGTCGGTTCGAATCTCGAAAAAAAAACATCAAACATTTTTTTCACGGCTCCACCTCTTTCGAGTCACTGACAATGCTCAAAGAGTATAACTGTCTAGAAAAAAGCTTCTCAATCTCGCCGTTCGGAGTCGGCATCAAACTGTAGGTCCCCTCCACTCGTGAGAGAACAATAGCACGCACAACATGAGTGGTTGCTGAGAAGCTAGGCCCAGGTCCACCTCGGACTGTAGCGCCGCCATTATTATTATTATTATTATTATAGTGACCGAACGACTCAATTACGTGCTTCTTCTAGTGAGTAATTGGGTCAAAGGTAGGGGTTTGGATGTCAATCCAGCCAAAACCGAATTAGTGCTTTTCACAAGGAAAAGATCGATGCCAGGTTACAATTACCCGCATATGAATGGAGTTGACTGAATACCTAAGGAAACTGCAAAATGTCTCGGCATAATACTGGACTCCAAATTAAATTGGAAAGAAAACATAGCCAATCGAATCAAGAAGGCATGCAGGCATGCAGGCGAGCTTTCGGGAAGACTTCGGGTTTTAAGCCTAAAGTGGTATATTAGATATACACTAATAAGACCCGTCTTAACCTATGGTTCAATTGTCTGGTGGAAAGCACTGGAAAAGGAATACCACCTTGGAAATATGACAAGGATTCAAAGGGCAGGCTGTCTGGCGCTGACAGGATCGATGAGATTAACACCAACAGCAGCTGTGGAAACTAGATTCAAATCTTCGTCCGCTTCATATCCACTGCAGCACCTTGGCAGCTAAGACTGCAATAAGACTAAGGGAATCTGGCCTACGGATAGCCAAGCCCTATGGTCATGCCTCAATTCTGGACAAATGGAATATATCGAGACTTCGCACGGTAACGGACTGTGAGCGGAGAATTTCTCTATCAGAATTCCCAGCAGGGAAGAATGGGATATGGGAAAAGTCTCTGCCGAAAATAAACTTGCCATCTATGCCGATGGATTCAAGATGGATGTTGGTACTGGTGCTGGGGTCTACTGCTAGTCTCGAAATACAAATTGGTCCTTCAGACTTGAGGATAGTTGCAGTGTTTTTCCGGCGGAAGTTGCTGCAATAAAACAAGCTGCGGGCAATATTGTTGAGGAAAATATTTCAGGACAAGCAATCAGTATCTATGTTGATAGTCAAGCAGCCATTAATGCGTTACAGTCGACATGGATAAGATCCAAGCTCGTAAAAGTGTGCATAAAAAGAGTATTTCAGAAGCCAACAAGGCGACCCTCTGTTGGGCGCCCGGCCACATGGGAATTTCCGGTAATGAAAAGGTGGATGAGCTGGCCAGGGTTGAGTCACATCTAAGCTCTTCGCGGGCTCTACCTGAGGCTAGCACACCGCTTAGCATCTTGCACAGTGAAATAGACATTGAGTCTAACGAGGCAGCTAATAAACGGTGGTGTCGATTAGACACATGCGCTACAGCTAAATCATTATGGCCAGTCTACGACAAGAGGAGATCTACCGATCTCATTAAACTAAGTCGAAGGGATACACGACTGGATGGCGCAGTTGGTTAAGTGCCTGCCCCAAGTTCGAGGGGTCCCAAGTTCGAATCCCAGTGAAATCGAATCTGTCACCCAGTCAACATTTGCCGTTGGGATCAAATTAACGGCACTGGAGTAGGTTGCTGCCTGGCAGTACAATGGACCAGTTTTGAGAGTGAGTGCTCCAGTAGTGTTTCAAAATCCTCGAAGGGATATACGAACAGCCGTTGGAGACGTGACAGGGCACTGCGCGATAGGAAATCACGTAGCACGGCTGGGAATACCCCATAACGACTTTTATAGAAGCTGTAGAGACGAAGAAGAAATAGAATCCATTCGTCACCTTCTGTGTGATTGTCCTGCACCAGCCGTTAGGAGGAGGGAAACCCTAGGAAGTTTCTTCTTTTCCGAGCTGGATGATCTAAGGAAAATAGAGCTAAGCAAACTTCTGAGATGCATATCTATATCTGGGTGGTTTTAACTTAGCTGTTGATACATCGAAGTTTTTAGGTTTTCCACGGTTTTAAACTTTTTTGGCACAATGGACACATAGTGGTCTAAGTGAGCCGTGACATGTTCTTCATGTCAGCAAGGGCACCCATCTACCTAACCTAACCTAGCTAACGCAGACAGACAGGAGATTTCTAAAGAGCTCGGGGTGATTTCATCCATCACGTGGCAGGAGAGGTTTAAAAACTTTGGGACTTAGGGCCTCTAAGTGGAGGTCATGTCTCTATCATCACACTTCAACCTAACCTAACCCAACAAAAGCCAGTTGGTCACATTTCTGTCTCCGAAATTCAACCCAATGGCTCAAGTTTCCCCTAGGAATTAAACTCAAAAAAGGAACTCCACGAAAGGCCTCAGTAATGGAACGCTTCACGCCATGAAAGCCCGTAGAAGACATTATTGAGATCTTCGTTGCCCCATAAGTTTTTTTGTTCTGAAAGTTTCGATGCCATTTTCATCTCAGTCCACTTAACTGCCTCACAACTCCCTCCGCCCTCTGGAAACAGTGGAATCTACCGCCACATTGTAGGCGCCTGGTCTGCATTCAGATCCTCTCAAGAAGAGTGTAAAAAAAACAACCACCACATGACTTAGGAGTAGGACACATGTAGGAGCGATAAAAGCACATCCCTCACAAGAACACGAACAAGTCTCTACTTGTGTCTCCAACAATCCTATCGAAGGTTATCACTCGCGCTTATCCCTCAGCGATAAAAGGGATCCTTTCGCTCCATCAGCTCGCTTCATTTTTTTTCCCTCGCATGTCCCTGTTCACATCTTGATTTATCGCAGAACATCCTCCAATTGCTCGTGTAATATGAAAATATTATCGCGCTTCATTATTATGATCCTTGTGCCACTTCGGCATCTCCCGTCCGCACCGCACACACACACGCTGCAGTGACGCTTCAACGAGTTGATGTCGGATATTTGCATTTTATTCGTTCATTCTGGCGTTGCAAATGTTGAATTGCTGCCATTTCTCCAAGCAGCCACTGGTGGCGTTCAGCGCCACGCTCTGGCACGGATCTCGCACCCGTGTCCTTCTGCTGGATGTCTTGCAATTATGCAAATTCCTTGTGTTTGTCTGACGCCGCGATTGTTTTTGTTTTGCATAGAGACTTGTCTTTCGTCATGTTGCACCAAGAACTCTGTGACAGGAGTCGCTTAATGGGTTTGTTGCTCCTCCAGCTGGACACAGAGCGCACACACACATTTCCGGTTGATGCGAGGACCCGTGCGGAAGGACAGTGGCGCTTAAACGCCCGCACGTTGTTGTCAATCTCTCAGCCATTGTATCTGGATGTAATTAAAGTTTATTTTACGATCCACTGGATAGTGGGTCGGATCGATGTTTTGTGTGAAGTCGAGGTGGCGACAGCGGTGGGTCAGTGGTTCTTCGGAGGCGTCGTTAAAATTCATTTGATGGGTGTGCCCAGTCGGGCGGTCGATGTAATTATTTTGTGCTCTGGAATTTCCCCTCGAAGGACCTTGAAAGTGGTCGATGGTTGGTGTGAAGTTGTTAAGACGTTCGTTTCCGAACGAAGTGCCATGGACAGCGCCATGCGACATTTTGGCCATTTCGATGTGATGAGTGGACTCGTGGGGATTTCTAATGAATTTTCTTTGACCCAGTTTCAAAAGACACCCACACAGTCGCACGTACACACGAAAGTTTCAACGGGGCTTTGAGGTTTGGAAACTGTGCTGTGGACACAAATTAAGGAGCTGACTCATGGCGATGGACCCCGGGGGAATGTTGACACGTGCTGGTTAAAGTCCGAGCTAATCTCGACTTCACTGGAATTCGCTGAGAAGCCTGCTCAGCCAAAGCTTTCTGAAGAAGGACCCTCCCGTGGTAGGAAATTCTTCCAGAGAAGACACGGTTGCTTGACAACTCCCCCACTCGGCTCATCCAACAGGTAGCGGTCATTTCATTCCACGCCAAGCATTCCCACACACTCGCAACTCCTTAAGTCGCCCGCCGGCCCACCGGCCCACCGGTCCACCGAGCACCCGTTTGTTTGCGGAATCTATTCAGCTGCCGGAAAATCCCCTGTAAATACTTTCTTCTTCAAACAATTGCCATTCCCCAGGCAGCACGGAAGGGGGAAAAGGTGGTATTTTTAGCTTATTACACGAACATTGAAAGCAAACATTCATCCCTGGCCCCGGGGTCTGGTCGCTCCTTCACCCCCGGTGGCACCCGCATCGCCCGCAAAAAGCTAGACAATACCATTGTCTGCTCCCCCGTGAGAAAAACAATTCTCTCCTAATAAAACGGACGATGGGAGAGAGAGAGAGAGGGAATCTCGCTCTCCCTATTCCGAACATCCTTTCACGTCTTTAATATCGAAAATGGAACAAGAACAATTGTGTATCCAGTAGTTTCGCAGAAGCTGCCGCCCGTCGGCAGCCCAGGCCCACCTCATCCTCCTCAACCGCCACCAAAGCATCCATCCTTTGTCTAGAACGCCTAGGGGCAGTGTTTTTCTTTTCGGTGTTCTGAATGCTCCTTTACCGGTCGAGCACTGTGTGTTGGCATACCTGTTAAGGGCGGCATCACAAAGACCGATGCGAACGGGGGAGAAGCGGAAGAATCAACATCAAAAGTTGCTGCGCTGCTGAGGTCCTTTCTGGGAAAAGAAATATTTTTAATTAGAATCTTTTTTTTTCCTCTCTCGCCCTCTCTGTAGTCCTTTCTTGCTTGTCTCTCAGTTGTGTCTTCATTTTTCTTTTTTTTTTGGTTCTGCGTCAGTGGTTTTGTTTGAGGCGAGGAAGAGGACGTCCAGTCGGGAGGTGGATGAGGATTGAGTTCCTGAGGTGAGTTGCCGGTGAATCCTGGGCTCTGGTTCTGAATTTCCATAAATATTTAGCTTTTCATTTCTGTGGACCATGCGGTGGTGGTCGGCCTGTTGAATGGGCATCACCCGGGGGAGGGAATCGAGTTCTCCGATGAGGTGAAAGGAGGCGGCAGATTCGTATCATAACAAAAACTGGTTTCTCCACAGCATCAGCGGTTCATTGAGAGCAGAAACTAATTAAAGGGATCTCCTAGGGCAAGGAATTTGAAGCAGGAGTTGGAAAAGGGTTTGATTGCAAGAAGCTGGCGATGAAATTGTTCGTAGTTTAGCTGGGGAATTGATTTTAAATCGAGGCTGTGAAGAGTTGTGGAGCTATCTGAGATTTGGAGTAACTTTGAAGATTGGGACTGAGGTGGAATTGGACAGAAATCGGTACAAAAACTGTCACAGGGGCTCAAACCTCTTTTTTGCCTCGAACATCAGTTCCGCTCTCAAACCTTAATTCTGACTGAAAACCCCAGTTTTGGCTTTTGGCTTTAATCCTCATTTCTGGCCTCAACCTCTTTTCTGACCTCAGCCTCATTTCTGTCCTCAAACCTCAGCTTCGTTTCTGGCCTCAAACTTCATTTCTGGTCTCAAATCTCATTTCTGGCCTCAGCCTCGTTTCTGGCCTCAGCCTCGTTTCTGGCCTCAGCCTCGTTTCTGGCATCAGCCTAGTTTCTGGCCTCAGCCTCGTTTCTGGCATCAGCCTAGTTTCTGGCCACAGCCTCGTTTCTGGCCTCAGCCTCGTTTCTGGCCTCACCCTCATTTCTGGCCTCAAACCTCATTTCTGGCCTCAAACCTCATTTCTGGCCACAGCCTCGTTTCTGGCCTCAGCCTCATTTCTGGCCTCAGCCTGGTTTCTGGCCTCAGCCTCGTTTCTGGCCTCAGCCTCGTTTCTGGCCTCAGCTTCGTTTCTGGCTTCAGCCTCGTTTCTGGCCTCAGCCTCGTTTCTGGCCTCAGCCTCGTTTCTGGCCTAAGCCTCGTTTCTGGCCTCACCATCGTTTCTGGCCTCACCATCGTTTCTGGCCTCAGCCTCGTTTCTGGCCTCAGCCTCGTTTCTGGCCTCAGCCTCGTTTCTGGCCTCAGCCTGGTTTCTGGCCTCAGCCTGGTTTCTGGCCTCAGCCTCGTTTCTGGCCTCAGCCTCGTTTCTGGCTTCAACCTCGTTTCTGGCCTCAGCCTCGTTTCTGGCCTCAGCCTCGTTTCTGGCCTCAGCCTCGTTTCTGGCCTCAGCCTGGTTTCTGGCCTCAGCCTCATTTCTAGCCTCAACCTTATTTCGGGCCTCAAACCTCATTTCTGGCCTCAACCTCATTTCTGGCCTCAAACGTCAGCTTGCTCACTTTGGGCTCTAGTCTGTTGTGAGCAAGTCAACGAAGGACGCTTAAAATCCTCTTCTTCTTGTGACCCTTCAGTCCGCGAATGACCTGGTCCTCAACCAACAAGTCTCTCTGGCCTCCACTATCTTTTGCTGTCTCTGATTGCCTCTAAATCCTCGGTTTCTGCTGAAAACAAGGGAATGCCTCCCGACACAATTCTCTGGAAGCCGCGTTCTGATTCACGATTGCGTGCCCCGTTGTTTGAGTGATGCTTAACGGTCTTTTCTGCCACCTCGGGGTTAGGTTTATGAGTCACGTCCTCTCAAGACTGCTGTGTTCTCCTAGTTGTTGCCACTTAAAAATTTTCTTTGAAGGACCACCGTCTTGGTCTTGGAATCTAGTTCTGTGGTTTGAAGATGGGTTTTCGAAACGAAATGGCTTCCATTCGTGTTGCAAAAGGCTCGGCAGGTCCACTGAGACAGTTTGTGAGTAGGACTGTGGTACACTTGCATGGTTCGCTACTGAGACTGGCGCTCTTAGCTACGTCTTCCTTGTCTTATGTGGAATCACAACTCACCCAGCCTCTATAGCTGGCACGAGGTGTCTCTAGAGGTGAACGGCGAGTAGGCTGAGGTATCCATCTTGTTTGATCATGTCACAGTCGCAGTCATGGTCCTCCCTTCCTGGTTTGTCCCGAATATTCTTTGAACCGAATCTTCTGCGTGAGCTAGCCATCTTAGACTTTGAATCCCTAGACAGCTGCTGTCTCATCCTACGGTTGAAGAGACGTGGCTGTTCCTCCAATCACACAGCACACAGATCCTGTGTTAACGACTAGAGGGTTCCCAGTCTGGGAAGAATCCATGCCCCTGCACAAATCACGACTGGGGCAATGGTGATCTTCATGAAAGTCATTTCGGTTGCAAGCAGATCATTCATTCCTCTTCTAGCGACAACGGCCTTCTGCGTCTGCTTTTGATAGAAACCATACAGAACAGGACTTGGACGATCGTGGCCCTCTTCAAAGTCAATTCAATTGTACACAGGTCATTCCTTCACAAGCGAACAGGAGTTTCCCCATCTGGACTCGTAGTGGTCTAAGTGAGCCGTTGACATGTTCTTCATTTCAGTAAGGGCACCCATCTACCTAACCTTCTCCCCCTGCTCTTGATGGAAACCATGCCTCTGAGAGAGAGACTACTCCCCTGCACCACGAACCAGGACTGGGATCTCTTCAAAGTCAATTCAACTCCACACCGATCATTCCTCTCGTGACGACTTGTAGCTGCTTCATCTGCTCTTGATAGAGCCCAGCCTCTGCACCACGAAGCAAGGCTGGGTCCTCATCAAAGTCAGTTCAATTGCACGGAGATCATTCCTCTCCTCTCGAGCAGGGTCTTCTTCATCCACTCTTGATAGAATCCACGCATTTGTGCCATAAAGCAGGACCGAGCTGATCATGATCCTCTTCAAAATCAAGTCTACTGCTTCAATTGCATCAAATCCATCCATCTCCACTCCACTCATTCGAACCGAGTTCTCCATCATCCATCGAATAGTTGCTGTAGAACCCCCTCAACACAATCATTAGCTCGTAAAAATAGACAGAAAAAATTCCCCCTCCCACCCCGCACGACAGCAGCCGATGGTAATGAACACAAGTGTATCTGCAGTTGAACACAGTCAGTGCACAGCAAACTACGCGCAGGATAATGCTCAGCTTCCTGCAAAAAGAATCGAAACAGACTACACACGCCACGCACACATGCCGGCGCACGAACACATCCCGGATGCTGAGGCCTGTTAAGAGATGAAATGATGAGCGGCGTTACGCTTGATTAACTTCGAAAGCAAATGGGAAATCACGAGTGAATCTACTCCCGTAGTTCACTTCAATTAGGCTTCACTCAGCTCGATGCGATGTTGTTGAAGTGCGCTCATCCGGTGAATGATAATCACAAGCGCTTCTCCTAATTACGCCCCTCCACCCCATGCTAAGGAGTGACGCACAACCACAATGGGGGTTTGTATCGTTTTTTTCGGTGGTGTTGCGAGAAGTTTATTCATGTTTTTTCTGTCCAGGCAACAGTCAGAGGGAGGGAGAGAGAGGGGGAGAGAGAGAGAGAGAGAGAGAGAGAGAGAGAGAGAGAGAGGGGGGGAGAGGGACAGAGAGAGAAAGATAGTTGACAGGAGAAGATGACACATTTTGGGAAAACAATAACTTCCGACAAGATGTCCCGCTGTGATGTGGGAAGGCCTGTGATGTGGTTTCGGAGATTTCCAAGAGAGTGACGTGCTTTTGGAGACGGAAAGTGGCCTTATCTGGGAGAGGAAATCATTGAATTGACGGGGTTCCAAAACATCTGCTGCTTGATAGTCTATTCTACGCTTTAAACAAGCACCTCATTAGCTTCCAAAAGCCTCCGCTTGGAACCGTCATCTCATTAGCTTCCAAAAGTCTCCGCTTAGCACCAGCAACTCATTAGCTTCCTTAGAGGCTTAGAGGATGACAAAAAGGCGTCAGTGTGCTTCTTGATGAGTTGACACATTCATTGGATGTGAGGGTTTATCGTGGATGCACGCAGAAGGCGCCAAAGAACGCGCTTTGTTGTGGATACCCGCAAAGTGGCTCAGGAACGCGCTTCGATCGGCAGACGTTGCTGTAGAAGCAAGGTAGCAGTCGAAGGGACTTTTACAGACTTCGGGCTTGTCGCAGACGCAAAAGAAAAGTCACTTAGGCCCGCAGAAGTAAGGCGACAGCCGAAGGAACTTCAAGAGACTTTGGACCTGTCGCAGTCGCAATCGAGAAGTCATGGATGTCCGACGTCACAATGGAAAGGTAGTGACGCGCTCGGATCGTCAAAAGTTCTTGAAGAAGGAAGGCAACAGCTAAAGGGACCTCAACAGACTCTGACCTTGGCGTAGACGCAAAAGAGAAGTCGTGGATGCCCGGAGAAGTGGCAAAAGAATGGTCTTTCCTTGGAACGTCAGACGTTCCCAGAGAAGGAAGTCAGAAGCCGAAGGGACTTCAACAGACTTCGGGCTTGTCGCAGACGCAAAAGAGAAATCGTTGATGCCCGAAAGAGAGATGCTAAGATCGTCAAACGTTGTCGAAGAAGCAGGGTAGCAGGCAAAGGAACCTCAGGAGACTTCAGCCTTGTCGCAGCAGCAAAAGGGAAGTACGGGTTCAGACCAATTTTCCCTAAACTCCAAAGACCCCGGGCGTTTGTGGAATTTTTGGATCTCGTCTGAGACTCGAAATTCGAGGAACCGGGAACTCATCTCGAGAGTCTAGGCACCCGGGCGTATGTTGACTGTTTTCCTCTGTTTTCCTTGACTCGCTCTGAGCCTTTAGACACTCGAACGTATGCGAACTGTCATCCAGAGCTCTGCGACTATTTTCCATCACTGGACGGCTAAGACTCTGTAACATCCACAAAAACTTTGACTCACCATGCTCGTTCTTCTTCTTCTTCGCTACAGTCCGCACCATGCTCGTTAGAAGAGCTAAAGTTCCACAAATTTCTTACCAACTGGATAAGAATCATGCTCAGAACTAGAGTAATCAACGCTTACTTAGGGAATAGCAATTTAAGGAAAAGTGTTATGAGGGGAACCCCACAAGGTGGTCTTTTATCACCCTTCTTGTGGAACATCTCCATCAACAATTTCCTGAAATCTCTTGAAAAGGTAGTCGCTTATGCTGATGACGTAACCATCCTGGTATCAGGTAAATTTCTACCCACCATCAGTGAAGTCATGCAGTCCGCATTATGCGACCTCTCATCTTGGGCTGAAAGTAGTAACCTCAAGATTAACCCAAGTAAAACAGATCTCGTTCTATTCACAAGGAAATACAAGATTCCAAAATGGAAGACACCCAGAATAAAAAACATTCCCCTCACTATCTCCAATGAAGCTAAGTTCCTCGGAGTTACGTTCGACTCCAAACTAAACTGGAAGAGGAACACCGAGGAAGGAATGAAAAAAGGTCTCAACGCTTTTTACATCTGCAAACAGGCGTTGCTGGAGCACTCAAATCCACCCATCAGATGGGGCTGGAAACGATGCTCCACCTTCGACCTTTGCAACTCTTCATCAAGTGCCCTGCCGCCAAATCAGCCCTCAGACTATGGGAATGTCATAACTGGCATCCAAACGGACATTCAAGTCTGGTCGAATTTTTTAGTCGCAAGGGTCTCTGGACTGCCACAGACTACGAAAAACCCGAGTATGACTTTGACAAGAACCTGACTTCATCAAAGGCACACCCATTTTCACTGATGGATCGAAAAAAGAAGACGGTACGGGAGCGGGAATCTTCTGTGAGACACTAAGAATAAACAATGCCTATCGGCTTACTGACTATTCTAGTGTATTTCAATCAGAAATCTTTGCCATTAAGAAAGCTGCGCAGATTGTACAGCAAATGGACCTTCCTGACAGGGAAATCACCTTCTGCTCGGACAGTCAATCGGCCTTAAAGGCATTGAATTCCCATCTCGTAAACTCCAAATCAAATTAAAAGCCTGAACCGCCACAAAATGCTGAGTTCCTTCAGCATTGAAGGAAACGAAAAGGTAGATGAACTGTCACGGACAGGTTCAAGTTCAGGCGCAGAATCGGCTGACAATACCATCCATCCTCCTATTCTTCTTCTTCTTCTTAGGGCGCTACAGTCCGAGGTGGACCTGGGCCTCACTCAACATGCCTCTCCAGCCAGCACGATCTTTCGCCAGCTGTCTCCAGTTTCTCACACCAAGCCGGCAGAGGTCCCCCTCGACTTGTGTGCGCCACCATGTGTGTGGACGTCCTCTGTTGCGTTGTCCCACAGGCTCAGAGTCGAAGACTCTTCGGGCCGGAGCTAAGTTGTCCATACGCTCTACATGGCCTAGCCATCTTAGGCGTTGGATCCGTAGACGCCTGGCTAGACTCATGTCGTCGTACAGTTCGTGGTTGAACCTTCTCCTCCAAATGCCATCAACGCAAACAGGACCAAGGATCGCGCGCAGAACTTTTCTCTCGAAAAGACCAAGACACTGTTCATCCACTTGGGATATTGTCCATGCCTCTGCGCCGTACAGCAGGACTGGGATGATCAAGGTCTTATACAAAGTCAACTTGGTCTTCCGAGAGAGGGCTCTACTACTCAATTGCCTTAAAAACAGCGGTTGGCAAGAGTTATTCTGCGTTTGATCTCGGTACTGATGTTGTTTGTACTGTTTACCGCGGAGCCGAGGTAGACGAAGTCCTTCACTACCTCAAAGTTATAGCTGCCCATGGTGACGTTCTGTGGGTCGCCGTGGCGTAGTGGATAGGTGCGTCGACTTCTACGTTCTGGCCGAGTCGTCGATGTTGTGCGTCCTTTCTCGATGACAGCATATACTTTGTTTTGCCCTCGTTTACCGCCAGACCCATTTTAGCCGCTTCCGTTTCAATGCCAGCAAACGCATCACTGACGGCTCGCTGTGTTCGCCCAATCACGTCAATGTCATCCGCGTAGGCTAGCAGTTGAACGGACTTTTGGAAGATCGTGCCTCTTGTGTTGGCCAGTGAGTTTTGCACGATCTTCTCAAGAACGAAATCACATGACAGCGCGTCGCCTTGTCTAAAACCTTTTTTGACATTGAAGGTCTCGGTGAGTTCGTTACCGACCTTGATGGAGCAGCGAGAGTTCTCCATCGTCATCCTGCTCAGTCTGACGAGTTTGGCAGGAATGTCAAAACTAGACATGGCGCTGTATAGCTCGTCTCTATACACGCTGTCATATGCGGCCTTGAAATCGACAAATAGTCGATCTGCATTTCCTGGGTCTTCTCCAGGATCTGCCGCAGTGTGAAAATTTGATCGATGGTGGACTTCCCGGGCCTGAAACCACACTGATAGGGACCTATCAGTTTGTTCACGAATGGTTTCAGGCGTTCACACAAAACGGCAGAGAAGATCTTGTAGGCGATGTTAAGGAGACTTATCCCTCAATAGTTGGCGCAGGGATAAGTCTCCTTAACATCGCCTACAAGATCTTCTCTGCCGTTTTGCGCAGTCAAAGGGGTCTCCTTTCTTGTGGATCGGGCAAACGATACTGAGATTCCACTCATCGGGCATGCTTTCCTCCGACCATATCTTACAGATGAGCTGGTGCATGCGCCCTACCATCCTCCTATTAGTTCAGCCAAAAGACTCATTGAGCAAGAGTCTATGTCATCAGCAAACGAACAGTGGCAAAGCCACCCAGGCTGCGTCATACCCCACTGCTTATGGCCCAAATACGATATCATCAAGACCAAATCCTTCATATCCAACAATAAGAAAATCATACGCCTGTTAATAGGGGTTCTCACTCTTAATTGGGTTCAGGCTAAGAGACTAAACCTCCCGGCGAACGATTTCTGTACGAGCTGTAGGGATGAAGAAGAAATTGAATCGGTGGAGCATCTCCTTTGCCATTGCCCTGCTCTACAAGAACGACAGCTCACTCACTTGAAAGCAAGGTTCTTTCACGAGCTCAGCTGACCTTAGGAAATTTCGATTTCAAGCATGCAGTCCTTACAGGGCATACACAATGGACCTTCACGGCCTCTGGGTGTAATTGCTGGCAACAGCATAAAGCCCTCCTAACCTAACCTAACCTACTGCTTGAGACACGAGTGCCTACGGGTCTTTGCCCAACGCATGGGCAGTAGAATGGGGAAGCGTATTAACAAATAGAAGAGGAACCATTCTACCCGAAGCCGTTTTCTAGTTTGGACGTCGTCTTAGCTAATGTGGGAAATACGAATACGTTTAGTAGAGCGGGTGCAGGTTCGATAGTAGATATCACTTTCGTTAGTAGTAGCTTATCTAGGCATACGACCTGGCGAGTCAGCAACCACTACACACACAGTGATCATAACGCGATTTTAATAGATGTAAATAGTCCTCTACATTTTAGAAACATTCCGCGTCAACTTAGTAAAACGAAATGGAACGTGAACACCTTAGACGAAGAGCTCTTAGAGTATGCAATTGCCGAAGCTATAGTCGAAGGGAGAACAGCAAACGAGATTGTTAGCCAAGTAACGCGACAAGTACACGTTGCCTGCGATACATCGATGGCTAGAACAGGAAGTCAGAATCGCCGCCGGCCAACGTATTGGTGGAACGAGGAGATAAAGGAACTCCGATCGGCGTGCCACAAGGCGCGAAGAAAATATCAGAGATCTAGACAACACGACCCAGAAAGACACCTCTTATTGCGAGCAGGGTACAAAGAGGCACGTGCGGCACTTAAATCTGCCATTAAGTCTAGCAAAAGACAGTGTTTCAAGGATCTTTGTGACCAATTAAATGAGAATGTATGGGGTAACGCGTACAAAATTATAACCGCGAAACTCAAGACGCCTCAGAGGTCATCGCCAACCTGCCCACTATTGCTCCGTAGAATCGTTGAAACTCTGTTCCCTTTCCAAAATGACGGGGTCGCACTAAACGAAATCCGTGAACAAAGCGAATCTATTCCTGCGGTAACAAACGACGAGCTCTCAGCGGCAATTAATAGAATAAAAGATCGAAAAGACGGTATACCCAATCGGGCATTAAAACTAGCTATAAAAGCCCGCCCAGACATATTCGTCAGCATGTATAATGCATGCTTGAATGAGGGAATTTTTCCGCAGCAATGGAAATACCAACGGTTGGTATTATTACCGAAAGGAAATAAACCACCGGAAGAGCCCTCATCTTACCGACCACTTTGTATGCTCGATACTATGGGCAAAATACTAGAAAGAATAGTATGTAACAGACTACAGCCCATCATCGAAGCCAATGATGGACTCGCGGAATACCAGTATGGCTTTAGAAAGGGCCGATCGACAATTGACGCGATCAAAGTTGTAACGGACAAAGCCCGGACAGCCATAGAAGGTAGACGATGGAGAGGAGGCAGTAAAAACTACTGCGCCGTGGTAACACTTGACGTGAAAAATGCGTTTAATTCGGCGAACTGGACACGCATTTTACAACGTCTCGTACGATTAAATGTACCGAAGTACATATTAAGATTAATTAGGAGCTATTTTACTGATAGGTTGCTTCTCTATGATTCTGACGACGGAACGAAGTTGCATAAAATTACAGGGGGCGTGCCTCAGGGTTCAGTGCTAGGTCCTTTACTGTGGAATGTGATGTATGACGACATTCTACGACTCCCGGTTCCAAGAGAAGCCTCTATCATAGGTTTCGCAGACGATATTGCGGTGGTTGTAGTAGCGAAAGGACTAGAAGAAATCAAGTTATATTGCAACGAAGCAATAGCTTTGATAAATAAACCGGGCAAGTGCGAGTTGTACTCGCACGGGTAAGGTTCCGTCGCATAATATTGATGGATGATTTCTGAATATCAAACGACGTTTCAAAACTATTTCAGTTGAATTTTTTTCTAACTTCAACTCAAATCAACCATTTATTCACAAATTCTTACATCCAAACAAACAAATGTTCATCCCTACATATACCTATATCTCTATCCAAGTTTATCCAACACAGAAAATCCCTTCCATCATACATACATACATACCTATCTAATCACCACTCATGCCTGCGGTATGTGTGTGTTCATTTCTGTTGGGCATTTAGGGGTGAGATCGAAAAGATAACGCTCATCAACGAATAGAGTGGCCGAACACAGCATGAAATTATGTGTGAAAATGAAAATTTTTTCTTGTATATTTCAAAATTTCAACATAAATCGATATTTTGAAATTTATCATTTCTTAATGCTTACATTGATGTCTTCAAAACTGCGTTTTCAGATCTTCAAAATTCGCATATCGATGATTGACCGTTTTTGGCCAATATCTCCAAAACCATTAGGGCCAGAGTACTCGAAATGGTTTTAAATGAAAGTACTCAATGAAGCCAAGTTTTTGTGATTTTTTCAGATTTTTAAACACTTTGGTTTAGAAATGGCAGGGGAGGAAAATCTTTGGAGCTCCATATTTTCCAAACGGTACTTTTGATAAAAAAGTCTTGAAAGAAACCTCCACCTCATTTCGAAAGATCTGTCGATTGATATATATATCGATGGGGTGCGACAATTTTTCAAAATTAATGTCAACTTCACCTGTACTGGAGCCACCCCCAAATGGCCCCACTTTTTAAAATCGCTGCATAATATCTTCATAAACTTCGGAGATAAAAAAGTGTGACAGACACGACGGACGGACGGACGGACGGACGGACGGACACACCGAAATTATAAAGGTTCCGTTTTTGTAGACGGAACCTTAAAAACTGGCTTTGCCACATGAGTTTAGACCTTGCGGATCATAAAACGGAATCCGTGCTAATCACGAGTAGAAAGGTACGGGAGACGATAACGATAAAAGTCGGAGAGCACAACATTATTTCCAGCCCCGTTATCAAATACCTGGGAGTGATGATTGATGCTCGCCTTAATTATAAGCATCATCTCGCGTACGCTTGTGAGAAATCGTCGAAAGCGATAAGCGCTCTTTCGAGACTCATGTCAAATGTCGGCGGACCGAGGCAAAGTAAACGGTTAATGCTGGCGAGAGTTGTAGCATCCATACAGCTGTACGGGGCACAAATATGGTCTGACGTCGCGAATAAAAAGTCGCACATGAAAGACGCCAAATCTGTCTACAGATTATGTGCACTGAGTGTTTGCAGTGCATTTCGGACGGTATCCCACGACGCGATATTGGTACTATCCTCCATGGTACCCATCGATATTCTAGCTCTGGAAGCTAGAAGACTTTATGACCATCGCGTGCGTGGGCTGCAGTCAACGATGCAGCAATACGAATAATGTGCGATCTTAGGAACGCAGAACGACAGCGGAACGCGAATTCGCTAAACACCTAGTGACGAAGCAAATAGCTCGAACCCGTCCCTCGTGAAGTAATACCTAGCGATAGTTCCGCGAGGGAGCAAACAAACGGGAAGATTGACTGGGGGTGGTTTTAGCCGGTAAGAATCCGGCACTACCAAAGGACGTCGGACCTTTGGTGCCTATGCAAGGTTTCCACCTCCTCTCGCACAAAAAAAAAAAAAAACTCACCTTGCCTGAGATTGAGACACAAGTGCCGACGGATCTTTGCCTTGAATCATTGGCTCAGAGACCTTCACTTGGCATTCAATGTGTATGTGGACTGTTTTCCTGAACTGCAACTCTAGGCTCTCGAGCGTTCATTCCCCTCGACTAGACGGCGAAGACCCTGCAACATTTTCAGAAACTTTGACTCACCATGCCTGTCCAAGAGACACGACTGTCTACAGATCTTTGCCTCGAATCTTTGAGGCACAGCAGAGACCTTCACTTGCCATTCACAGATTCCTGGAGACGCAACTGCTCATCGCTCCTTAAACAGATTCCCACTGCTCAATCCCTCGTGTGTTAGGCGCCCTTGATGTTCAACAAAAGGTCACATGGTTCCCCATGTCTCATGCATGCAAAGGTTGCCCCATCTGACTCTGAACAGTTTACAGCTCGATGAGATGTATCTGAACGGACAATGGATTGCCTGAGGGATAATCTCAACCGCACTCCAACTCGAACTGAAACAGAAAAACAAATGACGTTTCTATAATTAAATCAGCACTCAAGGATCTTTGTTTGACGTTAACCTACTTTCTTGTCCCCCACACCCCCCCTTAGACACACACTCGGGCGTGGACCACTGTTGGGACATCCGTCATGGGAGCGTTGCGAAGTGAAGCAAAACAAAAGGATAAACAACTCCAATCTTCCAATCTGTGTACACACGGATACAATGAGTAAACATTTATATCCTGGGCGTATTTTCCTTCACACACACACACAGAGGACATATCAGCTCCTCAAGGATACGCTCTCAAACCCATCCAGTCGTCTTTGCTTTTCTATTTCCATCCCACCCACCCGGGTGGAGCGCGGGATCTGCAGGATAAATGAAATCAAATATTACGTCGTTAAACGGGATAAACAACCGTAGATTGGGATACTCTGACTGTGGGCGTGCACAGAGCCCGACCGCCGCCACCAGATGTTCCCACGGCTGGCAAAGTGAGCGAACCACTGAATAGAAGGGTTATCCTTGCAGATCCTGAGCCGTTGGCGTCGCGGTGATGCTGGGACGTGATTCAACTGCTGATGGATGAATTAAAATTCCCGAACTTGAGATACGGTTGGAAGTTGAATTAATAAATCGCGGGATGGACTGAGAGAGACTCGGAGGGGGAGAGAGAGGCGCACGAAGACGGTGTGGTCGTGGTGTGGTTGTGGAGGACAGGCGCACACTGGAGCGTGAGGACGGGGAAGTGCTTGACGAAGTTGGTCATGGATAGCAGCAATTAAGGCGGGAGTATGTGATGAATTATCATCAAGTGGTTGGACGTGGTCTGAGAGTTGGATCCTGCCTCGGTTGTGGTTCATTGGAATTTTGCCGCGGGAAGCTGCCAACCGTCGGAACAGAGGAGATTTCGAAGACGAAGAGGTAAAGAGACTTGACGAGCGTCTTCCACAGATTCATACGACGACGCCCAAAACCCCTCAGCAGTCACCCACGTCTTCCCATCCCCCCGAGACTGCCACAGCGAATGGAGGAAAATTGAATAAAATTAACTTTTAAATCCCAACTGCCAGACGGAGTGCCACAATGTGCGGGGGACATTAGCTAAATTATCCTCGAACACCTCATAGTCCCATTCAGAGTTTTCGCACGGAAAAATACACACACTCTCTCTGTCCCCCCTTCTCCCGCTTCTGGCTCCCTGCTTTCAGGATAATGAAAGCGCACACCACAAGAGATGCATCGGGACGCCAGAGCAGAGCAGAACAAACCGAGCAAACCACGACGACAGCAGGAAAAGGATAACAAAGGAGAGATGTTATTCTTCTCGGTTTTCTTCTCTTTTTTTTTCCTGTAATTTTCAATTTTCACGAGGTGTCCATTCTGTCGTGGGAAGAGGGAGGAGGGGGAGAGGATGGCAACTCGTGTTGACAGTTTTAAGATCTCGCTCCGTGTGTTCGGTGAGTTCATTTGAATCGTGTTCATGGAGAAAAATAACTGGATTTGTGGAGAATTTCATCGCTAAGGTAATGACAGGGATACGGGAGAGGACAAACGAGGACCTGACACAGTTGTCCTCTGCGGTCCATCCACTCCACTGGCAGCGTCCAACCTCTGTTCTTGTGTTTATTCTCCCTGTCACCCTCGCCTCGAGTCCTCGCCGCGGTTGAAGCGTCGTCTGCAGTGACAGGAGACGCGGAGGGCGGAGCGAATGAGAAGCAGAAGAATGGAAAAATATTGCATTAAGTCCAACAAAAGGATTTGTTTTTTATTAGACTGGTGTTTTTGTGTGTGCGTGTGTGAAAGTCCCGCTGTCGGATTGTAATTTAATGGAGGGAAAAGTGCGAGAGTTGGAGGTGTCGTCGCCCGCGGGGAGAGGCGGTCTGTTAAGTGAAAGTCCATTAGGGGGCATGGTCTTTAAATTTGAAACAAATGCCTTTAAGGAGCACGTGGAGTTTCGGACAGAGTCCGATGGAGTCTGTTGCTGTGGATGCTTAGGGAGTAGGGTAGGGCGGGGCTAGTGGACTACGGGGCAAGATGGGCCACGCGAATTACTAGTCCGAAAAGTCTGCTCAACTTTCTTGACTCCTTGCCAGCAAGCTGATTCAAGCTTGGATTCAAGCTGGGGTCCACCTCTGTCTTGATCTTTGGCTTAAGCGTTGGCTTCAGATTTCGCGTTTACTTCGGGTGTTGGTCTTACTCTGGGTTGGGCTCTAAGCCTCGCTCTGGTTTGACGCATGATCTTGACTTGACTGTGGTTCTGATTCTAGTTCATTGTCCAATTGCGGCTTCTGTATAACTTATAGAACTTTCTGTAGCTTGAATCTCGATTTTGGCCTTGGGCTCCGTTAAATTGTGGTTTGTGTTCTACTCTCAGTTTTGATTCGGGTTTTGACTCCAGATCTTCTGCCGAGAGTGCCTCTCGTTCTCGCTCTCCCTTTGGATGTGACTTAGGCACTCTAACCCTGGCTCTGACTCTAACCCTGGTCCTGACTCTAACCCTGGTTCTGACTCTAACCCTGGTTCTGACTCTAACCTTTTCTCTGACTCTGAGCCTGGTTCTGATCCTAACCCTGGCTCTGACTCTAACCCTGGTCATGGGGAAGTTATCATTGAAAAACTTATCCAAGTCTCTGTAAAATGTCGACTCCGAAAATTCGGAATATTGGTAAAACGATGTCGTTGCATGAAATTGTTTTAAATTAGTGTTTTTGAACCTGCCTCTGGAGTTTTTATTGGAAAAATCAACCCAGACTCTGTAAAATCTTGACTCCGAAAATTCGGAATATTGGTAAAACTATGTCGTTGCATGAAATTGTTTTAAATTAGTGTTTTTGAACCGACCCCTGGAGATTTTATTGGAAAAATCAACCCAGACTTTGTAAAATCTTGACTCCGAAAATTCGGAATAACTGAAAAAGTATGCCGTTGCATAAATTGTTTCAAATCTCTTTAACTGAACTGCTCTCTAGAAGTGTCATTGAAAAACTCGTCTCAGTCTCTGTAAAAACTTGACTCTGAAAATTCGGAATATCGGTAAAAGTATGCCGTTACAGGATTCTTATGAAATATTGTTCGGCGTCGTTTTGCCTGAAGATTTCATAGAAAAACTCGTCACAGTCTTCATAAGATCTCGACTCCGAAAATTCGGAATAACTGGAAAAGTATGCCGTTTCATAAATTGTTTCAAATTTCCTTAATTGAACTGTCCTCTGGAACTGTCATAGAAAAATTCATCTAAGTCTCTGTAAAAAGTTGACTCCGAAAATTCGGAATATCGGGAAAAGTATGCCGTTACAAAATTTTTATAAAATATGCTTCAGTGTTGTCTTGTCTGCAGATTTCATAAAAAAATTCGTCCTAGTCTCTGTAAAATCTTGACTCCGAAAATTCGGAATATAACTACGAGCATATCGAAGTAGTAACTCGACCATGATTTGACTTAAACCACACAATCTGCGGTCCTTGCATTTCGACCACTTCTCGAAACTCCTTCGTAACCACTCACCGACAGCACAGTCCACCGCCAGCTGTCACTCATCCATGTTCAACTTATTCTCCGTGATTAACCGCGTAAGTCGCTGCGAATGGTTTTGACATTTCACGTGCACTCCTTCTCTGTATTCATTAAATCTTCCTCTGAATTGTCGTCGTTTGCGCGTGGTTTTGTCTTCTCCGACAAACCTGGCTCTGACTCTAACTCTGGTCCTGACTCTAGCCCTGGTTCTGACTCTAACCCTGGTCCTGACTCTAACCCTGGTCCTGACTCTAGCCCTGGTTCTGAATCTAACCCTGGTTCTGAATCTAACCCTGGTCCTGAATCTAAGTCTGGTCTTGATTCTAAGCCTGGGTCTGGCTTTATCTGTTGCTCTGGTTCGGCCTCTAGCTCTGAACCCGGGTATTGGTCATGCAAATAGACGCCTTCACGTCTTCGTTTACCTGTTCCCAACCTTCTCTGAACCCCCTCCGGCCTTCCTCCCCCCAAGGCCACTGCCTCAGAACGAGAGTGCTCCCCTGTGTGCCCCAAACCTCCTCCAACTTCCATCCACTTTGCCACTCAAAAGTTTATCATTCGAGTCCATTTTGTTGCTCTGACGGAACCCGTGACGCCATTCATCTGTGTAGCACTTCTCTAATTCGATTCTGACTCCCAAAGCATGTCCTCCTCCCAACGGACACCCACTCACCGGCCGTGCTTCTCATGGCCGTCCATCGTCATGCGTCAAAACCAAATCTAAGTCCGAAAAGGACACAAAAAAAACAGAAAAACAAATTAAAAGTGCAATCAAATTTGCCACGCCCCTCCCCCCACTCTCAGCGGAAGGCCTTTCAATTTCAAATCCAATTCAGAAAGTGTATCTCGCGCAAGGACTCCCATTGTCGCCGGCTCCTGCTCCTGCTCCAGCTCCATTCATCCATCCAAAGTCCGTCACGTCTCGGACTCGGCTCGGTGCAGGTGAAGCACACGTCATCCCTGCGACCATCGCGTGTGAGTGAGCGGATGAGTGTCCGATTTTTTGTGGGCTAGCGCGTGCAATAATTAAGCCCGTTAATTGACGGTGTACATTCGCGTGCCCACCTCTCAGCTCGGGTAGTCAGTGCGCGACTTGTTTACACAACGACGGGGGGATAAGACACACACACACCGCACAAAGCTTCAAGGATACCTCCGAAGAGCGGGAGGGGGAGAAAGGATTTGTTATGCAAAAGCAATCGCGATTGTGTGCCTTCTCCGCGTCCGCCAGATGGATGTCCTTTGAAATGTTAACAAGGCGACGACTAAAACGCTCTGTTTCCTCTGTTCCGCGGGGCCGATTGGGCGTGTGCGTGGCGGCTTCGTTATGTAATCATCAATTTTTTGTTCACGTACACGACGCGGCATTCAACTTCAACTCTTCTGTAACCACCTTGGTCGGCTCCCAGGCTCCGTGGGACACGCACGCTCGCCCACATGCACACCAGCCTCGGCGGTGGCCAACTGTTCGACTGACTGTTTTGCAGAAAAAAGGATTAAACTGAAATTAGCATTGTGGACTGTGGTTGTCCTGAATTGCAGATGACTTCATAGTCGCACATGCGACACTGGCTTCGGCTGTCTCCCGACGTGGATGTGCCTGCGTGGGTGGTTATTACTTCGCAATGCATGCCCGGTTGCACGGTTCGCGTACGAGTATGTGCCCCCGGTGCAGTACGTGTGTGTGTGTGTCTTTGTGAAATATTGAAAGCATTTTACTGTCAAATTGAGTGGATGGTGGAGTGTGTCTTCGCTGTGGATTCAGTGTGGCCGCGTAAACGCTCCGAACACAATGGCCGACCTCTCGCGGCCGTCCCTCGCCCGCCGAGGATAGTTGGCAGTGAGATATATAAAAAATAATACGGCTCCGCATTTACATTTTGATGAAGGCTTGTTCATTTAATGGTTCCAATGAAGGACATGCTTAATGAGGCGGATATTGTTGGTTGGCATGCAATAAACCGAGCGGATGCACGAGTGCCAGAGTGTGCTGGGAGTGTGTGCGGCGGGTGGTGTGCATGGGCGGCGACATCAGCGGTGGTGGTGGTGTTTCTGTGAAAAAAGGAAGAAGAATGAAATGAATTAGTACTTCAGATCAAGTGAAACGTGGTTCGTGACACACTCTGTGGGGACTGTCAGTGGTTGAGTCGTGTGTCGTGTCTGGAGTCTCTTTTGAAACTTAATCCTCTTCGGGTGTTGACGGAAGTTTAAATTGTCATTTTGGGAGGGAATTTTTTGAAATTTTAAGGAATGGCTGTGGAGGAGTGCTAAGCGTGGAGAACTGCCTTTGGTTTTATGATATTTAGGCCTTATATCTTAACTCCGAAAAATCGGAATGCCATTGAATTAGATAATCGGTGTGAATTCAATTCAGAAACTGGCAGTCTACAGCATTTATTCAAAAGCGCAGTCCATGGTCTTTGAAATATTGACTCCGAAAATTCGGAGTGTCGTTAAAGTCATGTAAAATAGGTAAAATTTCCCGACTCTTCTTCAATAAATTGTCCCGTCATTCATTTTTGCGAAACATATGCTATTCGCCAAAAAACGTGTTGTCCGAAAATTCGGAATGTACAAAGCCACGTAAAAGTAAAAAATTCAAAGAAAAACTTGCTGCAAAAAACTATCCACAGCTTAAGTCAAAAAAATATCCCAGTCTCTGTTAAATCTGTACTCCGAAAATTCGGAATGTACAAAAATTCGTATCAAAATAATAAATTGAAAAAAAAACTCGCTGCAAAAAACAATCCAAAGATTAAGGTGTAGGTCTGATTCAAAAAAATTATCCCAGTCACTGTAAAATATGTACTCCGAAAATTCGGAATATTGCTAGAAGTGTGCCGTTGCAAAAAAAAACTTAAGTGTGTTTAATAGAGCCGCCCACTGAATCACTCATTGAAAAAAAAACTCATTGCAATCTCTGTACGGGGGCTGTTCGATAAGTCAGATCTTGACTCCGAAAATAAGAATATCGGTAAAAGTATGTCATGGACAAGATTTTGTTTTCAAATATGCCTCAGTGTCAAGTTGTCTGGAATTCTCTTTAAAAAACTTATCCCTGTCTCTGTAAAGTCTAGACTCCGAAAATTCGGAATATCCGTAAAAGCATGTCATTGTAGAAAATTGTGCCATTGTTTTATTTATTTATTTATTGCTTATTTTATTGACCCCCTTCTGAAGCTGTTATTGAAAAACTCACCCAAGTCTCTGTAAAATGTCGACTCCGAAAATTTGGAATATGGGTAAAACGATGTCGTTGCATGAAATTGTTTTAAATTAGTGTTTTTGAACCGACCTCTGGAGTTTTTATTGGAAAAATCAACCCAGACTCTGTAAGATCTCGACTCCGAAAATTCGGAATAACTGAAAAAGTATGCCGTTTCATAAATTGTTTAAAATTTCTTTGATTGAACTGTCCTTTGGAACTGTCATAGAAAAATTCATCCAAGTCCCTGTAAAAACTTGTCTCCGAAAATTCGGAGCATCGGTAAAAATCATGCCGTTACAGGATTTTTATGAAATATGCTTCAGGGTAATTTTGCCTAAAGATTTCATAGAAAAACTCGTCGCAGTCTGTAAGATCTCGACTCCGAAAATTCGGAATATCGGGAAAAGTATGCCGTTACAAAATGTTTATAAAATATGCTTCAGTGTTGATTTGTCTGCAGATTTCATAGAAAAACTCATCCTAGTCTCTGTAAAATCTTGACTCCGAAAATTCGGAATATAACTACGAGCATATGGAAGTAGTAATTCGACCGTAATTTGACTCAAACCTCACAATCTGTAGTCCTCGCATTTCGACCTCTTCTCGAAACTCCTTCGTAACCACTCACCGACAGCACAGTCCACCGCCAGCTGTCCCTCATCCATGTTCAACTTATTCCCCGTGATTAACCGTGTAAGTCGCTGCGAGTGGTTTTGACATTTCACGTGCACTCCTTCTCTGTATCCATTAAATCTTCCTCTGAATTGTCGTTGTTTGCGCGTGGTTTTGTCTTCTCCGGCAACGGTGCTTTAAGGATTCTTCACTTTTAATATCCTTGCATTCGTAGTCGTTTCAGTTTACGAAGTCGGCACCACTTTGCTGCGTTGTTAGTTTAATGGAACAAACCCCTGTCCCCTCCCATTCCACCAGGAACGTCCTTGGAATACAATAAATGTCCTCTCGTTGTGATGGTGATTCACAAATAACCACACATTTCAAAGCGGATGTCCTTCAACATCCGTCCATACACCACTCGTGTTCCGCTTTGTTTCATTTATACCACACAATTGAGGTATGCACTCTCTTCCATTAGAGGACTTACCAAATACGACCACACACACACACACGGGCTGTCCTTTGCCGGTGAATATGGAGCGCACACATCATTGCCATACACCAGGCGATGTTAATTATTACCACCGAGTGTCCTTGACGAATTCAAAAACAAGGGAACGCCACCTCCTCGCGCACCCATGACTTAGTCGTCGGGCAAAACGTAACATTTTGAGGATTCGCAGAAAATTTCGAATGCGCATAATTGCTACTAGTGAGGACGAACCGCCACCCCACCCCACGTGTGTGTCTTCTTCACCGTGTCCTGGAGCGAATCCGGGGGACAACGGAGGGGTTTCGGAATTAATTGGCTTAATTTCTCGGGAATTCGTCGTCGACTGGAGAGGAACGATAAGCAGAGGGACACACACTGAGCGAGGCTGAGGAGAGCGAGGTCCTGGAGATGATATTTTATGCATACGTCGAGTGGGAATTCATTAAGTCTTGCTCGGTGACGGGTGAAGACCGATGAAAGGAGTTGACTTGGAAATTAGGCAACGAATGGATTTAAATGTTAAAGAGGAGGCCTTAAATTGTCAGTTTTTTTTGTGTGTGTGTTGCAGGAGGTTGACGCGTGCCGTGGGGGAGGAGTTGACAAAGGTGAGAGGCCAAAGGAGGAGAATGTGGGCTCACAGAGGATGAAGAGCTCAAATTCAACGCGATAGGGTGTCAAGAAATGAGTGTCGGGAGTCCTTCACGAGATGGAAGGCTTCACTTGGTCTGAAGCACTTAATTTAGGTCAGTCGAGCAGGGGGAGAGAGAAAGACTAGAGTGGTCCTGTGAGATGAGCTAAATGAGTCCAATGGCTGTGGAGGGCCTAAATGTCAAGGATGTGAGTATCGTTAAAAGGCCCCCAGACCTGACTGAAGAAAGAGTGCGATTTGGTGCCAAGGATGGGAAGGGTCTTGTGACCACCGCCTGCCCAAGTCAACAGCTGGTGCAATCCAAAGCAATCCAAGCCGACAGTTGATTCCATTTTTTACCGCTGTCTCTCCGAGGCTCTATCCCAAGACTAACCATCAATCTGACATCAAAAAGAATCCCTCGAGGTGCTGTTCTTCGATCCTTGTCGCTTTGATTTCCCTAAGATTCAATAAATCGATTCGACCAAGAGTCTGCCCACATCCCAGTCGACTCCGCAAAAGCAAACATCCACCAAAAAAGGACCAAGACTAATCAAGACTCAAAAAGGAAATGTAAGTATTTCAAAGGACTTCCGATACAATCCATTGGCCGTAATCGAATCATCACAAGAAAGGCGAACGCAAAAAGAAGGACCCACCGAGAAAGGACATCGGTTCTCCTTGACGCACACATCAAATTCAGTTGTTCCCTTTGAAGTGTCCGCCCTCAGCTGCCCCGCAAACGCACGCCGATCCCCCTCATCATTTTGATTTGTATGTATTTATTCCAATTTATGTTTGATTAATCTTTGTGTTCCGCTTGCGCTCGCAGCGAGGAACGTGTTCGTTTTTAATGCCCCAGGATATTGTGTCCTAATTTTTGGATCTCTCTCTCTCTCTCTCCCTCTCTTTCGCTGCACAACAACAAGGAAATAAACAGGACATTTGCGCGTTGTTCACTCCGGATTACATTCAAACGAGGAAAGGAAAGGGCGGAAAAAAAGGAACACACACAGACCCCCACGTACAGGGGCATCGCTCCCACTTCGACGTTTGAATGTTGTTCTTGGCAAATAACTCAAAAGGACTGCGGAGGAGCAGGAGGAGCAGAGCGGGAGGATGAGGAGGGGCAGAGCGGGAGGATGAGGAGGACCAGGAGAAGGATGAGGAGGAGCAGGAGGAGGATGAGGAAGGACCAGAAGGAGGATGAGGAGCAGGAGCAGGAGCAGGAGCAGCAGTAGAAGGATGAAAAGAACAAGATACAAGAAAGAAAGACCAAAAGAAGCGAAGGATGAGAAAAATAAATAAACAAGCAGCAACCGGAGCGCCGAAGAAAAACAAGAGAAGGAGTGTATATCCTTCAAGGACGCCGCTGTTTTCCATGATTCGCAAATAAATTGAAGAATTTTCTCATTTCGAAGGACTTACTACGCGCAAAGGATGTAAGTAAAAATAAGTAAGTGTTCGAATATGCGGGTCAAAGGACGAACACGCGAACATGACCGGAGGGGGGTTAACCTTTCACGAACCTGTGTGTCACATTCTCAATTGCCCGCCGGGAACTGTGCGTGCGTGTGTGCGCGTGTGTGTGTGTGTGCCTGTTGTGAAATAGGGCGCGATGTCCTGGCGGTGACACAAGCGGAGCGTGTGAATTTTGCATAAACAAACAGACTCAGGGTTAGCCTGTGCATGCGAGTGAGGGCACATATGTACGACTCTCGGGAGGATAATTTATCGCAACGCACTTGGATGGGGATGATTTGGAATAAGATGATTTTTTTCTCTTTGCCACAATCCTTCGGCCCATGAATCAGTTTGGAATGGCTCACATGTGGCAGAAGCACTGGCGGGAGGATGCGAGAGAATCAATGCTGGCACAGTGGCTGTGGGCGGGTGCTCTGTCGATGCGAATGAAGGAGAGATGCATTATTTAGCCAAGAAGCTTGAAGGGGGATTGCATTATTTAGACGCAGAGTCAACAAGCAGTCTTCTTGAGGTATAAGAGGGAAATTGGGCCGGCATCGATGTTGAAGGCAGTGCACGGCAAAGACAAGGAGCGTTGTATTGATGGCTGGTAAGGGCCTGGAATCTGGGGGGAAATCGTCAAAACGAAAGAAAACAAGTCGAACTTGAACTTGAACCCTGACAGAATTTGGACAAGATCTCTAAGGAGCGCGATGCGGCGGCTAATACTTGAAACAGACGTGCATCAAAATGCGTGCAGTGAAATCATAGAACATGGCACATGTCTTTACTGCATATCGTTGCTGCATGTCTTTACTGCATGTCTTTACTGCATGTCTTTACTCCATGTCTTTGCTGCGTGTCTTGCTGCACGTCTTTACTACATGCCTTAACTGCATATTTTGCTGCATGTCTTTACTGCATGCCTTTGCTGCATGTCTTTACTGCATATCTTTGCTGCATGACCTTGCTGCACGTTTTTGATGCATTTCCTTTTTTTTGTCGGAGGTTTGTGTAACTCTACACTGGAGCACTCAGACTCAAAAACTGGTCCATTGTACTACCAGGCAGCAACTTACTTTTGCTGAAATTTCATGAAATTTCTTTCGGAAGACCAGCAGGCGCTTCTGTGATGAGGAGCCTACATTGTCAGCTCTCACCTCATCAGCACCGAATAAGTGCCACATTATCCGAGCAAAGGCGGGACAATGGCAGTGAGGAAGTGCTCTGCAGTGGCATAGTCTTCTCTACAGGCGTCGCAGAGGGTTTCATCGCTTAGGCCAAGCACACTTAGGTTTTTGGCGAAGGTATAGTACCCTGTTAAGAGATAACAATAAAGGCGCGGATTTCTTACAGATGTCTTTGCTGCATGTCTTAACTGCATGTCTTTGCTGCATGTCTTTACTGCACGATTTGACTGCATGTTTTTGCTGCATGTCTTTGCTGTACGACTTTGCTGCATATCTCTGCTTCATGTCTTTGCTGCACGTCTGTGCTGCATACCTTTGCTGCATATCTTTGCTTCATGTCCTTGCTGCATGTCTTTACTACATGTCTTAGCTGCACGTCTTTGCTGCATATCTTTACTGCATGTCGTTACTGTATATCTTTACTGCTCGCCTTTGCTGCATGTCTTTACTGCACGATTTGACTGCATGTTTTTGCTGCATGTCTTTGCTGCATTTCTTTACTGCACGGCCACGCATCGATGCAAGGTATCTCTATTTCTAATTTTGATGCAAGCCACCGGACATTGTCCGATAGGCACCCATGCCAGAAGGTTAGGTATCCCCCATAGCGACTTTTGTAGAAGTTGCAGGGACGAGGAGGAAATAGAGTCCGTCCGCCACCTGCTCTGCGATTGTCCAGCTCTACGGGGAAGGAGACTGCTAATACAAGACAGTAGCGCCATCGACTAGCTGGAGGATCTGAGCTAAATAGAACCTGTTAGCAGCCTCTGTCCCCGTAGAGCTGGACAACATTCTGGATGGTTCTAATCATCGGTGGAAATGTAGGTCTCACGAGGTACACCCCATACCCAGGGCACTATGGATCCAACTGTTGGTTTAAGTGAGTCGCGACACCAGTCCCAAGGGCACCCTTTCACCTGAAGTCGTCCCCGCTTTCAAGCTGATTCAGCAACTTTGTCCATCGGATTTAACGGTGACAGTGGCCAAGTCTTCCAGATCACAGCTCCGAAAGGGGCAGGGTCTTCCACCGTCAAAGAGACCGGTTTGTTCACACAGAACGCAGGAAGTTCCTCATGAAGACTGACTCTAAGCAAAGATTTTAGAGCTAAACCCTGTACACAAAACCCTTCAATCCGTTGCAACTCTTCGTTGCAGAGGAAGCCCTCGTCCACTTTGTACCTTAAAACCGTCCGCCGTCGTATCCCACAACTTCTTGGCTGGTCTGTACCATAAGGCCGCCCGTCGTATCATTCCTCCCCGGGATATCCCAAGGAATTTCAATATCATCGAAGAAATTTTCAAATTTCCCCAATGAGGAACACCGGCCCCAGGACTGCCTTTCAGTCTCCTTCCTCTCCCTCTCCCTCTCTTCCAGAATTGCATCACAAAAATAAGGAATTTGGCTCTTAAGAAAAATGGCCGCTTGTTTCCTTCAATTATCCTTTTGTGTGAACAAAATGCCATGCCCCACCCCACGACCGCATTCAGTGGCTGCCAACTATGTATTCCGAATCATAAACGGTGAGCTTCAGGCCATTCTGCTTGCAGACCACAAAAGATCTCCCTCTCCTCCCTTGATTTTGTTGTTCTGCGGCTCTTCATCTACTTTGCATTAATCTCGGCGCAAGGATCGAACAAAGACCGAAGAAAAAAAAAAGCGAACTGCAAACGGAAGCGAAATAACATCGTCGCGCTACAATGTCCTGCCGGCGAATGAGAGAGCGAACAGCGAAGAGGATGTTAAATAAAATTTCCATCAGCGACTGAATGCCGTTGTCGTCCTGGGCATTGTGTGGCGACGGCAGCCGCCTGCAATTTGCAATCCTTTCTCCATCGAGGTGAATGGGAGATTATTGTAATTTGCCCTCATCTCCCGGTCTCCATTTGGATGGGAGACGATGGAATGTGATGTGACAGATTGTGTCACATCGGTTAATGGCGGTTCTGTCAGTTGACAGACACTGACGTTGCGTTGTGCTACGACGACTTTAAATTCAATTCGAAAGCAAAACAAAATATCTCACTCATCCTTGGATCTCTCAAGAACGAGCGAGCGAGCGAGCGAAATAGACGGAGAGAGAGAGAGAGAGAGAGAGAGAGAGAGAGAGAGAGAGAGAGAGAAAGAAGGACATCCCAGCAATCCGCTGACGCACACGATTCAACGAGCGATACCCAAGAAGCCAAGAAGGTAAAAGGATGCTGGAGGAAACTTCACGTCTTAGGATTAGATTACATTTTCATTTCTCTCCCCAGGATGAGGCTCCTTGAGAGCGTGTGTACAGCGGCAACAACAACAGCAACGACTACAGGGGATACTGAATTACATCCCTTACCGATATGACGTGCAATTATAGGATTTATGTTCGTCCTTTTATTTTTAACACTTTTCAGATACTTGTGCACTTTCCGGTTTTATATCCCTTTCGTCCCTTTTTCGGCTGCGATTGGTCCGCGGCGGGGGGTGGCCTCTGCGTCAGGCACTTACCTGGTGTGCGAAGGAAGATAAATTGTGTTCAGAAAGTAGTTCCAAGGATTTGCTCGACAATCAAAGTTTCATCCCGTAAATCAGATTAAAGTTTTATGGCTGTTTTAAAGGATACTCCACTTGAGTGAGCTTCGAAATTAGGAACAAAAACACTTTGGATTTCGATTTTTTATTCGACTTCCTTTTGGCCGTTCGATGAAGGGGGCGTTCGGTGTGTTTATGGGCGTGGGTCTGTCGTAAAGATGATTCAGGCCCCAACGCACTTTCCGAAGGACATTTCGGTCGAGGCACGGCAACGAGATGTCCGCCTAAGTGATATTTCATCGCAAGTCTTAAACAATGATTAGAGACATTTGTTTTCGCGAAGGGTTGGCAGAGGATAATCTTGAAAAGATCCGTCAAAAGGATTTGTCTGTCCTTGGAAATGGGGACTGAAATGTACCGCATTGTCCTAGGCGTAGGGAGGAGTCTTTTCTGGGCAAGGATTTCTACGCAAAACTCTTCGACTGGTATTTGACTACCGAACACATCCCACGCAGTTGACATCTGTCATTGGCCCATTATTTCACTCCTTCACTTATCTGGGCAAGGTTTCCGACGTTGAATTCAAATTCTTACCATAGATCTCTTTTGGGCCGATATTTGACTGCCGAACACATCCCACGCCGCTGAAACCTGTCACTGTCACTCTGTGACCTCGTCTACTTTGGCTCCGCAGTAAACAGTGCAAACAACATCAGTATCGAGATCAAACGCAGAACAACTCTTACCCACCGCTGTTTTTTTGGGCTCAAAAAGCAATTGAGTAGTAGAGCCTTCTCTCGGAAGACCAAGCTGACTCTATACAAGACCTTGATCATCCCAGTCCTGCTGTACGGCGCAAAGGCATGGACAATATCCCAAGCAGATGAACAATCTCTTGGCCTTCTCTTTACTTTTCTAGGCAAGATTTCTAACGTCGAATTCAAACTTCTTAGCGGAGATCACTTTTGGGCTGATATTTGACTTCCGAACACATCCCAAGATGACCGAGTGTATTCTTTTGGCGTCTGTCATTGCCTTTGCCTTTACTTCGCCCATCTTCACGCAAGAGGTCTTTTTTGGGCAAGAATTCCTTCATCGTATCCCAAGTTCTTGTCTCCTTTGGGCCGGTATTAGACTTCCGAACACATCCCAAGATGACCGAGTTTATCCTTTTGGCGTCTGTCATTATCTATGGCTTTATCTTCGCGCAAGAAGTCTTTTTTGGGCAAGGATTCCTTCATCGTATCCCAATTTCTTGTCTCCTTTGGGGACTTCCGAACACATCCCAAGGTGACCGAGGGAAACTTTTGACGTCTGTCATCGTCTTTGCCCTTACTGCGTCCATCTTAACGCAAAAGGTCTTTTCGCAGCGAGGATTCCGTCCCAAGTATCCCAAGTCTTCGTTTGTTTTGGGTCGGTGTTTGGCTCCTGAACACATCCCAAGATAAACGAGTGAATCCTTTTGACATCTGTCATTATCTCCGCCATTGTGACGTCTTTCCTTCGCCCATCTTAGCGCAAGAGGTCTTTTCTGGGCAAAGGTTCGTTCTTCGAATTCAAACGTTTTCGAGGAGACTTTTTTCGACCGGTATTTGATTTCCGAACGCAACCCGCCCCGTTGAAATCTGTCATTGCCTTTGCTTTTGTCACACTCTGATACACCTTTACTTTTCTGGGCAAGAATTTCTGCGTTGAATCTAAGCTTTGCAGCGGAGAGCTCTTTTCGACCGGTATTTGACTTCCGAACACATCCCGAGATGGACGACTTTTTAACAGCTATCATTGTCGTTGCTCGTCTTAGGCGAAGATGTCTTTTTTGGGCAAGAATTCTTTCGTTCTTCGTTCAGCGGAGATGTCTTTTCGACCGATATTTGACCTCCGAACACATCCCACCGTTTGACATCTGTAAATTAGCTCTTGTCACACTGTGACACGCCTTTACGTCTTAGCGCACGAGGTCTGTTCTGAGCAAGGATTCCTTCATCGTATGCCAATTTCTTGTCTTTTTTGGGCCGATATTTGACTTCTGAACACATCCCGAGATGAACAAGTGAACCTTTTTGACATCTGCCATTGTTTTTGCTTTTGCTTCCCCCATCTTAACGCAAGAGGTCTTTCCTGGGCCAGGATTTCTTCGTCGTATCCCAATTTTTCTTTTGTTTCGTGCCGGTATTTCACTTCTGAACACATCCCAAGATGAAAGACTGCACCCCTTCGACAGCTATCATTGTCGTTGCCCGTCTTAAGGCAAGATGTCTTTTCTGAGCAGGAATTCTTTCGTTCTTCGTTCAGCGGAGATGTCTTTGCGACCGATATTTGATCTCCGAACACATCCCACCATTTGACATCTGTCATTGTCTTTGCTCTCGTGACACGCCTTTACTTTTTAAAGCAAACGGTCTTTTTTTGTCTGTTTCGGGCTGATATTTGACTTCCGAACTCATCCCAAGATGAACGAGTGAACCCTTTTGACAGCTGTCACTATCTTTGCTCTTGACACACTGTGACACGCCTTTCCTAAGCCCATCTCAACGCCAAGAGGTCAACTTCCTTAATTTCCCCCCTCCCTACACAACACCTCTCCCACCCAGCCAATGAAAAAGACTGCCGACTTTATGAAGCCTTGTTGAGCTCCCGATTTCCTATCGTGGTGTACACCCTATCATCACTTCCCACAAGCGTGTTTTTTACGTTGAAAACCCCTCGAAATAGGCCATCAAATGCTCCAGTTTAATCGTCCGTTTCATGGCTAAGGTTCCCGAACTGCCTCCGAGATGTCTTCAAGGATTTGTCCCTGCTCCCCCACCCCCGAACAATTGAAACAGTGTCAAGTGCCACTTCTGGATGCGACATTGATAAGAACTCTCATTAACTTGCCGCAATTTCTGACAAACGACCCAGCATCGTGTAACCCCAAATCATCCGGCCGCACTGTCCACACGTGCAGTGGCGCGCAGCCTCCGAACAAATTGCCTCCTGCCAAAGGACACCAGCAT
Source organism: Myathropa florea (assembly GCA_930367185.1). Classification (NCBI taxonomy): domain Eukaryota; kingdom Metazoa; phylum Arthropoda; class Insecta; order Diptera; family Syrphidae; genus Myathropa; species Myathropa florea. The sequence continues at coordinate 8,489,693 of OV884005.1, read as the reverse complement.
TTACAACTAATAAAACACCAAAAACCAACACAGGCCATAAACTATCCGCAAATGGACAAGTACCCTGCCACCACTTTATGTGCACACTTCGGTCATCATCGCCACCCCGCCCTTGACCGCAGCCGATAAAATAAAAGAACAAAAACAAAGCCTCGTGTGTGTGTTGGGCACGTTAATGATGCCAATTGACAACACTGCCAGTCTCGACATAACTTGCAGTCAATAAAGTCCACCTCCACACTCTCAATCAATCAACTCCAGGCCGAAGTCAAAGGATACTCTGCACCCAATGCAATTGATTAGGGATTACCTGGCGTCGATTAGGCCAACTCTAGAGTTTCGGACACTTGCAACTGAAACGTTAGACTTTGTGCAGTCCTTTGGTCGAGGCATCTGTGCCTCTGTGTCGGTGTTGCGGTCAATTGGACGAGCACTCCGATGAGCAATAATTGCTCACTTCCGTGTGGATGAGCCGCACCGACTGCATGCGGTGGCAGGCCCATGTTGGCCGACATTTCACTCTCAAGTGGACTCTGCATCGGATTCGGGCATCTGATTAGACATGTCATATCCTGTGACATGGGATACCCCACACTCCAGGTCGGCCCACAGGATTCCGATGCAATAAGAAACCATCACCACCGGGTCGAGATCGATGGAACGTATCTCGGGCATGATTTCAATTCATAAGGGTCCACGCACACACAACCGCCTGGGATTACGTGACCTCATTGAACCAATGAATACGAATGAGGACCACATGCGGAGTTGGATCAGTTTTTGTCTCGTTCGCATCTGGCAACTGGTTTAATTGGAATCGGAAGGGTGCGGTCGGTTGGGCAGTGATTTGTTTCCTGTCTGCCGGAAGTGTGATTGGCAATTGTGTTGTGTAGCTCAAGACGATGCCGGCGATTGTTGAGGAAGAAATCTTCTGCTCACACACCGTGGAGGGGCGTTAATGGCTGCCGAGTGGGGGGGGGGTCCGTGAACGGAGACAACTGGCATTTATGAGCCTTGAAAGACTGTAACCCCTTCCAAGAGGTTGCCCAACTGGAACTGATGGAATCAAATCTGTTGGGTCATCCCCACTCGAGGAAATCAAAGTCCAAAGTCATCAGCCACTTCCACTCGCCATCTTCACCTTAAATCCATTTTTTATTGCCGACTTTTAGGCAACCACCGAGACTCGGCCGAATGCAATGATCTTCCTCGCTAAGCTGGCTACACCCAATCCCCTTCGCCCAAATTTGTTGCATTTCTGTTGGGTCATCCCCACTCGAGGAAATCAAAGCCTCAAGAGCCTTCCAAAGTCATCAGCCACTTCCGCTGGCCATCTTCACCTTAAATCTATTTTTCATTGCCGACTTTTAGGCAACCACCGAGACTCGGTCGAATGCAATGATCTTCCTCGCCCAAATTTGTTGCATTTCAGGGCCGGCTCCACGGCCCATCCGTTTTTTTATGCTTTCATTTGGTGTTCATTTTTACGAGTGCACATGTTCTGCGAGGAGAGAGACAAAAGTCAACCAAAAAAAAATGAAAATTCTTACCGCCCCAGCGCGCCTTTCAGCACATCCACGGCCACTGTTGCTACACACCATCGTGTGTACGTATCCCTTCACCCGGCCCGAAGCCCAAAATCCTCTTGTAGGCCATTTTGTCGTATCGTCGTCATAGCACTCCTCCTCCTCCTCCTCCTCCTCCTCCTCCTCCTCCTCCTCCTCCTCCTCCTCCTTCTCCATTGCCGCCGATGGCGACGTGGCGCTGGTGCTGGGGCCCGTGGCGGTGGCGGAGTGGGGAAATTGCTTAGCAAGCATAAATGTAGCGAAATCAAAGGAGCAAGCAAGCGAAATATCGCACTCAACCGTTGTACAGAGTGTAAACGGCACCGGCACTGGCAACCAGCTCACTCCACTCCGCTCCACAGGAGAGAGAGGAATGAATTTTCCAAACAAAAATCGCGTTCCTCCCAAGTGGAGCTCGGCGGGGAAGAGGGGGAAAAAAATAGGGCCAAGGTGAAACAAGGGCAGCGGCGTAAATAAATTCCGCGACGATGTCTACGGGTGAAGGGTTGTTCAGCGATGGACTGGGGAGCGCTTGTCCTCCGGTTGTTGTTGTTGCGCCGCCCACCCTTTGTGTGGGCGGCGGCGGCCGGTTCGATCCGGAGTTGGCGTGCTTGTGGCGTTGTAGTGAACTTGCCCGAGGGCAGAATTAGTATTCCACAAGGCACGAGTGTGCCTTTCGTTTCCGTGGCGGTGGCGCAGTGGTCGGTGGTAGGTGACGGCCGTCAGGTGGATGAGCTAATGCCAGGCGGCAGTCCGATGACACAGACCCCCCCCCCCCCCACCATACCACGACGGCCCCGCTTTCGCATTCAGTTCGCTTCCTTGGGTGCCGTGATTTAATTTTCATTCTGAACTTGGAATTCCGGCGGAAGCCTGGTCTACATCTGTGCAAGGGCCGGTGGTTGGTCTTGGACCCCGGTTGGGTTTTGTTGTTTATGGGACGGCTTTTATGGCCAAGGGATGATTGGATTTTCTTCTCGGCCACGGGGAATGTAATTGTTTTTCACTTGGATTGGGTGAGAGACATTTTCCTGATGACGAGGCGGATTTCGAATTTGATTGAGGGTCACGCTGGGATTTTTTATTCGGCTCGCTGATGACTTGCCGGACAGCGAACGGAGGAGCGGACACATAAGACGTAATGACAGGGACGGTAATTCGTGAGGTTTATCATTCTAAACTGATCCCGGTTGGCATTTGCGAGACGAAATTGAAATCACGGGCCAAGTTTTATGTCAGACGGGTCATCCTGTTGCCCTCGAGAAGGGTCTTGTTCGATATCGAGTGCGCGTCCAGGAATTGCGGGACTTGTTGAAGGTATCCAGTGGGTTTGTGTGAAATTCGAACGAAGCTGCACTGAAACTTGAGCCCAAATTGAAACCGAGTTGATACAGAAGATAAAACTGAAATCAAACTGAAGCGGAGTTTAAGCCGGGATTAGAGGCGCAACTTAAACTGAAACTAAGCTAAAGTGAAAGGGGTTCAGGATTCGAGATCAAAGCTGCAATTGAATTTGAATGTTAAGCTGAAGTTGAAACTGGAACTAAAGCCGAACTTGAGCCCGAAGCTGAAGTTGAAGCTTAAGTCAAATTTGAAAATATACCCCCAATTTGAAGCTGCAAACGAGGTTAAGACTGTTTCCAAAACCGAAGTTCAAGCTGCAACCGTCGCTGAATTCAAGCTGACACTGAAGACGAAACTGAAGCCGGATATAAGCCAGGGTTAGAGGCGCAACTGCAGTCGCAGTTGACACTGAATTCTCCTCAAACTGCGGGAGCAACTGAAGTCGAGATTGAAGCTACAATTGAATTTGAATCTGAAGCCGAGAACTGAGACTTAATAAAAATTTAGCCCGAAGCTGAAGCCGAGTTTGAAGTCGAATCTGAAAAAAAATAAATTGAAGCTCGAATTAGGGTTAAAACTAGTTCCAGACCTGAAATTGAGGCTAACGTTCAAGTCGAAGTTGAAGCTTAAGTCGAAGCTGAAACCGACGCTGAATTTCATGTGGAATTTAAAACTGAAGCTGTAACTGAAGCTTGAAGCAAATCGGTATTGAGAGCCGGAGCTGTAGACTCCGGCTTAAATTTTAATTGAGATTGAACCTCGAATTTGGAAAAAAAAAACCAAGCCAGGACTTAAGCAAGATGTGGGAAATCGAAGCCACAATTGAAGCTGGAGCTGAAGCCTAAGCACCATTGAAACTGAAGCTCAGCTTGAAATCGAAGCCTGGAACTGAGACTTAAACTGACGTCGAATATGAAGCTAAGGCCAAACCTCTATTTGAAGCAGAAACTGATCTGAAACTGGGCTTAGACTTAAGCCATACTTGGAACTCAAAATTCAGCTTCCACTGAAACGATGACTGAAACTTGGGGCTTAGGGAAGCTGGGGCTACGACAAAAATCGGAGCTCAAAGGTGAATTCTAAAAGAGGAGTTCTTATCTGATTTGCATGTGGAATTCAAGACTGAGGCCGAAACTGAAGCTTAGACTAAATGCCCAATGAAAGTCGAAACTTTAGACAAAACAGCGGCTTAGACTTCAGCTGAGACTGAACCTAGAATTGGATAAGACAAAAAAGGAGGCAAAACTCAAGTTGCTTTGCGGAAATCAAAGCCTCACTTGAAGCTGAAGCTGAAGCTTACACTCCGTTGAAAGCCGAAGCTGAAGCTGAGCCTAAAATTTGAACCCAGAGCTAAGGATAAGACCTAAGTCAAAAATGAAGCCAAGAATAAAACTCTAAATGAAGCAAAAACAGTATCAAAACCCGGTCTAAGCCAGCTTTAGTGTTAGCTACAGTTTCTGCTCCAAGCACAACTTCAGTCTGATGGTGGACGGGGGTCTAAATTCAGAACCTGCTCAGCTTGAAATCAAAGCCTGGAACTATGGCTTAAACTGACGTCAAATATGAAGCTAAGCTTAAACCTCAAATTGAAACAGAAACGGAAAGTGAACCGGTCCGAGACTGGACTTAGACTGAAGCTGTGCTTGGAGCTGAGACTGTATCTTCGACTGCAAGAAAGACTAAAGCCACACACAGCTGAAGCCACAACGGAACCCCAAGCTCAAAGGAGAATCTGAAAAAGAAAACCTCACTTGTTCGATATCCTGTCCACAAACCAGTACCCTCACCTTCAAGCACACACTGTTCCCAAATCAGATACGAGTCCCCCTCAGCGACAAACGCAAACATAAACGTTATCTGCGCTTGCCTCCACTGGTATCTCGCGGATTTGAATGTCTCGTACATTGTGGGGCGTATAGGCGCGCTCGGGAACTTCGATTTTTTCCCCACATGCCCGCTCCTAAGCGCCCCCTCCCCATCGACCACATGAACATTTCATGAAGTTCTCCAATACTCCACCACTTACTGTGAGTAACCAACCCCCGCGTCACTCACACAGTCAGTCCCACGTGAACAGCGCACAGCACACGCTATGTACGAATGGAAATGTGTGTCAGCAGTGCTCGGCCGCCGCCACGCCACGCCGCGCCGCTCCCATAACCCTGACACAGATGACTGCTTGACATGAAACATTTCATGACTTTTAAATGGGTGCTTCGCATTCACAAATAGAAAAGCGTATCCTACGAGTCGGTCCTCCCTGCGGGGAGAGCGAAGAGCGGTGCAGCCGCCCTCTCGTCCGCCGCCAGCAGCAGCAGCAGGCCCCACCGATTTCGAACAAGTAGGCAATTCCTTGTCAAGTGGGGTTGAAATTGCGCGGCCACACCGCCACCGCACACACAGCGCCACAGACCGTGTGTTCCTTCCTCGCAGGGATGGAAATTAATTGCGGAGAGTTCTATGAATAAAAAGCCACCCTCTGGAAGGAATAATTTTTCGTGGCTTGTATCCTGCGCCCGGGCGCTTGTTTGTGTAGCCATTGGCATTGAATTCGTTTATCTGCTGTTCGAGTGGGTGGCGGCGAAGGACAATGGATTTGGATCGAGTGAGAGAGCCGCTGCCACATCCACCGACTGGCCGACGTACATCACTCTGATGTACGGTAATCGTGGCCGAGTTAACGTGCTAATAATTGGGTGTAATGGTCATTTGTTTCTAATTACCTCCGAGTGGGTCGGGGTGACCTTTTTGCCGTTTTTCCTTGTGTCCGGCCGCGGAGGAGCTGACATAACTTGACATAACTGATGGCGGACATTAGTTCGAGGACTAAATTATACGCCGGACTGGCAATCAAAGTAATAATCATTGATCGTGGCGTGGGAGGCGGTCTGATGGTGGACGCTCGGAGGTGGTATGGAAAATTAAAAGGAAGCCGGTCGCGCTGTGGCGGCGTGGGCGAGGGGTGGCGTATTTGATGTGGTGGCGCTGAGGAAGGTCGCGCTGGTTGGTTGGATGGATGGAAGGAAGTGGGTCAATGACGCGGAGCGGTGTTTGAATGAGGGAAATGTTAAGGACGCCAGAGAGGGAGAGAGTGGGAGAGAGTGGTTTGGCCTCAGGCGAAAGAATTTCGAAGTCAATGACAGACCACGTCGTGGTTGGGAAGGATAACTGTTGGCTCTGTTGCCTTGAATGGTTGCACTAATGGCGGAGCGGCTTGTTATCGAAGGTGATTGGGTGCTCCAATTCACTTGGCCGGCATTCGATTGCATGCTGAACGAGTTCGAGGCTGGGTGCTTGACGTTTCTGAGGGAGATTGTGACAAAGCAAACAACTGGGCCAATTATGGTTTCAAAACTGAATGAAATTAGGCACTGAGTGGGCAATTGAAGCTGGAATTGGACTTCGAATTGGAGCTGGAAGTGAAAGAGGACATTTTTTGAAAAGGAACTGAAGTTGAAGGCTGCAACTGAAAACGAGACTGAAACTGAAAGAGGAGCTGAAACTGAACGAGGAGCTGAAACTGAAAACGAGGCTGAAACTGAACGAGAAGCTGAAACTGAAAACGAGGCTGAAACTGAAAGAGGAGCTGAAACTGAAAGAGTAGCTTAAACTGATGGAGGAGCGGAAACTGAAAGAGGAGCTGAAACTGAACGAGGAGCTGAAACTGAAAGAGGAGCTGAAACTGAAACCGAGGCTGAAACTGAAAGAGGAGCTGAAACTGAACGAGGAGCTGAAACTGAAAGAGGAGCTGAAACTGAAACCGAGGCTGAAACTGAAAGAGGAGCTGAAACTGAACGAGAAGCTGAAACTGAAAACGAGGCTGAAACTGAAAGAGGAGCTGAAACTGAAAGAGTAGCTTAAACTGATGGAGGAGCGGAAACTGAACGAGGAGCTGAAACTGAACGAGAAGCTGAAACTGAAAACGAGGCTGAAACTGAAAGAGGAGCTGAAACAGAAAGAGGAGCTGAAACTGAACGAGGAGCTGAAACTGAACGAGAAGCTGAAACTGAAAACGAGGCTGAAACTGAAAGAGAAGCTAAAACTGAAGGAGAAGCTGAAACTGAAGGAGAAGCTGAAACTGAAAACGAGGCTGAAACTGAAAGAGGAGCTGAAACTGAACGAAGAGCTGAAACTGAACGAGGAGCTGAAACTGAAAACGAGGCTGAAACTGAAAGAGGAGCTGAAACTGAACGAGGAGCTGAAACTGAAGGAGAAGCTGAAACTGAAAACGAGGCTGAAACTGAAAGAGAAGCTGAAACTGAAGGAGAAGCTAAAACTGAACGAAGAGCTGAAACTGAACGAGGAGCTGAAACTGAAGGAGAAGCTGAAACTGAAAACGAGGCGGAAACTGAAAGAGATGCTGAAACTGAAAGAGGAGCTGAAACTGAACGAGGAGCTGAAACTGAAGGAGAAGCTGAAACTGAACGAAGAGCTGAAACTGAACGAGGAGCTGAAACTAAAAACGAGGCTGAAACTGAACGAGAAGCTGAAACTGAAAACGAGGCTGAAACTGAAAGAGGATCTGAAACTGAAAGAGTAGCTTAAACTGATGGAGGAGCGGAAACTGAACGAGGAGCTGAAACTGAAAACGAGGCTGAAACTGAAAGAGGAGCTGAAACTGAAGGAGAAGCTGAAACTGAACGAAGAGCTGAAACTGAACGAGGAGCTGAAACTAAAAACGAGGCTGAAACTGAACGAGAAGCTGAAACTGAAAACGAGGCTGAAACTGAAAGAGGATCTGAAACTGAAAGAGTAGCTTAAACTGATGGAGGAGCGGAAACTGAACGAGGAGCTGAAACTGAAAACGAGGCTGAAACTGAAAGAGGAGCTGAAACTGAAGGAGTAGCTGAAACTGAAAGAGGAGCTGAAACTGATGGAGGAGCGGAAACTGAAAGAGGAGCTGAAACTGAACGAGGAGATGAAACTGAACGAGAAGCTGAAACTGAAAACGAGGCTGAAACTGGAAGAGGAGCTGAAACTGAAAGAGGAGCTGAAACTGATGGAGGAGCGGAAACTGAACGAGGAGCTGAAACTGAAAGAGGAGCTGAAACTGAAAGAGGAGCTGAAACTGAAACCGAGGCTGAAACTGAAAGAGGAGCTGAAACTGAAAGAGGAGCTGAAACTGAAACCGAGGCTGAAACTGAAAGAGTAGCTGAAACTGATGGAGGAGCGGAAACTGAAAGAGGAGCTGAAACTGAAAGAGGAGCTGAAACTGAAACCGAGGCTGAAACTGAAAGAGGAGCTGAAACTGAAAGAGGAGCTGAAACTGATGGAGGAGCTGAAACTGAAAGAGGAGCTGAAACTGAACGAGGAGCTGAAACTGAAAACGAGGCTGAAACTGAAAGAGGAGCTGAAACTGATGGAGGAGCTGAAACTGAAAACGAGGCTGAAACTGAAAGAAGAGTTGAAACTGAAAGAGTAGCTGAAACTGAAGGCAGATCTTTAATTGAACATAAGCTGACATTGAACGTCAAATTTCTCAGACTAAGCATATTCCTTGGCCAATAAATTTCTTGGAGATCCCAAGAGCTTACAGCGCATGGAGAAACTTCACTGTTCTCAGGCTTCCACTTCCCATTCCCCGTTGGATTTTGTAATTCACGTTCATCTGACTTCGCCTTGCCATCTGTCTGAGTCAGAAGCTTCCGCACCACCCTCACCACGTCGACAGAATCCAATCACACCGAAAGTATTGCCATAACAAGGTTCATTACTGTACCTTCCCCCCCGAACATCACTTGCAACTTGGTCGCTCTTTCGCCTGCCTGAGCACAGATAAGACCGGCCCCGCAAGTGTTCATAAAAAACAACGAACACAAACATTTTCCCGGCTTAATGCTCTCGTGTGCTATCTAAGTGCGCCGGCATAACTCGGTAATGACTTCATACGTTCGCCGCCGTTTCGCTGCCACCGCACACAGCGTGCAACATTAAACCAAACTTATCCGTGCCCGCGACAAGGGATGTACTCCAGCCAGCCGGAGAGTAACAGTTTTTAACATCCTCCGCGATAAAAATATGCCAGTCGTCGCATAAAAACAAATAATCTTCTCATGATGACACGCCACACCGTGCGCGTGTGGGGGCACCTGGCGTCGACTGCCAACGCATATGCCTCATCCCACCCGCCGAACATGCAAACGCCACTGGCAGCGGGGACGAGCAGGGAAGGCGACAAGAGAATTTGTCACGCTGTCGAGTGTCCTAATGAAATTTTATAGCCAGAGTGGGTGCCGGTGTCGGGAATCCTGCAGCTCCTTGTGACGGCCCGTGGGAGTGCGATCCGCGTGCATGGGATAACTGCCCTTACACTTGTTTATCCAACGAGAGTGACAGAGAACTCGCATGTGGACCAGGGCCTGGGACAGGTCCTTTCAAAGGAGCAGTGCATTCAGGCAGCGTGTGTCTCGCGGGGTGGTCTAATGAATTTTGAACATTGCCTAAGCGGGCGTACACACATGCGTGGGGTACTGTTCTGGACTCGTCGGTGGCCTTGGGGCAGCCTACGCTGCGGGGGTTGTATTCGAATTTCATCCCGGCTGTGAAGGGAAATTAATTTTCGCCAGTCCAGAAGTAATTCTTTCATGATTTGGGCCTGAACGCGGTGGCGTCGGGTGGTGGACGACGAGGACTGGTGCCGGGCAAAAAAAAATAATGAATTCATTCTCAAGGTAACCGCGCGGCGTTGTGTATGATTAATTACGCAGATATACGAAATCCAGCTCAGGGCCGACGTTAACTTATGCCCGAGGGTGTGTGCGGCATGCGGGTGGATCAGCGGGCAAATTTAATGACTGAGCAAGGAGCGATGATGTTGTCGTGTTGAGTTAGGGGGGATTAAGGATAGTGCCTTGCTGAGGAAGTGACGGATGAAGAGGGAGGGAAGAGGGAGGAATTTAGGGGAAGTGGCAACAGTTGTTTGGTAGCGAACCTCTAAAGACGAGCTTGAGACGCAAATGGTGGCGGGCAGTTGAGGAGAAATGAAAAGAAAGTTGTGGGACCTGCAGAAGCTCTCAACATGACTGGTCGGCGTTGTGCGTGTTCTATCCTTCAGAGGGAACTGGCTGATTATCTACAGCGTTAGGAGAGCGAGGATATTGCTGGACGTCAAGGTCTGGTGGCTGAAGAATTTTTGTAAATGTCCTAAGCCCGAAGGCCTAGGAAGGTGCCTTGCGGTGATAGCCTCATAGTTTCATGGTACATTAAGGTTGTCTAGGAATTTCCCAGGAGGAACCAGCAGTCGTCCTGCTAAATTGGCTCTGGGATAGCTTGGGAGGGCTGAAGCTGAAAACGAGGCTGAAACTGAAAGCGGAGCTGAAACTGAAGGAGAATCTGAAACTGAAGGAGAAGCTGAAACCGAACGAGGAGCTGAAACTGAAAGTGAAACTGAAACTGAAAGAGAAGCTAAAACTGAAGGAGAAGCTGAAACTGAAGGAGAAGCCGAAACTGAAAACGAGGCTGAAACTGAAAACAAGGCTGAAACTGAAAGAGGAGCTGAAACTGAAGGAGAAGCTGAAACTGAAAGAGGGGCTGAAACTGAAGACGAGGCTGAAACTGAAAACGAGGCTGAAACTGAAAACAAGGCTGAAACTGAAAGAGGAGCTGAAACTGAAGGAGAAGCTGAAACTGAAAGAGGGGCTGACACTGAAGACGAGGCTAAAACTGAAAGAGGAGCTGAAACTGGAAACGAGGCTGAAACTGAAAGAGGAGCTGAAACTGAAAGAGAAGCTGAAACTGAAAAAGGGACTAAAACTGAAATAGAACGTAGGTTGACATCAAATTTCAAACTTAGAGTCCTACTCCTCGGCTGGTGATTTTCGGGGTCATAGCAACCAGCGGCATACAGAGGAGCTCTCCAATTCAATTAGGGTACGTCCAAAGAATGGAAACCTTTCAAAGAAACTTTGAACTTTCGCCCCATCTCAGAAGAAAGCCTGAATTATGCCTCTTAACCCACTTATTCACAGAACCTTAAGCATCACACTTCCACAACCGGAAGACCTTTCAAATCTCCCCCAAGACTGCCTTACATTCAAAGTTCATTTCACTCGCAACCCTCTGTCACAATTCATTGACCCAAGCGTCGGCTCCCCATGCGTCTGTGCGCCGATTCCCCGCGGTGATCCTGATGGCTTTCTGTCATACGATACCAACATCACCGTAATTTAAATTTCCATTCTTCCCTCCCCACGAGGAGCGGAGAACAATGAATAAATATTTCCTTAATTACCAGCAGAGACGAGCGAGCTGCTGCTCTCCTCATTTCCCAGTCGTCGTCTGTTTTCTCCCTGGGTGATCCTTAATCGTCGCCTGGACTCCTACTTCAACGAGAGGGAACGAAAATATATTTGAAATTTATGAATTTCATCCGCCTCCGCCACCGGTAGCGCAATCTCCCCATTTCCTGACTTCCTCGAGACAAATCAAAGGACGACCGAAGAACAGGGGGCGAGGCCCTAAGGCCAATTAGGTGATTATGCGGAATTTCTTTCGAAATCCATTTCAGAGTGCCACCACCCGCCCAGGACAAGTCTCATTGGAGACAATTACAATTTGGAGCCGGGTATGTGTGCCGTGCTGAAGGAATAAATTCCATTTCCGGGTAATTTCTCACAAGGAGAGCGCGAAGAGTTACCGACCCACACGCTGAATAATTGGTCAGACTTCAAGTGAGGCAAAAGTATCTCGAACTTTTCCGTCTGCCGTCTTGGTTTTTATCTACACTCCGGGGGGCTCCGATGGCCCTTTGCTCATCGTTTTTGTATTTTTGGCATTAATTTGTTTTGTATTGTGTTCGCTCGTGTCCTTTTTGCATGTCTATTGGCCATAAATTTTCTGATAATAAAATCAGATTTGATTCCGTTACCTAATGCCTAAGACAACGATACACAAAGTGACACGGCGTCGAAACGAACGAGGACCTGGGGGGGGGGGGGGACTGAGACACACGAGAACTCATGGAGGATAAGACACAGTGCCAAGGACGAGGACAAGAAATTCGATAAGTTTCCTATTTATGGCGCAGAAAATTGGGAATTGTCCTGTAAAGTCTGTGTGTCTCTGGGTCGACTCCGTAGTCGTTGCCGTGCCGTCATTCTCTCTCCCTTTTGTCCTTCGTCTTTTGTTTTTCTTTTTTTCTTTTCTCTCTCTCTCCCCTTGGTTCGGTGTGTAATTTGTAAGGATATTTGGTGTCGGCTGAGATTTACTGGCACAATGAACAAATTGTGTGACATGGCCAAACAAAGACGAGAAGGAGATATATCTTCCTTCCGTTTCCGCACCCCCTGCCACCCGCCACATACACCGACGCGAATGAGGTGTCCCATTCCATACCCCTCCCCCCATCCGGCTGTCTCTGTGTTGGTGTAATGACTTTGGTAACAAGTCGTACGAGCTTTTCAAAGTCATTTCCCTAGAGCCAGTGCTGCCGCCAAAATCGAATTCGCCGTCAATATCATCATTATCCTTCAGATTTAAATTGAGGGCGCTTCCTTTTTCATTTGATTTATATCCCTTCCTGTGGCCATGGGGCGGGGGGGAATGAGGGATGGTGATGAAAATGATTGATTCGAACAGAGCCGCTGTCATAATGAAGTTGATGGTTGTGTTTGTCACGGTTCGACCTACGTACAAGGACTTTGCTCAAGGATTGCTCTTCCACCCACTCGGAGTCGATGGAAAGTTTCGAAAAGAATCGACGAAGGACGACCTCCGATGGATGAGTCTTAATTACACAACCGAGCCGGTGGAGAGGAACGAACGACTTCGCGAAGCCACTTTACTAATGGATTAGGAATGGAAGTCTCTTGTTTTTAGAGAGGACCGTAGGAGTTCGAAATTTAGAAGGCGTGCGACTGTCTGCGTTGTCTGTCTGTTGACAGAAGGAATGACAAATGCCTCCATTGATTGACAGCCGCAAATTAGTCGTTTGTCCTTGCCGGCATATGCATACGAGGACTGGTTCCATTTCGTTGCTTGTTAAGCATGATTTTGGCTGGTGTTTGGAGAGGATTTGATACTCATTCCAGGAACTTATTGGGCCCTCATATCTGAGAGGGTCTTTTTTGAGAATGGGTATCGCCACGAGGAAACTTCGTGAAGTTCTATTGTTTCAGGACCAAAATGAGGCCACCTTGGACTGCGAGGGTCACTTCGGACAGTCCTTTGTTTGGGGCCCAAAATGAGGCCACCTTGGACTTAGGAGGTCTCCTTGTACAGTCTTTTGCTTTTGGCCCAAAATGAGGCCACCTTGGACTGCGAGGGTCACTTCGGACAGTCGTTTGTTTGGGGCCCAAAATGAGGCCACCTTGGACTCCGAGAATCACTTCGTACAGTCCTTTGTTTGGGGCCCAAAATGAGGCCACCTTGGACTCCGAGAATCACTTCGGACGGTCCTTTGTTTGGGGCCCAAAATGAGGCCACCTTGGACTGCGAGAATCACTTCGGACAGTCGTTTGTTTGGGGCCCAAAATGAGGCCACCTTGGACTGCGAGGGTCACTTCGGACAGTCCTTTGTTTGGGGCCCAAAATGAGGCCACCTTGGACACTCCATGCAGTTGCTTGTTTGTGTTCCAAAACGTGGACACATTTAACTCCGTTAGAGGATTGCTTAAGGCCTCAATCAAACCAAAGTCTAGAACAAGCAGAAGTTTCATGCCGAAATTTCCAAAATTGGACCCGTGTCAAAAATGCTCCTTTTTGGCCACTTTTCCAACGATGCCTGGACATCCCTCAAAATCCATGCTTACAAATCTCCCATTTTGTCGTATGAACATTTTTGAGCAACATTTTTAAGGACTAGCTAAATGTTGACCAAAATTCTCTAAAAAAATCTGAAGACCGACATGAGATTTCATGGGACTCAATCATGGGAGATTTTGTTTAGGGACTTAATCAAAGCAAAGTACAAGCAGGGGTTTTTTTTGCCGAAATTGGAAAATGTGGACGCTGGTCAAAAATGTGCCTCTTTGAGCACTTTTCCAACGATGCCTAAACATCTCTCAAAATCCTTGCTAACAAACCCCTAATTTTGTTGTTTCAATATTTTGGAACATATTTTATAAGGTCCAACCAAATTTTGAATTTGGAGCACAATTTATAAGGGCCTGCTCAAATTTTGACCAAATTTCGCACAAAATTTGTAGACCGACACTGAAACTTTGTGGAAATGTTAGCATGCGTTGCCTAAGGACTCAATTAAACCAAAGAAAATGACAAGCAGAAGTTTTAGGCCAAAATTGGAAAATTTGGACGCTTGTCAAAAATGTTTATTTTAGACCATTTTTTCAACGATAACCGAACGTTCTTGAAACTGCTTGCCAACAAGTGCTTGCTTTAGCTCAGAATTTATAAGGACCAACCAAATTTTGATTTTGGGACACAATTTCTAAGGACCAGTCAAATTTGGACCAAACTGTTCCAAAAATCTGAAGATTGACGTTGAACTTCATGAAAGGATTTGCATGAGTTGTTTAAGGATTAAATCAAATCAGAGACCGGGACAAGCAGAAGCTTCATGCTGAAGTTGCACAATTTGACACCGGAGGATATGCAGCAGTTTTAGGCCAAAATTTAAAAATTTGGACGCTTGTCAAAAATGTTCCTCTTTGAGGATCTTTATCAACGGCGCCTGAAGCTCCCTCAAAATGCTTGCTTAAAAAACCTCACATTTTGTTGTATGAGTCAAAAATGTGGAACATTTTTAAGGACCAACCAAATTTTGACCAAAATGACCAAATTTGGGCCATTCTCTGAAAGAAAAAAAGACTGCTTCTCAGTCCAGTTCCCAGGACTCTGTGGCATCCCATGAATCACTTAAGAGTCCCCATTACCCACATAACCCCTTTGGATTAGACTCACATGACATGTTAAGACCATAACTTCAACCGTCCCCTCAGCCAGCATGTCATGTGCCTCAGTGCGTCCTTCAAGACCTGTCAGAAAGTCACAAAACAAATCTCAACCACCGTCAGGACATAAGCTGGACGTCATTAATTTCTATCCATCTTAGTGAGTTTTGAGGCAGCAATTAATCTCCAACCACTCCACCCATCGCATGCGGAAGAAAATCAAAAAACTTTTGATCTGAATAAATCCCCATCATCCCCCGACTGATAACGATGGACCGAAGTGGTATATTAATTACATCTTCCAACGCCCTCCAACTCGAAGGACACACACAGGACTGGGTCATTCATCCAGTCACACACCCTTCACCGCAGTGTCTAGACAAAATATGAATCAAAAAAAATGGAGAAGAATGAAAAGAACATCCCCCCAACTCCCCATCGAAGGGTGAAAGCTAAACGTTGTTATTTTCAGTCAACCGCCGAGATGACCTCAATCCAGGCAAAGTCATCGGAGACGACTGCCACACCGACGACGACGACAGAGACATGTGCCCGCCATAAATCCTTCTCGTCGCAATTTATGAAGTTGTCCTGGTGTTCGGTGTTTGGTCGGTGGATTCGTTTGTTGAGTTTTTCCATTTTTTTTGCTCTGGTTTCTGTTGCCCCCATGCTGTGTCTGACATCCTGGCTACGTAAACTGAAATCCATAAAAGCGAATCCTGTCGAAGAGTGTCCTGCTCTCCCTCCCTCCCTGATTTCTTGCGAAACCACACTCGAAAAAAAGAGAAAAAAAAAGTTTTCCTTGGCAAAGTGCCAACCGAATGTGGTAACAAAACTTGTAAACCGCCACCTCGGTCTGCCGGCCCCATCCCCCTGGGGAGTCTGATGGGCAAACAACTCACCGGCGGTGTCCTTTCACCCCCGAAACATAAAATTCGTGTTTCTATGCATTCTGCTTGTTTCTTTCGAATTATGTAACTCACGGGCGTTTTCTTTCCTCTCTTTTCAGTGTGAACCCGGCTTAGGAGCTAGCGTCATGTACAATCTACTTTATAATAGGCCGCAGAAGTTAATGCTTTTGGCCGGTTGCAGCACCGTCTGCACAACTGTAGCTGAGGCAGCGAAAATGTGGAATCTAATCGTGGTAAGTACGAAATTTGTTTTTTCATGTTTCTCTTCTTTTTTTCTTTCTTTCTGTGCGCTCCTGCGTTTTTGTTTTTCAGTGCTGCACGGTGAATGGGTGGGGAAATAATTGAATTCCCCGGGATAATCAACGGGAAATTGGAACCTTGCAAGAATGGTGGATGGTGCTGCTGGTGCTGGTGCCGGTGCTGCTGTTGGCCAGAGATGGCGATGATGATGCAGATTTGTAGCGTCGCAAAGGATTTTTGAGGAAATGCTGACTAAGGTACTCTTGCTCGAGAGGAAAAGGAGTGTCCGAACTGGAGGAGACACTTTTTAGCAACGTTTTTGCAATTCAGGGCTGACATATCCCGAATCGCTGAGGGAAAAGGAATTTCTAAGAGGGGTCGTCTTGATGTATCGCCCTCCTCCAACTCTGCTGTGGCAAAAATGCCTAAATTTTCGAAGAAGGTCAAGGAGAGTCTACGGACCGCGATTCTCGATCTTGCTCATCCAGAACGTGGGCTCAACGAAGACCAGTGGAGACTTGATGAATTGGGCAGTCTTGACGGTGTGAAAGAGGCTATTCTAAAGAAGGATGAAGTGGTTACTCTTTTTGGATACGACTGGATGTTGGTTAAGTGCCTGCCCCAAGTTAGAAGGGTCCCACGTTCGAATCCCACGAAAAAAAAAGTTAATACGCGTTTGTCCAGTTTTTCGAATTTGGTCCAGTCACCATTTGCCGCTGGGATTAAATTGACGGCGCTATCACTGGAACGGTCGATCAGTGGCAGTAGTCTGACTGTGGGTAACACAATGGACCAACTGGTGGTGGATTCAGTAGCAGCCCCCTAACCTAACCTAACCTACTCTCTTCGGACAGCAGACTACCGTCAAGGGCTTTATTTTTATTTGTCGGAGGTTTTTAAAAGACTACCCTGGAGCACTCAGACTCAAAAACTGGTACTGTCAGGCAGCAACCTACTTTTGCTGGAATTTCACGATCTTCTGAAGGAAGACCAGCAGGCGCTTCTGTAATATCGAGCCCACATCATCAGCTCTTACCTCATCAGTACCGAATAACTGCGACGACATGAGTACCCTCGAATGGCTGAGGAAACTCAAAGCCAGGACGGTAGCCGCATGGGAAAATGCCGACCTACAAGTTGTAGATAAGCGGGAGATTCTTGAATATACCAGGCCTGAAGGTCGCATCAGCTCCATACACATACGCGATGCACCGTGCAGCTCGGCTCGAGGCCGTTTGAAACCTGCACCGGATTTCCGCAAGGAGATGCACTGTCGTGTGATTTCTTCAATTTGGTACTGAAGAAGATAGCGCGGCGGGCTGCTGTAAACACGGAAGACACAATCTTCTACAAGTCAGTCCAACTGTTGGGATACGCAGATGACATCGACACTACGTCGACATCGCCGTAGTGGAAGCTTTCACGGCGATTAAAGAACAGGCGAAACGGGCTGGTCTTAAGGTCAATGTGCAGCGACTGGATGGCGCAGTTGGTTAAGTGCCTACCCCAAGTTCGAGGGGTCCCAGGTTCGAATCCCAGTGAAATTGAATCTTGTCTGGAGTAGGTTTCTACCTGGCAGTACAATGGACCAGTTTTGAGTCTAAGTGCTCCAGTAGGGTCTCAAAAATCTTCTGAAAAAACAAAACATGGTCTAAGTGTGCTGGTGAATTTCTAGCAGCCCCCTAACCTAACCTTACCTCTTCTTCTTCTTAGGGCGCTACAGCCCGAGGTGGATTTGGGCCTCACCCAAAATGCATCCCCAGCCGTCACGATCTCTCGCCAGCTGTCTCCAGTTTCGCACACCAAGCCGGCCGAGGTCCCCCTCGACTTGTGTGCGCTACCTTGTACGTGGACGTCCTCTGCTGCGTTGTCCCACAGGCTCAGACTCGAAGACCGAACCTAACCCAACCTAGACTGTGTTAATCTTCGGTTCTAAGCCCGTGGGACAACGCAATAGAGGACGCCCACCCAAACCGATGGTTCACACAAGTGGAGATGGACCTCAGCCAACTTGGCGTGCGTAACTAGAGGCTAAAGATCGTGGCAACTGGAGAGGCTTGTTGGTTGAGGCGCAGGGCCACCCCGGACTATAGAGAAGGAGAAATGCGAATTCGACGAATATAGGACTTCTATCACATCCATTCTCCTCCTCCATCCAGTCTCCTCCTGCTCGTGATCGTCCTCCACACCCAGTCCTCCTCCTACAAGACTAGTCCACTTGAGGTCAGGATGTCGAAGGCTTATTGAGAGAGCATCTGGTTGAAGGTCCCCTTGAACATTTTGCTTGGATTTCCATGGCCTCTCTGCTGCACATATGTATCTGTTCATCAGCCTCCCCCGCCCCCCATTTCCCAAACAGGCACCACAGAAAAAGGACGATTTAGATTATCCCCCTCGCATGAGTGGACTGCCTTGCCTTGCATTCGGTGAGTGTTCATTAGCCACGTTGCGTTGCTGAGCGCCTATCGAAAATGAAACCACATTCAGCATCCCTACGCTCGTGTTTGATATTTTCCTTTCGACCGCATTACGGTAAATAAGTTCATAAATTAATTCCCACAGTTGCTCGCTTCTCGCCTTGACACAGGTTCGGTTCTCCATTTCGGGAAGGACCCAACGGTTACGTATTTGTTTTAGATTTTTCGGTAGTTAACTCCTGAAATTATCTTCCAGGTACACATCCTTGTGCCGGTATCCTTTTCGGTTGGTTTCACTCATCCCGTCGAGAGTGGCAGAGGCAGGTGCATGCAGCACCGGAGATGGACCGAAGTGGAGTTGTGTAGGATTTGAGCAATCGACCTTCCCCCGGTTAGGTCGGTGGAATTCAATTAAAAACTGGACAACTATGAAGTTCAAGGCACAGTTTATGATGTGTTTTGTGGGAATTCATGGCGTTTTGTTGGTTACTGATTTGATTTGCGAGATACCAGCGGTCGGGGGAGGAGGTGAGTGAGTTTTTGGTCCCTGATTTGATTTGAGAGGCAGTCAGTGGAGGAGGTGAATGAGTTTCATAGGGATTTCTGGTCGCCTTGGAATGACCTGGACGGGCTGTGGATGGTTGTGGATGAGGGGCACCTGACCGATAACAGGAGGTAGCAAATTGTGTGCTGCTTCTTGATGGATGTCAGAAAGCCGGAGGCAGGAATTCGGAGGAAATGATGCTTATTTTATGTGCTCTGAGTTCCTTTGGATGTTTGCTTTTCGATGAAATCCCTACGCATGCAATCGTAAACGAAATTTTCCAACAAGAGACTGCAGCTTAATAGTGAGTTCGACCTAGATTTCTGCTCTCTGCGCTGCATTGCAAGAAACTGCCACTAAATCTTTGTTGTTCAGGCCTCGTATCCTACCTCGGCGTAGCCAAGGTTCTTGCATCAGGGCGATGTCCACACTCCCCGTTGTGAGGAGGTATACCAGAATGGCGCTGGCCGCTTTACTGCGGTGAAGCTCAGGTTAGGTTAGGGGTCTGCCAGGAATTCACCAGCACACTTAGGCCATGCCTTTTTTTTTTCCGTTGCATTTTTAAAAACTACACTGGAGCACTCAGACTCAAAAGTGGTCCATTGTACTGTCAGGTAGCAACCTACTCCAGTGCCGTTAATTTGATCCCAATGGCAAATGGTGACTGGACGAGATTTAAAAAAACCGGCTAAAAGCGCACCAACTTTGCTTTCAGTGGGATTCGAACCTGGAACCACTCTAATTTAGGGCAGGTACTTAACAAACTGACCCAAGGGGCATTGCTATGCTTCTGAGTTTCTGTCCATGTGCAAGGTATCCTTTAGACCTGCTTTACAGACGAGCGACTGTATGTCTCCAACTAGATCATCTCCAGCTGCTTTGAAGCCTTCAGCAGAACGTCTGGCTACGATAGACTTCAGCCGCTATTTTGCTGCTTCCCTAAGTTCGTCGAAGTTGAGGCATCAGAGGTTTAGAGTCGAAGAAAGGGCTCAGAGTCGAAAAAAGGGCTCAGAGTCGAGGAAATGGCTCAGAGTCGAAGAAAGGGCTCAGAGTCGAAGAAACGGCTCAGAGTCGAAGAAGGGACTCATAGTCGAAGAAAGGGCTCAGAGTCGAGGAAAGGGCTCAGAGTCGAGGAAAGGGCTCAGAGTCGAAGAAAGGGCTCAGAGTCGAAGAAAGGGCTCAGAGTCGAGGAAAGGGCTCAGAGTCGAGGAAAGGGCTCAGAGTCGACGAAACGGCTCAGAGTCGAGGAAAGGACTCAGAGTCGAGGAAAGGGCTCAGAGTCGAAGAAAGGGCTCAGAGTCGAAGAAAGGGCTCAGAGTCGAGGAAAGGGCTCAGAGTCGAGGAAAGGGCTCAGAGTCGAAGAAAGGGCTCAGAGTCGAAGAAAGGGCTCAGAGTCGAGGAAAGGGCTCAGAGTCGAGGAAAGGGCTCAGAGTCGACGAAACGGCTCAGAGTCGAGGAAAGGACTCAGAGTCGAGGAAAGGGCTCAGAGTCGAGGAAAGGGCTCAGAGTCGAGGAAAGGGCTCAGAGTCGACGAAACGGCTCAGAGTCGAGGAAAGGACTCAGAGTCGAGGAAAGGGCTCAGAGTCGAAGAAAGGGCTCAGAGTCGAAGAAAGGGCTCAGAGTCGAGGAAAGGGCTCAGAGTCGAGGAAAGGGCTCAGAGTCGAAGAAAGGGCTCAGAGTCGAAGAAAGGGCTCAGAGTCGAGGAAAGGGCTCAGAGTCGAGGAAAGGGCTCAGAGTCGACGAAACGGCTCAGAGTCGAGGAAAGGACTCAGAGTCGAGGAAAGGGCTCAGAGTCGAAGAAAGGGCTCAGAGTCGAAGAAAGGGCTCAGAGTCGAGGAAAGGGCTCAGAGTCGAGGAAAGGGCTCAGAGTCGAAGAAAGGGCTCAGAGTCGAAGAAAGGGCTCAGAGTCGAGGAAAGGGCTCAGAGTCGAGGAAAGGGCTCAGAGTCGACGAAACGGCTCAGAGTCGAGGAAAGGACTCAGAGTCGAGGAAAGGGCTCAGAGTCGAGGAAAGGGCTCAGAGTCGAGGAAAGGGCTCAGAGTCGACGAAACGGCTCAGAGTCGAGGAAAGGGCTCAGAGTCGAGGAAAGGGCTCAGAGTCGAAGAAAGGGCTCAGAGTCGAAGAAAGGGCTCAGAGTCGAGGAAAGGGCTCAGAGTCGAGGAAAGGGCTCAGAGTCGACGAAAGGGCTCAGAGTCGAGGAAAGGGCTCAGAGTCGAAGAAAGGGCTCAGAGTCGAAGAAAGGGCTCAGAGTCGAGGAAAGGGCTCAGAGTCGAGGAAAGGGCTCAGAGTCGACGAAACGGCTCAGAGTCGAAGAAAGGGCTCAGAGTCGAGGAAAGGGCTCAGAGTTGAGGAAAGGGCTCAGAGTCGAGGAAAGGGCTCAGAGTCGACGAAACGGCTCAGAGTCGAGGAAAGGACTCAGAGTCGAAGAAAGGGCTCAGAGTCGAAGAAAGGGCTCAGAGTCGAGGAAAGGGCTCAGAGTCGAAGAAAGGGCTCAGAGTCGAAGAAAGGGCTCAGAGTCGAGGAAAGGGCTCAGAGTCGAAGAAAGGGCTCAGAGTCGACGAAAGGGCTCAGAGTCGAAGAAGAGGCACATTTCTTTTGAATCTGACAAAGGCTTCTGAAATTCCATTCTCGTGGTTGCTGTCCTCCAACTCGGCTTTACACACAAGCGTTTGCGTGTCTCCAACCAGATCGTCTTCAGCTGCTTTAAGGCTGACAGCTGACAGTGCGCCGCCTGTGCCTGTGATAGACTTCTTCCGCGATTTTGCTGCTTCCCTAAGTTTGTCGAAGTTGAGGCATCAGAGGAACCCGCTACAGTCGTCCAGAAGCCTCTCTATACAGAGACATCATGCGACTGAAACGAAAAGGCGTCGGGTCAGGTTAGGTACAGGTGGCTGACTGCAGGATAGCAGGCTCACTTAGGCGAACAGAGGTCCATTGTGGTCCCCCGCGGATCGGGAGTCTTCTTTCATCAAAGCATTGGGTACTTTGACCTACTTCTTCGACTCTGAGCCTGTGGGACAACGCAACAGAGGACGTCCACGTACACAAGTCGAGGGGGACCTCGGCCGGCTTGGTGTGCGAAACTGGAGACAGCTGGCGAGAGATCGTGACGGCTGGAGATGCATGTTGGATGAGGCCCAGGTCCACCTCGGACTGTAGCGCCCTAAGAAGAAGAAGACCTACTTCTTGTTGTCGACATGAGGGTCATTCTGTGACAAGTGTGGATCAATAAACTGGCCTGGGCGGAGCTCCTTGTGGAATCTTCGGTTAGTTGCGAACTGGCCCCTTCCTCAGCTAAGCGCCGAACAAGTTCCTGTTCTCTCCTCTCCTTTTGGATGAAGTTTCACAACGAAGTTCATGGACATCATGAAATCCTAACACACTTCCCCTTCATGCACCACATCTCCCCCATCCTCACCACGGCCATTTTGAAACACACCCCCTCTTGCCATGCTCCACTGTCACATCTGCGTTACCGCTTCCGCCGAGTTGCCTTGTTCGCCGGCATTGATAAGGATATCGTATATCTTCCATCGGTGTTGATGGAAGGATAAGGAAATGAGAATATCCTGCAAACAACCACGCCGTCCACAGAGCCATGCAAACATCAGAGCACGCCAGCTGACGCAAGGAGGAGTGAGCAAAATAGAACCGGAAGTGGACGCCGAGAATGAAAAGCAATCTCCTTCCGACGCTAACGCGGAGCACCAAGAGGACAGATCTCAGTCATAAAAGTTTAATTCCACGCCAGCGTTGGTGGAGTGACACAACCGGAGATCCGAAAAATAAATCCCACCCCTCAGTCCGTCAGCCCAGCGGACGACTTCCAAAACACCGTTCGTCACTTAAGTGATTTTAATTATTGAAGTTGCGCCACGATGCGGATTAACTCCGCCCGACCAGCTCCGACCAGACCAGCATTTTTTCTCCTTTGTCCGGCGCTGATCCTTTGAAAGGACTTCTGCCAGCATCAGCACCTTCGCCGCACATCCTGCTGCAGCTGTGAATAGGGGGATATAGTTAATTCGCGAGTCCCTCAAAGAGGGCCCTCCAGCCCGCACAAAAACACAAAACGGGACTTACAACACCACGAACTCACCTCTCTCTCTTTGTTTTTCTCTCTCTTTTCAGCTGTGTTATGGTGCATCGAGTCCAGCGCTGTCGGATCGCAGTCGATTTCCGACACTTTTTCGCACCCATCCCTCCGCCACTGTACACAATCCGACGAGGATTAAACTCATGAAAAAGTTCGGATGGTCACGGGTTGCCATTCTACAGCAAGCCGAGGAGGTCTTCATATCGGTGAGTAGTGATTGTCTGATTCTCTGTGTGTGTGTGTGCATGAGTGACTGTGTGTGTGTGCCGCTGTCTGAGCAAGGATTTGCCTTTTGGGTAAATATTTATGGGGGCACTTTTCGTTTGTTCGGGGATCCGATGATGATGAGGGATTGAACCTTAAGCAAAGTGCTTAAGTCAACATGTGTCAAAAAAGGGAGTGGGAGGGAGTGGGTGGGTTGCAAATAGCTTTTGTGGTTGTTGACACTGCATTACTGACGCACCGCACTGGGGATTGAGTGCTTTTTTCGTGGTCATGACCTTTCAGAAGAAAACTGGAGGCATCCCTGATGGATGAGGTGCACCAGGTGATGGTGAACGACATGGCCAGGGAATGGAAATGGCGAAGGAAATCATTCTCAGGTTATTGCTCAGTGGATTCATAGTGGTCTAAGTGAGCCGTGACATGTTCTTCATGTCAGCAAGGGCACCCATCTACCTAACCTACAGCTCATTCCCATCCGCAACTGTAGTGGAAGTCTCACTTGTCGCTCTGAAGACCCCCATGGCGAGCCGCAGCTACCAACGATTCCACAGATCGACTGAAGAATGGTATCAAATTTCAGGTTTGTAGCCACCATCAGGTCCTTTCTTCAAAAAACAAGGAAAAACAAATCACTCGCCAGACACCAGCAACACGAAATTAACGCCTTCCCGTCGTGGTCACATTGGGAATCGACACCATCCCCCAGATGTTATAGCTCGAAACTCCTTAGACCCTGACCCCCAATTGAGGGCTCAAAACGTTCGCGTTTACCGCGTCCTGATGCCAAATTTTTGCTATAGCGTGCAAATCCTTGGACCTAGGGTCATGAATGATGGCTCAAAGCGTTCGTATTGCATTTGGACAAAAAAAGGTAAAAATATGGAAAACAACGTCAGACGCACCGTTTTCGAGATATGGCGCAATTTTCTAAATTAGTTACTTTTTCCGACTTTTCTGATGTCAATTTGTGGCTATAGCTCGGAAGCCCTTAGACCTAGGATCACAAATGAGGGCTAACAACATTCGTATTGAGAGCGTGGATTTTGGCCTAAAAGGGAACAGAACGCTGAGACGCACCGTTTTCGAGATATGACTCACTTTGTAAAAAAATGTAGTTTTTTCCCTTCCACAACTTCACAATTTTTGGGTATATCTTGGAAAATATTGGACCTAGGGCCACGAATAATGGCGCAAAACAATCGTATGAGAGCGTGGATTTTGGCAAAAAAAACAATAGGAGGGAAATCGACACCAGACGCACCGTTTTCGAGATATGGTGCATTTTGCAAAAAATTATCGTTCTTTCCCTTGCACAACCCCTGGTCTTAGGGACACAAATCATGCCACAAAATGTTCGTATTGAAAGCATGTATCGATGCCCAAAAGCTTAAACACAAGAAAATCCACACCAGACGCACCATTTTCGAGATATGGCGGAGTTTTTTAAATTAATTGCCTTTTCGACTTTTCGCGTGTCAATTCGTGCCTATAGCTCGGAAGTCCTTGGACCTAGGAGCACAAATGATGGCTTAAAACATTCGTACTGAGAGAGAGCATTTGGCCAAAACAAAGGAATAAAACGGAAAATTCGCTCAGACGCATCGTTTTCAAAATATGACACATCTTTCAAAATTAATTGTTTTTTTTTGTCAAATTTCTTGCTAATTTCTGGCTACAGCGAGCAAACTTGAACCTAAGGACACAACTGAATGCTCAAGATGTTTGTATTGAATGCTGGCGTCAAATTTAACAAAATTAAGTCCAAGGCCAGATTCTCTGTTTTTGAGATATTGTGCGGTTTTCGAAATGAGTTGATTTTTATCGATCTTTCTGATGTCAATTCGTGGCTTTAGCTCGGAAGTCCTTAGACCGGGGGCCACAAATGATGGCTTAAAGCGTTTGTATTGAAGGCGTGCATCGAGGCTTCAAATTTAACAAAAAGGAAAGCAACGCAAGACGCATCGTTTTCAAGATATTACATTTCCACAGGTTCCAACAGTCTATCGTCACTCTAACAGTGGTCCACACGCCAAAAAATCTTGTCAAGATTTCAAAGCAAGTTCCCGTCGCTCCCAAGCACTGAACCCTCAACACCACAGCATCCATGGCAGTCTCGATGTAACATTTTTCAAAATAAATTTTTTTTAGTCGAATTTTTCGCCAATTTTTGACTACAACGTGCAAACCTTTGGACCTAAAGTCACGGCTGAAGGCTCAGTATGTTTGTATTGAACGCTGGCGTCGAAGTTAACAAACAGGAAACCGAAGCACTGTGCTCTGTTTTCGAAGTATGACACAGTTTTCAAAGTGAATTACTTTTTATCGACGTTTCTGGTGTCAATTCGTGGGTATAGCTCGGGAGCTCTTAGATCAAGGGCCACAAATGATGGCTCAAAACGTTGGAAAAAAATAAGTAATAGGGAAATCGACGCCAGACGCACCGTTTTCGAGATATGACACATTTTTCAAAATTCAGTGGTTTTTGTCAAATTTCTCACCAATTGTTGGCTACAGCGTACAAACCTTTGGACATAAGGCCACGCCTGAGGGCTCAAAATGTTTGTATTGAACGCTAGCGTCAAAGTTAATAAAAAGGAATCCAAAGCCAGATGCTTTGTTTTCGAGATATGGTGAGGTTTTCGAAATGAGTTGCTTTTTACCGACCTTTCTGATGTCAATTCGTGGCTATAGCTCGGAAGCTCCTAGAACTAGGGCCACAAATGATAGCTCAAAACGTTGAAAAAAAAAAGTAATAAGAGGAAAATCGACGCCAGGCTCACCGAAATACGGCGCATTTTGCAAAAGGAATTGCCTTTATCGACCATTCCGATCCGAATTCGTGTCTTAACCTCAAAAGCCCTTGGACTCCACTCGTGTATCCACTCGTGTTTGTCATCAGAAATTACTGTTCACGACTGGGTTCAATGCCCACGCCTGACCCTCTGATTGAATACGAACTTTCAGTCAACAATCAGCGAGTCCCACTGCACATCCTTAAGCCTCTTAAATCACCTCATTTACCAATTCCCCCCGCGCGCCGAAACTCCTCTAACGCGAAATTCGAACAAAATTCTAACAAAATTCCATCTCTCTCACAAACCCCCCAGTCCATCAAATCGAAATTGATGCCATTTGAAAACGCCCTTCTGGCTTCACTAAGCCCGGGATATAAGTCCTTTTCAAAATTGCCTTCCACCGCACCAACCCACACACCGTACATAAATCAAAGCGTAGGACCCCCAGCACTCCCCCCTCGTTCTGTGTCTCTTCAAAAATTATCTCGGTTTACCATATTCCCCAAGGACTTGGTGGCCTTAAATTACAACGCCCCCCAGCGGTGACACGTTGTGCTCGAGAGCGAGACCAGGGAGAGAGAATGAACATTTTAAATTCAGCAGCCCCCCCCCCACTCAATTTATCATGAAACTATTTACAGTTTCGATGATAGACTTTCCCTTGCCGGTTAACCCGCCACCGCCTGTGGGCGCTTGTAACCACCCTCCGGTTAGCGCACACGCGGGCAGTTACATGCCGCAAAGAGTAATCGGCCAGTTATTGGTGTCGCAAAAAAGAGGTTCGCTCTCCTCCGTCCGACGAATTCGTTTGCTTCTATGAAATGCTATCCTGTTGAGTGACTGAGGGGTGGAGGGGCGGAGGGCGGGAGGGTGATGGTGCGAAATGTCATTCAAAATTTTATTGCCTCTGGATTTGGGATTCTGTATTCGAGTTTAAGTGCCTCGTCCTGGGCAATAAATGCGAATCCATTCGGAGTCGATCTGTTTCGCGGGACAAAAGGGTTTAACGGCCATTAAGGCCAAGGATGACTTCGCTCGTAATGGCCCGACGGAGATGCATGTGTATCTGAAAGCGAATAAAAGATTGATAATTGTTTAAGATTAAGCCAAACGGAGCTAGGGCGATGGTTGTCAGACAAACGCATGCAAAGTGGGGGTTGGGCGAGGAGTGAGGAGTGAGGAGTGAGGAGCGAGGAGCGAGGGGCGAGAAGCGAGCGACAATTGGAGATTCCATTAAGATGATGAAAGGAAGACACGTTTAAAGACTGTTTTGAGGCGATGCTTTAAAGTCTCTTGACTGTCATGTGTCCAGCAGTGTTCCTGCTCCAGTATGAATAGTCTTCGTCATCGAGCCCGTGGGACAATGCAATTTTTTGTATGATTTGCGCGCACAATAGGGGCTAGGGGTACCCTTTAGTGTCCGAAATCAAGACACAGCACGGCCCGGAGGTATAGAAGGAGAAAGGGAGAGGAGGACGCCCACGAAACCATTGACGCACACAAGTGGAGATGGATCTCAGCCAACTTGGGGTGCCTAATCGCAGGCAGCTGGCTAAAGATTGTGCTGATTTGAGAGACTGATTAGAGAGGTTTGTTGGTTGAGACCCAGGTCCACCCCGGGCTGTAGCGCCGTCAGAAGAAGAAGAAGACTGCCACGCGAAGAGATGAACCAACTTTCCCTTGACTCTTCGACGGATTTTATCCGATTTGTTCGTTCGGTGGCGTATACGAGAGGCTGACTAGAGAGTCTAACTGGAGAGGCTTGTTAGTTAAGGCCCCTGTCCATCCCGGCCTGTAGAGCCATCAGAAGAAACAGAAAGGAACAGATGAACCAACTTCAACGGATTTCATCCGATTGGTCCGTTCGGTGGCGTATACGTGACAATTTTATCGAAAATTTCGCACGATTTCTGTGCAGTTCACAAAATAGAATCGAAAAATTGAAAATGAAGGCTTTCTCTGGAGATCGTTGGACGCCGTCAGTCTTCAAGGCGAGAAACCGAGCTCTAAATTCTGAATTTCTCAAGTTCATCGCTGTCTGCTTTTGCCGTGATGTTGCTGACCTCACTCTAAGGACCATTGCGTCAGGCAATTGCGTTTCCAAGCCAACCAACAAGAGCATCCAGCAATTAAGTCGTTTTTCTATTTTTTCGCAGCTCTCGATCCATGTGGAGTCATTGGCTGGTCGAAGCACTCTTGCATTGATTTGGATCCTGCGCCAGTTGCTCCCAGTCCTCCTCGGCCTCTTCAGTCCTCTGGCTTGGATCCTGCGCCAGTTGCTCCCAGTCCTTCTCGGCCACTTCCACTCTTTGGCTTGGATCCTGCGCCAGTTGCTCCCAGTCCTCCTCGGCCTCTTCAGTCCTTTGGCTTGGATCCTGCGCCAGTTGCTCCCAGTCCTTCTCGGCCTCTTCCACTCTTTGGCTTGGATCCTGCGCCAGTTGCTCCCAGTCCTTCTCGGCCACTTCCACTCTTTGGCTTTTTGCAGCTCTCGATCCATGTGGAGTCATTGGCTGGTCGAAGCACTCTTGCATTGATTTGGATCCTGCGCCAGTTGCTCCCAGTCCTCCTCGGCCTCTTCAGTCCTCTGGCTTGGATCCTGCGCCAGTTGCTCCCAGTCCTTCTCGGCCTCTTCAGTCCTTTGGCTTGGATCCTGCGCCAGTTGCTCCCAGTCCTTCTCGGCCACTTCCACTCTTTGGCTTGGATCCTGCGCCAGTTGCTCCCAGTCCTCCTCGGCCTCTTCAGTCCTTTGGCTTGGATCCTGCGCCAGTTGCTCCCAGTCCTTCTCGGCCTCTTCCGCTCTTTGGCTTGGATCCTGCGCCAGTTGCTCCCAGTCCTTCTCGGCCTCTTCCGCTCTTTGGCTTGGATCCTGCGCCAGTTGCTCCCAGTCCTTCTCGGCCACTTCCACTCTTTGGCTTGGATCCTGCGCCAGTTGCTCCCAGTCCTTCTCGGCCTCTTCCGCTCTTTGGCTTGGATCCTGCGCCAGTTGCTCCCAGTCCTCCTCGGCCTCTTCAGTCCTTTGGCTTGGATCCTGCGCCAGTTGCTCCCAGTCCTTCTCGGCCTCTTCCGCTCTTTGGCTTGGATCCTGCGCCAGTTGCTCCCAGTCCTTCTCGGCCACTTCCACTCTTTGGCTTGGATCCTGCGCCAGTTGCTCCCAGTCCTTCTCGGCCTCTTCCGCTCTTTGGCTTGGATCCTGCGCCAGTTGCTCCCAGTCCTCCTCGGCCTCTTCAGTCCTTTGGCTTGGATCCTGCGCCAGTTGCTCCCAGTCCTTCTCGGCCACTTCCACTCTTTGGCTTGGATCCTGCGCCAGTTGCTCCCAGTCCTCCTCGGCCTCTTCAGTCCTCTGGCTTGGATCCTGCGCCAGTTGCTCCCAGTCCTCCTCGGCCTCTTCAGTCCTTTGGCTTGGATCCTGCGCCAGTTGCTCCCAGTCCTTCTCGGCCTCTTCCGCTCTTTGGCTTGGATCCTGCGCCAGTTGCTCCCAGTCCTTCTCGGCCACTTCCACTCTTTGGCTTGGATCCTGCGCCAGTTGCTCCCAGTCCTCCTCGGCCTCTTCAGTCCTTTGGCTTGGATCCTGCGCCAGTTGCTCCCAGTCCTTCTCGGCCTCTTCCGCTCTTTGGCTTGGATCCTGCGCCAGTTGCTCCCAGTCCTCCTCGGCCTCTTCCACTCTTTGGCTTGGATCCTGCGCCAGTTGTTCCCAGTCCTCCTCGGCCTCTTCAGTCCTTTGGCTTGGATCCTGCGCCAGTTGCTCCCAGTCCTTCTCGGCCTCTTCCGCTCTTTGGCTTGGATCCTGCGCCAGTTGCTCCCAGTCCTCCTCGGCCTCTTCAGTCCTTTGGCTTGGATCCTGCGCCAGTTGCTCCCAGTCCTCCTCGGCCTCTTCCGCTCTTTGGCTTGGATCCTGCGCCAGTTGCTCCCAGTCCTCTTCGGCCTCTTCAGTCCTTTGGCTTGGATCCTGCGCCAGTTGCTCCCAGTCCTCCTCGGCCTCTTCCGCTCTTTGGCTTGGATCCTGCGCCAGTTGCTCCCAGTCCTTCTCGGCCTCTTCAGTCCTTTGGCTTGGATCCTGCGCCAGTTGCTCCCAGTCCTCCTCCGCTTCTTCAGTCCACTCGCTTTGAGTTAAAAATTCCCTAGACTGAACAAAGCTCTGTTTCTTTGACTGGGCCCCCAAAGTCGGTCATCACTCTGACAGTGGTCCACACGTCCCCAATGCCTGTCAACATTCCAAAGCAAGTCCACTTCGCTCCCAAGCACTGAACCCTCACCACCACAGAGCCCATGGCAGTCTCGGCCTGTCCGAGTTGGAGCTTGCAAGTGTCGTCTACCGTCACCTACGTTAGTTGCATTTCCTCATGCGATTTCCCATAACTCGTTTACCTTTGTCTCGTAGCACGCTGCAGCCTTCTCGAGCACCCTACGCCTGAATCCTTTGCTTCGTCCACAGCTGCCGTCCTCCTCTCGCAAGGAGACGTTTACCTTAGTCCTGTTGAGTGCTGCTGCCTTCTCGAGCACTCTATGCCTGACTCCTTTGCCTCGTCCTCTCGCACGCCGACTCCCTGCACCTAAAATCGGATTTTCACTCTCAACTCGTTTCATTTTCAAATAAATTACGATCACCCCCCCAGCACGCCCGCCTGCCCTGAATCGATTTTAATTTCATCCAAGAGGCACTTTATCCAGAATGCATTAATCTCCCGGAGCAAAACAGGAACCACGACGAAAAACTGCACAACCACCAGCTGGTTACGGCGGTGTGTACGCCACCAGGTCCCAGCTGGTCGCTCTAAATTCACCTCATGTTTGGTATGCACCTTCGGTCATCATGCACCGCGCCCCCCTTGACACAGAGCTAAAGTGTATCTCAGAGCGGTGGATGTGGCCACAATCACAAGCCGAAGAGGACTCTCTTGATCCCCTATTGACCGAAAAACCAATTTCATTTCAATTTCACTTCAGGCCCCGAACCACACAGCCATCCTCACTCGAGGAGACTCGTCGATTTTAGCCTCGTCTCCTCCTCGTCGTCATCGTCGTTTCTAGCCTCGTTCTCTCCTCGTCGTCGTCGATTTTAGCCTCGTCCCCTCCTCGTCGTCGTCGTGTGGATATGCCTCTTTCAAACGCTTTCAACCTCAAATTGTAATCGATTATCGTTGTGAATCGCATTGATAGCCATTTAAATGGCAATCTGTTCTGTTCAGCGCGGAGGAGAAGAGTTTAAACTGAATACCCAGCATCTTCGATGCACATCACATTCCCCCCTCGGCCCGCACACACACACACGCAGCTCCCGACCCTTGAGTCTTAAGTGCTGCATCAGGGGGTGGCGGCTCTGATGCGAGTGAATGGGGAGGAAGTTTTCAATTTAATCCGCCAATTACGTGGCCGATAGGATATTTATGACCTCACACACCACACACAGCACTTAGCCGAGCCGGGAATGCCAGTGCCAGTGCCAGTGTGTGCAGTGTGCGGTTTATCCCAAGTGTCGCCTTTCTCAACTTTGCGACTGGAGCAACTTGGTGACAAGCGATATTCGACACTCGGTTTTGTGAGGGTCCTTCCACGGGGTAAACATCGAGGATGAACACATAAATCTGCCACGGAGCATAGGAGGATATTATTTATGGAAATAGATGTGCGTCCGGGGGGCGTCTCTGTGCGTCGCGGTTTGTATTTGAAAAATTTGCATGAATTTTGAACACTTTTTTCGCCCCTTGAGGTTAAACCCATGGAACAGGTGGATGGTGGATGGGCTGGAGGGGGCCAGAGGCTCCAAGGTGTTGTGTCCCTATAAATCAATAACCATTTGGTGGAGGTGTAGCGCCGAGGGTGCGTTAAGCCCGGGGGATCGCAAATGAGACTGACTGCGGATTTGACTTGGTAAACTGCTCAGCCCTTGAGCCATTTAAACATTATTCACGAAGCGGAGGGGATAGAGTCATGAACAAGGACGCGAGTGTTTCGGGGTGTCTGTCAAGGAACCCCGTCTCAAGTTGGAGGAGACTTGCTGGAGGCTGCCAGCTCGCTGTTTGTTCTACTTATGATTCATGGGCTTGTCGAAAAACTGAAAAGAAATTCTCTTTCTTTTAGATCTGAAGGCACTCTGGGGCCCAATGTTTTTTTTCGGAGGATTTTTGAAGCTCTACTGGAGCACTCAGACTCAAAACTGGTCCATTGCACTGCCAGGCAGCAACCTACTCCTGACTGACTGGACCAGATTCGAGTTCACTGGGATTCGAACCTGGGACCCCTCGAACTTGGGACAGGCACTTAACCAACTGTGCGTGCCATCCAGTCGGTCCTCGGCATCATGGACCAAAATTGAATATCCCCCTCTCCAGCCCAGACTTATTTCCTCAGCGAGTGTGAGCCTGATCTCTTTGTATCGGGATGGCTCAGGCACAACGAAGGACCATGAGTGCGACAAGGGTTACAAAGGGACACTATTCCCCAATTGGGCATCACAATGGGTCCGTAAGGACCTAAGTGAGGCGTGGCTTGTGCCCATCTACCCACTTACCTACCTACCTACCTTGTTGGTCCTCAGCTTTTTAATGGCTGTGCCGACTTCTTCAAAGCTCGGTAGAATGACTATTTCATCGACTGGAGTTGGGACCTCTTCATTCCCTATCACTCTCCTGGTCCGGTCCGCTTAGCAGCTGTTGGAAGTGCTGCTTAAACACGTCCACTATTCCCTGCGGGTCAGCAACTAGATTACCCTCACAATTTCGAAGAGCCTGGGTGCCTTTTCTAAAGCCTTTGGCCAGGCTTTTGGCCCGTATTTTTTTTAGACTCTTCGATAACCTTGGCTTTTTTTATAAAAGACCCGGTCTAGGTCTAGGCCCTAGACTCTTCGATATCCTTGAACTGGTAGGTTGCGGAAGACCTGGTCTTCAGGCGTAGAAA
The DNA here is from genome assembly GCA_930367185.1 of Myathropa florea. NCBI lineage: Eukaryota > Metazoa > Arthropoda > Insecta > Diptera > Syrphidae > Myathropa > Myathropa florea. The sequence goes on along the minus strand of OV884005.1, from coordinate 8,456,814 downwards.
CTTTTTCTCTTCCCGTCTTCTAGGCCGATACTCCTCATGCGCTGCCCTAGTTTTTCGTTGCAGCGCCTCGTATGCAGCGCCCGATATGCCTTGTCCGGGATGCCTCGTCGGCTGCACGTTTCTTTTGCTCCAACTCGGCATCATACCACGGGTTTCTTGTCAGGGGTGATAGGTAGCCCGGAGTGGCTTCAGCCGCCTCTTTGATGGCCGAGCGGCAGTGCAACCACATTTATGTTCGACGTGGGCATGAGGTGGCTAAGGTGTGCACTTAGACCAGAGTTGATCCATTGTACAGCATCGGCGTAGGCATACCGGAGAGTCTCTCACTTAACTGCTCTTCGTGGCAATCTCCGGTGTGCTCAGGCGTCCAATGTTAAAATTCCTCTCCTCCATTCCAGATGTCAATGAAATCCCCATTCCGTTCATCATTTCTGGATCAAAATTCGACCACAACTCTGAAATTGGGTCCAACTAACATCGCCCCCGGGTGTGCGTCGTCGACCGAACGAAACCAAATCCCTCGCACGTCACGCACCCCAAACAGTGTCTTCTAATTAAAACATCACTCCTGCCCCAGACCGGCTGTAGCCCCAAATGGATATCCTTGGAAAGTCATCTCGCATTACGTCGGGGCCTGCAGCAAGGCGCGCGCACGCTTCACCCACTCATCAATTCATTTCAATTTATCTCTAATTAATTTGATTAGGATCAGGCTACATGTGCCGCAGACACAGCAGCCCACACGAGGCCACTCCCTGGTCATTATTTATTCTCCCCCTTGCCGCTCATTGGAGTCCCTTTTGTGGCCCAGCTCAGCAGCCTATACCTCTGGGCAGATTGAATTTCATATCGAATTTGTCTTGTCATCCCCCGATTCCCCGATCTCCGTCCATCCCTCTCGCCCAGTCCCTGCCCAACATCCGATGCGGCCCGATTCCCCTCGACCAGTCCCTGCCTCGTCCTGGACTCGAAAATTAAATCGAAGTAATGAACTGTTAACAAATCTTCTTACAACGGAAATGAATGCGCGCGCGAAGAGAACCCGAAGAAAACTGGGGAAAAAAAAGCACCCTTGGCACCGGGCGAAAGGTATCCCCTAATGGGTTTCAGCTCATTGGCGTGTGCCGTCTTGTGTTCGTTCGCTCGTTCGTTACGTTTATTGGCCATAAAATCAGCGAACAAATGGTGCGTTCAGGAAATTCAGTTGCGGATCCTGTTGCGATCCTTCCAAAAGCCCCGCGTCACCTGCGGTGCCCGGCTTTTTTCTGTTTGCCTTCTTTTCCCGCAGGGTCCTCGGTGAACGAAGAAAGAACTTAAATCTCCAATTTGTTTCGCTAATACTCCCCGTGTCGGTTGGCAAAGGTTGCACGGACTTCTCACGGCCAGTCGCCGGGACGATGGAGTTTATTTTAAAGTGAAACCTCCCCACCTCTGTGGGCGTGTGTGGGGAGGGTGGGGTGGGGTAATATCGAGGCGAGGGTTGTTATCTGCCGAGAACGCACACAAATCAATTTCGCAATTTCGACAGCACGCAAGGATCATAAAAAACCGAAGGTAAATCGAATTCTTTCGGTTTTTTTTTGCGGCGAATTGAGACAGAAAACGACGGCGACGGAGAAGGATCAAATTGATTTTTCTCTCTCTCTCGCGCGCGTTGACGCGTCTCTTTAGTTGGTTCTGCTGCGAATATCCTCGGCGCCATCGTTCACGTTAATCATTTCATTTTCCACGCCACAAATTGCTCCCGTTATCAATTTTTCTGTTGCGCCTCTCCGACCCCCCGATCGGGAGATCTGGGAGAGATTTATGAAAGTGGTGGTGGTGGTGGTAGGCCATAGCAGCAGGCAACCCTGTGCCGGCATCATTAAAGGGAACCAAGGTTCTCCCAGCGGGATAAGGTTATTACCCGCTGTCCATCCCCACAACCACCCCCCTTCTCAGCTGGTAACTGCTGCTGTTTCCGATGGTTACGGCATAGGTCCTGTGACTTTCTGAGGGCGTGCGGATGAGGAGGAGGAGGGGGAGGAGGAGCGGGGAAGGGGCTGCATGACAGTGTTCATGTTTGGGCTAAGTAATGTTTTATGTTCCGTCGTTTCGTGGGGGTGAGTGAGCTGTGCTCGGTCGGATGGGGGTGTCTTGAGTGTCATTCCCAGTTGGCCTTGTCATGCTATTTTGTCGATTGCTGTTGAATGATAATGACGATGTCTGCGTGACTTCCAACAACACAACAACGGCGACACCAGCCGGAGATCCCTTGTCAATTTATATGAAGTCAAGTCAAGGTGGCTAATGACCAGCCGAGGATATTCTGATGATTCCTTCAGATAGCTGCGTGGTCATCATTCTCCTTTTTTTTGTGGAGTTAATTTTTGGTCGACATCTTGTGCGAGGTGTAATCAGGTGTGGCTGTGAGGCTGTCATTGATTGGTCCTGATGGCGTCCCGTGGTGTTGGATCTTCAAAGTTCCAGCGATGGCAGGTGGCGGTGATTAGGAGGACTTGCGTACACAGTTGCCGGTGTGAGGGTGAGGCTGTTATGCATTCAGTTGATGGCCGGCGTACGGCGTGACTGAGTTTTTTGATGAACGGCAACGGGGTGGCAATTACTGTTGGCGGAGATTCCACTGGGCGGCAGATAGAGGCGATTGGCTGTGGAATTGGGCACCAGATGGAGGCGAATGACGAGAACAATCGTGATCCAATTAGGATGAGACAGGGATGTTATGCTTGTTGGCTTGTCTTGGCTTAAGTGATGTGCGAAATGATCAGGGAGTAAGCATTTTAAGACGATGACCGGCACACGACGTGACTGAGAATTTTAAGACGCTTGCTTTATTCTGCTGCCATGCTAAAAAGAGACGAGGTATCATACTCTCTCCCACAAGAGCATGATTGGATTGGATTTGAGTTGAAATTGAATCCAAGAATCCAACCAGGCCCCGATTCTCAGGGAATCTAGTGGGCATACGATTCCGGAGACACTACAATCACGAACTGCATGCGATCTACCTCGAAGCTGTAGTGACAAAAACTAAGCTCGGTAGACTCCAAACCGTCGATAGAAGGGATCTTGTAAGGTCTCAGTGTCCCTGCCTTTACGGCTGGGTTGTACAAGAGGAAAGCTCGGGAGACTCCGCTGGGCAGGATGCCTAGCTCGCATGAGCGAAGAGAAACCGGCCGGGAAAGTCCTTTGTAGCTCATTTTTAGGGCACAGTGGACCCAACTGTTGGTCTCAGTGAGTCGCGGCCTGGTCGCAAGGGCACCCTATCACCTACCTACCTATGGTAGATGACAGCGTGGTAGAACATGCCTACGCTGAAGAGATGGTGTTTTTTTTGAAACTCTACACTGGAGACTCAAAACTGGTCCATTGTACTGCCAGGTAGCAACCTACTTCAGTGCCGTTAATTTGATCCCAACGCCAAATGGTGACTGGACCAGATTCGACTTCACTGGGATTCGAACCTGGGACTCCTCTAACTTGGGGTAGGCAACTAACTAACTGCGCCATCCAGTCGTATGGCCTGTACAACGACATGAGTCTAGTCAGGCGTCTACGGATCCAACGGCTAAGATGGCTAGGCCATGACGAGCGTATGGACAACTTAGAAGAGTCTTCGACTCTGAGCTTGTGGGACAACACAACAGAGGACGTCCACGTAGAAGGTGTCGCACACAAGTCGAGGGAGACCTCGGCCGGCTTGGTGTGTGAAACTGGAGACAGCTGGCGAGAGATCGTGACGGCTGGAGATGCATGTTGGGTGAGGCCCAGGTCCACCTCGGACTGTAGCGCCCTGAGAAGAAAAAGAAGAGTAAAACAAGAACAAAATCAAGCAAAAGTCAACAAAACCATCCCTTGTTCCATCCGTAAATGCCACCCAGCAACCGCTGACCATGCCACTGAACGTGCTGCTCAACGTACCGTCCATCCAGAGCGATCAAAAACGCTCGATTTTAGTCTAAATTTCGTCTGAAACACCAGGCCACCCAAATCTCAGAAAAAGCAGAAGGTATCCCAATTTACAGCCAAGCAGTATGCAATGGATTTTTGCACACGATCGTAGCACATGATTATGATCATGCATGAATATATCGTTGCATAGGCACGGGCAGTTCGTGCCAGTTTCTGTTGCAGGGAGTATACCTTCGGTTTTCTGCTGAGTTTCTGGTGGCCTGGTGTTTCGATGGAATTTTTGTAGGGGAATTTGTGTTTTTGTGGAATTTTTGTTGCTTTTGTAATGTGACTGGGGTGAAATGGGTCTGGACGTGTGTGTTTAGAACGCCTTTTGTTTCATATGGGCGTGGCGTAGTGGGTAGGTGCGTCGACTCCTACGCTCGAGGTCGTCGGTTCGAATCTCGAAAAAAAAACATCAAACATTTTTTCACGGCTTCACCTCTTTCGAGTCACTGACAATGCTCAAAGAGTATAACTGTCTAGAAAAAAGCTTCTCAATCTCGCCGTTCGGAGTCGGCATTAAACTGTAGGTCCTCTCCGCTCGTGACAGAACAATAGCACGCACAACACGAGTGGTTGCTGAGAAGCTAGGCCCAGGTCCACCTCGGACTGTAGCGCCGCTATTATTATCATTATTATTATTTGTGTCATATGACATTTTGATTGAAAACGACTTGAAGCCGTAGACATAGCGTGGAAGTCCTTAGACCTCAAGCCATAAGTGACGACTCAAAACGTTCGTTTTGACTGCGTGCATTGAGGCGTAAAAGCGAAGAAAAAGAAAATCGACGGCATACGCATCGTTTTCGAGATGTGGCGCATTTGGAAAAATTGTTTTATTCGACATTTTTTATGCCAATTTTTGACTATAGCGTGCAAACCCTTGGACCTAGGGTCACGAATGATGGCTCAAAACGTTCGTATTGAAAGCGTGCATTTGGACAAAAACGCTTGAAAATATGGAAGACGCCGTCAGACGCACAGTTTTTGAAATATGGCTCAATTTTCTAAATGAGTTGCTTTTTTTCGACTTTTCTGATGTTAATTTGTGGCTATAGCTCGGAAGCCCTTAGACCTAGGATCACAAATGATGGCTAACAACATTCGTATTGAGAGCGTGGATTTTGGCCTAAAAGGGAACAGAACGCTGAGACGCACCGTTTTCGAGATATGACTCACTTTGTAAAAAAATGTAGTTCTTTCCCTTCCACAACTTCACAATTTTTGGGTATATCTTGGAAAATATTGGACCTAGGGCCACGAATAATGGCGTAAAATGATCGTATGAGAGCGTGGATTTTGACAAAAAAGGCAATGGGAGGGAAATCGACACCAGACGCACCGTTTTCGAGATATGGTGTATTTTGTAATAATTTCTCGTTTTTCCCTTGTTCAAACCCTGGACCTAGAGCCACAAATGGTGGGTCAAAACGTTCGTATTGAAAGCATTCATCGATGCCCAAGAGTTCAAACAAAATTAAATCCACGACAGACGCATCATTTTCGAGATATGGCGGAGTTTTCTAAATGAGTTCCCTTTTTCGACTTTTCTGATGTCAATTCGAGCCTATAGCTTGGAAGTCCTTAGACCTAGGATCACAAATGATGGCTTATAAGGTTCGCACTGAGAGCGTACATTTCGGCAAAAAAGGGAACAAAGTGAAAAACGCGCTCAGACGCATCGTTTTCGAGATATGGTGCATTTTGCAAGAAATTATCGTTTTTTTCCCTTGCACAACCCTTGGACTTAAGGTCACAGATGATGCGTCAAAACACTCGTATTGAAAGGATGCTGGATGCCCAAAAGCCTTAACAAAAGGAAAGCCACGCCAGATGCACCATTTTCAAGATATAGCGGCCTTTTTCGAATTTTCTGACTCCAATTCGTGCGTATAGCTCGTAGGCCCTTAGATCTAGGATCACAAATGACATCTCAAAACTTTCGTATTGAGAGCGTGGATTTTAGCCAAAAAGGAAGTAAAATGGAAAACACGTTCAGGAGCACTGTTTTCGAGATATGGCGCGTTTTGCAAAAAATTTTCGTTTTTCCTCTTGGAGTTAGCTAGGAAAGGTCACAAATTATGGCTCAAAACGTTCGTATTAAAGGCGTGCATCGGGGTTTAAAAGTTTACAAAAGAAAATCAACGCCAAGATTCAACGTTTTCAAGATATGACACATTTTTCAAAATTAATTGCTTTTTTGTCAAATCTCTCGCCAATTTTTGACTACAGCGTGTAAACCTATGGATCGAAGGCTACAAATGATCGCTTAAAATGTTCGTATTCAATGCTTATCGAGACCTAAAAGCATAATTTAAACAAAAATTGACGCCATACACACCGTTCTGATGATATGGTGCATTTTTGCAAAATGAATTGCTTCGAGCTTTCTGATGCCAACTTTTGGCTTTAGTGTGCAAACCCCTAGACCTATAGCCACAAATGTCGCCCAAATGTGCATCGCAGCCTAATAACGAGAATAATCGAAGGAACTTTTTGATGGTCCTGAAAAGGACCTGTTTTGTGTTTCGGTTTACATTTTGGGTTGACTTCTTGCAGCAGGCTTCTAGCATCTGTCGAGTGCAACAGATGTTTAGCTGCTGACCCGGGCAGATGTGCCTGCGTTTAATGTATGACAGTCCGTTGTACTACCAAGACCGATTCCAAGAAACGAAGGAGAAAAATGCGCTTGCAAGCACCACAATTTGTCAATCTTCATCTTCCAAATGAGATTGAGTCCCTCCCCCGCCCCACCCATTGACACAATTTGTTGTGACACAATTGCCACGAGTGAGTTTCATTAATTGCCATTTGGCACGCTCCCTCTGGGTGTCTAGTCTAGTCTCGCCCCATCCCTCAAGTCCTTGAGGGCACATCTACCCGTCTCGGTGTGTCACAGTTTCTCTTGTCACCGGGAGTATGATAAATCATCGCATTGCGCGTTAACACTGATGCCACATTTACCCTAATCCCACTCAATTGCGAACGGGGACTGTGAGCATAGATGAATGCGTGTGTCTAGCTTACACAGTGCTTAATGATCCTTATCCTTGTTGAAATCATCTTACATGCAGAGGAGGACGTTATCACAAGAGGGGATGTTTTGTATTGAAGGTGATCATTTGTCAGAGGAGTCTTGAAGGACATGCAGTTCGAGTTGTGGCAGTTGGGAGCATTCGTCAGATGAGTTTGGGGGCGAGTAAGGAGTCATCGGGAGGAGCCGATCAGGCAGTCGCTTGCCAACGAAGCTTGTGGCAAAGCATGCGTCAAAAGTCAAACGTCTGACCAAGTGACCAGGTGACCAAGTGACCAGGTGACCGAGTGACCACGTAAACCGGCGGAGGATTCTGTCAAAAACTGAGGCGTTTAGTGTAACTCAGTCTCAAGGGAATGGAGTGGAACCTCATCATACCGACGGTTCGTTTCCCATTCGTTCCTTGCCAGCAGAGGGTTTCTGTCAAAAAATTCAAGTCCAAGTTGGCCCCTGACAGATCCGATTACCAGAAGCCTCCTCCAGTGACAAGGCACTACGAGGATCATCCAGCATCAAGTCGGAAGGAGCAGCTCAACGTCAGACCCACCTCAAGCCAAAGCCATCCCTTGTCTGTCAAAATTCCCGGTTCAATAGCTAAATTCAATCCATCATCGAATTTTGAGCTCCCCTTTAAACGACGAGACCTTTCCTCATCCATTCCCCCAGTCCCTGGGCGTGTGTGTGTGTGTATCCTCCGAGCGAAAAGGGAAAAATTGTAATTTAAAACTTCCGCGACGCAACGGTTGGTGGCTGCTTGGGTGAAACATTTCCCTTTTGCCAATATATCTCGCATTATCCGTTCGCTTGTAATGAATGCAAATGTTGTAATAACAACCCCTCCCCCTGCACGAAACAGAGGATGTTCCTTTTCAAGGAATCCATGATCGAATCCATGAAAACGAACGAGCATTTCTTTTCGTTTTTGTAAGCGAATCACGGCCAAAAGACACACAAAAAGGATTGAGGATGTGACGACGATGTCTTTCTCTATCGCATCCGGTTGGTTTTCTGTCCCGTCGTCAGTCGACAGAGGGGCCGATTGAGTGAAAGGATTCGCTTTTGACTGAACCAAGCCAAGCACGAATCGTGCAATTTCATTTCAATCACTGACTCCTGCTGATTATGATGAGGATGTCTCGATGCTGCCGAGATTATGTGTTCCCGGATACCGCATTCGGAGAGGAAGAAGATAATAATAATATTCCTCTGGATCCTTTCTCTGTGCGCTCCACCAAGGGGAGGATGTGCAGACTTTTATTTGTGTTTTCTTTTTATCTCGACTTGAAGCAGAGATTGTGGAGGAATTAGAAAGAGATTTGGCAGCAAAAGGGTTCGCATCTGGCGGCCAGGATGCACGAGGGGGAGCATAGACAACTGTTCAGTTGTTCAGTGATGCGAAATTAATTTATTTCAGATTTTTTCAAAGTTGTGCCATTCATACGACGCGATCCAGGAGTTCTATTCATTCGTGGGCATCAGACGCAGCTTCAGCTTATACGTTAGTTTGGGTATCATTTCGGCCGCCAAGTCAGTCTCAGTCTCAGTCGAGGTGGCCTTAATGCCCACGCAAAGTGGGAAACAACTCCACTTTTGCGAGATGGACTTAGTGCCAATGCAAAGCGGGAAACAACTCCACTTTTTGCGAGGTGGCCTTAATGCTCATGCAAAGCGGGAAATAAGGCCACTTCTTGCGAGGTGGACTCAATTCCCACTCAAGGTGGGGAACAAGTCCACTTTTCGCGGGGTGTTGACTGTGTCTGCATGCACTGGAGTCTTCTAGCGGAGAGGCATGAGTTGTGACCCAAAATCAGCTGCAGTCCGACACGCAAATCATTGATTTCTGTCCAGCAGCCGATGACAGAATTTGCTAGAATTGAAGCGGCAAATTATTGAGTTCAAATGTGACATCGGACGCTCCCACCTGAGATGACAGCTCACTGCTTCACCTAACTCCGAGGGAAATTTAAAGCAACATCGCCAAGACTTTAACATATTCCTTGTCCTGCTCCGCTCTCAGCTTCCGTTAGCAGGAACGGCCCAACCACCCCCTCAGAGGTCAGGAAATCCCTTATTGCCTATGAATGAGACATGCCCTCGGGCAGGGCATCAGCATCTGTTGCAACACGACACACAAACAACAACACCAGCTCATCTCCAAACAGGATACACATCACGAACGGGAAAAATATAAAAAAAAAGAAACGAACACATTTTCCGTCACAGATTGCATAAGGACTGCAGAGAGCTACATCCGCCCGGGAGTTCACTGCGACCTTATCCCTCAGCCATTCCTCATGGCCTGCGAAAATAAAGAAACAACAACAACGACCCGAAGCGTGCCAATTTCCAATTTCGGTGTAATAAAATGTTTTTTTTTTTTTTTTTCTGTTGCTTCTGAAGATTCCCGTTTTTATGACAGCACGCCAGAAAAAAATTCATTTGGTGGCATCGTAAATCCTTTTAGCAGGACTCCAGCCCCGGGGAAACAGTGCTGCGCTGATCTGGGTGCTTCAGGAGGCGACGACTACGTCGGGAGACGGAAGCGAAGATTGAAATGGAGGATAAAATTGAGGACGATTGACTTGACATGCGGTTGATGTTCAATTATATGGCCGCCAAGGGAATACGAGTCGTTGTCCTGTGAACACACAAGCACACACACACACGCTCGTGTCATGTGCGTTGAGTGACGTGCAGGATGTGCCCGAGTGCGTGTGGGTGGGTGTGCGTGAATTAAAATTTAAATATTTTTTTCTCCTCTTTTTTTGGCAGTTTAATGGAAAAGTTTTGTAAACGGAGGATGCCACCTGTGTGGAGGGGTGAGGGACGGAAAATGTCAAGGGAGATGATGTGTGGGGAGAGATTGAGTGGACGGCAGATGGGGAGAGGTGACCGAACGATTTTGGGACACAAATGGGACCGAGGAGGGAGTGAAATCGAGTGAAGGGGGTGAACATGGAATGGCGCTTCAGATTGTGTTTGAAAAAATGCGGAAAGTGGAGAAACAAAAGAGGTTTCCAGTTGGGACTTGACAACTTCAAGCACTCACTGTGAACGCACCCTTAAATCAACAACCAAACTGTCGATGTGGAAACATTCAGTAAAAACAGCATTTTTCTCATGGTGAAGTTGACGAACTGAGGCCCAGCCTGACTCAGGCCCAGCCTGACTGAGGCCCAGCCTGACTCAGGCCCAGCCTGACTGAGGCCCAGCCTGACTCAGGCCCAGCCTGACTGAGGCCCAGCCTGTCTCAGGCCCAGCCTGACTGAGGCCCAACCTGACTGAGGCCCAGCCTGACTCAGGCCCAGCCTGACTGAGGCCCAGCCTGACTCAGGCCCAGCCTGACTGAGGCCCAGCCTGTCTCAGGCCCAGCCTGACTGAGGCCCAGCCTGTCTCAGGCCCAGCCTGACTGAGGCCCAGCCTGTCTCAGGCCCAGCCTGACTGAGGCCCAGCGTGACTGAGGCCCAGCCTGACTTTCACAGCAACAGAAATCTCTAACGTCTCTGGACATCCTCTTCTTCTTGTGGCCCGGGGGGAGACCTGGGCCTTAACCAACAAAAACCCTATCAGTTAGTACGACAGAATTACTTACTTACTTACTTAACAAGCCTACGATCCATGAAGGTTCCGACCCTGAGGTATCGCTGCCTTCCATCGTTGACGGTCCTGGGCACGCTGCTTCCAGTCCACAAGACCAAGTTGTCTTGCGTCCGCGATGACTTGGTCTATATACCGGAGGTTCGGTCTTCCTCTCCTTTTCGAACCAAGAGGCTCGAATTCGAAGACCCTCTTAGCTGGAGCGTTGTTGTCCATGCGCTCGATGTGCGCGAGCCAGTGCAGTCGACGGATTTTTGCCTTCCGGACTATGACCACATCCTGGTACAGCTCATAGAGTTCGCGCTTGTGTCTTCCCCTCCATTCGCCTTTCTCGCAGACGGGACCATATATCCGACGTAGAATTTTTCTTTCGAAGGCACCAGGAATCAGCTCTGGAGTTTTGCATAGTGTAAAGATGAAGCAAAGTGCGATTGAAACACAGTGGTTTAGTTCAATGACCTTTATTGGTTTATGCGTTATCGTGCGGACGTTGACCGTGAAACTGTTCCCCGAGTGATCTGTGTCGCGGGCGTATATACCCGCGTGCATTTGATGCTACTCGGCCATCCTATCGTCGATCCCGCCCTCGAGATCGAAACCTTCCTCATCGCTGTCGTCCTTGTGGATACCTTCATTCAAGAGCTCACACCAGCGCTTCCCCTTGTCCGGTGCCAGGACAGTGTTCAGCCTCCATTGGGTTCGCTGTATGTGGATATCTTCCCCTCCCCGTACCTGTCGTTGGGTAGCACTTTTGGACCGACGGTACCGAGACTCTCACTTCTTTGACTCACCAGTGGCTGCAGAATCGTCTTTGACGAGCACGAGCTCTCCTGTCTGATACGCCGCAGGCCGTTGCTGTCGGTCATCGAACCTCTCCTACTGTCGCCCCTGAACCTCGTCGATGTTCGTGAAAGCCTCGCTTACCTCATTGCGCGCAATCCGGGTTAAACAGCGACGGTTTAGTTTGGGTTCCGGCGGTTTCTTCTGCCACTACAGATGCCATAGCGTCTTCGGCCATACAATCGGTGATCCCTAAGCCTTTGTGCGCTGTCACCACCTTTACCTGGGGTTTGTCAAGAAGCTTCCGAACAATAAGCATCGGGTACGGATGGCTCTCGTCTGGAACTATGAGGACTTCGCACCACGATCTGAGTTGATCTACCATTACCTCGGCGTACACTCTTCCCAGGGTCTGGCAAGTCCCTGCTCCGAACCCCATCAGTCGCCTCCGTTCGTCGATATATTTGACCCCTCCCTCTTCTGCGACAGAGCGGCGAATGGTGACGCAGTCGCTTCCCAGGTCGATAAACGCTTCGACTTGGTACCCATTTACAGTGGCGTCCTTCACGTATTCCGATCTGGTCTCCTTCAATAGCCTTTCTGGTCTGCTCCTTTCTGTGATTCGCACGTCGCCGTTTCTTTGCGGGCAGTTTCGTTGGTAGTGACCGATTTGGTGGCATCCAAAGCATTTTACCCCGCTTCCTGAAGTCCCACCACCCCGTTCAGTCACCGAGTGCAAAGTCCTCCTCCGTCGTGGAAACGAATTTTCCTCTTCCCTTTGCCGCAACCTATTTGCCGTCTTACAATAGTGTCCAGCTTTCGGCTCCTTATAGCATGACTGGCAGAATAAGAGTTTTGTAGAGGATGATTTTGGTCCTTCGAGTCAGGAGTTTTGAGACAAACCGAAGTAGCATCGGTTGTCAAGGGCGATTCTACGTCGGATCTCCACTGTGATGTCGTTCGTGGAGTTCATGTTTGCCCCAAGTCAGGCAAACTCCTTCTTCTTCATCTTCTTCTTCTCCTCCTTCTTCTTCTTCTTAGGGCGCTACAGTCCGAGGTGGACCTGGGCCTCACTCAAACTTCTTCACCACCTCAATTGTGGCTGTCGATTGTGATGTTTTGCCTCAGGTGGTGTGCGGCGGATCGTTTCCTGCTCGACAGCATGTACTTCGTCTTCTCCTCATTGACCTTAAGACCATCTCGTTCCGCCTGTTCTTCAACCGCCGTGAAAGTTTCCACAACGGCGATGTCGACGTGGTGTCGATGTCATCTGCGTATCCCAACAGATGGACTGACTTGTAGAAGATCGTGTCTTCCGTGTTTACAGCAGCCCGCCGCACTATCTTCTCCAGTACCAAATGGAAGAGGAAGAAGAAAGAATAAGATCGCGAATAGAAGCTGCCGAGATGAGATTTCTTCGTGCTGCTGTGGGAATTACTCGCCGGAATAGGGCAGTGTGCGAGGAACTCAACGTTGGGCAGCAGCTTCTTCGTACGGAAAAGGCTATGCTTCGATGGTTTGGTCACGTGGCACGAATGTCCTCATCATCACGACTTCCGAGGCGTGCCTTGAATGCGATTCCATCAGATAGGCGACCTCTTGGCAGACCTAGGACGAGACGGTTGGACCAGGTCCAAAAACTCGCCTGGTTGCGCCTGGGCATAGCTCCTGATGAGTTAGAGTCGATGGCGGAGGATCGAGTGGCCTGGAGATCTCTCGTGTGCGCATTGCCCCCGCGTCCCTTTTACTGGAACATGCGGCCCACTGAAAATGATAATGACGATAGCGCATCTTCTTGCCGAAATCCGGTGCAGGTTTCAAACGACAGAATAGTGTCAAGCAATTCGGCAGTTGTCATAACCAGAATGAAGCAAATTTCCACCCACAAGCGGGCTCCTTTTCAACTCGTCCCACGAATGCCTTTGCCGCCAATTGGGCTAAGGTCCCCCTCTCTTCAGGTGCGCCACCTTAGACGCAGACGTCCTCTGCTGCATCGTCTAAGAGCCAATAAATCGGTATAAACGCTCTCAAACCAGTGCTTGTCAAGTGAAGTGCCACTCATCACCAACCACACCCCTCCAACACGTCGTCAAGACTTTAGTTGCGTCCGCCACACCCTCTCACAATAGATGAGAGCCACTTCATCGGCTTTCATTGCCCGGTAATCAAACAACGACCCATCCATCAATTCATTCTCCACACAACACCTCGTTAAGCACTCTCATAGCTACGCATTCCCCGTCGGTCGTCGTTCGGCGATTCACACAAATGACATCCAAAGTGCTCACAATTTTAGAAAATTAGCTCGACTCAAGCTAACTGCCGTCGCAATGACATAAAAATGCGCCCAAATTGCCGTCCATATCGATGTTCATCCCTCTGTCCTGTCGCCCCAATGGAGGAAGCACAAAGGCGAACACAAAAGAAATCCATGGCCATGCCAACTCCAACGCCCTCGCACCCACCTTTTCGTCGTCGTCCGGCATTGTGCTTGTATTTCACCTCGTTGTCGTCGCGCTCTGCTGACATTTCGAAGGACGACGATGACAAGGAAGGCGACCCACTCGGCAAACTCGGCCAGGCTTGGCCGCACTAAGCAAAGCAAGCAAAGGCAGCAAAGTCAAGCGCCAAGTCAATTCGAGCACAACAACAGGGACACAAGGACGAGAATTATTGTTAAATAAGCTTCATTCCTCGTCGACAAGGAGTGCGCATTTATTTGACACTAATTGACTTGCCTCCTCCTCGAAACGGACATAATTGGGTGGGTAATGTGTGTGTGCGTGTGCGTGTGTGTGTGGGGGGGAGGGGGGCTAGTGTCTAGTCCGCCGACAAGTGTTGCTGTTTTCGAGAACAAATATTGATTTGTCCTCGTCCACGAGTGGGTGGTCAGAGTGAGCGAAAGAGAGCGAGAGAGAGAGAGAGTGTGTGTAGATTTGTAGTGATTTATTGAATGACAATCGAACTAACGTCTGTTTTGTTTTGGTTTCCCGTTGCAGACCGTTGAGGACCTCGAGAATCGATGCATGCAGGCTGGCGTCGAAATCGTCACAAGACAATCATTTCTGTCCGATCCAACCGACGCCGTGCGGAATTTAAGGCGCCAGGACGCTAGAATAATCGTAGGACTTTTTTACGTAGTAGCCGCCCGTCGCGTCCTATGCGAGATGTACAAACAGCAGCTGTACGGGAAGGCGCACGTTTGGTTTTTTATCGGTAAGTCCCCTTGAGTGAGTTAGCTTCAGTCTCAATTAAAAGTTAAATTGCCTTCTTCGCACCCTCTCCGGTGGCCACTAGCGCATGCACACACACACACGTCCACGACCGTGCCTCCGTCGTATCAAAAGAATTAACCGAGGTGGAGGTGAAGGAAAATCAGGAACCTTGACTTCCGCTGCTGCTTGGCTCGATGAAAGCAAACCGCAAACTTCCACTCGAAGGTGTTCAGGTTCAAAACCAAACACTCAACCGCCCCCGACACCACTCAATGGGGCGTGTGTGTGTGTGTGTGTGTGGGGTGGAAGGGGGGTGTAGAAAGTTTCCCTAAACTCGAGCGATGCTCTTGGAAAAAGTTGTGTCCTTGCCCAATGCAAGCAACACCCAAATTGAACGGTCTTGTAAACGTCCTTGTTGCTGTCGTTCTCGAACAACAACCGAAGCAACCACCACATCCACGGTGACGGCGGTTTTATCGATAAGCGATGATGATAGGGTGGCGACCCACACGGGGGGAGAAGGAGGTCACATAAATTAGCCCCGAGCAAAGCACATTTCTGCTTAAAAAGGGACATTCGTGTTCCCAGGCACACGGGCACACACGAAAAACCCCTCCGTGACATTGAATCCGCGGAATTAAGTCGAAACACGTGTGCGATGACGCGGAGTCACAAAACCGGTGCTATATCGAGACCGGCAGTGCAGAGGGACCGCGGTGCTCCTGTTAATTTATGCTTTCTGCACGCCACACGTGACTGAACGTGATATGAGCGAATTTGGGATATCCCCGAGCCCCATTCGACCCTTTGACGGAGATCATTGCGAGCAGACTGAGGAGAGGAGGAGGGAGACAAGGACCCGGGTGAATTGAGGGGAAACTATAAATAGTGAAGATTCACAAAAGGATCCGGGAGCAATCGAATGAAATCGATTTCGTCGATGGTTTCAGTGGAAATCCAATCAGAGATCGTGACGCGATGTCATTCGGGAGTAATGGGCGTTGAAATTGAAACGGTTCCGCGTGGCTGAAAGTCAATGGGGTTTGTCTTACTTCAAGGGCCTCTGCCGAAGGATTCGGAGGTGAACTGAGTGAGTGAAGGAGGTTCGGAGATTCGGAGGTGAAGAGTGACTGAAGGAGGACAAGGATCAATGAGAGACACTCATCCCAACCACCCTACATCGACAAGAACAAGCACAACCAGTGAATGCGTTTAAGAGACGCCTTGCTTCTGGGCGGGAGTTTGGAGGATGAGGTTATGACAACAACCCAATTTCTTGACATTGCCCTTGACAGGCGTGCAGGTGGCCTTGTGAGGAGATGTCCTTTCAAGTCACTTTAACTCTTTGAGTGGACATTTCTTCCTAAAGGTAGACCTAAACGACGAACATGCTCGCCGAAGTTGCTCGTGCTCGCCGAAGTTGCTCGTGCTCGCCGAAGTTGCTCGTGCTCGCCGAAGTTGCTCGTGCTGGCCGAACTTGCTCGTCCTCGCCGAAGTTGCTCGTGCTCGCCGAACTTGCCCGTGGTCGCCGAACTTGCCCGTGGTCGCCGAACTTGCCCGTGGTCGCCGAACTTGCTCGTGCTGGCCGAACTTGCTCGTCCTCGCCGAACTTGCCCGTGGTCGCCGAACTTGCCCGTGGTCGCCGAACTTGCTCGTGCTGGCCGAACTTGCTCGTGCTCGCCGAACTTGCCCGTGGTCGCCGAACTTGCCCGTGGTCGCCGAACTTGCCCGTGGTCGCCGAACTTGCTCGTGCTGGCCGAACTTGCTCGTCCTCGCCGAAGTTGCTCGTGCTCGCCGAACTTGCCCGTGGTCGCCGAACTTGCCCGTGGTCGCCGAACTTGCCCGTGGTCGCCGAACTTGCTCGTGCTGGCCGAACTTGCTCGTCCTCGCCGAAGTTGCTCGTGCTCGCCGAACTTGCCCGTGGTCGCCGAACTTGCTCGTGGTCGCCGAACTTGCCCGTGGTCGCCGAACTTGCCCGTGGTCGCCGAAGTTGCTCATCCTCGCCGAACTTGCTCGTGCGCGTCGCATTTTCGTCGTGGTTGGTTGGCTGATTCGCGAACCGCTCGCTGTTGGCGAAAAATTTGTCGTTTTTGTCGTGTTCATTGCCTTTGATGTTCGCCATGTTCGCGAGCAAACCTCGTTTTTGCTGTGAACGTCGTCGCCGAGTGCATTTCGCGGATTAGGCACAATGTCAACAGTCAGCCACGATTTTATCGAGGAATTCACCACTTCACCGCTTCCCCATCACACATGTTGACGGTTTGAAGGAATACCACGAAACGAATGTTCGCCAAATGTGTTCACCGTGTAGGGGATAACGCAAACGAGCAAGTTCAGCGAGCATGTTCGTCGTCTAGGGCTACCCTTAAGCGTTGGTTTCATAGACCCATTCCTCTGGGTACACCAACTTCTTAAATGTGACGAAATACCCCCGAACTCATCCTCACTCAAATGACAAGTTCAAACCCACCCACGATTGATCACATTTAATCATCTCTCTCCCTCTCCGCCCAGGTCACACCCCGAACGCATGCCGACAACTCAAAATTAACACCATCGAACACATCGAATAAATTATTGCATCCCTCAGCCACCGCTGACGGTCTCATTCACAAATCAAACCGGAAACCGATTGCCACACCATCGAAAGACAACCCGTCGCATTCGATTGTCTGCATCTGTCACACGTCGTCATGTCAACAGTGTCCTTTTTTTTCGCCCAGAAATTTTTCATTAAAAAAAGCCACTCCCCTCCCGCCAGCGCGCGCCGGTTCAGTGTGTCTGCACCCATCGGGTGGCGGCACTAGGAAATGCTCATAAAGTTATGCAGATTTCAATAAATTTCCCCCCCCCCCCCCCTCTGGGATGTGTGAGATCCCTGTGTGCTCCTTCCTCCTCTGGTCTTTTTTGTTGGCTCTCCTCGTGTGTTAATACGAAGCAAATATTTGACGAAAGGATTCTTGGTGACTGTCCAATACTTTGTGCAGAACCTGGAGGGAGTCGACGCCGGGGAACGCCTCTGACAGGCAGACCGATGGGTTCGGAGATGTTAATTTGTGCCAAACGACATGGAAGTGGATTTATCTAGACTTTATGAGAAACGAGCCCGAGCGGGGCGACTTCATGAGAAACGGACACGAGCGAGCAGGGCGACTTCAAAGGAATAGACTTCACCTCAGTGACTCGGGGGGAAATCAGGCAGTCGGAGCCGAGATGACCCGGAGTGAAGAATGTGATGTGTCCTTTTTTTGAGAACAAACGTGGAGTTTTTTGTTCGGACATTCCTGGGAAACGGGAAAAGTTGAGGCGAAGTCTATTTCGGCGGACTAAGTGATTCGATACATCTCGGGCGGCTCACTGAACTGAGCGAATTTCCTTGTTTCCACTGGACAGGCTTTGATCAATGATGACGCATCAAGGAGTTTCGAAGAAATCTCCACGATTGACTGAGAGTTTCATTGGAGGAATGGGAGAATACTGAGTTTTGTTTATTTTGAAGGCTGTTGATGTTCTCTACGCGTGCCTGAGTTCTTTGGCGTTGCTGCATATTTTTAGTCCACCGTTGGCTGTGGCGACGCGATGCCTGGGAAGAGAAGGTCAAGTGTGGTAGCAACGCCTGGACGGGATCAATGACTTAGGAGACAGAGTGACTAAAAGCGAGTGCTGCTGTCTTCCATGCGTGCCGGTGTTCTACGCTACCGCGTCTTTGCATGGTCCATCATTTAATTCAGTGACCCTTAGGAAGAAACTGTGATAGGAGCTCCTAGAAGAGCCAGAGTGACTAGAAACGTATTTTTCGATCCTCCCCACATGAGAGAGCTTTTTGAGGCTGCTTGATGGCTTGATGCACGTGAGACCTAGAAAGAAACTGTGACAGGAACCGCCCAGAACGCATCAATGACTTAAAAGCCAAAGTAGCAAAAAAAGAGCGTCGGTGTCCCCCTTGGAGTCAGGTGTTCTTCAAGGTCGCTTACGACGCTTAGGGCGACACTGTGGTAGGAACTCGCAGGGGAAATCAGTGACTTAAGAGCCAAAATGCTTCTGTTCTTCTGCTTCTTGACGTGCTTCATCATTGAATACAGCGACGGGACGCACAGAAAAAAACTGTGCTCCTAAACGGGATCAATGACTTAAGAGCCAGAGTCACTCACTCACTTTTCAAGTCTGAAAAGAGTGCTGCTGTCCTCCTTGACGCTCGTGTTCTTCGAGGTCGCATTGTTGCTAGGCCCGGCGTTGCATTGGCGACTTGACGCTTACGCCGAAACTTTGGTAGAAAACCCCATAGGAATTCAGTGACTTTAGAGCCAAATTGACTAGACACGCTTCGAGTCGCTATCCTCGATGCTGCCTCTTGGCTTGATTCACTTTACACTTAGGAAGAAACTGTGGCAGGAACTTCCAGAACGCATCAATGGCTTAACAGCCAAAGTGACAAAAAGAAGACGAAGAAGTGCATGACGGTGTACTTCAAAGTCGCTTACGACGCTTAGGACAAGACTGTGGGAAGAACGCCCAAAGGGAATCAGTGCTTTAAGAGCCAAGGTGACTAGAAAAGCTTGTTGCTGTTCTCGCATTGGCTTGGGCCACTGTTGAAAGTAGCGGTGCCACGCTTAGGAAGAAACTGTGATAGGAGCTCTCGGAAGGGACTAATATTTTGGGAGCCAGAGTGACTAGAAACGAGTGCTGCTGTCCTTCTTGATGCTTGTGTTCTTCGAGGTCGCTTCGTTGCTTGGCCCATAACTGCATTGGCGACGTGACACTTGCGGCGAAACTTTGTAGAAACGCCCAAAGAAGAGCGGTGACTTAAGAGCCATAGGCATACTCTCGTTCTTCTGCTTCTTGGCTTGGTTCATCATAAAATACAGCGACGTGACGCTTAGAACGAAACTGTTGTAGGTAGGCCCAGAAAGGGTCAGTGATTTAACTAAAGTTAATCGACACTTTTTGTGACGCTATCCTCCTCGTTTGCCCGTGTTCTCCGAGGTTGCTTCTTCGTTTCGCGCAACCTTGAAAGTAGCAATGTGAAAGTAAGAAAGAAACTGTGACAGGAGCTTCCAGAATGGATCAGTGACTTAAGGACAAATAAGAATGTTCTTTATCTTCTGGTTCTTGGCTTGCTTCATCATTGAATATAGCAGCGTGACGCTTAGGACGAAACCGTGCTCCCAGAAGGGATCTATGACTTAAGAGCCAAAGTGACCAGAAAAGAGTGTGGCGGTCCTCCTCGCATGCCCGTGTTCTTTGAAGTTTCTTCTTGGCTTGGGCGTTATCCCCTACACGGTGAACACATTTGGCGAACATTCGTTTCGTTGTATTCCTTCAAACCGTCAACATGTGTGATGGGGAAGCGGTGAAGTGGTGAATTCCTCGATAAAATCGTGGCTGACTGTTGACATTGTGCCTAATCCGCGAAATGCACTCGGCGACGACGTTCACAGCAAAAATTAGGTTTACTCGCGAACATGGCGAACATCAAAGGCAATGAACACGACAAAAACGACAAATTTTTCGCCAACAGCGAGCGGTTCGCGAATCAGCCAACCAACCACAACGAAAATGCGGCGCGCACGAGCAAGTTCGGCAACCACGAGTGAGTTCGGCCAGCATGTTCGTCGTTTAGAGCTACCTTAAGCCAGTCTACGCTTCTCTGGGCAAATAGTGGCCGCAAACTCATTGATCCCTTCTAGAAGCTCCGCTCACAGTCTCTTCATTGTGCTTCCATTTCTGTGGGTGGGAGAAAGAGAAGCAGAAAGAAGGGAAATTTAGTGTGGAATGGAACAAAATGGAACACGATGGTTGACAGTCTTAATGGTTTCAAGCAGAAGCTATTGCTCACTCAGTTGAACTTTTTCTTTCGGAGGAGGATTTTTGAAACTCTACTGGAGCACTCAGACTCACTGGTTCATTGTACTGCCAGGTAGCAACCTACTCCAGCGTCTCTAATTTGATCCCAACGGCAAATGGTGACTGGACCAGATTCGATTTCACTGAGATTCGAACCTGAGACCCCTCAAACTTGGGGCAGGCACTTAACCAACTGCGCCATCCAGTCGTCAGTTGCACTAACTTTTAAGCTCCAAAAGCAGGACTGTTCTTCGATACTGACCACGGTTTGGATCTGGAAAACAGTTTGCTTTGAAGATGTCTTCTTCTTGATCACGACTGGGGAACAGAGTTCGCTCTGATGACATGTTTTCTTCCTCCCTTCGCACGTGGTCATCGTACACGTCCTTCTGCTGCGCTTTAAAGACATACCGTCTGAAACGAGAGTAGAAGAAGAGTTCAGATGGATATGGAGTTCAGAGTTCGGACGCAGTAAACCGGGAGATTCTCTGAGAATTATTGCGTCATTTTTACCTCAAGCTCTTCAGACAGTAGGTGGGTTGCGCTTAGGCATAGCTCCCGATGAGTTTGAGTCGATGGCAGAGGATCGAGTGGCCTGGAGATCTCTCGCGTGTGGACATTTAGTGGAACATGCGGATCACTGAAGATGAATGAATGAATGAATGCCCATCAGACATGCTCCTTCAAAAAACCCTCCACTCCCTCATCCCTCTCCAAAAGCACCCCACTTCGTTCCAATTTGTTGACCTTTTCGCGCGCTCGTCCACATCTCCATCAGGTCGCCTCCGTCCGTAGCCAGACTCTGCTTTCTTTAACGAACTCCCATGGGATCCAACCCCCCTCCAAACACCACCACCGCTGCCTCTCATTACACACCTCTAACCACTTGGGCTCGCATTAATTATCCTCGGAAATTGAATCAGTCATCCATTTGGTCCCGTAATCCATTAATTAACGTTTTCCATCGAAAGAGAGCGCGCCTCCTGTGCGTACAAATAACTGTCAGTCATGGCCCACCCCGCGAGAGTGCAAATATCCTTGAAATCAATCTCGGATACAAATCAACTGAAAGTCAAAATCAATTCCTTTTGATGAGTCCTGTCCACTTTCCTCTCCCCCTCTCGCCCCTCTCAAAGTGCGTCCCCTCCGCGAAATGGAAGCTCGCATTAAAAGTTTGCGTAACTTTTCCCTTTTTGCGTGGATCTCCAGGACATGGACGGATATCCACTCTGCCGCTAGAGATCATCTGAAATATTAATTTAAATTAATTTCCCTTGTAGCAGTCTGTGGGTTGGGGC
This sequence comes from Myathropa florea, assembly GCA_930367185.1. Classification (NCBI taxonomy): domain Eukaryota; kingdom Metazoa; phylum Arthropoda; class Insecta; order Diptera; family Syrphidae; genus Myathropa; species Myathropa florea. The sequence continues at coordinate 8,435,092 of OV884005.1, read as the reverse complement.
TGACACCACCTCCCCTCGGCGGGATGATAATGGATGAACGTTTCTTTTTCGTTGTATCCCCCTTCCCCCACCCACCTGGTGGCCGGGATTCCTCAAATCCTGTCCTGATTTCACTCGCTTATTCCAAAAACTAAGAGTAATCAAATTGCCGAAGTCAAATCTAATTATTGTACCACAGGACGCGTGGAGGGAGGCCGGGATAAATGCCTGGTGGGGTCAAAGGACGGGGACAACACTTTGACTGGTGTAATTGGGCGCTTTGTGACGGAGGAGATGTAATCATTTCGTCAAGATGGCGAGAGCCAGATGGAAGTTAATCAATCCTCCAGAGCAGGAGGCGGCTGGGAAGGTGAGCACACAGATTAAGTTGATGATTGCGATGTCCTTGTCTGCCACCGCTGCCACAGAGTATCCGGATCCTAGGCACGAAGAAAGGGATGAATTCGTTTGAGATTTGAATTGAAACACGTGGTGGTCAATTTTATGTTCGACGAACCCCCCCAGGGACCGGGTAATCAGCTAGTTTATAGTCCATCAGATTGGGTTAAGGATTCTCCCCTGGGAAAAGGTGAAGCGAAATAAGGTTTAAGAGGGTATCAATGGCGGACGAACGGGTCGTGGGTCGTTAATGGGAAAAACAAAGAGAAGGATGAATGATCGAGAGGGGGGAGATGGGGACGTCGTTTGGCCCAAAATGCCGAACCCTAATCCACGACAGGCTGCTGCGTGAGGGAGAGTGTGCTAAATTGGGGCATTGAGTGGGGACGGAAGTGGTGAAGAAAAACGGCAGTCATTTGCAGAATTGCGGTGAGATTGAGGAAGGGTCTTCTTGGCAGCGAAGACGAATTGAGGCAATCGAACGTCGATTGGCTGAGATGAAGGGGCTGTCATCAGGAACAGACTAAAGGGCCGACTAAAATAGCCGGACGGAAACTTAAGCTGACGTCAAAAGTAAGCGAAAAGGAACCAGAATCGTCGTCAAATCAAAGTGTCCATCATTTCTTAAAGAAACTTAAGGAGAATTCAGCTGTCATCTGACATTTGCATGCGATGGGAGCGAAGTGACTTCCGCGTAAGTTAACGAACTTAACGAAACTGAACGAACTTAATGAAACTGAACGAACTTAACGAACTTAATGAAAATGAACAAACTTAACAAAACTGAACGAACTTAATGAAACTGAACGAACTTAACGAAACTGAACGAACTTAATGAAAATGAACGAACTTAACGAACTCAATGAAACTGAACAAACTTAACGAAATTGAACAAACTTAACGAAGCTAAACAAACTTAACGAAACTGGACGAACTTGACGAAACTTAACAAAGTGTCGGTGAGTGCGGGGCGATTGTTAAGTGGCCCCAAGTGCGGAATGGTGTCACATTGGGAGGCGCATAGAAGCCCGTGTGATATCCGGATTTGACTAGTGTCAACTTCGCAGCCGCAATCCGACCCAAACTCCCTTTTCCTTTGCGTTCTCCAGCAATTACTTGCGTCATCACACAAGGAAACTGAACAAACTTAACGAAACTGAACAAACTTTACGAAACTGAACAAACTTATCCAAACTGAACACACATAACGAAACTGGACGAACTTGATGAAACTTAACAAACTTAACGAAACTGGACGAACTTGACGAAACTTGATGAACTTGACGAAACTTAACGAATTTAATGAAACTGAACAAACTTAACGAAACTGAACAAACTGAACGAAAATGGACGAACTTGACGAAACTCAACGAACTTAATGAAATGATGAATAAATAAACTGAACGAAGTAGTTACTATGGTCACAGGGTAACATTTTTGTGTACTCGCTCGGTTGCTTCAGTTCTCTTAAGTTTCCATACGGCCGTTTCCGTTGCCCCTTAAAGTAGACGATCTTGAAAACGAGGCATACAATCGGTCTAAATGGATCTGATTTGGGACACACTCTGAATCAAGAAATCACTTGGGAGGGATGACTTGTCGAACTCTTTGAAAGACGAGACGTACTCGAGGCAACACACTCGACAATGGTTCCAGTCAAGATCAGGGAGTATGTCACGGTGGAGTTGTACCATGACAGCCACTATGACCATCACACTCGAGAATCAAGGCAACTTCGACTGGAGCTTTGAAACCAAACACTTTGGCGTCTTCCAACGACTTCCCTCTTGCGTCAGCTCAAGGAGGATTCGATCTTCCTCGAAATTTAGAGCCGGGAGCTTCAGTCGAACAGAAGGACTCCTGTTCATCCACCACCAAAAGTAAAGACTTCCTCCACTGCAACCTGAATCTTCTGCTGTGGTCCACTTATGATCTCAAGGCTCTCCGTCGCAGTCTCCTTCAAGCAGTCTTGACGTTTGTTCAAAATTTCTTTAACAAACGATCTACAGGCACTCCGCTTCGCAGGAGTCATTCTGTCGGTGTCGATGTAGACCAGGTCCTTTGCATCCACTGTAAAGCTCTGGCCCAACTTGTCAGCGTTGTGTGCTCCCATCTTATTTCGTTTCCCACTTCAGTTAAACTTAATTTCTTTGTTTCTCTTTGCAGGCTGGTATGAGGACAATTGGTACGAACAGAATCTGGACACCGAAGGCATCACATGTACAATAGAGCAGATGCGGATCGCGGCCGAAGGCCACCTCACAACCGAGGCCCTCATGTGGAATCAGAACAATCAAACGACAATTTCCGGCATGACAGCCGAGGAATTTCGGTAAGTCATCCATCACCTGCCACTCGAACATCAGCTGAAATTAATAACTCTTCTCCTTCCCACAGACAACGACTGAACACAGCCCTGATAGAGGAAGGCTACGACATTCATCACGATCGCTACCCGGAGGGCTATCAGGAGGCACCGCTGGCCTACGATGCGGTCTGGAGTGTGGCGCTGGCCTTCAACAAAACAATGGAGCGACTGAAAGAGCGAAGAAAGTCCCTGCGAGACTTCACATACACGGACAAGGATATTGCCGATGAAATTTACGCCGCAATGAATTCCACACAGTTCCTGGGAGTGTCGGTGAGTGCGAGGCGATTGAGAAGTGCGGAATGGTGTCACATTAGGAGGCGCATAGAAGCCCGTGTGATATCCTGATTTAGCTAATGTCAACTCTGCAGCCGCAATCCGACCCAAACCCCCCTTTTCCTTTGCGTTCGCCAGCAATTACTTGCGTCGTCACACAATGACACCGACGAAGTGTTGTCTTCCTTTTTGCCACTTCAAAGGCGCAGTCATGTGCGATGATGGGATGATGCCGCTCCTCCTCGATGCAGTTCGCCTCCTTTGTCCCGCTTCCTGGTGCACAGTGAATGGGTTTACTGTCACATGGATAATAAACTATTCGTTCAAGGATACAAAAGCGCTCTGTTTGTTTTCCTTTCCTTCTTGGAGTCCTGTCGTCTCCTCTCCTCCGAGCAAGGAGACGGGTATCGGTAGTTCAGCTCTCTCCCGACATGTGTGCGAGGATATCGGTGACATTTTATGTGATTTTTCTTTTCTTTTTGTCGGTTTTTTTGCTCTGCACTCCTCTCTGCTGACTTCACATGTCCGCAGGGACATTCCAGGAAATTTCTTGTGCTTCATGGATGGATAATGTTGTTTGCTTGTGTGATGGCTGTGTTCCTCGAGCTAGAAATTGTTTTTTTTTTCCCCTCTGCTCTGCTCCTTCACTCTTGACTCGTGCATGTTTGTTTGGGGCAATGGCAACGACAACGGCAACGGCAACGGGTGTCCTCCGTGTCCTGTGTGTCCTGTGTGCGCTTGTGATTTTCTTAATTAAAATTAACGACTTGGGTTGCGCAGTTGGAGTGAGCTCAAAGGATCGAGACAACATCTTTGGCCTTTCAATGGAATGACTTGATGTCCTTTTTTCTTCCACTTTCAAGTCATTAATTATGTGTGCACGTTGTGAGACTTTAATTACTGAGGAGGGCGTCCTTGTGCGCGCCGAGAGTGAGAGCGAGAGAGACTTGTTGGTCTGTTACCTTGGGGCTTGAGGAGTGGTTTCTTTTTTTCCAGTTTTTCTCTTTTTTATTCCACGCTGCTGCAAGGTGTGTTTGTTCTCCTCTTGTCCCTGGTGGTTTTTTGATACATTCTGACATTATTCCAGTGGCTCCCGGTCACATTTGGATTGAACTTGATGGCATTTTTTGACATCTCGATGTTTTGACCTTTTCCGATGCCCTTTCTATTCCCCGTGCACTGAAAGGACCTTGAAGGGAAGGGAGGTGAGCTTGGGTGACCCTTTGCGGAGGAGGTCATGTGTGTTTTTGGCTTTCGTTGACTCCACCTTTGCTCAATGAGATCTGAGGGAATTCAAGTGACTTCTGTGGAAGTGGAACTCTTCGACCTCTTCGGGGAGGGTACAGATGGAGAGAGGCGAAAATGACTTTCAAAATGTTCGCCGGAATGGGGTGTGTGGCTGACAATCGTTTTTTTATGAGACGTCTCATGAATTGGGATTGATTTGGTGCCACCCAGGGAATACGATCCTCCGTTCTGGAGAGCTCCTCTTAGGCTTGAGTATGATTTGATACAAGAACTTGCACCATTCACGAAGTTTGACGACTGGATGGCGCAGTTGGTTAAGTGCCTGCCTCAAGTTTGAGGGCTCCCAGGTTCGAATCTCAATGAAAATCGAATCTGGTCCAGTCACCATTTGGCGTAGGGATTAAATTAACGGCACTGAAATAGGTTGCTACCTGGCAGCTGTGGACCAGTTGTGAGTCTGAGTGCTTCAGTAGCGTTTCAAAACCAGTTCACGAAGTTTAGGAACTTTGCAGCAGATGTCCTAGTGATCCTCGCTGCAGAACGTTTGGGGGCAGTGACTGCTCCAAGGGCGATAGGCATTCAGATCAGAAGTGACTGTCAGACGCATCGTTTTCGAAATATGGCACATCTCTGATCCACAAAAATACAGTAAACGGAGGTTGAGATGTTTGGGCAGCGGCTAAATCTGTCTGACTCAGCATGTCCTAGTAGCCTTTAAAATTCAAAGCTGTACAGCGACATGAATCTAGTCAGCCGTCTTGGGATCCAACGCCTAAGATGGCTAGGCCATTTAGGGCGCATGGACAACATCCTAAGAGCGTTGAAATTGCCATGCAGCGTCCGTTTACCTGAAAAGCCTTCTATTGTGACGTAATTTGGATAAACTAATGAGTCAGTAGACGTATTAAGCAGTCCCCTTAAGCAATGAGTGTTCCTGTCGATGATTCCACTCAACACCCCCGTGTAACCATGAGTTGATGTCCACCTGATGAGCAGAGCACCCCATCCCTGTGACCTTATCTCCAAATCCGTCAAACAATCTCCCTGCAAGTCCCCCAACGAGCAGTATCTCTCTCAAAAGTCAAGCAGCTGACACACAAAACCGAAAGTCAAACAACAGACAACCGCATTAAAACTGCCTCAACCACATGACGTAATCCATCTTCGCCGGGCCATGGCTTATTAGCCCTGCACTGTGTTAATAATTCAAATCATCTGCTGTGCAAAGCCATAATGGGGTCATCGGGGAGATCCTGTGCACACACAGTCCCCTGCCTGCTTCCCCACACATCAGTCGACCATCGCAGTACTTCAGCTGTATTTACCTCCGAAGAAGGGATTCTTTTTACACCGGCCCCCGTCGTCGCAGTTCCACTGCCAACGTCATTGCAGCACGAACGGTCAGGACAATTGTAACTCCTCCATCCGTGAAATCGAATGAAAGGACATGCACCAACTGCACACCTGGGACGGGAGGGCGTCGTCGAGAGAACGAAATGAAGAATGGAATCCCTTGCAAGCGGACGTGTCCTCGCAGTCGCATAGCTGCAGCATGACTCTGCGAGACGTGTGCGCTAAAATGCTGTTAAACGCGTGATTACACGGAAACCACGAACCAAACGAACAAACAGACACACCCCCTCCTCCGTGGGAGATTCCTCAAGAAACCCAAGGGGACACCGAATGAGTAGGCATTCGAGCACCTGCATCGGCGTGGTCAGCCTCTTGCATAACACCATTCAACTGCGAGCAGAGAGGATGCAACTTCTCGAACAAAAACAAACACAAAAGCGAGAAGAAACTTTGCCCTGCCCTCACAACTAATTTCCTGCTGTTCACAACACGTATTCCATTTTAGCCCCCCGACAGGATATGAATAGTTTTCCACCGACCCTCGCTCCGTGCACCTCTTCAGGAGCCCCTGCTGGTCCCTGTTGGCCCCTGCGGGCATGTATGCACGTCTCTCTGTGCGCGTGTGTGGGTGTGTGTGTGCATATCAGTTAACTAAGATAAATATTTTCATAAAGGATAATTTAGTGGGTTATTAACTGGGATTGGACTTGTTGTTGATTTTTGCTCGAACAGCGAAAGTGATTCTTTTTTTCTCCTGCGCGCTGCCTTTGTTCAGTGAGCTTCGACTCGTTTCTCTATTCCACCCCCCACGGGCATGTCCTTGTTGAGTAAATTACTGCGAGGAGAGAAGCGAACGAAAAAAATGAAGAAGGACGTGGTTAAGCACGGCATTTGCGAGAGATGATGCGAGGCGGTGGTCGTTCTGCATAAGGGTTGTGTGAATGAGTAGCGGAAACTATGGGGCGTGGTGGATAATTTATGGAAATAAGTTGTTCTCTCTTTTTTTCGTCTCCACTCCGTCCTGTGATTAGGTGCTGAGGATGGAAGCAAACACGTTCAAGTGATGAGTGCGGGGAATTAAGGCGAAGGCGAAAAAACTCGAAGAAAGACAATGACTTTTTTGGTGATGTCCTGTGGGAGGTGGAATGAATGAGTTGGAGACATTTTTGCAGAAAGAGTCGTACACGGATCACCAGGGATCATCTACGAAATTTCGTCTGAATGGGTGACTGTTTATGGGACGATTACTGATGTCCAAGCAAAATGACATAAGAGTTGGTCTTTAGTTCGAAATTCAAGAAGGTTTCGTGGAGGGCAGGTCTAATCCCGGTGTAGGAAGACCCAAGCCCTTGATTGAAGTCTTGGTATCAACGAAAAGGGGGTCATCTTGACATTCGCGTTGAAATGAAGAAGATTCTCTGTTGTGGAGTCAGCTCGAAACACACAATAATGTTGCATACTTTTAGGTAGATCTGTTTAGAGTCCGACCGAAGGCCAATTTTTTGGCCAAAGCCGAACTTCGGCTTTTTGATCACCTTCGGCCAAAGAAGAAGCCGAAGCCGAAGCCGAAGCCGAAGCCGAAGCCGAAGCCGAAGCCGAAGCCGAAGCCGAAGCCGTAGCCGAAGCCGAAGCCGAAGCCGAAGCCGAAGCCGAAGCCGAAGCCGAAGCCGAAGCCGAAGCCGAAGCCGAAGCCGAAGCCGAAGCCGAAGCCGAAGCCGAAGCCGAAGCCGAAGCCGAAGCCGAAGCCGAAGCCGAAGCCGAAGCCGAAGCCGAAGCCGAAGCCGAAGCCGAAGCCGAAGCCGAAGCCGAAGCCGAAGCCGAAGCCGAAGCCGAAGCCGAAGCCGAAGCCGAAGCCGAAGCCGAAGCCGAAGCCGAAGCCGAAGCCGAAGCCGAAGCCGAAGCCGAAGCCGAAGCCGAAGCCGTAGCCGAAGCCGAAGCCGAAGCCGAAGCCGAAGCCGTAGCCGAAGCCGAAGCCGAAGCCGAAGCCGAAGCCGAAGCCGAAGCCGTAGCCGAAGCCGAAGTCGAAGCCGAAGCCGAAGCCGAGGCCGAAGCCGAAGCCGAGGCCGAAGCCGAAGCCGAAGCCGAAGCCGAGGCCGAAGCCGAAGCCGAAGCCGAAGCCGAAGCCGAAGCTGAAGCCGAAGCCGAAGCCGAAGCCGAAGCCGAAGCCGAAGCCGAAGCCGAATGTTCGGTCGGACCCTAGATCTGTAACATGGGAACCAAGCTCAGACTTTGAGTCTCCGGAATCGTTTGTCGAGGCAGTGAACTGTGAAGGGCCAGTATCGAGGCAAATTTGCGGTAAATGCCCTTGGCGACATCATCTGTGTATGCAACGGCTGCATTTGTCTTCTTTTGATGGTGCTACAGCCCGGAGGTGGACCTGGGCCTCAACCAGCAAGCTTCTGCAGCTGCCACGATTTTTAGCCAGCTACCTCCAATTACACACGCCAAGTTGGCTGCGGTCCTCCTCCACTTGTGTGCGCTATCGGTTTCGTGGGCGTCCTCTATTGGGTTGACCACATCTGCACAACGAGGTCGCGTGGTCTCACAAGCAGGGAACCTCTTCAGTCACTTCCTCATGATTTGATGGGTCATGCTGAAAATCGACTGCACAATCCATCGATTCTTCGATCCATCGACCGACCGATCCATCGATCCGCCGATTCATCGATTCGTCGATCCATCGATCCATCGATCAACCCATCGGCTTCTCCAACAGTTGGTCCATCGCATCATCAGTCAATCGGGCCACCAGCCCATCGTCTGATCGCCAAGGCCCCATGTGGAGCATCTGTCCCACTGCTGACTGTGATACATTCGCGCTTAGTTCCCTTAGTCTTCTGCTTGAGGAAGGTTTCTGTCGTTGAAGTCTTTGTCTCTTTACCTGAACTCGTTGCCCCTCCTTTCGCCTGTGTTGGTCTGTCAATCCCTAACCCTCCTATTCTTCGTCCATTTGTCCACACAGAGGCAGTTGTTAACTCCTTCCATCTGCCTTCAGGTCTTCTCTCCTCATCCTTCCCGTCGTTCACTCAAACACTCAACTCTTAGCCTGCCTTCAAAACTCCTCACTAACTCACAAATTTTCTTTAATTTTCTTTCCAGGGAGTGGTCGCCTTCAGCTCCCAAGGTGACCGCATAGCCTTGACCCAAATCGAGCAGATGATCAACGGCAAGTACGAGAAGCTCGGCTACTACGACACCCAACTGGACAACCTCACGTGGCTCAACATGGAGCGCTGGGCCGGCGGCAAGGTAAGCATCGCCCTCAACTCCTTCACAAAAGTGAATTTTCTTTGCCAACTCTTCTAATCCCCATCCGTCCACTCTCCGGTCCCAAGTGGAAAACAAAGCAAGAAAAAAAAAATGGAAAAATTTAAATAAAACAGAAAATCCTTTAAGTGCCCCTTTCAGGCAGCCGAGCGGCAGGTCCCAGGGACGGGCGAGTGGCAGAGCAGAGGAAAAAAAACGCTCGAGAGTCGTCCTAAGTGGATTAGGGATTTCCTCCTTGAAGGTTTCCGTCGGGCTTCGAGTGGGCACCGAAGTGGGGCTGTGTACGTTGAATCACCAAAAATAACAACCACCAGCCAACCCTTTCTCGGCGCAGGGCAGGGGAACTTATCGAAAAATTGATTCTGATGAGACCAGATAACCTTAACCTATCCACACGAGCAGGCAGACTTTTTGGTAAGAGGACGACCGCAGAGGACGGACGTTCGTCGTGCTGTTGTGATGTTTAGTCGCCGCCGCCGCCGACGCCGTTGTCATGAACTGTGCGTGTGCCGGCATCTCGCATGAGTAAGCGAGTCATCGGTGGGGGTGGTGCTGGTGGTGGAAGATGTCAAAAGTCTTAAGGGTTCAGGGCTGCTAGACACTGTCTCGGATCGGTTCTGGTTGGCAGTTTTAATTTTATGGACAGCTTTGGTTTTAGTGCGGAGAGAGAGAGGCGTTAAGTGGTGGAGTTAAGTGAACGACAGCACAGTCGGGTGGGCAAGAATGCAACGAATGTGACTGACGGCCGCGAAGTTGCGGTGAAGGCGGATGTTTTAGGGGCAAGGCTGGTCTAATCCAAACGACTTTTCGCCGCCTAGCAACCCCAAGCTATTGACTGAAGTCTTGGTGGCGATGAGGAGGTCATTTGACATTCAAGTTGAAATAAAGAAATTTCTCCGCCAGCTTCGGTTCATCGTTTCATCGTCTTCTCCATCAGTTGGTCCATCGCATCATCTGTCGATTGGGCCATCAGCCCATCGTCTGAACGTGGCGTAGCTTTTTGACTCTGGCACCAGTGGGACAACGCAACAGAGGGTGTCCACGTCGAAGGTGGCGCACCCAAGTGAAGAGGGACCTTAACCAACTTGGCGCAGGCAATTGGCCACAAGGGCATTCGTTGAATGAGTTGAAGAGGAGCCTTGCTTCTGGACGGAAGTTTGTTTCATTCAATGGTTCTGACAACTTCCGAATTGCTTGACACTGTTCCAGGTCCATCACGCCTGTAGCGCCACAAGAAGAGGAATAAGCTTGGTTTTCGAGTGACGCCTTTCTGTACCATCTCCCGTGTCATTGGCATGCGCTTCTCATTTGGACTCCGTCACAACGACTCCCGACTCTGTTCCAGGTCCATCCTGCATGTAGCGCCACAAAAAGAAGAGGAAGAACCTTATTTTTAGAGTGACGCCTCTCGTGCCACCTCCCGTGGCATTGGGACACGCTTCTCAAGATTTGGACTTCATCGCAACGACTTCCGCAGAAGCTGCAAAGACGAAGAAGAAGAGGAAACTACTCCACTTGTAGCGCCCCTTCCTTCCGCAGGAAAACCTATCTTAGACCCCACTTTTCAACGACTGGAGCAAGCTGAACAACATCGGCATCAGTCAGCTTAAAGGCTTCCAAGCAGCAAATGCTTTGATGGATAGGAGATTGCCGATCCGCAGGGTTCCACTCTGTGGACTCTGTTGGCCTAAGTGAGACTGCTATCCAGCAGTCGGCCACCTGTACCTAACCTCACCTGACGCCTTTTCGTCTCTGTCGCATGATGTTCCTGTTTAGAGAGGCTTCTGGACGACTGTAGTGGGCTCCTCTGATGCCTCAACTTCGACGAATTTTGGGTAGCAGCAAAATCGCGGAAGAAGTCTATCACAGGCACAGGCGGCGCACTGTCAGCTGTCAGCCTTAAAACAGCTCGAGATGATCTGGTTGGAGACACGCAATCGCTTGTGTGTAAAGCAGAGTTGGAGGGCACCTGGCACGAGAATGAAATCTCAGAAGTCTTTGTCCGAGTCAAAAGAAATGAGCCCTTTCTTCGACTCAGAGCCCCCTTCCTTCGAATCTGAGCCCTCTTCCTTCGACTCTGAGCCCCTTCTTCGACTCTGAGGCCTTTTTTCGATTCTGAGCCCTTTCCTCGACTCTGAGCCCCTTCTTTGACTCTGAGCCCCTTCTTTGACTCTGAGCCCCTTCTTTGACTCTGAGCCTCGTCCTCGACTCTGAGCCCTGTCTTCGAGCCCTGTCTTCGACTCTGAGCCCCTTCTTCGACTCTGAGGCCTTTTTTTTCGATTCTGAGCCCTTTCCTCGACTCTGAGCCCCTTCTTTGACTCTGAGCCCCTTCTTTGACTCTGAGCCCCTTCTTTGACTCTGAGCCTCTTCCTCGACTCTGAGCTCTTTCCTCGACTCTGAGCCCTGTCTTCGAGCCCCTTCTTCGACTCTGAGGCCTTTTTTCGATTCTGAGCCTCCTTCCTTCGACTCTGAGCTCTTTCTCCGACTCTGAGCCTTTTCTTCGACTCTCAGCCCTTTCTTCGACTCTGAGCCCCCTTCCTTCGACTCTGAGCTCTTTCCTCGACTCTGAGCCCTGTCTTCGAGCCCTATCTTCGACTCTGAGCCCCTTCTTCGACTCTGAGGCCTTTCTTCGATTCTGAGCCCTTTCTTCGACTCTGAGCCCCTTTTCGACTCTGAGCCCCTTCTTTGACTCTGAGCCTCTTCCTCGACTCTGAGCTCTTTCCTCGACTCTGAGCCCCTTCTTCGACTCTGAGGCCTTTCTTCGATTCTGAGCCCTTTCTTCGACTCTGAGCCCCTTTTCGACTCTGAGCCCCTTCTTTGACTCTGAGCCTCTTCCTCGACTCTGAGCTCTTTCCTCGACTCTGAGCCCCTTCTTCGACTCTGAGGCCTTTCTTCGATTCTGAGCCCTTTCTTCGACTCTGAGCCCCTTTTCGACTCTGAGCCCCTTTTCGACTCTGAGCCTCTTCCTCAACTCTGAGCTCTTTCCTCGACTCTGAGCCCTGTCTTCGAGCCCTGTCTTCGACTCTGAGCCCCTTCTTCGACTCTGAGGCCTTTCTTCGATTCTGAGCCCTTTCTTCGACTCTGAGCCTTTTCTTCGACTCTGAGCCCTTTCTTCGACTCTGAGCCCCCTTCCTTCGACTCTGAGCCCTTTTCTCGACTCTGAGCTCTTTCTTCGACTCTGAGTCCATGAAACACCGCAAAGAGGACGCCAAGAAACCGATGGCGCACACAAGTTCAGAAGGACCTCAGCCAACTTGTCGTGCGTAACTTTAGGCAGATGGCTGAAGATTGTGCCACACAGAGAGGCTTGTTGTTGTGAACCAAGTCCATCCCGGAGTGTAGCGTCATCAGAAGCAGGCGAGAATGTGTTATTCCGGTTGAGACCGGTAAAAAATTCTCACACCACGCAAGTCTTTGAAGAAAACCTAAGAAAGGCAATCATGAACCATTTTCCTTGAGTTAAAAGCCAACATAAGGCGGCTGAGGTCCCCATTGTTGGTTGAGGCCCAGGTCTATCCCGGACTGTAGCGCCAGAAGTTCTTCTTCTTCAGATCAAGCCTCTCCAACTGGCACATTCTTCAGCCATCTGCCTAAAGTTACGCACGATAAGTTGGCTGAGGGCCTTCTGAACTTGTGTGCGTCGTCGTTTTCTTGACGTCCTTTTGGGCCTTTAGTTAATCAAGCCACGGCCGAGGACAAAGTCCGAGGTGGACCTGGGCCTAGCTTCTCAGCAACCACTCGTGTTGTGCGTGCTATTGTTCTCTCACGAGCGGAGGGGACCTACAGTTTAATGCCGACTCCGAACGGCGAGATTGAGAAGCTTTTTCTAGACAGTTATACTCTTTGAGCATTGTCAGTGACTCGAAAGAGGTGGAGCTGTGAAAAAACGACGACCTCGAGCGTAGGAGCCGACGCACCTACCCACCACGCCATGGCGCCCACCAAAACCACGCTTACGTCCCTTGAAAAAGACCCAAAAATGGACAAGTTTCCTTGACTTTAAAACAGCAAAAGGCCGCATTCATGGAGACGTGCCATTCATCATCACATCCAGTGATGCCAAATTCGTGCTGAACGGTGATGAAAAATTCTGAGAAAATCTAACCAAAACCCTGATGTCCCCCCACCACAAATTAACGCTTTCCACGCCCCAAACTGGAAAACTTTCATAAGTCCCTCTTAACGACCACAGTCGAAAAACAAAAACCACACCCGCACCCATACTTGCCGCCCACACAGTTCTTCATGAGGATAAAAAGGTCGAAACCATTAACATTCCGGATCGTAGCCTTTTTGCAAAACCCCCCTCCGATCGCAGGGAATAGGGTAATTTCCTAGGAAAAGTCTAATCCCCCCTGAATAATACATCACAGGGATCAGCAGCCATTGGAACTCACTCACGGAACACTTGTGATGTATAGTGTTGCAAAGACTCAGATTAGGCACAATGACCATTTATTAATTTGACAAGACTGAAGGGATAATGCCGCCGGAGTCGTCCTGAGCGTCATGCCCGAGAATGGATTGAACCCTAAGCCAAATCCTTTTAAATTGATTCCCTCGTTCGATACCCGGTGGTGTGTGTAAACGCTTTAATCGATTCCAGGTGGGCGAGTGGAATATGTTGTCTGCTCGGGCTGTGGCTGTGGCTGTGGCTGTTGCTCGAACCGAACCGCAAGGATAATGATAAATCATTCACTCGCCACGATTCGACTCTCTCGTCTCTTTGTTCGCGTGTGAAATTGCAGGATGCATCTCATCAATTCTGGATTTTGTTTCTTTTCCGTTTCCGTTTTTTTTTTTTTTTTGTTGCCTTTTCAAAATCGTGACGTGCACATCCATCAAGCCACGATTGATTGCGCTTTCCACTTGTGTGCATCGGAATTAGAGGGATCCGCGGGCGGTGGGATGCATGCAACGACCTGAATTTACTGACAGTTGAATCTGCTCTTTAAGTGAACTTAAATTTGATAGTCTTTTCCGTCTCTCTTCTCTTTTCAGGTGCCGCAGGATCGGACGATAGTGAGGAAGGTCCTGCGGACTGTCTCGCTGCCGCTGTTCGTGTGCATGTGCACGATCTCCAGTTTCGGGATACTCGTAGCCTTAGCTCTCATCGTGTTCAATATTTGGAATAAGCACAGAAGGTGAGTTCAGTTGTTTGCAGGGTTCCTTGTGCGCTCCCGAAGGCGAGCCTCTGGTGAGGAAGAGTGACCTACTACAGGTGTGATTTGACTTATTTAGGGTCTGAGTTGATGTACTGGCAGCAGACTGGATCCCTTTTGGTTCATTTATGGTGTTCGATAAGACGACTGGACGGCGCAGTTGGTTAAGTGCCTCGAATCCCATCCTCGTCGGACAATTTTTCTTGAAAATCTTCGTTTTTATTGGACTCTTTTCATTACCAACGGCTATCAACCTAATCACTCGGCCACTTCGTCCTTCGTCCACACGCTTGCTAGTTAGTCTTTCGAAAAGGAGAAGGGGAGATTAGAGACTAAGTTTCCTTTGAGAACTGGGGGCTGCCTAGAGACCATGGAAGGGGCCCCTAGTTCTTGAAGGACACTTAAGGACTATGGAAGCAACCCCAGTTCTCGAAGGAAATCATGGAAGGGACCATGGAAGCAGTCCCAGTTGTCAAAGGAAACTTAGGGACCATGGAGCGGCCCCCAGTTCTTAAAGGAAACTATGTCTGGGGGCGGCTTAGGGACCGTCAAAGCGGCCCCCAGTTCTCGAAGGAAACTTAGGGACCATGGAAGCGGCCCCCAGTTCTCGAAGGAAACTTAGGGACCATGGAAGCGGCCCCCAGTTCTCGAAGGAAACATAGGGACCATGGAAGCGGCCCCAGTTCTCGAAGGAAACTTAGTCTCTAACCAGAATCCGGAACCACTGTGACGAGGTACTCAACCCCTTTGCTCGAATTGAATCTAACTCACGAGGAAATCTCTCTCGAGGGTCTGCCCCTCTTGAGGTCCATTTCAGTGCATTCCACTGGTCCATCCATAGTCACGTATTTCTCTCATAATTTCCCCCCCGCACCATTATGCGCCTTCGAAGGAGCACCAGCACCCATCTAAGGACATCCCCGAACAGCCACCCCACCCGAGAGACAGAGCCGCAGACGAAGCCGAAGACGAAGACGAAGACACAAAGTCAACGAACGATGGAACACGCCTCAAGCACCTATTGTCAGGACAATTGATTTCGATTCAAAGAACGAAATCCTTTTAAGAGTTCGCTTACACTTTTTATCCTTTTCAGCAGAAGTTGCAAAAATTCTCAATTCACCTCGTCCTCGTCCTCGTCCTCGTCTGTCTCTCGCTCTCGTCCTTTCGGGTCAACGGTAATTCAAAACCAAG
Organism: Myathropa florea; assembly: GCA_930367185.1. Taxonomy (NCBI): domain Eukaryota; kingdom Metazoa; phylum Arthropoda; class Insecta; order Diptera; family Syrphidae; genus Myathropa; species Myathropa florea. The sequence goes on along the minus strand of OV884005.1, from coordinate 8,419,846 downwards.
TGCCGCACACACACACAAGCACACACGGGGATCCATATGCGGTCGACATGGCATGCCGGAGGAGTATGCCAATTCATTGTGTGCAAAGGTGACAGAAAGGAGTGAAAGGAGAGCGCTTCGTTTTGCACATTTTTGCCGTTTTATTGTTTCATCCTCCTCTCCCCTTTGCTCTCCAAAGAGCCAATCAAGAGTGCAATTAATTTGTTCTAATTGGTTTCAATGGGTTGTTAAAAGACAAGACGACGTGGGCGTGGTGCTGGTGTCTCCGTGTGTGTGTGCGCCTTAAGGTATGTGTGTGGGGAAAAAAGGAAACGAAAGAACGATATCCTTTGTGGGGAATGAAGACAATCGAGTGATTAAAATGTACGACGTCAGGTGAATTTTTTATGAAACGGACGCTAGGGGAAGCGCCATTCATTGTGTGCTGTGGAGCGTGACGTTTCGAGATGGAAAATGGAAAATGGAAAATTTATGGAAAGAAAAATGCCCCAGACTGGGTTAATGGATGTGCGCTGAGGCAAGTCGTGCGACCGATTATTTGTGAATTTGTCTTGGGATGGGGGATCGGAATTGGGACGAAATTGATGAGGGGGGTGGGCGAAGATGATGCGAAGAGGAGGTGTTCAATGGGACTGGAGGCATTTGATGCAAGGACATAAGCAGCGAACTCCACAAATGAACCAAAAGGGATCCATTCTCTTGACGCGTTTAGCTTAAGTAGGTTAGGTTAGGGGGCTGCTAGTGAATTCACCAGCACACTTGGTCCATTGTGATACCCGCAGTCAGACTACTACCACCCATTGACCGCTCCAGTGCTTCTTCTTCTTCTTCTAGGGCCCTACAGAGCGAGGTGGACCTGGGCCTCACTCAACATGCCTCTTCAGCCAGCACGATCTCTCGTCAGCTGTCTCCAGTTTCGCACACCAAGCCGGCTGAGGTCCCTCTCAACTTGTTTGCGCCACCATGTACGTGGACGTTCTCTGTTGCGTTGTGCCACAGGGTCAAAGTCGCTCCAGTGACAGCGTCGTTAATTTGATCCCAACGGCAAATGGTGACTGAGCCGGGTTTGAAAACCGCATAAAAGCGTATTAACCTTGCTTTCACTGGGATTCGAACCTGGGACCGCTTTAAAGCCCTTGTTTTAGAAAACTCACTTCTGGAGACAATTTTGACAGCTGTCGTTGAAGGTCTGCTGTCAATGAACTGACGTGAAAAGTCAACAGTCCAATTCGAAAAGGACTCCGAAAGCACCATGACTTTTGAACAAAAAAATGGCATCCTTTTGCAGTTCCGATATTTTAACTTTTGATAACCATTGTTAAAAGACAACTTTGACAGCTGTCACTACAGTATTCCTGCCAATGGACAGACATTCATCAGAAAAGTCAGCGGTCCAGTTGGAAATGGACTTGGAAATAAGTCTTATCTGCAAATCACTGCAAAGTTTGGCTTTCTTGACTAAATTTTGTGACTTTTGGAGACAATTTTGACAGCTGTCGTTGAAGGTCTGCTGTCAATGAACAGGTATTCATCAGAAAAATCATGAGTCTATTTCGAAATAGTCTGTGAACTGCCTTTTCTTGGGCTTTTTTTGACCACCATTTTTGACAAAAAGCACTTGTATTGGACTACTAATCCAATGTGCTCTGCACGCGTGGGTTCGAATCCCATCCTCGTCGGACAACTTAAATTCTGCGTTTTTATTTGACTCTTGTTCATAACCAACGGCTATCATATATATTTCCAGTTTCTGTCTTTGTACGCGGAACGGCTGAGTAGAATCTCCATCGCGCTTTTTTGTCAAAAAGTTTGGTCCAAAAAGACCAACTCTGTCGTGATTCACAGGGAAGACACTTTTCGAAGTCAATTTCTGAACTGAACTACCGACTTTTCATCTCAGTTCAGTGGCAGGAGTCCATCAACGACAGCTGTCAAAGTTGACCCCAAAAGTGAGTCTTCTAATACAAGTTCCATTTGTCAAAAGTGTTGGTTCAAAAAAGCCAAAAAAAATGACCCTGTTCGAGGTCCATTTGGAACTGGACTGTCGACTTTTGTGGTGAATGTCAGTTCATTGTCAGGGATACTGCAGTGACAGCTGTCAAAGTTGTCAAAAGTTCAAACTGACGCCATTTTGTCGTTCAAAAATTGTAAACAGTTGTAGACAAGTGGACAGCTGATTTTTTCTGACGAATATCATGTCATTCCTGGAATTACTGCAGTGACAGCTGTCAAAGGTGTCTCCAAAATTGAGTCTTCTAATACAAGTGCAAATGGTGGTCCAAAAAAGCCTAAAAAAATACACTTCGAAGTCCATTTCGAAGTAGACTGTTGACTTTTCTGATGAATGCCTGTTCATTGACAGCAGACCTTCAACGACAGCTGTCAAAATTGTCTCCAAAAGTAAGTATTCTAATACAAAGGCTATTTGTCACAAAATTTGGTCCAAAATGCCCAACTTTACAGTGATTTGCAGACAAGATTAATTTCCAAGTTCATTTCGAACTGGACCGCTGACTTTTCTGATGAATGTCAGTCAGTGAATGTCAGGAGTCTTTTAATGACAGCTGTCAAAGTTCGCTCTTGATTGTGAAAGATCAAATTAGAACCACAAAAAAGACGCCATTTTGTTGTTCAAAAATCGTAAACTGATGGACCCGCAGACACAATACTTTTCAAAGTCCATTTCGACCTAGACTTCTGACTTTTCGAATGTCAGTTCATTGCCAAGAGACATTCATCGACAGCTGTCAAAATTGTCAAGAGTTGAAACGTCATAACCGCGAAAAGAGACGCCATATTGTCGTTTAAAAAACCTAAACAGATGGATCACGACGCTGAAGCGCGCCTTAAGGATAATTTCTTCGAAAAATGCTTGAATCCTTTGAGCAGAAAGTGTGCGTTTGATGGTCTAACCTCACTTTGATTTGAAATTAGACGTTTCCACTTTTTGTCACGCTTTCAACGACTCTGACTCGTGGGAATTGTCTCCAAACCTTAGAAAAGAAGCGTCAGGACTTGAGACTTCTTCATCAGATGAACAGATTGAATGGTTCAAACTCTCTCCTTCTGACAGACGGCTACTGTCACACACGCCTAGCTCATTTTTGGACTATTGTCAGGCACATTTTGAGGCAAACATGAAACAGTTTAAATGTTTCCTTTAATTCCTTGCCAGGAGATGTCCTGGAACCTCTGCCTCCTACATCTTTGTGGTCCTCTCTAAACAGACAAAGACTTCCCTAATCGCCACAGCGCCGACTTTTCCACTCTTTCCATAAGCCCTCTTCAAAGATCTCTTGGATTTACTCCACCGCATGACCGCCACACACCCCACCTGACAGCAAAATCCTCCCCCTCCTCTAATCCCACTTTTCTCAGTCAAAAATGTATGAGAACACAGCATCCTTCAACTCACTGCTGATTGTACAGAGGATTTCACGCACAAAGTGACATCCAATTCCGCGAACAATCACAACGGCCCCCCTCCGAAGAATTGCAAGAAATCTGCACCGTAATGTTCCGAATCTGCGTCTTTGTTCCATCGGCTGCTCCGCACGCCGCCACCGACCTCAGTAATCCACAAATCAAATCAATTTGTCCACCGCCTCGCGCAGACAATAAGGACATTCATTTGCTGACACCGCCACGGAGGCACACTCAAACCGAAGATCTCCGTGCTAATCTGATGAGAATGGCGTGGACAAGATTGCATTGGGGGACGATCTCCAGCTCGACAAGGACATCATCGGTATCGAAGTGTATCCTTTTAACAGCCACCACCTATTGTCTGCGCATTTATCGGAGAGTCTGAGGGAGGGAAACAATGAGGACACATTAAGCAGCAGACTGAATAACAAGTCAAAGGAGACAACACTTCATCCCTTCGGATCGGCTCGCCTCTTTGTCTCATGGCTCCTCCAGTGGAACGGACGAACAAAAAACCCAAGGAGACAAAGGACACAGAGAAAGAATTCACTGGGAATAGCGCAAAAAGGATTATCTCCGCTTCGGCGGCTCCGGCAGTGATGATAAACAATTGTGCAAGGACTTAACGTGCCACGACGGATGGGGATTAAGGTGTGGGAGTAGATAAATTTTTAGTGCTACTTCGCTCGTCGGGCGACTCCCCCCCCCCCCGCCCCTAATGGCCACGTCCGGGCGCGTGAATTTGCTTCGCTACTCGGCACCTTTTCGAGAAAGCAGATAAGGCTAATGTCGTCCTTAACAAACACACACACAGCCACACAACCACACGACCTGTTGTTGCGAAGGTGGGATATGAATTATTTCGTGGAGCGGCGCTGAAGCAGATCCTTAGCCGCAGGAGCTTATGCTCTGTTGTGGCATTTGCTTGCATTAGTTACGATTCGGATTGGGGATAAGCTCTGCGGCGGGAATGGGGTGGTCGATGGCCGACGCGAGAGGCAATTTGACATTCACGGCTCATCACCGCGCAAGCAGGAGAAGATTAGGCGGAGGCAATGGACTGGGAGTCGATTTCAAAGCGAAATTACAGCGCATCTGGTTTTTGGGAACATCGCACTCAGTCATCTAAGCCCATTTCCATCATCTGGTCGGAGGATTAGGGCGAGTCTTGGGAGTCGTCTTATGACCGGGAGCGGCGATAACGACGTCGGACACAACGACGTCTGAACGGGAGCATGGAAAACGACGTCGGACGCAAATTGGAAGTCTTTGAGTGCCATCGTCTCAACGGGCGCATGGAAAACGACGTCGGACGCAAATTGGGAGTCTTTGGGTTATATTTTCATAACGGGCGCATGGAAAACAACGTCGGACTCAAATTGGAGAACTTTGGGTTCCATCGTCTGAATGGGAGCGCTGAAAACGTTGCTGGACACAATTTGGCAGTCTTCGCACGTCGTCCAGCCGCGAGTTTTGCGGAAATTTGCTTCAATTCATGCTCTGGGGCTTAGTCTGGGGGGCAAATCTGCAATCTGTTGTGACACGAGTCTCGGGAAGTGACCATAAATCAATCCCGCCTTCGCGGGGTGCTCCTCTACACAGTCTCCTGTCAAAAAAGAATCAGCTTTGAAAATGACAACCTTCCCGTCCTTCTTTCTCTCTCCTCCGACTGTCCACGGCCATCTCCCGCGTCCTTTAATTCCCATTAACCAGCAGTCCACTCACCAGGGAAACATCTCATTCAATAGCCTCTGCGGGAATTCGTCCTCGTTGTCCTTTGTTGTCGTTCTCCGCACATCTGCGACGATGATTAGCATCAATAGATCTCCAAGCACCCTCCTCACGCAGTTCAGTTCGCTCCCAATGCACAAGGTGACCCGAATAATCGTCGTCCTTAATCCGTTCTAATAACTTTGTCTGCCGAGGATTAATCGAAGAAGAAAAGTAATGAAACACATAAGCTCGCCGGCTAATTGTTGTGATAATTACCCCAGAGGGGGCGGCCACCACCGCCCGACACCAGCAAACAAACCAATTCGCCCGACCACGGGACAATTGTCCTCGCAGAACGAGTGAATTCTGGCACACCACAGCATTCCCCACGCTGCCGTCCCTTCCCTCCGCCTCAGAAAAACTTTCCGGTGGAGTTGTGGGTATTCGTGTGAGGAAACGAACACAACACCACATAGAGGCCATCTTGGGCCCCGCGTCGCAATTCGAACGAGACCGAAAGACTCTCGTGGGACTTAGCTGAACCACGCAGCATCGGCAGCGGTTACGACGACACTCAGTCGTCCAGGTGCACCAGACTCGACACGATCCCACCCCTTCCAGGGGGCGGCGAACGGCACACAAAGCATCAAACTTTGTTGGGCGCCTGTATCGGCTGCGGAAACTTACGGTTATCCGGTTCGTCTTGAAGGGCTGTTGTTTGGTTTACTCCCGGCTGGAGGTGGATGACACCGCCCGGGTCCATCGGAGTGGAATTAACTTTTTTCTCAGCCGGCAAACAAGGATGGCGTGCACGTGAACGGTAATAACACGGGAAGATAAGTAGCTACCAACGAGGGAGGATGTGTGTGTGAGGAGGAGGAGCAAGCATCTGTAATGGCGAACAGAAGATGCCAGAAACAATGCCCGAACGAGGTGAATAGATAAATATTCACTCAAACGCTCAGAAATGGGATAACTGAAGTGGAACTACGACACATAGGCTGGTGTATGATGGAAGGCATCGAGTTGGGTGACACGAAGTGGAACATACGTGAGTGGTGACCGTTGAACCGCAACTCAAGAGGAAGTTCTCGTTGTTTGTCGTAAATGGATGCTGACGGAGGGGAGCACACACTCGAGGCGATGTGTGTGAAGAGACCGACAAACAGGAGGAGAACTGGGAAAGTTTGCGTCAAGTGAAATGGGGGCTAGTTTGCTGAGTCCTTGGAGTCACCTTTGAAAACTGGAATTGTTTTCGTGTTCGTGCGGTGGACAGGTTTAATTTTACTGAACGACGATGATGGAAGCAAGGAGATCTTCTAGCAGTCGATTCTGTGTCTGTCCTCGAATCCTCTGCCTGTTTCTCTCCTGATTCTCCATCTGTCCATCCATCCTCTGTCCGCCCAGTTGCTGTCCGTCCATCCTCTGTCCGCTCATCCTCTGTCCGCTCATCCTCTGTCCGCTCATCCTCTGTCCGCTCATCCTCTGTCCGCTCATCCTCTGTCCGCTCATCCTCTGTCCGTTCGTCCTCTGTCCGTTCGTCCTCTGTCCGTTCGTCCTCTGTCCGTTCGTCCTCTGTCCGTTCGTCCTCTGTCCGTTCGTCCTCTGTCCGCTCATCCTCTGTCCGTCCATCCTCTGTCCGCTCATCCTCTGTCCGCTCATCCTCTGTCCGCTCATCCTCTGTCCGCTCATCCTCTGTCCGCTCATCCTCTGTCCGTTCGTCCTCTGTCCGTTCGTCCTCTGTCCGTTCGTCCTCTGTCCGTTCGTCCTCTGTCCGTTCGTCCTCTGTCCGTTCGTCCTCTGTCCGTTCGTCCTCTGTCCGTTCGTCCTCTGTCCGTTCGTCCTCTGTTCGTTCGTCCTCTGTCCGTCCAGTCTCTGTCCGTCCATCTTTGCCCGGCCCAACAAATGGAGGCGCAGAAAGTGGCGCATGTGCCTGCAAAAGTGGAGACAGACAGAAGATGAATGAAAAGTTGGACAGGCAGAGGATGAACGGGCAAAGAGTGGACGGAAAGAGACGCCTCTTTCTGCGTAATATTCACTCCTGTGCCTTCCTTGTCCTCGTGGCTCTAAAAAGAAGATCCATTCACTCAAAAAACGGCTCGACGAACGGCGAATGAGTGCACCATCGGACGAACCTTTTCTCCTTCTGGCCCTACATTCCGGGGTGCATTGCCTCTGAGCTGCCCAAGTTGCCTCTGAGCTGCCCAGCTTGCCTCTGAGTTGTCTAGCTTGCCTCTGAGCTGCCTGGCTTGCCTCTGAGCTGCCTACAAAGTCAGCTCGGACGATGACAATCAAGGGGCGCCTCTTGTGTCAGCTTCGACGATGACTTTGCAGTCCAGTCAGGCAGCTCAGGTGGACGAGATCGCCCGCTACGAGATTCACCACAAGCGCTCCACTGGAGAAGGCTGCTGTGAAGATCTTCTAGCGATGGGCTGTCTTCTCCTTCTTCTTCTTCTTGTGGCGCTACAATCCGGGGTGGACCTGGGCCTCAATCATGTACGACAGAACAGTGTCCAGCAATTCGGCAGTTGTCATAATCATCGAATGAAGCAAACTTCCATCTAGAAGCCAGGCTCCTCTTCAACTCATCCAATGAATGCCCTTGTCTCCAGTTGCTTGAGGTCCCTCTCCTCTTGGGTGCTCCACCATCGACGTGGACGTCCTCTGTTCCCCTGTGCCTCTGGTTCAGAGGAACCTTTTCGCGCGGCACTTTAAAATTTCCAACAGTCGATTGAATCTCCTCCTCTCCTCTTTCCGTTTCAGAGTCATTCAGTCATCGCATCCCGTTTGCAACACAATTATGCTGTTCGGCGTCATCACATGCCTCGCATCGGTCATCCTCCTGGGCATTGACGGACGTTTCGTCGACTCCGATGAATATCCCAAGGTAAGTCCTGCCAACCCACACACCACGTGGTTCACACTCACTCACCAGCACACACATTTCATCTATTTTCAGATCTGCCAGGCGAGGGCTTGGCTCCTATCGACTGGCTTCACTCTGGCCTACGGTGCAATGTTCAGCAAAGTGTGGCGCGTCCATCGATTCACCACGAAAGCGAAAACAGATCCTAAGGTGGGTTACAACTCAGCCCCTCCCCCAAGTCTCCCCATCCCCCACCCACCACCAAACACACACGTTTCCGTGCAAAAATACTTAACAAATTGAAATTTAAATATTCAACAACTCGAGGGTTGTTGCGCCTCAAAAATAGAGTCCTTCCTCGTGGGGCGGCACTATAAATACCCGCACTTCCAGCACACGGCACACGGCACACGGCCCGTGGACACCTTCATAATAAATTAATTACGCACGCCTCCGCGTAGGATTTTGCACTTACCGACTGAGCTCTCTCACACTGCCGCCATTGTTGCGCGAAGGGGTTGTGGGCGCGGCGGGAATAAAAGCGGATCATCGGAGACCGCACAGTACTCTCGCGGAATACCCAAACGTGATCCACACTGAAATTTAATGGCCATAATTACTTTCGTAATGGACGCACGAACAGGACGACTCAAGCGCTTCTCCGTCTCTCTCTCGTTTTTCTTTTTTGAGAATTTTTGATTCACGACGGCAAATTGATTTCATGCAAAAGTGTAATTATGTCCCGCGAAAATGATTACCGAGCGGCGGCGGCGGCGTGGCGGAAGGAAGAAGATTCGACAGATGGGCTTAAGCCACACACCGGCACGAGTCCGCTTATGAATTTTTGAGGATTATCGTGGCATCTGTCATTCTCCCCCGGGCGGAGGGGGGGTTGGATGTGCGTCTTTGACGCGTAGTGCTTTGCGACAAGTTCGATTTTCGCTTTCATTTGGTAATTGCCGGGAGGAGTAATTATCGTAATTGAAAGCCTGGCTGGCGTAGCCGGGATAAGTCGGAATTGGACATAAATTAGGAATTCGCGTGCGGGAGCTGTGCTCTGCCGCAGTTTTTTCCTTTTTGCCAAGGCAGGGAATATCGAGTGAGACGAGGGAGCCAGTGAGTTGCCACTAGAAAGGACTGGTGGCTGAGCCCCAAGTTCACCCTGCCAGTAGAAGAACAAGAAGGAGGAGACGAGGTGGATGAGAGGAGCGTCGCAGTTGACCTTGAAGGAATCCAGTGAAGGGCCGAATGTTTCCTTTAACGAACGGGGGGGTCTTGTAGATCGGCTGGAGTTTTGGACGGAGGAGACTTTCTTGGACGAGTTAGTGGCAACATTCGTTTCCCATCTGCATCTTCTTTCGCCAGCCCTCTACTCACTAGACGTTGCGTCTTCCTTCGCCAGCCCTACTGGACGTCAACTTTGGAGTCAGCTAAGGGCTCAGCAAGTCGAGGGCTCAGTCGAAATCGCGTCTTCCTTCGCCAGCCCTCCACCAGCCAAGGGCTCACTCGAAGTCGCGTCTTCCTTCGCCAGCCCTCCACCAGCCAAGGGCTCACTCGAAGTCGCGTCTTCCTTCGCCAGCCCTCCACCAGCCAAGGGCTCACTCGAAGTCGCGTCTTCCTTCGCCAGCCCTCCACCAGCCAAGGGCTCACTCGAAGTCGCGTCTTCCTTTGCCAGCCCTCGACCAGTCAAGGGCTCAGTCGAAATCGCGTCTTCCTTCGCCAGCCCTCCACCAGCCAAGGGCTCAGTCGAAATCGCGTCTTCCTTCGCCAGCCCTCCACCAGCCAAGGGCTCAGTCGAAATCGCGTCTTCCTTCGCCAGCCCTCCACCAGTCAAGGGCTCAGTCGAAATCGCGTCTTCCTTCGCCAGCCCTCCACCAGTCAAGGGCTCAGTCAAAAGGGCATCTTCCAAGAAACTCTCTCAACACCCCCTCCCCCAAGGCCCCACATTCATCACGCCCCCCTGACTTCCGTTTCACCGAAAAGTAAATAACAATGAACCCCCACAGGGTTGACATCCTTCTCCCGGCCATTTTCTCCCGAAATTTATTTCAACTTAAGTTGGTCGTGCTTTTCTTTCGACTAATTCCACGTGTTTCCGTACCCAAATTCCCCCGAAAGCAACCTCCCCATGCCCGCCGTGCAGCCAGATTCATTGACAAACTCGGTCGTGAGGTGGATGCCAAGCGGCAGCAACCATGCACACGCCGCCTGAATATGTAACATGTCATTTCATTAAGCCCGTGCGCCGGACGTAAACCGTCCCTTAAATGCCACGGAACTCATTTGTCATCGGGAAGGAGGCGCGGAGCGAGACAGAGGGAGTTCCAATCAATTATCCTTGAGTCTTAATGCCTGCCCACGTGCCCCGTGTCGCCTCCACAGGGCCTCCGCTCGCTTTCTGAATTTAAAAATACCCAGTGTTTGCTACACTCTCACGTGCGAGTAGTAAATTCGATGAATTCCAATTGAACTCGCGACGGCAGAGGACCAGAGGTGAAGAAGGGGGAAGAAGCTCTACGAGTAGACAAGGACCGCATTCCCAATCGGAAGGGATATCCAATTTTAGGCGAACGGCTCCCAATTAATTGTGAGATCGGTGCGCCGGGGGCGTTGTAATTGGTTTTCTCGTGCGAATTACGGCGGCATCAATAAAAAGTGCCACGCACAAGGAGTGTCCCAGGACCAGACGTGGCGCTCTCCCATCCGACATCCGTCGCCCCAATTAACCCGAAACAAAAGTCCAAGGATCACCACGACAAGCTGTCCATGGGAACCGAGCACACACTCGCTGCCGACCTGCGGACAGATGGATAAAGTGCGACAACGCAGCTCATTCGTCGGATGAGTTCGTGTTTTTTTGCGCCTTTGACGATGCACAGTGAGACTGACAGAACTTGTGTTGTGGATAACTCATCGATTACGTTTTCGCTTGATCCCGGCTCGCCTCGCTCGCCTCGCTCGCCTCGCTCGCCGTCGACATGTGCGACGAAGGCCGCCGGCGATGTGTGCGTGCGTGTGGATGAGGCTTCAAAAATTTATTGCGGTTCACTGTAATTGATTTTAATTATTTACCACAAGGATGTGTACTCGGCTGCGTTCGAGAGTGGGAGAGAGGGAGAGAGCGAGTGTGCTCGCTGCTATCTCTCAGGAGGGATGTTTCCTGACTACAATTGCGTGTTCGTTTATTTATTTCTCATTTTTTTGCACTGCCCCCTGCTCACCCGCCCGGCGGGAGGGAGACCTCATTCGATGTCCGGCGAAATCCTTCGGATTCTTTTCCTCCGTTCATGTGCGGGTGAATAATTGAAGCGGAGGAGCGGTTTAATTACGAATTTATGCCCTCGACTTACTTGTGCCTCTCAACACATTGTGCTGAGCACATCCTTCGACGTTTGTTGGATTTACTGCTTGACTTTGAGGGAAGATTACTGTGAAGAGGTGCCTGCAAGCAGGGGAGTAGCATGGACTCGAGTGGATGCTCAAGTGGAGGGCAGTTTCCTGACATACTTTCAACACCAACTGGCACTAGATGGTGTGGATGGAACGTCTTAAACGTGAGAAAGGACACTGATCCGTACCATCATCTCGGCACGATTCGAAGACATTCTCCGCTCCACTACTTCGGTTCACGTCACGGCAGAGCATCACTTTGGGCAGTGGAACACTCAAGACTCCAGACCGGCTCAAGGCCAACCGACAAGGCGTGAGGCTTGTGTGGTCTTCAAATAAAGGGATTCTCTGCAAAAATCACTGCTCCGTACCATAATTTCACCGACTTCACGAACACTGCCAAACGTTTGATGGATTCGGGGACATTCTGCACTCCATTACTTGAGTTCACGTCACGACAGAGCATCACTTTGGGTAGTGGAACACTCAAAACGGGCTCAAGACCAACTGACAAAACATGAGGCGTGTATGGCCTGCAACGTCTAAAAGGACTCTCCGCAAAAATGACTGCTTCGTACCATCATCTTCATGAACACAACCCAACATTCGATAGATTCGGAGACGTGCTCCACTCCACTATTTCGGTTCACGTCGCGGCAGAGCAGCACTATGGGCAGTGGAACACTCAAGACTCCAGACCGGCTTTATTTTGGTCGCTTCTCTGGACCATCATTTCACCGACTTTACGAACAGAGCCCAATATTCGGCGGAAGGTCTCAATTTCAATTCACAGACATGCTCCAGTCAACTAATGGATCTTTCATTAAGCGCTTCCTATCTTTAAATTCAAAGAAAACAAAGTAAATGCGGAATATCATCGAAATTTTTTTTATTCATTTGAAAGGCCTTTCGATGCCATTCTTTGTTCAAATGTCCGCCGCTGCTTTTCTGGATGGCGCGTATCCGAAGTGTCCAATTTTCCATGACTCTGACTCCATAAATCAGGCTGAATTTGACCGATGGCATGGGTTATGTTGGCTTTGAGAGTCGCTGTGGTTTGTGGCTTCTCTCCGCATAGACCGGTGACTTCAAACCCCCCCCCCCCCTAGGAAAAGTCTAGCAGGGTCAAATCGCACGATCTCGGTGGCCACTTCACATCACCTCCACGTGAGATGACCATGCCCTCGAATCGCTCGTGCAGAATTTCCAATCTGGAGTGAGTTGTGTGGCATGTAGCGCCGCCCTGTTGAAACCACGCGTCGTTGGTGTCCACATCATCCAATTCAGGCCAAAAGAAGTTGGCAATCATCGACCTATAGCGCTCGCTGTTGACGGTGATGGCCTGGCCAACGTCGATCTCAAAGAAATATGGACCGACAACGACGCCAGCCCAAAATCCACACCAAATAGTGATTTATTCGGCATGCATTGGACGCTCTTGGATCTCATGGTCTCCTGAGAGAGTTCTAAGAGTCTGAAGAAGACTTCTAGAAATCGAAATCCTGAACTGCTAAAGTTGATATATATAGAAGGCTCTGATTAACTCAAGCTGCTGATAATCCAAGGGCAAGCTGGCATGACTGAGAGAAAATATGAACCAAATTTTAGAAGAAAAAGCCTCTTCTTGCCATTCTGCAAACTTGACTTCCTCAAGACGCCGAGGCGAACCCTGCTCGAGACGAACTCTGGTCGGGACGGACGCTGGCCGGGAGGGACGCTGGCCGAGACGGACGCTGGTCGAGACGAATTCTGGTCGGGAGGGACGCTGGCCAGAACGGAAGCTGGCCGAAAGAGTCGCTGGCTGGGACGGACGCTGGCTGGGACAGACGCTGGCCGAGACGAACCCTGGTCGAGACGGTCCTGTTCCAGACGAAGCATGAATTCGTTCCAAAATCTTTCTTGACATTGCATCGAGTTAGAGTCGTCTTTTCCTAAAATTGGAGTGGTCATAAATCCCTATCAGGCTACAGGACTAGCCGGGACGAAGGTATTCCCTATAGAGATCTTCTTCTTCTTCACCTGGCGCTACAGTCCTAGGATAGCCTGAGTCTCAGCCAACATGCTTCTCAATCCAGTACGGTCGTGTGGCTAACTGCTTCCAGCGACGCACGTTCAGCTGATTGAAGTCCCTCTCCAGCTGTGCACGTTTCCAGTAGGAGAGCTAAAGTGTCGACGCTTGGGTCTTCACAAAACGTTTGAGTCGCCTTATAAAGAGCTGGTCAATGCGAATCGATTGGTTACAGCCTTAACAGGTTTTGACGTCTCTCGTCTTCATCCTTCTTGGGGAAATCGTAGCAAACGTCTTCAAAATTAAGGGACGACTGCCTGAGTTTTCTTCATTTTGTCTCCTCTCGTTCAGTTCAGTTCGCATTTTTTCAGTCAAAACAGCTGGTGCATGCTGCTCTGACTTCTGGACTACATCAACAACCTTCTGGTACTCCTCACCAAGGTTGTCCGTCCGATGTTTGCTGTTCGTTTCCCTTGTCTGTTCACTTCAGAATGCGGCAGACTGGAAGCAGGCTCTTTTCATCTCGAGCTCCACTGTATGCTTTTCTCTGAACCACCTTTCTCATATGTCCGTCAGTGACGGTTTGGCAAGACCGACCGAAGAAATGACAGCCAATTTGATAGATGGAGCTTCAACAATATGGCCGCTATCAACTGTCAAAGTACGGAAGCCCCTATTGGAGGACCCTTGACTTGACTTCACATCTCGACGGAGCAACTCTCTAACCAGGGGAACACTCAAAGCTCAAGACGGGCTTTCTTGTCGTTCCCTCTGTCGTGTTGAACACACCCAAGTGTGGAGGGCAGTGCAATCAGGCGGTGACAGGCTTCTGACACCAACAGACAAGGTGTGAGGCGTGGAATGCCTTCAACGTTTAAAGGGACTCTCTGCAAAAATCACTGCTCCGTCCCATCATTTCACCGACTTCACGAACACAGCCCAACGTTTGATGGATTCGGAGACATGCTCTACTCCACTGCTTCGGTTCACGTCACGGCAAAGCATCACTACGGGCAGTGGAACACTCAAGACTCCTGGCGGGCTCAAGACCAACTGACAAGACGTGGGGCTTATGTGGTCTTCAAATAAAAGGATTCTCTGCAAAAATCACGGCTCCGTTCCACCATTTCACCGACTTCACGAACACAGCCCAACATTCGACCAAAACTCTCCATCAAAAGGCTTCACAGACATGTCTCCATTCCCCACTCCTTGACTTCACACCACGTCAGAGGAGCACTCAAATCTCCAGACCCGCTTCCTCTTGGTTCCACCTTTCGACTCGAATGTGAGTCCTCGAAGGACTTCAATCACAATTCACCCTGAAAGCCAAGCAGCCCCCTCGCTTGAATCACCCAAATGAATGGCATAGCTCATGTGTCGCCCTCACACACAAAGAATTCGAGTGGTCTCCAATCAAAATTATCGCTCGAGAGCATCTGAATCGCCTCCTGATCTGCCATTCATGGTCATGCAATCCAATCCCCTGCTCAAGAGCTTCCCAATTTGCACGACCATCCGTCTAGCAAGTGCCCCGAAAAACTCTCTCGCCCCAGATACACCAGGACGTCCTCTGCGACGGCTTCCTCTGAACCGATGTAACAGCCAGTCGCAGACAGAGAATCCCTTCCCTTTGTCAAGTGTCCATTAAGACACATTGCACGAGAGAGAGAAAAACTGCATAGACACATTTGCATAAGGATTCCATCACAGAACGGGG
The DNA here is from genome assembly GCA_930367185.1 of Myathropa florea. Taxonomy (NCBI): domain Eukaryota; kingdom Metazoa; phylum Arthropoda; class Insecta; order Diptera; family Syrphidae; genus Myathropa; species Myathropa florea. The sequence goes on along the minus strand of OV884005.1, from coordinate 8,404,723 downwards.
CCGCCGGCAGGACGATGCACCCGATTACGTGACACAGCCAGGCAACGTGATGCAGATCTCCTTTGTGCGTGCGCGTGTGTGTGTGTGTGTGTTTGTCAAATTCGCTGTCATCCACAAGGATGTGCTCATATTTCGCCCCACTGAACTGACGTGAGTCGACTTTTTATCTCCTTTGTGTAATCTCCTTTCAGAAAAAAGTCGAGCCCTGGAAGCTGTACACGATGGTCTCTGGGCTGCTGTCCGTCGACTTGGTCATCCTGCTGGCATGGCAAATATTTGATCCGCTGCAGCGTATCCTGGAGACGTTCCCCCTGGAGAATCCAATCTCGACCACAGATGACATTCAGATCCTGCCGGAGCTGGAGCACTGCGAGAGCGAAAAGAACTCCATGTGGCTGGGTGAGTACCCATCGAAGGCGTGTGCCACGGATGAGCCTCTTAATCTCACCCCCTTCTCTTTCTCGTTGACAGGAATCGTGTACGGATTCAAAGGATTGATCCTAGTTTTTGGACTATTTCTGGCGTACGAGACGCGCTCGATAAAGGTGAAGCAAATCAACGACTCCCGGTACGTCGGGATGAGCATATACAACGTTGTGGTGCTGTGCCTGATTACGGCGCCAGTGGGCATGGTAATTGCGTCACAGCAGGACGCCTCGTTTGCATTCGTCTCGTTGGCTGTGATATTCTGTTGTTTCCTCAGCATGTTGCTGATATTTGTGCCAAAGGTGAGTTCATTGCGGAGGCTGTGGGTGGGGCAGACTCAATCTTTTCTTCCACTCATGGTTTCTGCAGGTTATTGAAGTGATCCGACATCCGAAGGACAAGGCGGAGTCCAAGTACAATCCAGACTCGGGGATATCAAAGGAGGACGAGGAACGGTATCAAAAGCTGGTGACGGAGAATGAAGAACTGCAACGACTGATATCACAGGTAATTCCTTTCACTCATCCATCCATCCATCCATCGAACACTCATCCCACTGACATCCCCCAGCAGATCGCGGTTGATTCCTAATCACCCCGCGACATCGATTACGATTCCATTCGCTTGGCGGTGAAGTTTTGATTGAAGGCCTTGTGGCCGCAGGTTGCCTGCATCTCGGGGTGGTGTGAAATTGTCAATTAATGTCGCTGATTGGGCGTCAGTTTCGTCGCTTGTCATCAGAAACACACTCAGGGGACTGTGTAGACTCATCTGTGCACACACACACGGACCTATGCAGCGGTATGAGGCCAGCCTTCGACTTGTCATCGGTAACGCCCTCAGCAGCTCTGTACAGTCATCTGTACACCCATGCGGCATGAGGCCAAACTTCGATTTGTAACGAGCCCAGCTGAAGGGGAATCTGTGCACTCATCGATGGGCGGAGAGGTCTATGCGGCGTCGTCCTTCGGGATTTGGCACGTCTTGACTGATGCGCATTTTTATGTCACGCGCTTTTGAGACAAAGACAGATGGAGGAGCACTTCATTCCGCTCAGCAACTACGTCGTCTCATCACATCTCATCTTCAGTGACCCGCATGTTCCACTAAAGGTAGCCCTAAACGACGAATATGCTCGCTGAGCTTTCCGTGCTCGCCGAACTTGCTCCTGCTCGCCGAACTTGCCCGTGCTCGCCGAACTTGCCCGTTCTTGCCAAACTTGCTCGTACTCGCCGAACTTGTCCGTGCTCGCCGAACTTGCTCGTGCTCGCCGAACTTGTCCGTGCTCGCCGAACGTGCTCCTGCTCGCCGAACTTGCTCGTGCTCGCCGAACTTGCTCGTGCTTGCCGAACTTGCTCGTCCTCGACGAACTTGCTCGTGCTTGCCGAACTTGCCCGTGCTCGTCCAACTTGCCCGTTCTTGCCAAACTTGCTCGTACTCGCCGAACGTGCTCCTGCTCGCCGAACTTGCTCGTGCTCGCCGAACTTGTCCGTGCTCGCCGAACTTGTCCGTGCTCGCCGAACTTGCCCGTTCTTGCCGAACTTGCCCGTGCTCGCCGAACTTGCCCGTTCTTGCCAAACTTGCTCGTACTCGCCGAACGTGCTCCTGCTCGCCGAACTTGCTCGTGCTCGCCGAACTTGTCCGTGCTCGCCGAACGTGCTCCTGCTCGCCGAACTTGCTCGTGCTCGCCGAACTTGCTCGTGCTTGCCGAACTTGCCCGTGCTCGCCGAACGTGCTCGTGCTCGCCGAACTTGCTCGTGCTCGCCGCATTTTCGTCGTGTATTGGCTGAAAAAATTTGATTTTGTCGTGTTCGCTGGCTTTGATGTTCGCCATGTTCGCGAGCAAATCTCATTTTCGCTGTGAATGTCGCCGAGTGCATATCGCGGATTAGGCACAATGTCAACAGTCAGCCACGATTTTATCGAGGAATTCACCACTTGCGCTGTTGAAGGTTTGAAGATACAACACGAAATGAATGTTCGCCGTGTAGGGGATAACGCAAACGAGCAAGTTCGCCGTTTAGGGCTACCTTAACGCACCCAACCGCAGGCGACTCTGTACACTCATCGATGGGCGGAGAGGACTATGCGGCGTCGTCCTTCGGGATTTGGCACGTCTTGACTGATGCGCATATTTATGTCACGCGCTTTTGAGACAAAGACAGGCAGAGGAAGACCTCATTCCCCTCAGCAACCACGTCGTCTCCCTCATTAATCATCTTCGAATAATCTTAATTCTGCTTCACCTCTGCCACCATGGCTTCCATCCCCCTTCTGTGACTCCCGCTCCAGCCACATTCCGCCAAGTCATTGCTAATCGAAAACCTAATCGATTCCTAATCACGATTCCGGCTTTAATTAAATTGTCAGATGCAGTAAAATATCGCACACCCAACCGACGTCCTTATCCGTTGCCATAACCTCTTCTATTTATGGCATCGTCTGACACACTCACTGGAGAGTGCGCCTCGGAAGGACACACTTCCCCATTTCATCCGTTTTTCTGCTCCTTCATCTGGCTCGTTCGGATGCACGCACACATCCGTTTGTTGCGGCTGTCCTTTGGTCATAAATTGAGAACGATGGCTGGGGGATGGATGCACGAGCGTATCATCACATTTCACAGTCTTAATTGGAAGCATGTGGATGGGGATGGTCCAGAGATGGATAAGGATTCCATTGAATTGACTAATTCGCTTACAAGTGAAGTGACACTTGCAATGGGAGCTCTCTCGATCGGAGCAGGGTGATCCCTTTAAGTCGTCTTTTGATTGCTAACACTTTAAGTTGCCTTAAACCCCTTGAGGGGATGGAGTGACGTTGGCTTTTGGGAATTTACTTCAAAATGTTTGTGGAAATCCTGACGGCACTCAGACGTCTGTGGCTCCATCTTTTGACAGGAATCTTAGAGTGCAATGTGTCAGAAGTTCAAACTAATAAACAGTCGAATAGGTATGGGGGCATACTGCCAAATTGGCTCTATGACGCTTTACCAAAGCGACATTATGCCAAATGAAAAAATTCGGCCTAATGACACTTTCAAAAGCGTCATTACACATTTTTCCATTTGGCACAATGTCACGGCACCTCAAACAGCTGAGCGGCATGTGTCTTCTTAAACCTGGCAAGTTACAGGAAGAACTCAGAGCTATCTCCTCTCGAACCAATGGTCCATCATCTCGGTTTTTGTCGGCTCCTGCTGATCCGTACGGAGGCACAAACACGACTTTTCGCGATTCGTTTGTGGCTCTTGTTCTTCGATCTTCTTCTTTTTCTTAAGGCGCTACAGTCCGAGGTGGACCTGGGCCTCACTCAACATGCCTCTTCAGTCAGCTGTCTCCAGTTTCGCACACCAAGCCGGCCGAGGTCCCCCTCGACTTTTGTGCGCCACCATGTGTGTGGACGTCCTCTGTTCCGTTGTGCCACAGGCTTAGAGTCGAACACTCTTCGGACCGGAGCTAAGTTGTCCATGCGCTCTACGTGGCCTAGCCATCTTAGGCGTTGGATCCGTAGACGCCTGGCTAGACTCATGTCGCTGTACAGCCCATACAGTTCGTGGTTGAATCTTCTCCTCCAAATGCCATCAACGCAAACAGGACCACGGATCGCGCGCAGAACTTTTCTCTCGAAAAGACCAAGAGACTGTTCATCCGCTTTTGATATGGTCCATGCCTCTGTGCCGTACAGCAGGAATGGGATGATCAAGGTTTTGTATAGAGTCAGCTTGGTCTTCCGAGAGAGGGCTTTACTACTCAAATGCCTTTTGAGCCAAAAAAACAGCGGTTGGCAAGAGTTATTCTGCGTTTGATCTCGGTACTGATGTTGTTTGTACTGTTTACCGCGGAGCCGAGGTAGACGAAGTCCTTCACTACCTCAAAGTTATAGCTGCCCATGGTGACGTTCTGTGGGTCGCCGTGGCGTAGTGGATAGGTGCGTCGACTTCTACGTTCTGGCCGAGTCGTCGATGTTGTGCATCCTTTCTCGATGACAGCATATACTTTGTTTTGCCCTCGTTTACCGCCAGACCCATTTTAGCCGCTTCCGTTTCAATGCCAGCAAACGCATCACTGACGGCTCGCTGTGTTCGCCCAATCACGTCAATGTCATCCGCGTAGGCTAGCAGTTGAACGGACTTTTGGAAGATCGTGCCTCTTGTGTTGGCCAGTGAGTTTTGCACGATCTTCTCAAGAACGATGTTAAAGAAATCACATGACAGCGCGTCGCCTTGTCTAAAACCTTTTTTGACATTGAAGGTCTCGGTGAGTTCGTTACCGACCTTGATGGAGCAGCGAGAGTTCTCCATCGTCATCCTGCTCAGTCTGACGAGTTTGGCAGGAATGTCAAAACTAGACATGGCGCTGTATAGCTCGTCTCTATACACGCTGTCATATGCGGCCTTGAAATCGACAAATAGTCGATCTGCATTTCCTGGGTCTTCTCCAGGATCTGCCGCAGTGTGAAAATTTGATCGATGGTGGACTTCCCGGGCCTGAAACCACACTGATAGGGACCTATCAGTTTGTTCACGAATGGATTCAGGCGTTCACACAAAACGGCAGAGAAGATCTTGTAGGCGATGTTAAGGAGACTTATCCCTCGATAGTTGGCGCAGTCAAAGGGGTCTCCTTTCTTGTGGATCGGGCAAACGATACTGAGATTCCACTCATCGGGCATGCTTTCCACCGACCATATCTTACAGATGAGCTGGTGCATGCGCCCTACCAGATCACCTCCAGCTGCCTTAAACATTTCAGCGGGCAGACTATCTGCACCAGCAGCTTTATTAGACTTCAGTCTCGATATCGCTATCTTGACTTCGTCTAGGTCGGGGGGACGGTATTCTCTTCTATCATCGTCCGTTGAGTTGAGTGGAACATTCTGCCTGACAGCGGTATTTGTGTCCTCATCGCCGTTTAACAGTCTGCAGAAATGATTTTTCCAAATTCTCAGTATCGACTGCGAATCTACTACTAGTTGTCCATTCTCGTCCCGGCAGGCTTCTGTCCGAACTTTATACCCGTTCGACAAAAGTTTTACCCTTTGGTAAAACTTTCGGACATCATTCCTGCCATAACACCTCTCCATCTCCTCGATCGCGCGCTTCTCGTGCTCTTTCTTTTTCTTCCTGAGAAGCCGGTTTTCTTCCATTCGTTTCTGTTCGTAGAGCTCACGAACAGCTCTCGTGTTTCGATGCAGCGTTGCCCGGTAGGCCTCTTGCTGCATGTGAGTGCCTGCACTCGTTGTCAAACCAGAGGTTTTTCCTAGGGGATTTTTTAAAACCCAGCACATCAGTAGCGGCTTCTCTGATGGCTCTTTGACAACGTTTCCATTCTTCGTCTATTGTTAGTGCAGGCGACGTCGAACTTTCGGAGAGTTTCGATCGGCGACATTTTTGACTCATTTCTTTCTGAAGACCAACCGAGGTCCCTCAGTCATCACCTTTCTCAACCAAACACACATAACCTTTAATTTTGCTAACCATCGTTTCATGTCTCATTTCAGAAAGAAGAGAAAATTCGTCTGCTGCGACAGCGATTGGTGGATCGGGATGCAAACAACAAACCACCGGGTGAATTCAATTCCGGCAGTGGGATACCAGGCGGCGGTGGCGGTGGCGGAGGCGGTGGAGGAGGAGGAGGAATTGCAGGAAGTTGCAGCGGCGGCATAACCACCACAACCACCTCCCTAACAGCGACAAATGCAATGGGCTCCCAAGGCACCATCATCACACCGACAACATTAGCAATTACACAAGGTAAAGACTCATTAGTAGTGATCCAGCCGGAGGCGACCACCTCGTCTGACTTTGATAGCGCCATCGGTGGGGGTTACTCGCAGATGACACGCTCCTCGAGAGCAAGTCAATCAGACTTTGAGTTCTCCGATAGCTATTTGTAGAGTGATTGAGGGATGAGGAGGGTTTGTTGAACCTTTTAGTGTTAAAAATACATCCTCAGGCGGAGTGCCTGATGGATGCTGGTGGGGGGAGACCTTAGATAAGTGCGCACAAGATTATTTTAGGACGCTCTTGTACATGATATTGTAAATAGATTAAGGGACGGAATTGTGGTTAGGTTCTGCCGAGGTTCGAGGACTTTGACAGGTCCATCAGGAGTGCAAGTGGGTTTTGTTTTTGCTTGACAAACAGAGATGAGCGTGACAGTTGAGGGTAGGGAGTGGGGGGAAGTGCCACAAATTGAAATTGAAGGGGCAGACGCAAATATTGGGATGACTTCTTGGAGGTTAATGGTTTCTTTTCGTATCTAACTCCTCGAATCACAAGTTCCCCAAGGTGTGCAGACTGTACAGAGCTAATAGCTTCCTCTTCTGAGAGCGATTTGAATGATTTGTACGAGAATTGAAGGACCATTGCTCAAAATGAGACAAAATTCGTTGTGACAACAGATTGAGCCTAAACTTCATCCCTTTTCCAAGTGGTTTCATATCAAATGTGCTCTCTGTCCATCGAGAGGAATGGATTGTGCTTAGGCGCATCAAATGAACCTTGTCGTGGTGCTACGACCGAGATTATAGACGTCAACTTGCGAGTGATGTCGTGAAGTTGTTTCATCGAGCAAAGTGATGCAATGGTGAACGGACGTATACCTTGAATCTTCCTCCGTCCTTATAAACAGGCGAATTGGCTCAGAAATTGATTGAATCATCGGCGCGCATGGCCTCCGTAAGATGCGCGAAGTCTGGAGGGTGATCTATGATCTCGCGGCAAAAAACGACTGGATGGCGCAGTTGGTTAAGTGCCTGCTCCAAGTTCGAGGGGTCCCAGGTTCGAATCCCAGTAAAATCGAATCTACACAACTGGATGGCGTAGTTGGTTAAGTACCTGCTCCAAGTTAAAGTGGTCCCAGGTTCGAATCCCAGTGAAATCGAATCTACACGACTGGATGGCGTAGTTGGTTAAGTGCCTGCCCCAAGTTCGAGGGGTCCCAGGTTCGAATCCCAGTGAAATCGAACTGGTCCAGTCACCATTTGCCGTTGAAATCAAATTAACGGCACTGGAGTAGGTTGCTACCTGGCAGTACAATGGACAAGTTTTGAGTCTGAGTACCCCAGTGCAGGGTTTCAAAAATCCTCCGAAAAAAAAGCGGACTCCTTGATCACTCCTGTCCTGCTCCATGGCGCGGAGATACGGACAATCTCAACAGCAGATGAAGCAGTCCTCTACGATTACTCATGCTCATGGAGAACGTTAACTTTCTACGATAAGCATGAGCATGCACCTCGAGACGCCTTTTTGGTGGTTTTTTAGGCTGTGATTCAATAGGCCCTTCTGCTTTAGGGCATTGAGGCATGGACAAAACCCCAAGCGGATGAACAGCCTCTTCGAGAGAAAAGTTCTGCGTTCAATCTTTGGTCCTGTCTGCGTTGATCAGTCAGTTGGGGAAGAAAACTCACCCACGAACAGCGACCTGAGCCCAGCCAGGTTTCTACGGATTCATCGCCTAGTTGGTGTGGCCATGAGACCAGTGGTCTGGGATTTCGAACCAGTGGGACAACCAAATGGAGGACGCCCACGAAACCGATGGCGCACACAAGTGGAGAAAGACTTTGGCGTGCGTTATTGGAGCATCGTGCGCCTGGTTAGGCTTCCTGGTTGAAACCCAAATCCCAGTCCGAGATGTCAGACCGTCTTAGCGCCAATGGCGCCATAAGGAGTGTAAGTCCTTGATGCTGCCTTGTACTCTTGACTTGTGTGTAGATAAGATTAGATCCATTTCCCTAGACGTACCAGACTCTGGTTGATACCTCCTTGTCACAATTTAACTTAATATTTAAAATATTGTCCCAGTCTAGGGCGGACTTGGGCCCAGCTTCAACAGCCATCCACTCGCGTTGTGTGTGAAGAGGACCTACAATTGAGTGATGACTCCGAACAGCGAAGTTTGTGAACGTTTTTCTAGACAGTTTTAGACACAATCTACCTTCGATCATGAAATAGTTCAGTCTGCTTAACTCATTTCCGTTGCGGCAGAATCCTTCTCAAGCAGCCATCTAGTGCTACACTTTGAGTTGGTCGACTTGCGAGTCCTGCTTTGAGGGCCAGTTCAAATGGCCGTTCGAAAACTTAAGCTTATGTCAAAAGTAAACGAAAAGTAACCAGAAGCATCGTCAAATTTGATTCAAAGTGTCCATAACTCTTTATGTAAGCTTGAGGAGAATTCTGTTGTCAACTGACAGTTGCAAACGCAGAGAACTATTCATTTGGCTCCAGCGTCAGTAGGGAAAGGTGACGAACGAACTTAACGAAACTTAACGAAACTTAACGAACTTAACGAAACTGAACGAAATGGTTACTATAGTCACAGTGTAATTTTTGTTGTGTATTCGCTTCGTTGCTTCAGTTTTCCCAAGTTTTCGTTGAACCTTTAGATGTCGTTTTTGTAGGATTTTTGAAACGCTACTGGAGCACTCAGACTTAAAACTGGTCCATTGTACTGCCAGATAGCAACCTACTCCAGTGCCGTTAATTTGATTCCAACGGCAAATGGTGACTGGACCAGATTCGATTTTACTGGGATTCGAACCTGGGACCCCTCTAACTTGGGGCAGGCACTTAACCAACTGCGTCATCCGGTCGTCCATTGTCAGATGACGAATTGGCTAAAGGGTCCTGTGGGGTTATCATGTGCATCCAGGGACCCAGGAACCGTGACGACTCTTGCAGCTGTCTCCAGTTTCAGACACAAAATTCGTTTAGATCCTCCTGTACTTCTGTGCGCCCTCAACCATGGACCACAGGCTAAGAGTCGAAGATTCTTCGGTCTGAAGCTACGGAAAGTAGTCAGATGACCGTAGGGAATTCAGAGCACCTAGCCAAAGACTTACTTACTTAGCAGGCCTACGACCCATGTAGGGTCTGAGCCTCGGCTATTGCTGCCTTTCATCGTTGACGGTCCTGGGCACGCTGCTCATCAAGACCAATCTGTCTTACGTCCGCGATGACTTGGTCCTTATACCGGAGATTCGATCTTCCTCTCCTTCTCGAACCAGGAGGCTCGGATTCGAAGCTGGAGGATTGTTGTCCATGCGCTCGATGTGCGCGAGCCAGTGCAGTCGACGGAGTTTTCCCTTCCGGACTATGTCCACATCGTTGTAGAACCCATAGAGTTCGCGGTTGTGTCTTCTCCTCCATTCGCCTTCCTCGCAGACGGGACCATATATCCGTCGTAGAATTTTTCTTTCGAAGGCACCAAGAATCAGGTCTGCAGTTCTGCTTAGTGTCCAGCTTTCGGCTCCATTTAGCAGGACTGGCAGAATAGGAGTTTTGTAGAGCTTGGTCTTGATGACTGGAAGCAGCGTGCCCAGGACCGTCAACGATGGAAGGCAGCGATAGCTCAGGCTCAGACCCTCCATGCGTCGTAGGCCTGCTAAGTAAGTAAGTAAGAGCATGATTTTGGTCCTTCGAGTCAGGAGTTTTGAGACAAACCGAAGTAGCATCGGTTGCCAAGGGCGATTCTACGTCGGATCTCTCCCTGTGATGTCGTTCGTGGAGTTCACGTTTGCCCACGTTTCACGTCGTTGAACTACGCTTTGTTTTGTCATGTCAAAATCAGTTTGATTTGAATTAATGAATCCGCTAGAATTTAGCAGACGATATCGCTTTAGTCGTTGTTAGAAGAAGTGGTACCACTTCTTTGCCATCGGAGCTCCATTTAAAGTTTTAACAGTCGTAGAATAGAATAGAATTTTTTCTTCCACTTGCTACCGCTGCATACTGAAGTCCTCGAAAGAAGCCCTACTCCTCCGTAAGTCTCTCCAAAGACAGGCCACAATTCCCAAATAAGGTGTCATCATTTAAGTCAAATTTAATGTTACTTTAGCCTCGACTATATAAGAAATTAAAACAAAAACAAAAATTCAAAAAGCATATCGACCTCACTCTGTTTTGTATCTTGTCCTCAGCTAGACACAGATGTAGCTCTGACCTATTCCTAGGCAACTCTAGCTTAAGCTTGAACGAAAAAAGATCAGGTCTTAGCAAAAACTTAGAATAAATTCAATTAAATTTAAGGGGACTCATGCAGGATGCATTCAGCAATATTTCGTTAGTCACGTAAGATCCAACAAACTAGTTAAGCAAAAATTTATGTTGTGCAATATCAGTAAAACAAAGAAAAGCCTAGCAAACTATTGAACTTATTGGTTGAATAAAAATTGTTTTTGTTACACAAAATGAATGAAATAAGAGTTTGTTTTATTTGCGAATTGGAGTTCGATTTGTTGATGTTTGTGTCCACACGAGCAGTAAATTTGTTTTTTGTTTGAGTTGATGTTTTGTTTTTGTTTTTGTTTTTGTTTTCTTGTGGGAAATTTTACTGTAAATGTTTTGTACAACTTAAATTTTTGTTTGCACTTGAAAAGCACTGGTAGGAGATCACTAGATGTTTTGAGAAAAAAAAATGAGAGATTCACTTGCTTTTGAAAGATTTTGACACTTTTCTTTGAAATGGAATGGAATAGGATTGAAGGGTGTACACGGTTACTACGGTCGGTTTTGACTGGTTTCGTAGATCAAGGCTTGAGAAGGCAAATAGTTGGAATTAGAGCAGAGTGCGTTTAGTCGATTTGTTTCAATTCCAAAGATTTGCTTCCGAACTATCTTAAATCACAAGGACGACTGGTTAAGTGCCTGCCCCAAGTTAGAGGGGTTCCAGGTTTGAAACCCACTGAAATCGAATCTGGGCCAGTCACCAAATTAACGTCACTGGAGTAGGTTGCTACCTGGCAGATCTTATTCCTTCGGTCATTACCAAAATTTTATGATCATAGGTGCAAGTTGAATCCTTTTTAGCTTCGAGAGGGAAGTCCTTGGGAGAATCACTGATGATGTTCGGAGGAGCAGACTGAATGACGTACATTACGGGCGGTACAGCCACGACCCGGTTAAACGAACTCGAGTATGTCGTCTCTGATGGACAGGTCATGTAGAGCGAAAGGATACCAACGTTCTGGCCCGGAAAGTCATCGACTCTAACAACAAGGGACACCAGTCTTCGGCTCCAAGTCTTCGGCTCCAATCCCAAGGGACGACGCGGTGAAGGAGGACTACACCTCCGGTGGCGTACACAGCTAAAAGGGGACCAAAATCAGCTGAACGTACGTCTTTGGAAACAGCTAGACAAGACAGATGAAGGGGAATGAAGCCCTGAAGCCCAGGTCCACCCCGAACTGAGGCGTAGGCTGAAGAAGACAAAGGGAAGTGTGAACAAAAACCCTGGAGAAAAATAAAAAAAATCGTCTTCAACAATCATTTTTGGAACGCGAAATGGACCAATAAAGTCCCATGCAATGTTAACCTGCTCCAGAGATGTGACTTTCGTCCTGACACGCCAAAAACCCCTAGTAACCGACGAGGATCTTTCGCCAATCCCTCCTTAATTACCCTTGACATTCTCCAGCTCCAACTTAATCAAAGATTTCAACGAACAACTTGCTTCTCTTAAAGGTCTAGCAACACACGCCTTACCTTCTTCCCACTGACGACTGGAAGCGTTTGCCCAGAGCACCCTTCGCCATCTTTAAGATCACCCTCCGCTTGACGACTTGAAATGTTCGGCATCTTTAATACCACCCCCCCCCCCGGCTCCACCTTCACGTAATTCCATCTCGTGTTCATATTCAAATTACTTACGCAACCCTTATGAGTGCTTTTCATAGTCCCACCTGAGCCACCCTTTCATTTTTTTTTTCGGCTGACGTAGGCAGAGATCCTTTACAATTGACATTCACATGATGGAAGCCCCCCTCCGCCCCGCAGAGCTGCGAAAATGATGAGGAGAAAAAAGGGAACACCAGATGATTCACTCTCACAGGAAGAAAAATGCTTTTTTAATCCGTCTGTCAACACGTTTTCCATCATTTAGCCAAGGGTAAGTCGGCTGCAGAAGAAGAAGAAGGAGGAGGCGGAGGAGTAGAGGACGAGGATGGCTCCCCCACTTCCTGGCTCGGTTGGCTAGCTCCTGCCAAACAATTTACACCACACAATTGATACCAGATGAGCTGGTGTAGTCCTTAACAAAGGACACTCGTTATCCAACCCCATCAGCAGCACCACGCACATGTGATGTGCCTTAAGCCGCCCCCTCCCCGCATTGCACACAACATAATGGGAGCGTCATCATATGGCGAAGAGTGAGATTATTATGCAAAATAGTTGGCAGCTCGGCTCGGCTTGCCAAGGCGAAGCGACACACTGGCGAAGCGTGAAAAAGGATGCGTGCTATCGTTACGTGGGCGAGGCAGAGTGGAATGGGGGGCGGTTGCAACAAAAGGATTCAGGAAAACCATGGGAATGCCACGGTGTCGTCCGTGTGTTGTGCAATCCTTCGTCGTCGGCTCCTGTCGACAGCGCCACGAGTTAATTTGAGTTTTCCTCTTTCGATTGCTTCAAGTGTCCTTTGACTGTGGACGGATGGGGCGTCATGTGAGTGGATTTCAAATGGATTGTATTGGTTGCTTGATGATGCGCACAACAGCTGGGCTGCCAGTTCGATTGGTTGCGTTCTGTTTGTGCGGTTGTTCTCAAAGCGGTCTCCATGGGAAGTTGTTACGGAGAATCATCCGTCGTGTTGCGGCGGGTTTTTTTTTGTTGATGACTGCGGGGTTTTGATGGGTTCTTTAGATTGAGAGTTCTGCTCCTCACTGACTTTGGGCAGTAGGAGATGTGGGATGCAGACGGCATACTCGTCCCTTTCTTCGTTCTCTCCTTATCCTTCGCCTCCTCCTTCGCATTCTTCTTCTGCAGCCGCCTTGAAGTTGAATCTTCTTCTGATGGCACAATGGCACGGGATGGACCTGGGCCTCCATCAGCAAGCCTCTCCGGTCTTTAGCCAGCTGCCTCCAACTAGCCACGCCGCTGAGTTGGCTGTGGTTAAAGCTGAGTAGTTGACCTTAAATGAGGCAAATTTTGAGCCTCATTGAGCCTTCTTCGGAAATTTTTCTGAACTTCTTCTGAACTTCTTCTGAACTTCTTCTGAACTTCTTCTGAACTTCTTCTGAACTTCTTCGGAACTTCTTCGGAACTTCTTCTGAACTTCTTCTGAACTTCTTCTGAACTTATTCTGAACTTCTTCTAAACTTATTCTGAACTTCTTCTGAACTTCTTCTGAACTTCTTCTGAACTTCTTCTGAACTTATTCTGAACTTCTTCTGAACTTCTTCTGAACTTCTTCTGAACTTCTTCCGAACTTATTCTGAACTTCTTCTGAACTTCTTCTGAACTTCTTCTGAACTTCTCAACTTCTTCTCTTTTGAAGCCGAATTGGAGCAACGCTTCATTTCCTGTAGACTCTTCCAAAGTACCCTCAATCCCCGGAGATGATCTGTCTCAAGTTACCTTCTCCACCGTGCCTCGTATCAGTTTCCAGCTCGTCCCCTGACCTACGCAAAGCCCCCTTTAGCCGGCGACACGACGATAAATCTGTTGACTCTCTTGTTTTTATTGCCATCCACCATGGCCGCCAAATTGGACAGGATATATCCGATAATTAATCAGGACAACAGGAATCCTATTAAGTCACCACCGCCACCGCCACCGCCGCCTCTGCCGCTTCTGCTGCCTCTGCTGCCTCTGCCGCCTCTGCCGCTTCTGCCGGCTCTGCCGCTCCCTCCGAGCGCCATCGAGCAGACACGAACTATCAGCAATCGAACGAGAGAGGGACAGAATCCAATTTATTTCCCACACCCTACGTCCGCTCCCCTTTCAGTCACAGTAGATCCAGCGAATTACCCTAAAACGCCAGCCACTGGGCGTGTAGTATGCGTTTAGAGCTCCAGAGAGTCACAGCTGAACACACAGGATAACAATAATTTTATGGAGCCTTTATTGCCTTTTTCCGCCGCCATCGCAGCGGGCCTCCCTCCGGCAGGACTTCATTTTGCATACACTCGGCAGATGTAACCCCCCCATCCCCCCACCGCTGAAACGAGTTTGTTTTTGTATCTGTAATAGGATTTCGTCTGATTATTGAATTTATTGCCTTGTTTTTGAACGAGAAGGATACTTTGAGTTTCGGAGGAGAGTTTTCCTAGACCATCGCCATCGCCATCTCGGGATGAATAAAACATTTTTGCAGATACTTTACGCATACTGCTTGACGCACAACAACGCATGGGGTGGGCGTTTTGAATCGATATCGATTAACGTTACGAGCGTCTCCGAAGAGAAGGAGTTCGTAAATTTTTTAATGAATAAGTTTTTGAACGAGATTCGAGGGAGTTTCTGTGATGGAACTGGAGCGGCTGGTTGTTTGCGAAGTCATTTGTTTGAATTACTTTATCTTTTGTCGGCGGGGCGTGGGCAATGTTGTCTGCCAAGGGCGCGCCTGTGTATATGCGCGTTCGGAGGGATGTTTTGAATAAGGATTGTTGGCGAGTTTTCAAGTGAACCGACTGAGGAGGCTGGTTAGTCTTAAGGAGTTTGTTTTTCTGAGTTGGAAGTGGGACAAGCTCTTCCACAACTGACAGCTAATTTGACATTAGTTGGTTTTGAGCATGATCGTTGACGACTTCTTTGTCCGATTAAAGGAGGCATTGGGCCTCGAGATCGTGTGAGTAACCACTTTCTGGATTATTTTCGAAAACCGGAGTCGATGACCGACGCAGGGTCCGTCGCTTAAGTCCCAGAATGCAGGCCTTTTGAATGGAGAGGTTGAAAACGGGTGTTCGAAAACGTTATTTTATGGAAAACCATAGTTCTTCTTATTCTCGTGGCGCCACAGTCCGGGATGGTCCCACTGGTTCAGAGTTGAACCGAACAACCGTCTGGAGGGTGATCTATGATCTTGCGACAAAAAACGACTGGATGACGCAGATGGTTAAGTGCCTGCCCCAAGTCAGAGGGGTTCCAGGTTCGAATCCCTGTGAAATTGAATCTGGTCCAGCCACCATTTGCCGTTGAGATCAAATTAATGGCACTGGAGTAGGTTGCTATCTGGCAGTACAATGGACCAGTTTTGAGTCTGAGTGCTCCAGTAATGTTTCAATGACTTTTAGCTGCCTACTAGGATCTTATGCTTTTGAAAAACTGAAGGAGCAGCGAGTGTTAATCTACGTAGCAACTCCAGCAGGCTAACTTTAGCGGAATTCATGTGTCTACAAAAAATGTGATACCCTTCCTCTTTTTTTCTGCGATTTCAGTTAAATGAGACGAGTGTGGGTTATCCTGACTAAGCTGCCTTGTCTGCTTGGAATTTCAAGTCGAAAAAAGTGACCATTTCCAAACGTTTGCGTCGAATTGAGGATTTTTTTTACTTTCGTTGTTGAGTTTTAGAGTTGAGTTTTGGACTTATTCACTTTTTGGTCGTGACAAATTATGTATCCATTTCAAAACATTTGAAAAAAATTAATGCGCACTTTTTGCAAAAATATCTAAAAACAAAAACAAAAAACTGCACCAGGCACCCCTTAAAAAACCTTCAATTTTCTTCTACTTCCAGATACACATGATCATCATACATGAAAAATCGAGTCAATTTCTTTCACGTGATAGGTAAATATTTAAAAAAAAAAAATTAAATAAACAAAAAAAATTATAACTAAACTTTAAGAAAAATGAGAGAAAATCTTGTAATAAAATAAAACCCAAATCTGTAAAAAAGAAATTCAAACGAATCAAGAAACAGAAACATGTGAAGATAGTGGAAAAAAACTAAGTTCAAATAAATTGTTTATTATTTTATACTTTTTAACTATTTGATAGAACTTTACTGAAAAATAGAAAACCTATAAGAGATGAAATAAAATAAAATTGAGACCTCTATTCTAAGATTTAGACGAAGAATAAATTGAAGATCCAAATGAATTTAGTGTGACATGTTCTGTTTGTGTATCTTTAAGATAGTTGTTAGAGAAAATTTATTTATACGTGGTCGTTGAAAATGCAATTAGTTTAATCTTGTGTAGGATAATTTAAGTCTTAATTAGGAATTTGTGAAATTATGAATTTTACTTTTATTTTTTGGTTTTCTTTTTCCTTTTTTTTTTTTACATCATTCGAGTGGAGTGAACGTGGAGTAAGGTGTTTTTTGTTTGGAGGGAAATGCATTCAATTAAAGACTGAAAACGACTTAACGGTATTAAGGAGTAAATTTTTACGGCTAAGCAAACCAACGGCCGTTCCCCTTCGCGATTCAAACTTGACTGCCAAGTAGCATGTGGCCTCTTTGATCACACAATCGTTGGCCACTCCCTCTTTCACTAAAGAGGGTAGTTCCTGCTGCCGTTGAGTCGATTGAGGAAAGGGATAATTTGTATTCCTCGTGTAGTATCACTCAGCAACGGCTTGGACTCTGGAATGGTGTCTGAGACCTGTGGGGACTTTAAAGACAAGCTCTTTCATTAGCATCGGGGAAAGATATAAAATTTATATTTTATATTATTTAAGAAATTGTCAAATTAAATGCATCCACCTCCCACTAAGGTTGCTGAGAAGCTAGGCCCAAGTCCACCTCGGACTGTGGAGCCACGACTGTTATTATTATTGTCCACTGCATGACTTATTTCTAGATACAAGAATCACACGCGACGCCCCTTGAAGTAGCAAACCTCTGAAGCTCTTTTCAATTTGAAAAAAGAGTCCCACTCGAGATTGCCACAAATCGTAGCCGAATTGCTCACGATTGTCTTGCATTTTCTTACGATTTACACTGACGTACACAGTGATGGCTCAAAAATGGACTTCGGAACCCATGTAAAGGGTTCACGACCACTTCGATAGAAAGTCTCACTTCCAATTTACAGACTTCGCTTCACGTCACGGCAGAGTATCACTAAGGGCAGTGGAACACTCAAAACCCAAGACCGGTTCTATTGTGATCGCTTCTCCGAACCATCATCTCACCAAGTTCACGACCACCACCACGACCACGACCACTGCCCAACATTTGATGGAAAGTCTTAATTTCGATTCACAGACATGCTCCAGTCAACTAATGGGCCTTTCATTAAGCGCTTCCTATCTTTGAATTTAAAGAAAACAAAGTGAGTGTGAGGTATCACCAAAATTTTTTATTCGTTTAAAATGCTTATTGATGCCATTTTTCGTTCAAATATCCACCGCGGCTTCTCTGGGTGGCGCACATCCGGAGTATTAAATTTTCCATAACTCTGACTCCATAAATCAGGCTGAATTAAACCGACGGCATGGGTTGTGTTGGCTTTGAGGGTCGCTGTGGTCTGTGGCTTCTCCGCATAGGTCTGCGACTTCAGAAAACCCCCCACAAGAAAAAAGATCGCACGATCTCTTTGGCCAGTTCACATCACCTCTACGTGAGATGACCATGCCCTCGAATCGCTCGTCCAGAATTTCCAATGTGGCGTGAGCTGTGTGGCACGTAGCGCTGTCCTGTTGAAACCACGCGCCGTTGGTGTCCATATCACCCAATTCAGGCCAAAAGAAGTTGGTAGTCATTGACCCATCGCGCTCGCCGTTGACGGTGACGTCGTTCTCAAAGAAATATGGACCGATGATGTCGCACCGCCAGCCGAAAACCCACAACGAACAGTGACTTTTGCACTTGCGGGATGCATTGGACGCTCTTGGATCTCTTGTGGATTGGAAACGTCCCAAATTCGACAATTTTGATTGTTGAGGTACCCTACTTCTTCTTTTTTTCCGAGGTGGACCTGGTCCTCACCCAACAACGTACCCATTTGTCCAGAAATCGGCCTCATCGCTGAAGATGATTTTTCAATGAAAATTGGGGTCAGTGTCCAACTGCTCAGTGAGCACACGTCGTTGTCTATAGTCTGGTCGTTTACCTTCAGCTCCTTGGTCAGTTGAATTTTGTGCGACTGCAGGCCCAAGTCACGACGCAAAATTCGCCAATTTGTGGTCTGCGAAAGGCCGAGTACTTGTGAGCGACGCGAAATCGACTGTGGCACGGATTCTCCTGCACCTGCACACACTCACGGACAATGGTGATATTTTCGGTGGATCTTGCGTTTCATCGACGTACGGGTGTTGGTTCATCGTTCACTGAACCAGTGGGCACTGCGAATAGTCCTCTCGGTGGGACGATTATTAGTGACAGTACAATGGACCAGTTTTTGAGTCTGAGTGCTCCAGTGTATGTTTCAAAAACCTCCGACAAAAAAATTGTGATCGTAAAATGGGCGAAGCGGGCGGTTTACATCCTTCTCCCGAAATTTATTTCAACTTAAGTTGGTCGTGTTTTTTTTCGACTGATTCCACGTGTTTCTGTACGCAAATTCCCCCGAGAAGAACCCCATGCCCACCGTGCAGCCAGATTCATTGACAAACTCAGTCGTGAGGTGGATACCAATCGGCATCTTGATTCCACCGGCAAAGCGGGCTCGAAAAGAACACCCATTTTGATGATAAAACAATTTTATCTTTTGCACATGTTGCTGAACCCTATATCCATCCATGGTGATTTGGCAAAACAGCCTGAGCAAATGAAAGCCCATTAGACAGATGGAGCTTCAACAATATGGCTGCTATCAACTTTCGAAGTTCGGAAGTCTCTATTGGAAGACCCTTTAGAAAGTTAGTTTTTGTCGAAACGCCAACGACCGTTCCTTTATCTCGGCCTTCGTTCTCACTTGACAGTCTCCTGACTCATCCTATGATAATTCATGCCCGTAGAGAATGTTTACTTTTTACGATAAACATGAGCCCGCCCAACTAGGCACAAGTTGCAAGGGCACCCATCAAATTATCTCCTGACTCTTCAGCTACTGTTCCCCGTGTGCCCTTTTGTCTAGAACTTCTGCTTCATTTTCACAAATCCCCCTCCAACGCCAGTAACTGATGGAAATTGCCAACGACTGACAAATGGAATCTCGACACACATTCTCCTTCCCACTCAGACGTCACTGAAGTGCCTCTTCCCCGAACAAAGACACCGCCAGGAGATGGCAAAGTAATGCCTTCATGCTTGTGCCATCCCCAACTCCACTCAAACGCATATACGACATTTCTTTAATTTTCCTTCAAAGCAGCAGCTCTTGTAAATAAAAGAATGAACCTATAAAAACACGGCAAAAAAAAACCTTCGGAAGAATTAAGCAAAAACAATCGATTACAGTGGACAACTCAAATCAATTATCTACGAAACGGGATCCCCGCAGAATAAGGGGGATGCCCCTCGAGATTGCCACAAAAACGTAGCCGAATTGTTCACGATTGTCCCACATTTTCATTTCCACAAGAAAAAAGAAGAGAAAATACTCAAAAATGTAGGAGAATAAATTTAAGAGAAAAATAGTTAAATTCATGCATTTAAATAAAATTAAAAATCTCGTTGCAATCAACATCAATTTTCATTTGTAAACAATGTTAATTATCAGTGAAAAGATGATGCATATAGCAAAAGTGTAAATTTAATATAAACTCTCAACACTCACACACACACATACACACGCAAAGAAATTCCTAAGAAATGAAAGACTTTAAACTTAAATTAAAATAAAAACAAAAACCAAGAAAAAAAAACACAGAAAAGCAAAACAAACAAACTTAGCAATTAAATCTTAGTTAAATGTACTTACTAGAGAATACAGTTCGAGGGCGAACGAACAGACGGAGACGGGGGCGTATTTAAATGTAGATAATTTTTAAGATGATAAAAAATATATATAATGTGTGTCTGTATATGAACTTAGATACGATTACATGTGTACACAAAAATTGATCGTAGTTAATTTTGTTTTTGTTTTAGTTTAGCGATTGTGGCTGTCCCGCAATTCATAAATTAAATTGTTGAAGAAAAGAAAAGAAAAAAAAAACATAGAAAATCATAGAAATGAATGTGAGCAGAGATTAGTTAAAATTATTTATAAACTGTGTTCTTAATTAAAAGCAAAAAACAAAAACTAAACAGATATCTTTGTTACTAAATAAAATGAGATGAATCTAGGCGGTGTTAGAGAGTATTTGAAAAAGAAATTAGACTAGGCTAAGGCACTTGAGAGAAAAACAAGCGGAAGCGAGTAAGCAAACAGAGCTGCATGTAAAGCGGCAAACGCAAGAGGAGTTAGCAAAGCTAATTGTTGTAATATATTCAAGAGAAAAGGGGAGAGATTAACGAATGCAGACATTGCGAGGCGGAGGGAGTAAAATGTTTTATTGAAAATAAATCTAAAAATAACAAGAACATCCGAGAACTGTTTCATTTGAGAATTTTCAGATGGAAACGGGTCGACTGTACCGAATTAATCGGCTGTCGTAATGGGTAAAAAATGCTACTTTGCGGGAAAGAAACGAAAAAATTTGTTGCATATCTCGTGGTTACCCTCCCAGCACCTAGAAGGGATCAACCATATTATATCTTTCGAATTTGTTGCATAAGCTGGGGACGAACTCTGAGTAGGTATTCATATTGACGGATTTCTGATCGCCTGGTAGTTTAATTTGCGGCGAAAAAGGTGAACTGTTGGATGTCCGGGCGACGCCTGGTTTGGAAACTGTGGCCTGTCAAAGTTGCAGGGTCAGGGCTTCAGGATCCCATCGAAATTGCAATTGGAATTTTTTTGGGGTGGAAAATCGAATTGTCTGAAACTCGCGTCAATGAAAATCCGGGTCGTGAGCACACCAGAAATGGCGGTTTTATGTCCGGGCGACGCCTGGTTTGGAAACTGTGGCCTGTCAAAGTTGCAGGGTCAGGGCTTCAGGATCCCATCGAAATTGCAATGGTTAGCCTTGGAATTTTTTTGGGGTGGAAAATCGAATTGTCTGAAACTCGCGTCAATGAAAATCCGGGTCGTGAGCACACCAGAAATGGCGGTTTTATGTCCGGGCGACGCCTGGTTTGGAAACTGTGGCCTGTCAAAGTTGCAGGGTCAGGGCTTCAGGATCCCATCGAAATTGCAATGGTTTTTTTTGAATTTTTTTGGGGTGGAAAATCGAATTGTCTGAAACTCGCGTCAATGAAAATCCGGGTCGTGAGCACACCAGAAATGGCGGTTTTATGTCCGGGCGACGCCTGGTTTGGAAACTGTGGCCTGTCAAAGTTGCAGGGTCAGGGCTTCAGGATCCCATCGAAATTGCAATTGGAATTTTTTTGGGGTGGAAAATCGAATTGTCTGAAACTCGCGTCAATGAAAATTCGGGTCGTGAGCACACCAGAAATGGCGGTTTTATGTCCGGGCGACGCCTGGTTTGGAAACTGTGGCCTGTCAAAGTTGCAGGGTCAGGGCTTCAGGATCCCATCGAAATTGCAATTGGAATTTTTTTGGGGTGGAAAATCGAATTGTCTGAAACTCGCGTCAATGAAAATCCGGGTCGTGAGCACACCAGAAATGGCGGTTTTATGTCCGGGCGACGCCTGGTTTGGAAACTGTGGCCTGTCAAAGTTGCAGGGTCAGGGCTTCAGGATCCCATCGAAATTGCAATGGTTAGCCTTGGAATTTTTTTGGGGTGGAAAATCGAATTGTCTGAAACTCGCGTCAATGAAAATCCGGGTCGTGAGCACACCAGAAATGGCGGTTTTATGTCCGGGCGACGCCTGGTTTGGAAACTGTGGCCTGTCAAAGTTGCAGGGTCAGGGCTTCAGGATCCCATCGAAATTGCAATTGGAATTTTTTTGGGGTGGAAAATCGAATTGTCTGAAACTCGCGTCAATGAAAATTCGGGTCGTGAGCACACCAGAAATGGCGGTTTTATGTCCGGGCGACGCCTGGTTTGGAAACTGTGGCCTGTCAAAGTTGCAGGGTCAGGGCTTCAGGATCCCATCGAAATTGCAATTGGAATTTTTTTGGGGTGGAAAATCGAATTGTCTGAAACTCGCGTCAATGAAAATCCGGGTCGTGAGCACACCAGAAATGGCGGTTTTATGTCCGGGCGACGCCTGGTTTGGAAACTGTGGCCTGTCAAAGTTGCAGGGTCAGGGCTTCAGGATCCCATCGAAATTGCAATGGTTTTTTTTGAATTTTTTTGGGGTGGAAAATCGAATTGTCTGAAACTCGCGTCAATGAAAATTCGGGTCGTGAGCACACCAGAAATGGCGGTTTTATGTCCGGGCGACGCCTGGTTTGGAAACTGTGGCCTGTCAAAGTTGCAGGGTCAGGGCTTCAGGATCCCATCGAAATTGCAATGGTTAGCCTTGGAATTTTTTTGGGGTGGAAAATCGAATTGTCTGAAACTCGCGTCAATGAAAATCCGGGTCGTGAGCACACCAGAAATGGCGGTTTTATGTCCGGGCGACGCCTGGTTTGGAAACTGTGGCCTGTCAAAGTTGCAGGGTCAGGGCTTCAGGATCACATCGAAATTGCAATGGTTAGCCTTGGAATTTTTTTGGGGTGGAAAATCGAATTGTCTGAAACTCGCGTCAATGAAAATCCGGGTCGTGAGCACACCAGAAATGGCGGTTTTATGTCCGGGCGACGCCTGGTTTGGAAACTGTGGCCTGTCAAAGTTGCAGGGTCAGGGCTTCAGGATCCCATCGAAATTGCAATGGTTAGCCTTGGAATTTTTTTGGGGTGGAAAATCGAATTGTCTGAAACTCGCGTCAATGAAAATCCGGGTCGTGAGCACACCAGAAATGGCGGTTTTATGTCCGGGCGACGCCTGGTTTGGAAACTGTGGCCTGTCAAAGTTGCAGGGTCAGGGCTTCAGGATCCCATCGAAATTGCAATGGTTAGCCTTGGAATTTTTTTGGGGTGGAAAATCGAATTGTCTGAAACTCGCGTCAATGAAAATTCGGGTCGTGAGCACACCAGAAATGGCGGTTTTATGTCCGGGCGACGCCTGGTTTGGAAACTGTGGCCTGTCAAAGTTGCAGGGTCAGGGCTTCAGGATCCCATCGAAATTGCAATTGGAATTTTTTTGGGGTGGAAAATCGAATTGTCTGAAACTCGCGTCAATGAAAATTCGGGTCGTGAGCACACCAGAAATGGCGGTTTTATGTCCGGGCGACGCCTGGTTTGGAAACTGTGGCCTGTCAAAGTTGCAGGGTCAGGGCTTCAGGATCCCATCGAAATTGCCTTGGAATTTTTTTGGGGTGGAAAATCGAATTGTCTGAAACTCGCGTCAATGAAAATTCGGGTCGTGAGCACACCAGAAATGGCGGTTTTATGTCCGGGCGACGCCTGGTTTGGAAACTGTGGCCTGTCAAAGTTGCAGGGTCAGGGCTTCAGGATCCCATCGAAATTGCAATGGTTAACCTTGGAATTTTTTTGGGGTGGAAAATCGAATTGTCTGAAACTCGCGTCAATGAAAATTCGGGTCGTGAGCACACCAGAAATGGCGGTTTTATGTCCGGGCGACGCCTGGTTTGGAAACTGTGGCTTGTCAAAGTTGCAGGGTCAGGGCTTCAGAAGCACATCGAAATTGCAATGGTTAGCCTTGGAATTTTTTTGGGGTGGAAAATCGAATTGTCTGAAACTCGCGTCAATGAAAATTCGGGTCGTGAGCACACCAGAAATGGCGGTTTTATGTCCGGGCGACGCCTGGTTTGGAAACTGTGGCCTGTCAAAGTTGCAGGGTCAGGGCTTCAGGATCCCATCGAAATTGCAATGGTTAGCCTTGGAATTTTTTTGGGGTGGAAAATCGAATTGTCTGAAACTCGCGTCAATGAAAATTCGGGTCGTGAGCACACCAGAAATGGCGGTTTTATGTCCGGGCGACGCCTGGTTTGGAAACTTTGGCCTGTCAAAGTTGCAGGGTCAGGGCTTCAGGATCCCATCGAAATTGCAATGGTTAGCCTTGGAATTTTTTTGGGGTGGAAAATCGAATTGTCTGAAACTCGCGTCAATGAAAATTCGGGTCGTGAGCACACCAGAAATGGCGGTTTTATGTCCGGGCGACGCCTGGTTTGGAAACTGTGGCCTGTCAAAGTTGCAGGGTCAGGGCTTCAGGATCCCATCGAAATTGCCTTGGAATTTTTTTGGGGTGGAAAATCGAATTGTCTGAAACTCGCGTCAATGAAAATTCGGGTCGTGAGCACACCAGAAATGGCGGTTTTATGTCCGGGCGACGCCTGGTTTGGAAACTGTGGCCTGTCAAAGTTGCAGGGTCAGGGCTTCAGGATCCCATCGAAATTGCAATGGTTAGCCTTGGAATTTTTTTGGGGTGGAAAATCGAATTGTCTGAAACTCGCGTCAATGAAAATTCGGGTCGTGAGCACACCAGAAATGGCGGTTTTATGTCCGGGCGACGCCTGGTTTGGAAACTGTGGCCTGTCAAAGTTGCAGGGTCAGGGCTTCAGGATCCCATCGAAATTGCAATGGTTAGCCTTGGAATTTTTTTGGGGTGGAAAATCGAATTGTCTGAAACTCGCGTCAATGAAAATTCGGGTCGTGAGCACACCAGAAATGGCGGTTTTATGTCCGGGCGACGCCTGGTTTGGAAACTGTGGCCTGTCAAAGTTGCAGGGTCAGGGCTTCAGGATCCCATCGAAATTGCAATGGTTAGCCTTGGAATTTTTTTGGGGTGGAAAATCGAATTGTCTGAAACTCGCGTCAATGAAAATTCGGGTCGTGAGCACACCAGAAATGGCGGTTTTATGTCCGGGCGACGCCTGGTTTGGAAACTGTGGCCTGTCAAAGTTGCAGGGTCAGGGCTTCAGGATCCCATCGAAATTGCAATGGTTAGCCTTGGAATTTTTTTGGGGTGGAAAATCGAATTGTCTGAAACTCGCGTCAATGAAAATCCGGGTCGTGAGCACACCAGAAATGGCGGTTTTATGTCCGGGCGACGCCTGGTTTGGAAACTGTGGCCTGTCAAAGTTGCAGGGTCAGGGCTTCAGGATCCCATCGAAATTGCAATGGTTTTTTTTGAATTTTTTTGGGGTGGAAAATCGAATTGTCTGAAACTCGCGTCAATGAAAATTCGGGTCGTGAGCACACCAGAAATGGCGGTTTTATGTCCGGGCGACGCCTGGTTTGGAAACTGTGGCCTGTCAAAGTTGCAGGGTCAGGGCTTCAGGATCCCATCGAAATTGCCTTGGAATTTTTTTGGGGTGGAAAATCGAATTGTCTGAAACTCGCGTCAATGAACACTCGGGTCGTGAGCACACCAGAAATGGCGGTTTTATGTCCGGGCGACGCCTGGTTTGGAAACTGTGGCCTGTCAAAGTTGCAGGGTCAGGGCTTCAGGATCCCATCGAAATTGCCTTGGAATTTTTTTGGGGTGGAAAATCGAATTGTCTGAAACTCGCGTCAATGAAAATTCGGGTCGTGAGCACACCAGAAATGGCGGTTTTATGTCCGGGCGACGCCTGGTTTGGAAACTGTGGCCTGTCAAAGTTGCAGGGTCAGGGCTTCAGGATCCCATCGAAATTGCAATGGTTAGCCTTGGAATTTTTTTGGGGTGGAAAATCGAATTGTCTGAAACTCGCGTCAATGAAAATTCGGGTCGTGAGCACACCAGAAATGGCGGTTTTATGTCCGGGCGACGCCTGGTTTGGAAACTGTGGCCTGTCAAAGTTGCAGGGTCAGGGCTTCAGGATCCCATCGAAATTGCAATGGTTAGCCTTGGAATTTTTTTGGGGTGGAAAATCGAATTGTCTGAAACTCGCGTCAATGAAAATTCGGGTCGTGAGCACACCAGAAATGGCGGTTTTATGTCCGGGCGACGCCTGGTTTGGAAACTGTGGCCTGTCAAAGTTGCAGGGTCAGGGCTTCAGGATCCCATCGAAATTGCAATGGTTAGCCTTGGAATTTTTTTGGGGTGGAAAATCGAATTGTCTGAAACTCGCGTCAATGAAAATTCGGGTCGTGAGCACACCAGAAATGGCGGTTTTATGTCCGGGCGACGCCTGGGTTGGAAACTGTGGCTTGTCAAAGTTGCAGGGTCAGGGCTTCAGAAGCACATCGAAATTGCAATGGTTAGCCTTGGAATTTTTTTGGGGTGGAAAATCGAATTGTCTGAAACTCGCGTCAATGAAAATTCGGGTCGTGAGCACACCAGAAATGGCGGTTTTATGTCCGGGCGACGCCTGGTTTGGAAACTGTGGCCTGTCAAAGTTGCAGGGTCAGGGCTTCAGGATCCCATCGAAATTGCAATGGTTAGCCTTGGAATTTTTTTGGGGTGGAAAATCGAATTGTCTGAAACTCGCGTCAATGAAAATTCGGGTCGTGAGCACACCAGAAATGGCGGTTTTATGTCCGGGCGACGCCTGGTTTGGAAACTGTGGCCTGTCAAAGTTGCAGGGTCAGGGCTTCAGGATCCCATCGAAATTGCAATGGTTAGCCTTGGAATTTTTTTGGGGTGGAAAATCGAATTGTCTGAAACTCGCGTCAATGAAAATTCGGGTCGTGAGCACACCAGAAATGGCGGTTTTATGTCCGGGCGACGCCTGTTTGGAAACTGTGGCCTGTCAAAGTTGCAGGGTCAGGGCTTCAGGATCCCATCGAAATTGCAATGGTTAGCCTTGGAATTTTTTTGGGGTGGAAAATCGAATTGTCTGAAACTCGCGTCAATGAAAATCCGGGTCGTGAGCACACCAGGAATGGCGGTTTTATGTCCGGGCGACGCCTGGTTTGGAAACTGTGGCCTGTCAAAGTTGCAGGGTCAGGGCTTCAGGATCCCATCGAAATTGCAATGGTTAGCCTTGGAATTTTTTTGGGGTGGAAAATCGAATTGTCTGAAACTCGCGTCAATGAACACTCGGGTCGTGAGCACACCAGAAATGGCGGTTTTATGTCCGGGCGACGCCTGGTTTGGAAACTGTGGCCTGTCAAAGTTGCAGGGTCAGGGCTTCAGGATCCCATCGAAATTGCAATGGTTAGCCTTGGAATTTTTTTGGGGTGGAAAATCGAATTGTCTGAAACTCGCGTCAATGAAAATTCGGGTCGTGAGCACACCAGAAATGGCGGTTTTATGTCCGGGCGACGCCTGGTTTGGAAACTGTGGCTTGTCAAAGTTGCAGGGTCAGGGCTTCAGGATCCCATCGAAATTGCCTTGGAATTTTTTTGGGGTGGAAAATCGAATTGTCTGAAACTCGCGTCAATGAAAATTCGGGTCGTGAGCACACCAGAAATGGCGGTTTTATGTCCGGGCGACGCCTGGTTTGGAAACTGTGGCCTGTCAAAGTTGCAGGGTCAGGGCTTCAGGATCCCATCGAAATTGCAATGGTTAGCCTTGGAATTTTTTTGGGGTGGAAAATCGAATTGTCTGAAACTCGCGTCAATGAAAATTCGGGTCGTGAGCACACCAGAAATGGCGGTTTTATGTCCGGGCGACGCCTGGTTTGGAAACTGTGGCCTGTCAAAGTTGCAGGGTCAGGGCTTCAGGATCCCATCGAAATTGCAATGGTTAGCCTTGGAATTTTTTTGGGGTGGAAAATCGAATTGTCTGAAACTCGCGTCAATGAAAATTCGGGTCGTGAGCACACCAGAAATGGCGGTTTTATGTCCGGGCGACGCCTGGTTTGGAAACTGTGGCCTGTCAAAGTTGCAGGGTCAGGGCTTCAGGATCCCATCGAAATTGCAATGGTTAGCCTTGGAATTTTTTTGGGGTGGAAAATCGAATTGTCTGAAACTCGCGTCAATGAAAATTCGGGTCGTGAGCACACCAGAAATGGCGGTTTTATGTCCGGGCGACGCCTGGTTTGGAAACTGTGGCCTGTCAAAGTTGCAGGGTCAGGGCTTCAGGATCCCATCGAAATTGCAATGGTTAGCCTTGGAATTTTTTTGGGGTGGAAAATCGAATTGTCTGAAACTCGCGTCAATGAAAATTCGGGTCGTGAGCACACCAGAAATGGCGGTTTTATGTCCGGGCGACGCCTGGTTTGGAAACTGTGGCCTGTCAAAGTTGCAGGGTCAGGGCTTCAGGATCCCATCGAAATTGCAATGGTTAGCCTTGGAATTTTTTTGGGGTGGAAAATCGAATTGTCTGAAACTCGCGTCAATGAAAATTCGGGTCGTGAGCACACCAGAAATGGCGGTTTTATGTCCGGGCGACGCCTGGTTTGGAAACTGTGGCCTGTCAAAGTTGCAGGGTCAGGGCTTCAGGATCCCATCGAAATTGCAATGGTTAGCCTTGGAATTTTTTTGGGGTGGAAAATCGAATTGTCTGAAACTCGCGTCAATGAAAATTCGGGTCGTGAGCACACCAGAAATGGCGGTTTTATGTCCGGGCGACGCCTGGTTTGGAAACTGTGGCCTGTCAAAGTTGCAGGGTCAGGGCTTCAGGATCCCATCGAAATTGCAATGGTTAGCCTTGGAATTTTTTTGGGGTGGAAAATCGAATTGTCTGAAACTCGCGTCAATGAAAATTCGGGTCGTGAGCACACCAGAAATGGCGGTTTTATGTCCGGGCGACGCCTGGTTTGGAAACTGTGGCCTGTCAAAGTTGCAGGGTCAGGGCTTCAGGATCCCATCGAAATTGCAATGGTTAGCCTTGGAATTTTTTTGGGGTGGAAAATCGAATTGTCTGAAACTCGCGTCAATGAAAATTCGGGTCGTGAGCACACCAGAAATGGCGGTTTTATGTCCGGGCGACGCCTGGTTTGGAAACTGTGGCCTGTCAAAGTTGCAGGGTCAGGGCTTCAGGATCCCATCGAAATTGCAATGGTTAGCCTTGGAATTTTTTTGGGGTGGAAAATCGAATTGTCTGAAACTCGCGTCAATGAAAATTCGGGTCGTGAGCACACCAGAAATGGCGGTTTTATGTCCGGGCGACGCCTGGTTTGGAAACTGTGGCCTGTCAAAGTTGCAGGGTCAGGGCTTCAGGATCCCATCGAAATTGCAATGGTTAGCCTTGGAATTTTTTTGGGGTGGAAAATCGAATTGTCTGAAACTCGCGTCAATGAAAATTCGGGTCGTGAGCACACCAGAAATGGCGGTTTTATGTCCGGGCGACGCCTGGTTTGGAAACTGTGGCCTGTCAAAGTTGCAGGGTCAGGGCTTCAGGATCCCATCGAAATTGCAATGGTTAGCCTTGGAATTTTTTTGGGGTGGAAAATCGAATTGTCTGAAACTCGCGTCAATGAAAATTCGGGTCGTGAGCACACCAGAAATGGCGGTTTTATGTCCGGGCGACGCCTGGTTTGGAAACTGTGGCCTGTCAAAGTTGCAGGGTCAGGGCTTCAGGATCCCATCGAAATTGCAATGGTTAGCCTTGGAATTTTTTTGGGGTGGAAAATCGAATTGTCTGAAACTCGCGTCAATGAAAATTCGGGTCGTGAGCACACCAGAAATGGCGGTTTTATGTCCGGGCGACGCCTGGTTTGGAAAC
Organism: Myathropa florea; assembly: GCA_930367185.1. NCBI lineage: Eukaryota > Metazoa > Arthropoda > Insecta > Diptera > Syrphidae > Myathropa > Myathropa florea. Next base: position 8,375,139 of record OV884005.1, on the reverse strand, counting down.
TGTGGCCTGTCAAAGTTGCAGGGTCAGGGCTTCAGGATCCCATCGAAATTGCAATGGTTAGCCTTGGAATTTTTTTGGGGTGGAAAATCGAATTGTCTGAAACTCGCGTCAATGAAAATTCGGGTCGTGAGCACACCAGAAATGGCGGTTTTATGTCCGGGCGACGCCTGGTTTGGAAACTGTGGCCTGTCAAAGTTGCAGGGTCAGGGCTTCAGGATCCCATCGAAATTGCAATGGTTAGCCTTGGAATTTTTTTGGGGTGGAAAATCGAATTGTCTGAAACTCGCGTCAATGAAAATTCGGGTCGTGAGCACACCAGAAATGGCGGTTTTATGTCCGGGCGACGCCTGGTTTGGAAACTGTGGCCTGTCAAAGTTGCAGGGTCAGGGCTTCAGGATCCCATCGAAATTGCAATGGTTAGCCTTGGAATTTTTTTGGGGTGGAAAATCGAATTGTCTGAAACTCGCGTCAATGAAAATCCGGGTCGTGAGCACACCAGAAATGGCGGTTTTATGTCCGGGCGACGCCTGGTTTGGAAACTGTGGCCTGTCAAAGTTGCAGGGTCAGGGCTTCAGGATCCCATCGAAATTGCAATGGTTAGCCTTGGAATTTTTTTGGGGTGGAAAATCGAATTGTCTGAAACTCGCGTCAATGAACACTCGGGTCGTGAGCACACCAGAAATGGCGGTTTTATGTCCGGGCGACGCCTGGTTTGGAAACTGTGGCCTGTCAAAGTTGCAGGGTCAGGGCTTCAGGATCCCATCGAAATTGCAATGGTTAGCCTTGGAATTTTTTTGGGGTGGAAAATCGAATTGTCTGAAGCTCGCGTCAATGAAAATTCGGGTCGTGAGCACACCAGAAATGGCGGTTTTATGTCCGGGCGACGCCTGGTTTGGAAACTGTGGCTTGTCAAAGTTGCAGGGTCAGGGCTTCAGGATCCCATCGAAATTGCCTTGGAATTTTTTTGGGGTGGAAAATCGAATTGTCTGAAACTCGCGTCAATGAAAATTAGGGTCGTGAGCACACCAGAAATGGCGGTTTTATGTCCGGGCGACGCCTGGTTTGGAAACTTTGGCCTGTCAAAGTTGCAGGGTCAGGGCTTCAGGATCCCATCGAAATTGCAATGGTTAGCCTTGGAATTTTTTTGGGGTGGAAAATCGAATTGTCTGAAACTCGCGTCAATGAAAATCCGGGTCGTGAGCACACCAGAAATGGCGGTTTTATGTCCGGGCGACGCCTGGTTTGGAAACTGTGGCCTGTCAAAGTTGCAGGGTCAGGGCTTCAGGATCCCATCGAAATTGCAATGGTTAGCCTTGGAATTTTTTTGGGGTGGAAAATCGAATTGTCTGAAACTCGCGTCAATGAAAATTCGGGTCGTGAGCACACCAGAAATGGCGGTTTTATGTCCGGGCGACGCCTGGTTTGGAAACTGTGGCCTGTCAAAGTTGCAGGGTCAGGGCTTCAGGATCCCATCGAAATTGCAATGGTTAGCCTTGGAATTTTTTTGGGGTGGAAAATCGAATTGTCTGAAACTCGCGTCAATGAAAATTCGGGTCGTGAGCACACCAGAAATGGCGGTTTTATGTCCGGGCGACGCC